>JBBDGP010003354.1:1200000-1800000 GCA_037952835.1 Lithobates septentrionalis
TCACATATCAGTAAGTTCAGGCACATTCTGTTCTATACCACATTGATGCTCAGTGTACCTTTCAACCGCTTCAAATCACGTTTTGGATACCTCTATCCTTATATTGTTTGGCTCACCTTCCAGGTTTGTTTTAAGCATTAGTGATTCATCTTCTTTGGATATTATTTTTGGACATTATGTTTGTATCATTTGCACATCTTTTATTATCATATTTGGTTCATCATTTTCCTTTTAAGGGTTTATTACATATGTGCACTGTGTTTTATACATATATGTATTAATATTTATATATGTACACTGTGATTTATATATATTTTTTCAGTTCATTCTGAGATTATTCATTAGCGCTGCACTTACCTCCCATAGGTCTATTACCTTCACTATCCCCAAAGAGCATGAGCCCGCTTGGTGTCCATCTGGTTCCATGCTTAAAAATCTGACCCACCGTCTAGATATTGAGCTTGCTCTTAAAGAATATCTTTCACTCTGATCAGGCAGAGTTTATGCCTCAGAAGTCTACATCGATAAATTTGCGTAGACTTTTCCTTATTATGCAATCAAAGGCTGATAACATGGGGGGTAGAGCATTGCTATCTTTAGACGCTCATAAAACCTTTGATAGCATTGAGTGGACATACTTGAGGGCCATACTGCAAAAATTTGGGTTTGGAGAATTAATTTCCTGGGTTCAGTTGCTGTATAGTACCCCCAAAGCGGCTATTAGAGAGAGTGGAAGAGTCTCCAGACTTCAGTCTCTATAGGGGTACCAGACAGGGCTGTCCTTTGTCCCTGCTTCTATTTGCTCTAGCCATTAAACCTTTAGCGGCTCTCATCCTGTCAAACCCTGCTATTCAAAGCTTTAGATACGGGGAACTTCAGGAAAAACGAATATTGTAAACAGACGACGCCATGTTACTTTTAGGAGATACCGCAACATCATTACAGGAAGCTATGAGGGTTGTGCAGACCTTTGGCCATTACTCTGGATTGGTTGTAAATTGGACTAAGTCCTTGCTTATGTTTCTAGATAGGATGCCAGATCCACAGTTGACGATGCTCCTTGATATTCCAGTTTTTAGGACCATTAAATATTTGGGAATTAAGATTACTTCAAAAACTTCTGGATTATCTCAGGCTGAACCTAACCCCTTTACTTAACCACTGGCCTACTGAGCACTTAAACTCCCTTATGCGGAGACCAATTTTCAGCTTTCGGTGCTCTCACACTTTGAATGACAATTACTCGGTCATGTAATACTGTACCCAAATAAATTTTTTGTCCTTTCTTTAATACAAATAGAGCTTTCTTTTGGTGGTATTTGATCACCTCTGGGTTTTTTATTTTTTGCGCTATAAATGAAAAAAGACTGAAAATTTGGGGGGAAAAAAGCATTTTTCTTAGTTTCTGTGATAAAATTTTGCAAATTATTAATTTTTCTTCATAAATTTTGGCCACAATTTATACTGCTACATATTTTTGGTAAAAATAACCCAAATTAGTGGATATTATTTGGTCTGTGTGAAAGTTAGAGAGTCTACAAGCTGTGGTGCAAATCATAAAAAATTGATCACACCTGATGTACTGGTGGCCTATCTCATTTCTTGCGGCCCGAACAAGCCAGGAAAGTACAAATACCCCCCAAATGACCCTTTTTTGAAAGTAGATATTCAAAGGTATTTAGTAAGATGCATGGTGAGGTTTTTTTTTTTTTTTGAAAAATATTTATTGATTTTTTCAAAGTATTTCCATAGAAAACATTTTACAATGCATTTATAAGGCATAGATATACAGTTGTTCTTGATACAGATTGGATGTCATAACTAAACACAATTATAGGGAAGACGGGGGAGAGGGAGGGAGGAAGGAAGGGGGAAAGGGGTAAGCAATTCACTTTTACCAGCTTATCACTAACGTTGGGCAAGAAATTGCCAAATCGGGTCTATCATAAATTTTTGTACCTTTAGGGAATGGAGGCAACTTTTGAACATGTCTAACTAGATAACCTACAGTATGGTTTGGTTAAAACAATTTGTTCGGGTGGAGAGAGTCCCAGGGCTGAATATATGAAGTTGGTGGATGTTAAGGAGCTGTAGGCGAATGTAGACAGCTTAAGGTGATTTAAATGAGGAAGGGTCAGACACTGGAGGTATTTTAAGTTTTCCAAGTGAGTTAGAAATATCTCTCGTCAGGTACCACTCTGTGTAACGAAATGGATGCATTATGTCTTGGATGGTCCGTTGAGGGAATGTGGCTTCCAGAAACCTTCTCCAGCGTTTGAAAAATCGTGGGGTAAACCGGAGGTTTGACGTGATGAGATCCAATCTTTCCAAATAAAATAAGGATGTCAAAGCTTTTATAACCGCAGGTAGGCTAGGCGGTGATGTCGTGATCCAGTGGGACATGATAGTCCTGCGGGCTACAAGAAGACATATATGAGCCCAGTGTGGTATGTTAGGAGAGTCCAGTGAGGACGAGGAGGAGGCTGAAGGCGTAATGCTGAATAGGCATAGTAGGCAGTCTCTGTGTAGGTTGATATGGCTGATTTTGTTGATGTAGGCCACCACATCATTCCAATAGTTGGTAACAACAGGACACTCCCAGAGCGTGTGTAGCAGTGTGGGTCGTGGCAGTGAGCACCATGGGCACAGCGCTTGAGACGGGTCTTCTTTGTTAAAACGGAAAGGGAAATATGCTCTATGGATGATCTTAAATTGGGTGTCACGCCAGGTTTCAGATATTGTGAGCTTACGTATGAGCCTATATCCGTCAAGGATTTTGTCGGGTAGGTCTTCATCCCCCAGGAGATGGGACCATTTTTGGAAGGGTGCGAGGCGGTATTTCAGCGATTGGTGTTGAATGAGATGGGAGTAGATGGTGGAAATAGAGTACTCTTTGCTCTGTATTATGTTATCAATAAAGGATGGTTTAAAAGGGTCCGAATCAGGACCACAGCATGTTCTCAAAAAATCCGTGAGTTGGTGATAGAAGAAGCTGTGAGTTGGTGGCAGGGAGAATTCCCGCATCAAGGTTTGGTACGGCTTGAATGAACATGGCTTATCTTGGTATATTGAAGTTATCTTTGTGAGGCCTCTGGATTGCCATTGGGTATAGGCTTTATGTAGAGTAGAAGGTATGAACATAGGGTTGCCTTGTATTGTCAGGTATTTAGAAATGCTAGAGGGGAGTCCAAGTAGTTTTCTGACCTCTCTCCAAGCGATGACAGTATCTCTGAAAAGTATGCTAGTTTTGAGGTGGTATGGCAGGTTGTTAGGATTAGAGTGGAGGATGCCTGTAAGACTGTATGGGGAAGCCATAGAATCCTCCAGGTCGTGATTGGAATATTTGGAGCCTCCCGTTAACCAATCTAGGCCCTGTCTGAGTAAGCAGGCTAAGTTATAAAAACGAATGTTGGGAAGTCCCGCCCCGCCCTCGCCCTTCGGGAGACATAATTTTTGAAGCGCAATGCGCGGTTTTTTGCCCGACCATAGGAAAGCTGTCAGTGCCTTCTGAAGTTTTTGTACATCTGAGTGCCTCAGCAATAGAGGTATGGTCTGCATGGGATACAGCAGTCGTGCAAATGAGACCATTTTAAAAAGGTGGCATCTCCCAAAGAGCGAGAGGGGAAGGGCACCCCAAGCCTCCAATTCCCTGACTATTTTGGTAACCAAGGGAGGGTAGTTAAGTACATATAAAGAGGATGGGTCACGCCCTATGTTTATTCCCAAGTATGTAATATATTGAGATGCAATAGTCAGCGGGGACATGTGTGCCCATTTAGTAGACAGGCGTGGGTGTAATGCTAAGATTTCACTCTTATCAAAGTTTATGCGAAAGCCAGAGCAGAGTCGGAAGGCCGCAAAGAGTTGTTTAAGTCTATCAAAGTCTGATACGGGGTCAGTAGAAAACAATAAAATGTCGTCCGCAAATAGTGCAGAGCGAAGTGTTTGGTTACCCATAGTGATGCCACTAACTCCCTCGGTTGAATTGAGGATTCTAGACAAGGGTCCAATCGCGATGTTGAATAATAACGGGGATAGCGGGCAGCCCTGTCGCGTTCCCTTCGCTAAGGGGATGGTGTCTGAGATGAAGTCCGGGGTGACAAGGCGTGCCGTTGGGGAAGCATACATTTGTGATAGGAATTTTGTGATTTGACCTGAAAAGCCGAATTTTTCCATTACCGTGAAAAGCCATGAGAAACCAATGTTGTCAAAGGCTTTTTCCGCGTCTAGGGACATGATTGCGACGTCTTGATAGGGGTGGGTTTTAGCATATTCTAGAGCCATTAAGACCTTACGGATGTTTAGTGTAGCTGATCGTCCTGAGACAAAGCCAGATTGGGCTGGGTGTAGTAGGGACGGGAGCAGGAGAGCTAAGCGTGACGCTACTATTTTAGACAGGATTTTTACATCCACATTTATTAACGATATTTCGTCGGTAGGAGCCTGGGAGTAGGGGATCTTTCCCTTTTTTGGAAATTAATTTGATATGGGCCTGTGTTCCTGTGGGGAGGTATGGACCTCCGTCCCACATGGCTGCATAGACATGCTTCAGGGTGTGGGGAATAAAGTCAGTTGTTAGTTTGAAGAATTCTGCAGTGAATCCGTCGGGACCAGGAGCTTTAGCAGAGACCATAGATTTGATCGTGTGTTGTATGTCTTCTAAAGTGATAGGTGCGTTTAGTGCCTCCAGTTGCGTCGTTTGAAGTCTGGGCAGACGAATCTTGGCTAATAGAGCTTCCGTGGCAGTTTGATCTGCTGGGTCTGCTCGGTACAAATCTATATAATAGTCTGCAAGTAGTTTGCTGACTTCGGCAGGTGAGGCAACCAGCGAGCCAGAGGCATTTCTCAAGGTTGGGATATGTGTAGGACGTCTTGGTCCCGAACATAATCTAGCAAGCAATCTGCCTGCCTTGTTGCCAAACCTGTGAAAGTGCAGAGTAGAGTATGAAGTTTTAGCAGCTTCGTGATGCTCTGCCCAGAGATCAAAGGCGCCCTTGGCTTGCCTCCATTCCTGTATGTTAGCTAAAGTGCGGTTTAGTGTCAGTTTTTCATGGGCTACACGCAAGTCTTCACTTGTTTTCCTATATTGTTGTCGGGTGTGCTTTTTAAATTGAACGGTGTAGGAGATGATTTTACCCCGCAGGAAGGCTTTACCCGCTTCCCAGAAGAGGTTTGGGTCAGATATATGTGCTCCATTTGTGGAGGTATATTCTTCCCATGTTTGGTGCAAGATGTGTCGGAAGTCCTCATTATCCGCCAAATATGAAGGGAAACGCCATGTAGGGGAAGGAGTTGAGGCCGTGGTCTGGGTCATATGAACTGCAATGGGGCTGTGGTCTGAGATTCTGGCATCATAAATGTCTGGGGCGTTTATTACAGAAACTAGGGCTGGGGAAGCAAAAAAGTAGTCTATGCGAGAGAAGGTATTATGTGGGGGCGAGAAAAAGGTGTACTCTCTGTCCGTTGGGTGTCTCAGGCGCCAGATGTTGACAAAATGCATAGAGTCAATAGAGTGCGCTAAGGGGGTAGAGACTGGTGCAAGGGGGGTATCGGCACGTGTCCTCTGCGAAGGGCGATATGTGCGATCTGCCAATGTAGACATGACAGCATTGAAGTCTCCGCCTGCTAAATGTAAAACCTCAGGGGCAGTAAGAACCCATTGTACCATGTCTTGGAAGAAGGAAACGTTTGGGGAGTTGGAGTCATATGCAGAGTCAGTTTGCGGCCTAGGGAGTCAGCCCTCACCTCTCTGATAGAGTGTCGTAGGTTTTTATGTATTAAAATAGCTACACCAGCTTTACGGCCCATGGCAGGCGATCCGTACACCGATCCCACCCGCATTTTCTTAAGGCGTGCTAAGTCATCTGCGGACAAGTGTGTCTCCTGCAATAGAGCCACATCTGCCCGGAGACGCCGTAAGTGTCTAAGAATGGACATACGTTTATTTGGGGATCGGAGCCCCTTAACATTCCACGAAATAAATTTCAGGTGATTCCCGTCAGTTGAGAGAGACATGACTGAAGATAATAAAGATAGTGAGTGGGAGGCTTGTCCGAGAGCCTCCTGATAAGTACAGTGTCAACCATACTGGAATCACCCGAATACTGTAGGTCACAAAAAAGGAAAGGTACTACGAAGGCAAACATGAATTGCATAGCTATTAAGGAATAAGAAATGAGCTGTATTAAGACAACGTTTCGGTTAAAACAAAACAAACTACAAACAGTCTACTTCACTTTTTTCCACATGGGTTTCCACTAACCATAATGCCTCTCAGCGACCCGCTAGCTCCTCACATATGAGCATGATGTTGGCTAAGAGGAGTGGGGAGGGAAGGAATAGAGGTGGGAAGGGGAGGGGGAGGAAGGGAGGGGGGTAGGTAGGGGTTGGTGGAAGGGGTTAGACAAGGGAAGGAGGGTCAGGGAAATGGCCGCTTGTATCCGTGCCATAAAGTAGGCTCGGTTAAGAAAAATAAAAGGGGCCTCAGTCAAAGGGTCTGACCAGTGAGCGGTTAATAGCCGTGAACATCACCTAAGTTAGTAGGTTGACCCTTTGGGCATATAAAAAGTGGAAGCTGGGGGGTTGTAAATCAGGCTGAGAAGCATTATAACCAGACCTTGAGCTAATGATTAAAAGCAACCGTATGTAACTTTACAAATAAACAGGCTAACAAGTATAATAGGGAGAGACCAGGTTAGAAGTAATGGGGGGGGTAATATTACCCATCCGTGTGAACACGATTGGTTATTTAGAGTTCCTGGAGCCCTTTAGCGAATTTGAGAGTGATCCTCCTGGTTGATGAAGCGGCTGCGCTTGTATGGGGGTTTAGTGGGACTGCGTTGATGTCTGGGTGGTGCCTTTGCTGCCGCTGGCGATGACGATAGTGAGTTTTCTTCAGTGTTGCTATGCTCCATTTAGTTTCCTCGGGTGGTGAGGTAATGTTCCGCCTCTTCAGGTGTGTGGAACGTGAGGTGTTCTCCTTTATGCGTTTGGATGCGGAGGATAGCTGGGTAGGCTAAGGAGAACCGGATTTGGTTATGATGAAGGGTGGAGCAGATCGGTGAAAACGCTTTACGTTGTTTCATCACCTCCATGGAATAATCTGCGAAAAGTAGGAGTTTAGCGCCATCGACCATTAAGGAGCGTGAACTGCGAAACTTTTGCATTATGGCGTTCTTGTCCGCGTAATTGAGGTACTTAACGATAACATGGCGGGGTTTGGCGCGGGCTTCTGAGAATTGGCCTATGCGGTGCGCGCGTTCAATAGTGCAGGGTATGCGAAGGCCCAGTTGTTCTGGGATGATTTTTGCGCATATATTTGTTAGCTGTGGTGTGGATATAGATTCAGGCAAACCAATGATGCGTAAATTGTTTCTCCTCGAACGATTTTCAAGATGTTCCAAATGTCCCTGTTAGTAGCTGTGAGACGTGCCACCGCTGCAGATGAGGCTGTGAGTTCATCTTCCAGGGAGGATATCCTATCCTCCACCTGATTAATTCTCTGTGCCTGTGCTTGTAAGTCAATGTGCAGCTGCTCTAACCCTCTATAGACTGCTGCATCTACAGTAGCTGTAAGAGTGGGGCCCAGTAGTGTAACTACTGCTTGTGCAATGCCAGCAGGGGAGGTAGGGTCCATACCTGTCATGTCTGGAGCTGAGGGGAGCTGTGGCTGCTGCTGAGGCTGCGTGTGTGCCTGCTCTGCCATGCCTGGAGCGGCCGCCATCTTGGCTGTGTCCACCGCTGTGTCTCCTCCGGTGGGGGCCGATCGCTCCACAAAGCGATCCATGGGGGCCCGCTATGTGTCAGTAGTGCGGGGGGGTCTCCTCGAAGCTGTAGCCGGCTTAGAAGGCAGATTATTGAAGAGCGCTGCGGGAGCTGGAGCTTTCTACCTCCTCCTCATGTGGCGCCGGAACCGGAATGGTGAGGTTTTTGATGTTGTCATTTTTTCCCACAATTCTTTGCAAAATGAAGATTTTTTTTTCCACAGAATTGTCATTGTAATAGGTTATTTCTTTCACATTGCATGTGTATACCACAAATGACGCCCAAAAATACATTCTGCTACTCCTCCCAAGTATGGTGATACCACATGTGTGGGACTTTTTCACAGCCTAACCACATAGAGAGGCCCAACATGCAGGGAGCACCATCAGGTGTTCTAGGAGCATAAATGACACATCTAACTTATTGACTACCTATTACACTTTTGAAGGCCCTAGAGCACAAGGACAGTGGAAATGCCCACAAAGTGACCCCATTTTGGAAATCTAACACCCCAACGTATAATCTATGAGGGAGGCATAATGAGTCTTTTGAACGGTTCATTTTTTTCCAGAAGTTTTTGGAAAATGTGGGAAAAAAATGAAAACGCATTGCTTTTTACACAAAGTTGTCGATTTATAAGATATTTCCAACACATAGCATGTATATAGAAAAAATGACACCCCAAAATACATTCTGCTACTCCTCCTGAGTATGGCGATACCACATGTGTGAGACTTTTACACAGCCTGGCCACATACAGGGGCCCAACATGCAAGGAACACCGTCAGGTGTTCTAGAGACACATAGCATGCACATACCAAGAATTACACCCCAAAATACATTCTGCTGAGCAAAGGGTAAACAAAAGATTACCTGTGGCTTTAGTAGCACAGTTGTCCACAGGAGAATAGCACTGGTCAAGGCAGCAGGCAGGGATTTGGTCAGCAAAAGTGAACGCAATTGTCCAGGCAACAGGCAGGAATACTGTCCATAGTCAGTACAGGCAGCAGGCAGGGATACTGTCCATATACAGTACAGGGTCAGTGCAAGCAGAGATTGTCAGCAGTGCCAAAATATTGGTCCTGGTAGTAGGCAGGAACATGGTCCATGTGGTGTGGTCAGTTCATGCGTCAGGCAGAGGCATGATGGCATAGGTCCTACAGGCAGCAGGCAGAAGTAGGGCCTCGTTCAGGACAGAATGGGGACAGAGGTAGAGGCTTCTCCCACCCAAATCTCTTTGAACCCTCCGAGTCTCCAGACCCTAATCTAGGAATGAGAAAACAAAAAAAATTGTTTTCTTAATCCAGAAAAACAATTCTGGAGCCCCTCACATATGTGAGACCCCTGTGTTATGAATCCCACAAGTCCAGTGGCAAGGTGCAAGATCAGTCCAAGAGGCAGGCAAAAAGCATGGTCAAACAGTCCAGGGTCAGTTCCAGATCAGGCAGAGGTATGTACAGAATCGGTAGGCAGAAGCGTGGTCGAATAACAAGCCAGGGTCAGTTCCAGATCAGGCAGAGATATGAACAGAATCGGTGGGCAGAAGCGTGGTCGAATAACAAGCCAGGGTCAGTTACAGAGCAAGTAGAGGCATAAGGGGTGTGAAGGTAAATGAGTGAGGGTTATGTTTACCATATTTCACTAATAATTTAGTGAAGTATGGTAACGGCGGAAACAGTCAATTATGCAGAGGCCTGGTTGGGAAGGACATTGGGGACAATGATAAGGGGTATCTCTAACTCCTCCTCTGGTGCACACCCGGCCTTTTTTCTGACGTTTTTGGCCTGTTGGTCTCGGAGGGATTTTTTCGGGAAAGTGGCGTTCGGAGAGTCTGCTAATCACATTGGATCGAATGTTTTCTGGTGGGCCGTTCGGGAATATAAGGGCAGTGGTGATTTCCTCCTGATAGCCAAGGAAGGATTTGGGGCTTTCAGTGGAGTTGCGATAGATAACGTAGCTGCTGTATATGGCCAAATTAAACAAATAAATTGAAACTTTTTTATACCACTGGTATGTTCGTCTTGTGGCAAGGTAGGGTTCGACCATTTGGTTGTCAACACCCCCCATGATCATATTGTATTCGTGGATACATGTTGGTTTTTGGATTGGGCCATTCCTCCTGGTGATGTCAACGAATGTATTGTTGTGGATCGAAGAAAGCCCATAGACATCCCTTCTGTCCATCCACTTCACAGTGAGAATTTCCTCATTCCGTAAACTCGCCCTCTCCCCTCTTCTTAGCTTCTTGTTGACGAGGCTTTGAGGAAAGCCCTTCCGGTTCGTACTTACGGTGCCACATGCTGGAGTGTTCTTTCTGTGAAGGTTGCGGAACAGGGGCAAACTTGTATAAAAGTTATCTACGTACAAATGGTAGCCTTTCCCCAGGAGTGGGTTTGTGAGTTCCCAAACGGCTTTCCCCGCTTAATCCCATGTAGTCTGGGCAATTAGGGGGATGCAGCTGGGTGTCCTTCCCTTCGTAGATCATGAAGGCATATGTATACCCTGTGGCTCGGTCGCACAATTTATACAGCTTCACCCCGTAGTGGGCCCTTTTGGTGGGAATAAATTGTTTTATGCCCAGCCTGCCAGTAAATTTGATAATGGACTCATCCACGCATATATGTTGGTCTGGGGTAAACAACTGGGGGAAGATTTCAGAAAAATAATTTAGTAGTGGCCGAATTTTATAAAGCTTGTCAAAATTTGGGTCATTTCGGGGTGGGCACTGGGTATTATTATTATAGTGTAGGAATCTCATAATCATGAGATATCTGGTTCTGGGCATTACTGAGGAAAAGATGGGCATGTGGTGGATGGTGAGGGTTGACCAATATGAACATAATTCATTTTTTTTGGTTAGCCCCATACAGAATGTGAGGCCCAAAAAAATTTTAAACTCCTCCACTGTTAGGGCTCTCCACTCCTAGGGACGGGCATAATAGGACATTGGGTTACTTGCTATGAATTGTTGTGCATACAGGTTGCACTGGGCCACAATTGATTCTAGCATGTCCTTAGTAAAAAATTAAATGGAAAAAATCAATCGGGGAAAATTTTCCGTGTTCACCTGGACTCCTGGCTGGGCAATGAAAGGGGGAATGTTAGCTTCTCCTGAATTAGGAGGAAGCCACAAGGGGTTCTGAAGGGAATAGGGAAGGCTGGCATTGGACCTAACCCTTTGGGACTGAGGTGACAGCCCACTGGTACGTGGCATTTGCCGAGGTACTGCGGTGCTGGTGGATGGCACTGCGGTGCTGGTGGATGGCCCTGCCTCCTCACCAGAATGCCTTTGTTTGGCGGGCGGACTCTCATCCTCCTCTGAGGCTGTCAGTGTTCCACTGCTTAGGACAGGCTCGCAGTCAACGTCAGACTCAGAATCTGAATTTGAGGAGGAATCCGAAGGGGAGAGCTCCCCGTTGCTCTCGTCGGCTGCAAGATTATTGTAGGCCTCCTCGGCTGAAAATAATCTTCTAGACATTGTTGGTGATGACAGAAGGCCAGTGACTCATGACACTGATGACAAATGGCACTGATTACGTGACACTGATGACAGATGGCACTAATACGTGGCACTGATGACACATGACACTGATGTGGCACTGGTGACAGATGGCACTGATATGTGGCACTGACGACACGTGACACTGATGGCAGATGGCACTGATACGTGGCACTGATGACACTTGACACTGATGGCAGATGGCGCTTATACGTGGCACTGATGACACGTGTCACTGATGGCAGATGGCACTGATACGTGGCACTGATGACAGGTGACACTGATGACAGATGGCACTGATACATGGCACTGATGACACGTGACACGGATGACAGATGGCACTAATGACAGATGGCACGGACAGGTACTGTGGGCACTGTATTTACTTTTTTTGTACTGTTGAACTCACAAGCTGCAGCACAGGTTGCTCTCCCTCCTCACACGCGGTCTCTGTGTGAGGAGGGAGAGCCGGCAATGAGAGATGATCTCATATGTTTACACTTGAGATCATCTCTCATTGGCCACGCTGATCGAGTGCTAAATGGCCACTGTGATTGCCCATTCAGCACGATCTGTCCCTTGGACACAGCCAACACAGAATTTCCCCGATGTGCGCCCTCGGCGACGCGCGGGGAAGGAGTAAACTGGAGGATTCCAGGGACGCCCTCCTGGCAATTGAGCGCCGCGCTGTAGCTGTCTTTCGGCTATAGCGCGGGCACCTAGTGGTTAACCGCAGCTGAGATCAGATTAAGGTCTGGTCCAGATTGAAACTGTCACCAGTAGGTAGGATCAAGATTATAAAAATGATTCTTATGCCACAAATTTTATACGTGCTCCATATATCACAGCTGGTTATTCCATTGAAGCAGTTCCGTATCATTAACTCAATGTTTTGGTCCCTCATATGGCACTCTACAACTGCTAGAGTGAGGCTAGAACAGTTTCAACGACCTAAAGGCTCTAAAGGGTGTCAAGGCATGGGTACAAAGCCCTGGCTCTATTTTCAATGTACATGTACGAGGTGTCGACTTTTAAGGTTCCTCATCTCCTGTAGCTACGCTATGCTACTTAATGTGTTTCTTCTGGAATCTATCCATAAGGTGTTATCCCAATGGGAACGGGATGGTGGGCTGTTGAAGAGGAGCAATGAATGAGAGGAAGCGTTTGCGGTTACGCAATGCTCTTTAAATGTTGTCCAATGCATGTCTCAGTTGTATTTACTCCTACAGGTTCATTACACCCCTGCTAAGTTGGCAAGAATGGGAATACGCGATAATCCCTCCTGCACGAGGTATCATGGTTATCTAATAAACCTTCTTTGGCATTGCCCTTGTCAGAAACCATGAAATCAGGCCGAGACAGAAGTACAGTTAAATCACACTTGTTTAATAATAAAAGTAAAAAGAACAAGCGTAGTCAAAACATAACCAAAGTTCAGTAACCGGAACGGAAAGTCAGCCAAGCCAGAAGTCAGGGATCAATGTAGTGGACTAGCAAGCAGGATCTGGAGCCAGAAGGGCTGTCAGCACAGCAAGTCTTGAACAGGATCACAGGCGATGGTCAACATCACAGAAACTAAGGCGAAGGCAGAGCTCCTCTGGACTGGATGGCTTAAGTAGGCAGGACTGACGAGCAAGATATCATCAACAGCTGAGTAACTATGGAGCGATAGGAGCTGGCAATTAGCCGACAGCTGAGTGGCCAGCTCAGTGAAGGAAGGGCTGAGCCCAGCCCTGACAGCCCTAAACTGCATGTTTACTGGAAGGAGGTTATAGGTACCATATAATAGAACAGAAGCGTCACACAGCGGGAGCCTCCCATTGAAGCAGATCGTCTGGAGGTTGAAGCGGGGAAGAAGCTGGAGGAAGATGCCGGAGGAGAAGATCAAGGGAAGAGGAAGATAGAGGAAGAAGCGGGGGAAGAACAAGATGGAGGAAGAAGAAGAAAACCGAAGTAAGACCAGAAGAAGATGGAAGAAGAAGCGGGGAAAGAAGAAGACATTAATAAAGAAATTGTCAAAAACCGGCTATTGTATTTTTTAAAATTTTTGACACTTTTTTTGTGAAATGGTAGGGGTACATTTATACCCCATTACTAATTCACTCGGGGGGCGGGATCTGGGGGTCCCCTTGTTAAAGGGGGCTTCCAGATTCCGATAATCCTCCCGCCCGCAGACCCACACAACCACTGGGCAAGGGTTGTGGGGATGAGGCCCTCATCCCCACCAACATGGGGATATCCTCCCCATGTTGAGGGCACGTGGCCTGGTACGGTTCAGGAGGGGTGGGGGCCTCTCTCTCGTCTCCCCCTCTTTTCCTGCAGCCTGCCAGGTTGCGTGCTCTGATAAGGGTCTGGTATGGATTTTTAGGGGGACCCCCACGCCATTTTTTTCTTAAATTTTGGTGCGGGGTTCCCCTTAAAACCATACCAGACCTGACACTGTCGATAACTGTATACAATAATATTGTTATTTAGATGTTTGTCTTTTGTTCTAAGTCTGTTGGTTTTTAAAACAATTTTGTGCATTAATAAATTCAATATAACTTTTTATATAATTTTCAACTTTTTTCTATAATTGTCCGTAAAATCCCACTGTTTGAGTTTTTTTCTGTTTTCATACGGACTTTCAACTCCCTCCAAAGGTTTTCTATGGGGTTGAGATCTGGAGACTGGCTAGGCCACAACAGGACCCTGAAATGCTTCTTACGAAGCCACTCCTTTGTTGCCCAGGCGGTGTGTTGGGATCATTGTCATGCTGAAAGACCCAGCCACGTTTCATCTTCAATGCCCTTGCTGATGGGATAAGGTTTGCACTCAAAATCTCATGATACATGGCCCCATTCATTCTTTCATGTACACGGATCAGTCATCCTGTTCCCTTTGCAGAGAAACAGCCCCAAAGCATGATGTTGCCACCCCCATGCTTCACAGTAGGTATGGTGTTCTTTGGTTGCAACTCAGCATCCTCTCTCCTCCAAACATGACGAGTTGTGTTTCTACCAAACAGTTCTTCTTTGGTTTCATCTGACCATATGACATTCTCCCAATCCTCTTCTGGATCATCCAAATGGTCTCTGGTAAACCTCAGACGGTCCCGGACATGTACTGGCTTAAACAGGGGGACACGTCTGGCACTGCAGGATCTGAGTCCCTGGCGGCATAGTGTGTTACTGATGGTAGCCTTTGTTACGTTGGTCCCAGCTCTCTGCAGGTCATAAACTAGGTCCCCCCGTGTGGTTCTGGGATTTTTTCTCACCGTTCTTGAGATCATCTTGCATGGAGCCCCATATCGAGGGAAATTATCAGTGGTCTTGTATATCTTCCATTTTCTAATTATTGCTCCCACAGTTGATCACACCAAGCTGCTTGCCTATTGCAGATTCAGTCTTCCCAGCCTGGTGCAGGTCTACAATTTTTGTATCTGGTGTCCTTCGACAGCTCTTTGGTCTTCACCATAGTAGTGTGACTGTTTGAGGTTGTGGACAGGTGTCTTTTATACTGATAACAAGTTCAAACAGGTGCCATTAATACAGGTAATGAGTGGAGGACAGAGGAGCCTCTTAAAGAACAAGATACAGGTCTGTGACAGCCAGAAATCTTGCTTGTTTGTAGGTGACCAAATACTTATTTTCCACCATAATTTGCAAATAAATTATTTCAAAAATCAGACAATGTGATTGTTTGGATTTGTTTCCACATTTTGTCTCTCATAGTGGAGGTATACATATGATGACAATTACAGGCCTCTCTCATCTTTTTAAGTGGGAGAACTTGCACAATTGGTGGCTGACTAAATACTTTTTTGCCCCACTGTACGTTGAGCTGTACTCCCACTCAGCAAAATTGCGTCGCATCCCCTCATGCTTTCTTTCCCTGGACATAAAGAAAGCTTTTAATACTGCTTCCTGGCCCTCTTTACACTTCAGCCTCCAGAAATTGAGTTTTGGTCCTTAGTTCCTGCGTTGGATTTCGACCCTATATGACAAATCGAGAGCGTATATTAAATATGCGTGTTAGAAATCATATTTATTTAATATAGAAAGGGGCACACGTAAAGGCTGCTCGCTCTCCCCCCTTTTATTTGCCCTCCTTATCGAGCCATTGGCCCAATGCATTAGAATAGATCCCACTATCACTGCTATAGAACTGGGAGGATATCAGCATAAAATCGGCTTGTTCGTGGGCGATATCCTGCTATTCCTATCATTGCCTCAAGTATCTGCTCCTAACCTCTTGACCATCCTTAGCAGGTTCGCTGCTATCTCGGGCCTTACTGTTCATGCTCAAAATCTATATCATTAAATATATTGTTATCTGAGTTGGAGATGCAAGCTACACAAGCGGCACCTGCCATTTAAATGGGCATTGCAAAGAGTTCCCTATGTTGGTATACAGCTCCCAGCTAATATATCAGAGTTATATATTATATTATATGCAGCCAATTACCCAATGATGTTGAAATAGGTGACGAGCCTGCTAACACAATGATCCTCCCTACCCATAACGTGGCTTGCTAAAATGAATGCTAAAAAAAAAGCCATCTTGCCTAAGTTGCTATATTTATTCAGAGTTTTGCCAATCCCAGTCCTGGCTTATTACCTGCGGATCATACAGAGATGGACAGCCGTGTTCATTTGGGGCCCGAAAAAACCCAGATTACTGAAAACCACACTCTTTCTCCCTAAACTTCATGGTGGCCTGGGTTTCCCCAACTTCGCGGTCTATTATAAAACAGCTCATATAGCTAGTCTACACAAATACCATGCCCTAAATGAAACCCCTCTGTGGGTAGCGATAGAATCAGTGGACTGTGACCCTTTTTTCCTGTCCAATCTATTGTGGCTTCTACCTGTGGATCATGTCAGTCTATGCAATCCCCTCAGCAGACACTTTATATCCTTATGGGATAGGCTTAAAACATACAATTTACAATCTCCTCATAACCCCCTTCTTTCATTTCTCAAAAACCCAGCCTTTTACCCAGCATGGGACTCTCCTAAAGCTTTTCAAGCATGGACATCAGTGGGCCTTATTTTCTTACATAAATTGATTACTACAATGACATTTTTCTCCTTCCCGGGACTGTATGACACTTTTGGACCTCATGAATAGGGATGAGCTTCGTGTTCGAAACTAACCCATGTTCGACTAGAACATTGTCTGTTCGCCGAATTGCGAACGATATGGGCCGTTCGCGCCAAATTCGTGTGGCGCGTCACGGCCCATAATTCACTGTGGCATCGCAGTGCATTGCTGGCTGATGATTGGCCAAGCATGCACTATGACCCGCGTGCTTGGCCAATCACAGCGCCGTCTGAACAGAGAGCCGTAATTGGCCAAAGCCAAGGAGGCTTTGGCCAATTATGGCTCAGGGGATTTAGTACACACCCCACACTATATAAGGCTGCCTGCACGGCGGCCCTGTGTAGTGTGTGTTCCGGCGTTCATAGATAGAGAGAGAGAGAGACAGACAGTGTCATTTGATTTAAGTTAGATAGATTAGGCAGAACAGTCAGTCAGTTAGCTGCACTTACAGTGTATTGTGTATATATATGCATCCCAGGTGTTGCATATATATATATATATATATATATATATATATATATATATATATATACACTGTATTCAGTTTAGCTAGATCCGTTCCTGTTATCTTCTTACTGACAGGCAGGCTTGTCTTGTTACAGTATTTACAGCTACCTGAAGAAAATTGCTGGTGTTCTTTTGATCCTATTAGTACCACAGTCAGGCAGCTAGACTATTTACAGTTAGTGCAGTGCGTCCTGCTCACAGTGTTCAGCTAAAACTACAAGTTAGTGGGGTGCGTCCTGCTCACAGTGTTCAGCTAAAACTACAAGTTAGTGCAGTGCGTCCTGCTCACAGTGTTCAGCTAAAACTACAAGTTAGTGGGGTGCGTCCTGCTCACAGTGTTCAGCTAAAACTACAAGTTAGTGCGGTGCGTCCTGTTCACAGTGTTCAGCTAAAACTACACGTTAGTGGGGTGCGTCCTACTCACAGTGTTCAGCTAAAACTACAAGTTAGTGCGGTGCGTCCTGCTCACAGTGTTCAGCTAAAATGACAAGTTAGTGCGGTACGTCCTGCTCACAGTGTTCAGCTAAACTACAAGTTGTTGGGGTGCGTCCTGCTCACAGTGTTCAGCTAAAACTACAAGTTAGTGCAGTGCGTCCTGCTCAAAGTGTTCAGCTAAAAATATACAAGTTAGTGCGGTGCATCCTGCTCACAGTGTTCAGCTAAAACTACAAGTTAGTGCGGTGCGTCCTGCTCACAGTGTTCAGCTAAAACTACAAGTTAGTGCGGTGCGTCCACCTCACAGTGTTCAGCTAAACTTACAAGTTAGTGTAGTGAGACCTCTCCACAGTGTTCATCTAAAGCTACAAGTTAGTGCAGTGCGTCCTGCTCACAGTGTTCAGCTAAAACAACAAGTTAGTGGGGTGCATCCTGCTCACAGTGTTCAGCTAAAACTACAAGTTAGTGTGGTGCGTCCTGCTCACAGTGTTCAGCTAAAACTACAAGTTAGTGTGGTGCGTTCTGCTCACAGTGTTCAGCTAAAACTACAAGTTAGTGGGATGCGTTCTGCTCACAGTGTTCAGCTAAAACTACAAGGTAGTACGGTGCGTCCTGCTCACAGTGTTCAGCTAAAACTACAAGTTAGTGCGGTGTGTCCTGCTCACAGTGTTCAGCTAAAACTACAAGTTAGTGTGGTGCGTCCACCTCACAGTGTTCAGCTAAACCTACAAGTTATTGTAGTGAGACCTCTGCACAGTGTTCACCTAAAGCTACAAGTTAGTGCAGTGCGTCCTGCTCACAGTGTTCAGCCAAAACTACAAGTCAGTGCTGTGCGTCCTGCTCACAGTGTTCAGCTAAAACTACAAGTTAGTGTGGTGCGTCCACCTCACAGTGTTTAGCTAAACCTACAAGTTAGTGGGGTGCGTCCTGCTCACAGTGTTCAGCTAAAACTACAAGTTAGTGTGGTGCGTCCACCTCACAGTGTTCAGCTAAACCTACAAGTTATTGTAGTGAGACCTCTGCACAGTGTTCACCTAAAGCTACAAGTTAGTGCAGTGCGTCCTGCTCACAGTGTTCAGCCAAAACTACAAGTCAGTGCTGTGCGTCCTGCTCACAGTGTTCAGCTAAAACTACAAGTTAGTGTGGTGCGTCCACCTCACAGTGTTTAGCTAAACCTACAAGTTAGTGGGGTGCGTCCTGCTCACAGTGTTCAGCTAAAACTACAAGTTAGTGCAGTGCGTCCTGCTCACAGTGTTCAGCTAAACCTACAAGTTAGTGGGGTGCGTCCACCTCACAGTGTTTAGCTAAACCTACAAGTTAGTGGGGTGCGTCCTGCTCACAGTGTTCAGCTAAAACTACAAGTTAGTGCAGTGCGTCCTGCTCACAGTGTTCAGCTAAAACTACAAGTTAGTGGGGTGCGTCCTGCTCACAGTGTTCAGCTAAAACTGCAAGTTAGTGTGGTGCTTCCACCTCACAGTGTTCAGCTAAACCTACAAGTTAGTGTAGTGAGAACTCTGCACAGTGTTCATCTAAAGCTACAAGTTAGTGCAGTGCGTCCTGCTCACAGTGTTCAGCTAAAACTACAAGTTAGTGGGGTGCGTCCTGCTCACAGTGTTCAACTAAAACTACAAGTTAGTGTGGTGCGTCCTGCTCACAGTGTTCAGCTAAAACTACAAGTTGGTGTGGTGCGTCCACCTCACAGTGTTCAGCTAAACCTACAAGTTATTTTTTTGCGAGCTCTGCACAGTGTTCAGCTAAAGCTACCTATAGAAGGTTGGTGGTGTTTTCCTGATCCTATCACTACTGCAGGCAGCTAAAAAAGCTACAAATCAGTTTTTTGCGAGCTCTGCACAGTGTTCAGCTAAAGCTACCTGTAGAAGGTTGGTGGTGTTCTCATACTACAGGCAGGCAGTTGATTTTGCTAGCTGCAGTATCAGTACATATATATCCCAGCTTAGTGCAGCTACAGGCCATTAGTATGTCTGGAAGGCCAAGAAGGAGAGGCAGACAGTCACAAGCCAATAAGAGAGGGCAAGCAGGCTCTGTGTCTAGTGCTGGTTGTGGAGACGGTGCATCCTCATCAGCACATGGCCGTGGGACACGCTTGGCCTTTTTTACGGCAGCTGGCCGTGTTGAGACGCAACATGCGGAAGACTTGGTCGAGTGGATGACCAAGCCGTCCTCATCCTCCTCATCCTCTCTCACCCATGCCCAGGGTACTTTGTCTGGCAAAGCAGTGGCCTCTTCCCTCGGCTCAATGTCATCAGTGACTCCTTCCCTAGCCCCACCATGTCCTCCTGAGGAGTCCCTCGAACTGTTTGACCACAGTGTTGGGTACATGCTCCAGGAGGATGCCCAGCGTTTGGAAGGCTCTGATGATGATACTGAGCTTGATGAAGGCAGTAACATGAGCACGGACAGAGGGGGTGCCCAAGAAGGACAGCAATCTGGCAGTCATGCTCCCCCTGCTGCAGCATACTGCCAGGTTTGCTCCAGTGATGAGGAGGGAGGGGATGATGAGGTCACTGACTCAACGTGGGTGCCTGATAGGAGAGAGGAGGAGGAGGAGTAGGAGGAGGCGGCACATCACCAACGAGGCAGGATGCCCTCCAGGAGCCAGCCTAAGGGCAGCACATTGCCTGCATCACACCCCAAAGCTCCACATGCGCAGGGCGCTGCAGTCTCTACGCGTTATTCAAAAAGTTCTTTGGTGTGGGCCTTTTTTGAGACGAGTGCATCAGATCGCACCGCTGCTATTTGCAACATATGTCTCAAGCGTATCTCGCGTGGCCAAAACATCTCCCGCTTGGGTACCACATGCTTGACCAGACATATGTTGACCTGCCATGCAGTTCGTTGGCAAGCGTATCTAAAAGACCCACACCAAAGAACAAAGAGGACCTCTCCTTGCTCCTCATCAGCTGAGATCTCCAACCCCACTATACCTTCAGTCCTCTCTGAGACCTGCACTGAGAGGAATGAAGGTGTAGAATTAGGTGTGTCACAGCCAAGTACTTGTGGGCAATCTGCTTTTGGTACACCAACGTCAGAATGTACCAGGCAAATTTCCCTGCCCCAGCTGCTTCACCGCCGAAAGAAGTTTGCTCCCAGCCATCCACATGCCCAGCGGTTGAATGCTAGCTTGGCAAAATTGCTAGCACTTCAACTGCTGCCTTTTCAGTTGGTAGACTCTGCCCCCTTCCGTGAGTTTGTGGAATGTGCGGTTCCTCAGTGGCAGGTACCCAAACGCCACTTTTTCTCACGGAAGGCGATTCCAGCTCTCTACTGGCATGTGGAAGGCAATGTCCATGCCTCGCTGGACAGGGTGGTCAGCGGTAAGGTGCATATTACCGCTGACTCATGGTCCAGCAGGCATGGACAGGGACGTTACCTAAGTTTCACGGCGCATTGGGTGACTCTGCTGGCAGCTGGGAAGGATGCAGGACAAGGTGCAGTAGTGTTGGAGGTTGTTCCGCCACCACGCCTCCAAAATGCTAATGATTGTGACACACCTCTCTCCTCCACCCCCTCCTCTTCTTCTTCCTCCATGGCCTCTTATCGTGCTTTGTCCTCGGAACCAGCGGTGCTCCGTAGCCGTTCAAGGGGCTACGCAAGTACGCAGGCCAAAAGATGCCATGCGGTACTTGAGCTGGTGTGCTTGGGGGACAGGAGCCACACTGGGGCAGAGGTTCTGTCAGCTCTGCAGGGGCAGGTTCAGAGGTGGTTGACGCCACGCCAACTTAAGGCAGGAATGGTGGTTTGCGACAATGGCACCAACCTCCTCTCTGCCCTCCGACAGGGACAAATGACCCATGTGCCCTGTTTGGCTCACGTCCTTAACTTGGTGGTGCAGCGGTTCTTGGGCAGGTACCCGGGCTTACAGGATGTCCTGAGGCAGGCCAGGAAAGTGTGTGTGCATTTCCGCCGGTCATATAATGCCAGTGCTCGGCTGGCGGACCTCCAAAAGGAGTTTAACCTGCCCAAGAACTGCCTAATCTGTGACATGCCCACCAGGTGGAACTCAACATTGGCCATGCTGCAGCGGCTGCACACGCAGCAGAGGGCCATCAATGAGTACCTGTGCGACTATGGCACCAGGACAGGGTCAGGGGAGCTTGGTTTTTTTTCCTCACGCCAGTGGGCCATGATCAGGGATGCATGCACTGTCCTGTCACCATTTGAGGAGGTCACGAGGATGGTGAGCAGTGATAGTGCATGCATCAGTGACACTGTCCCCCTTGTCCACCTGTTGGAGCACACGCTGCGTGGAATAATGGACAGGGCACTTGAGGCAGAACAGAGGCAGGAAGAGGAGGACTTCCTTAGCTCTCAAGGCCCCCTTTATCCAGACAGTGTTCCTGCGTGCCCGCCAATCACACAGGAAGAGGACGAGGAGGAGGAGGAAGATTGTGTCAGTATGGAGGTGAAGCCTGGCACTCAGCATCAGCAGCAGTCTTTAAGGGATCAGTCCCAAGAAACACATGGACTTGTACGTGGCTGGGAGGAGGTGGCTGCGGACCATGTCGTCCTTAGTGACCCAGAGGACTCCGGACCGAATGCCTCAGCAAACCTACGCTGCATGGCCTCCCTGATCCTGCAAAGCCTGCGTAAGGATCCTCGTATTCGTGGTATCAAAGAGAAGGACCAATACTGGCTGGCAACCCTCCTTGATCCACGTTACAAGGGTAAGGTTGCAGACCTTATCTTGCCATCGCAGAGGGCGCAGAGGATGAATCATCTTCGGGAGGCCTTGCAGAAAGGTCTGTGCAACGCGTTCCCAGAGACTGGGAGGTTACAAACTCCTGTTTCTGGACAACGTGTTGCTGAGGCTTCGGTCAGTCAAGAAGGAGCGGTGGAGAAGGTGGCCGTCTGACCGATGCGTTCAGACAATTTTTTGGGCCGCAGCCCCAAGGTATGATCGGTTCCAGCAACCATCGCCAGCATCTGTTTTACATGGTGCAGGAATTCCTAGGGGCAAGATGTGACTTGGACACCTTTCCCACCGAAAATCCTCTGGGTTACTGGGTCTTGAGGATGGATCACTGGCCAGAGCTTGCACAGTATGCAATTGAGCTACTGGCCTGTCCTGCATCCAGCGTTCTTTCGGAACGCACATTCAGTGCTGCTGGAGGCTTTGTAACCGATCACAGGGTGCGTCTGTCCACCGACTTGGTCGATCGACTGACCTTCATAAAAATGAATCAGTCTTGGATCACCACCAGCTACCAAGCACCTGATGCTGATGTAACCGAATAATTTTTTTTGAAATCTCAGATCCCTTCAAAGACTGCCTATGCTGATGCTGAGTGACTATGCCTGAGTAATTGCCCTATTCCTCCTCAATGATCATGCTGATAGCTTGTAAGAACATTTTTGGTTCTGGGCGCCACCACCAGTGCCTAAGGCCCAATTTTTCTGCCCCTGTTTAACAGGGGCGTGTAATTACAATTTTTGATGCAATACTTTGTAGCAGGGCTCATTTCTGCGTTCCAACTAGAGTATCTGTGAGGGGTTGCAGTGTTGTGGCACCAGCACCAGTGCCTAAGGCCCAATTTTTCAGCCCCTGTTTAACAGGGGCATGTAATTACAATTTTTGATGCAATACTTTGCAGCAGGGCTCATTTCTGCGTTACAACTAGAGTATCTGTGAGGGGTTGCAGTGTTGTGGCAGCAGCACCAGTGCCTAAGGCCCAATTTTTCAGCCCTTGTTTAACAGGGGCGTGTAATTACAATTTTTGATGCAATACTTTGCAGCAGGGCTCGTTCCTGCATTCCAACTAGAGTGTCTGTGAGGGGTTGCAATGTTGTGGCACCAGCACCAGTGCCTAAGGCCTAATTTTTCAGCCCCTGTTCAACAGGGGCATGTAATTACAATTCTTGATCTAATATTTCACAGCAGGGCCCATTTCTGCACCCACCAAGAGCGAGTGAGGACTTACAGTGTTGTGGCACCAGTACCACCACCACCACCAAAGGCCCAATTTTTCTGCCCTTGTTCAACAGGGGCATGTAATTACAATTCTTGATCTAATATTTCACAGCAGGGCCCATTTCTGCACCCACCAAGAGCGAGTGAGGACTTACAGTGTTGTGGCACCAGCAGCACCACCACCACCAAAGGCCCAATTTTTCTGCCCTTGTTCAACAGGGGCATGTAATTACAATTCTTGATCTAATATTTCACAGCAGGGCCCATTTCTGCACCCACCAAGAGCGAGTGAGGACTTACAGTTTTGTGGCACCAGCATCACCACCACCACCAAAGGCCCAATTTTTCTCCCCCTGTTCAACAGGGGCATGTAATTACAATTTTTGATCTAATATTTCACAGCAGGGCCCTGTGAGGGCTTACAGTGTTGTGGCCACAACAACACCTAAGGCCCAAATTTCTGCTAAGTATGTAGGGCAGGCCTCTACTTTCAAACATCTAACTTACAAATGACTCCTACTTGCAAACGGAAGGAGACAACAGGAAGTGAGATGAAATCTACCTCTAGGAAGGGAAATTCTCTCCTGTAAGAGTTAATATGGGAAAAACATTTCTCCTTTCCACTGATGCTTTCTAATCCTTGTTCAACAAAAAACCCCAAATTTTCAAAAAACATTTGTCATTGGGACAAAAGGTGAGGTGAAATCTTCTGAAGAGGAGGACAGACAGCAAAACAAATGTCACAGGGGTGATAACCCTTCCCTATGTTTTCCAAAAAGCTTAAAAAAGATTTTTTGGCTGGAGCTAAACACGTTAAAAATGTATCCGTTCAAAATTACAAACAGATTCTACTTAACAACAAACCTACAGTCCCTGTCTTGTTTGCACCGCCTGTATACTGCTGTTCAGAGTATATAGGGCCTGATGGCCCCACACTTTTCCTTATTTTAATTTGGGTGCGGGGTTCCCCTAATATCCATACAAGACCCAAAGGGCCTGGTAATGGACTGGGGGGTACCCATGCCGTTTGTCTCACTGATTTTCATCTATATTGCCAGGAGCCGACATTACATTAAACCTGCAAGCAGTTTTAAATGAGATTTTTTCCTTTAAAAATGACATTTTGTGCAGGGACTGTTCTAAACACGGGAAACACGCGCCACTTTACAGGCATACTATAGACCAGTGGTTCTCAACTCCAGTCCTCGGGACCCACCAACAGGCCAGGTTTGCAAGATAGCTGAAATACATCACAGGTGATATCACTTGCTGCTCAGTAATTGCAGTATTCTAGTCTGCATCTCCCACAAGGTAATACTTAAAATCTGGCCTGTTGGTGGGTCCCGAGGACTGGAGTTGAGAACCACTGCTATAGACACACCCCAGGTACGATATTTAAAGGAATATTTCACTTTTTTTTTTACTTTAAGCATCATTAAAATCACTGCTCCCGAAAAAACGGCTGTTTTTAAAAGTTTTTTTTGCATTGATACATGTCCCCTGGGGCAGGGCCCGGGTCCCCAAACCCTTTTTAGGACAATACCATGCAAATTAGCCTTTAAAATGAGCACTTTTGATTTCGAACGTTCGAGTCCCATAGACGTCAATGGGGTTCTAACGTTCGTGCAAATTTTCGGTCCGTTCACAGGTTCTGGTGCGAACCGAACCGGGGGGTGTTCGGCTCATCCCTACTCATGAATCTGAAGTGTTTCGATATTTACAAATTAAACATTTTTACACACCTAATAACCATAGGTACCCTCCTGAACCAATATTCTTGGTTCGAACATATTTGTAAACAAAATCCCCATGCTAGACTAATCTCGACTCTCTAATCCCAGTTGCTAGTCAAACCGGATGGAGATAGACCCTCCTATGTCCAAAAATGGGAAGAGGACCTGGGGCGCACCTTTGACATGGCAGAAAAATCAGAGATATGGTCAGCAACCAAAGCATCTTCACCCAATGTAGTTGCAGTAGAAGCCAACTATAAGGTGTTGACCCGCTGAAATCTAGTCCCATCTAAAATAGCCAAATTTTTCCCCAGTTATTCAGCTCATTGCTTTCACGGCTGTTCTGAACCAGGCACACATATGCATATATGGTGGAAATGCTCAGTGCTCCAAACCTTTTGGAAAGCAATTTTTGCACTTGCCTCTAAAGCCTGGTACACACTGAGGTTTGTACGAAAAAAAATTGTCAGCGCCGGTCGGAGCTGCTGTACTAATTATGCAAAGTTAGTATAACAATCTCCCCTGCTAAGCTGTTGTGTTCTAACAGGGGGACCGTTCCCCCGCCAGAACACTCTGATAAGCGATTTCTGCCATTGGCTGAGAGTGCTGATCGGGAGTCGGTCGGCCGCTGGTTTTCCAGCATTCTTGTCCGACAGAAGCTGGCCAAACGGTTAACCCCTTCCCTGCCAGTGTCATTAGTACAGTGACAGTGAATATTTTTTTAGCACTGATAACTGTATTGGTGTCATTGGTCCCCAAAAAAGTATCAAAAAAGTGTCACTTAGTTTCCAATTTGTCCACTGCAATGTCGCAGTCCTGATCACTGCCATTACTAGTAAAAAAAATTTAAAATAAAAAAAAAATTCCATAAAAATATCCCATAGTTTGAAGACGCTATAACTTTTGTGCAAACCAATAAATATACGCTTACTGGGATTTTTTTTTACCAAAAACATGTAGCAGAATACATATTGGCCAAAATTGATGAAGAAATTCGATTTTTTTAATGTTTTATAGCAGAAAGTAAAAAATATATATTTTTTTCAAAATTGTTGGTCTTTTTTTGTTTATAGCGCAAAAAATAAAAATCGCAGAGAAATACCACCAAAAGAAAGCTCTATTTGTGGGGAAAAAAAGAACATCAATTTTATTTAGGTACAGCTTCGCATGACTGCGGAGTTGTCAGTTAAAATAACGCAGTGCCGTATCACAAAAAAATGGCCTGGTCATAAAGGGGAGTAAACCTTCCGGAGCTGAAGTGGTTAATTTGCACAAGAGCATCACAGTCATAGATGAGCATGGGAAGACCATTCTGCCCTACATGGAGAAGAGAGTATTTCAATTTTTTTTCTTTATTTCATTCAATTTGTTTTTAGCATTTAGATACATAAAACAATTTAAGCACTTCGGCACATCCTGTCATTGGTATTGCCAGGAGTGAGTGTGAGATCACAGAAGTTGGTGTAATTGTGCTTATTGCTGGATACTTGCTGCTCACAATCTTGGTATAATTTTACATATGCTGAAAAAAGGCGCAAATCTATCTACAGTGCCTTGCAAAAGTATTCACCCCCATTGGCTTTTTACCTATTTTGTTACATTACAGCCTTTAGTTGTTTTTTAAATCTGAATTATATGTGATGGATTAGAACACAATGGTCTAAGTTGGTGAAGTAAAATTAGAAAAATATATCCATAAAACTATTTTTCAGAAATAAAAAAATGATAATTGGCATGTGCGTATGTATTTACCCTCTTTATTATGAAGCCCATAAAAAGCTCTGGTGCAACCAATTACCTTCAGAAGTCACATAATTAGTGAAATGATGTCCACCTGTGTGCAATCTAAGTGTCACATGATCTGTCATTACATATACACACACCTTTTTGAAAGTCCCCAGAGACTGCAACACCTAAGCAAGAGGCACCACTAACCAAACACTGCCATGAAGACCAAGGAACTCTCCAAACAAGTAAGGGACAATGTTGTTGAGAAGTACAGGGAAATCAGGGTTAGGTTATAAAAAAATATCCAAATCTTTGATAATTCCTAGGAGCACCATCAAATCTATCATAACCAAATGGAAAGAACATGGCACAACAGCAAACCTGCCAAGAGACGGGTGCACATCAAAACTTACAGACTGGGCAAGGAGGGCAATAATCAGAGAGGCAGCACAGAGACCTAAGGTAACTCTGGAGGAGCTGCAGAGTTCCACAGCAGAAACTAGAGTATAGGGATGGGCCGAACGGACCCCTGTTTGGTTCGGACCAGAACTTCCGAACACCGCGAACGTTCGGACCCGAACACCGAACCCCATTAAAGTCAATGGGACCCGAACGTTTAATATCAAAAGTGCCCATTTTGAAGGCTTAAATGCAAGTAATTGGGCATACAATGGTTATAGGGGTCCGGATCCTGCCCTGGGGGACATGGATCAATAAAAAAAAAGTTTGTGAAAAACGTCATTTTTAAATGAACAGTGATTTTTTGATTTTTAAAGTGAAATCCTAAAAATTAAGAATTCATTCCAATATAGTGCCAGGGGGTCCCCTTAGTCTAACTGTAAAGTGGCAGATCTGTACCATGTCTAGAATCTGCTGCAGCAATAATTAAATTTATAAAGCCAAAAAAATGACATTTTTCCTGCAAGCTGCCTTTATTTTGCTCAGCAACAGCTGGGGAGCCAGTGTGTATGATGAGGCCACAGTGTAGTGCACTGGGAACAAGATTAGATTTTTTGGATACATTCTGGTGTCACTTTGACTTTGGATAGAAGTAACGGGTGCGTTAAAATTGGTATTTGGGTGTCAGTGGCGCCTTCCCACCGTACCCCTATAGAGATAATCTTGAGTAAAGCAAGAATTTGCCTTGCTGTAAAATATTGCAATGATATGCACCTGTCAGACAGGTAAAGAAAAATTGGTCTTTGGGTGTCGGTGGCACCTTCCCACCGTAAACCTATAGAGGTACTCTTGATGAAACCAAGAATTTGCCTTGCTGTAAAAAATTGCAATGATATGCACCTGTCAAACAGGTCCAGAAAAATTGGTCTTTGGGTGTCGGTGGTGCCTTCCCACCTTAACCCTATAGAGTTACTCTTGATGTAAGCAAGAATTTGACTTGCTGTAAAAAATTGCAATGATATGCACCTGTCAGACAGGTGCAGAAAAATTGGTCTTTGGATGTCGGTGGCGCCTTCCCACTGTAACCCTATAGAGGTACTCTTTATGTAAGCAAGAATTTGCTTTGTTATAAAAAAATTGCAAAGATATGCACCTGTCAGACAGGTGCAGAAAAATTGGTCTTTGGGTGTTAATTGTGCCCATGAAACCTATACCAAAAAGATTCTTCCGGATGAAATGATTGAACACCCTCAAAGCTAGGCATTCTCAAAGTCCTGCAGAGATTCCACATCGCAAAAAGACTTAATCAGTGACATCGGCATCAGAGGCTTCATAGCTGGTAATCCAGAACTGATTCATTTTTATAAAAGTCAAACGGTCCACAGAGTCTGTGGACAGACGCGTTCTATGATCAGTAACGAAACCTCTTGCAGCACTGAATGCCCGTTCTGAAAGCACACTGGATGCAGGGAAGCCCAACAACTCAATAGCATACTGGGCAAGTTCTGGCCAGTGGTCTATTCTCATGACCCAGTAAGCCAGTGGATCGTCAGCTGGAAATCTCTCCGTCTCTGTTTTGGCCCAGAGGTAATCGTCCACCATGTGATGCAGACGCTGCCGATGGGACCTGGAAGCTAACAGCCCTGGGCGGCGGGGACTTAAAAAATTCCGAAATGCCTCACTTAGGCGGATGCCTTCTCCAACGCTCCTTTCTTGACCAATGGAAGACTCGAAACGTTTTCCACCACACCTACTGTAACCCACTAGAGTCAGGAAAAACGTTCAATAAAATCCTCTTTAATGTGTCCTCAAGTTCAGAGACCTTCCGCTTATAACGGTGGTCAAGGAGGGTTGCCAACCAGTAATCATCCTTCTCCTTTATGCCACGTATTCCTGGGTCCTTTCGCAGGCTTAGAAGCATGAGGTTGCTCATGCGCCTCAAATTTGCAAAGGCTTGAGAAACAGACTCCTCGGGGTCACTCAGGATGGCAGCATCTGGAACTTCCTCCTCCCAGCCACGTACTACTCCCAAGGGTCCTGTGGTTGGAAAGCCATCGCTTACAGATTGACACAAGTCTTCCTCTTCTTCAAAGCCTATGAAAGTGCCAGAATCCTCCTCCTCATCCTCCTCCCCTCTCTCCTCCTGTGTGTTCTGTGACATAGGAATGATGGTGTCTGCATAAAGTGGGCCTTGAGAGGAAAGGAAGTCCTCCTCTTCCTCTTACTGCTCTGCCTCCAGTACTCTGTCCATAATGCCACGCAGAGTCTGCTCCAGCATGAACACAACAGGTATTGTGTCACTGATGCATGCACTGTCACTGCTCACCATCCTTGTGGCCTCCTCAAATGGTGATAATACAGTGCATGCATCCTTAATGATCAGCCATTGGCGTGGGGAAAAAAAGCCGAGGCGGCCTGAGCCTGTCATTGTGCCGTAATGACACAAGTACTCGTTGATGGCCCTCTGCTGCATGTATAGCCGCTGCAGCATTCCCAACGTTGAGTTCCACCTGGTGGGCATGTCACAAATCAGACGGTTTACAGGCAGGTGGAATTCCCGCCAACCGAGCACTGGCTGTGTATTACCACCTGAAATGGCTACATACTCTTCTGGCCTGCTTTAGTACATCTTGCAACCCTGGGTACGTACTTAGGAAAGGCTGCACCACCAAATTGAGGACATGTGCCAGGCATGTCAACTTTGCCTGTCTAAGGGCGGACAGGAGGTTTGAGCCATTGTCGAACACCACCATTCCTGGCTCCAGCTGGCGTGGTGTGAACCACCTCTGGGGCTGTCCTTGCAGAGCTGCAAGAATCTCTGCTCCGGTGTGGTTCCTGTCTCCTAAACACACCAGCTGAAGCACTGCATGGCACCTTTTAGCCTGACTCTGGGAAAAGCCCTTTGAATGCTTAGGGGTTACCTGATGTTCATAGGACAATTCTGCAGAGGAGGGCATGGAGGTGGTGGAGGAGGAGAAGGGGGGAGGAGGGGGTAGAGGTCACAGGTCTGGCATCATCATCACCAGCTGTATGGAGACATGGGGGCACAACAAGCTGCAGCACTGAGCCCTGTCCTGCATCCTTTCGAGTTGCAAGCAGCGTTACCCAGTGTGCTGTGAATGAAATATATTGTCCCTGCCCATGCTTGCTGGACCACGTGTCAGTAGTAAGGTGAATTTTAAGGCTGACTGTCTTGTCTAACGATGCCAGAACATTCCCTTCCACGTGATGGTAGAGAGATGGAACTGCCTTACGTGAAAAGTAGTATTGACTGCGAACCTGCCGTTGTGGTACATTGTGCGAATTCACGGAAGGGGGCAGAATCCACCAGGCTGAAAGGCAGAAGTTGGAGAGCCAACAGCTTTGGCAAACTTGCATTCAGGCGCTGGGCATGTGGGTGGCAGGGACTGTATTTTTTTTTCCGCTGCAGAAGATGGGGCAGAGAAATTTGCCGGCTACAGTCTACAGCTGGTGGTGTGCTGCTGGTAGATGAGCTGCTAGGACCTTGGACACCCTGTGCTTTACCATCATCCCTGTCAGTGGAGGCTGCTGAAAGGTAATGACTCGGTATCGCAGGGGCAGACTGAAGTGGGTAAGGAAGAGGAGAAGGAGGGACAGATTTGTGCTCCTTTTGTGTGGCTTTTAGGTGCTCTTGCCAACGGGCTGAGCAGGGCCGGTCCTAGACGGGTTGCACGGGGTGCAGTGCACCCAGGCGCCAGAGAGGTGGGGGCGCTGAAGCGCCAGAGTGCTCCCTTCCCTCCTCCTCCTCCTCTTGATTGTGTCCGGCGACGGTGCTCTCCCCGCCGGTGTTAAAAGAAAAAAGGCGCCGCTGTGTGTGCTGCTCAAGCCCCTCCCTCCTCCTGTCAGAGAAAGAGAGACATCGGAGGCAGAGTGGCTGGTCTCTGCGTGGAGAGAGACCAGCCGCACAGTGATGTCACGCGGGGAGGGGGGAGCGGAGGAGCGGTCCGTGCCTGACACATTCTCCTCTGTGTCTCCCACTCCTGCCTGCTTTAAACTGCTCTGCTCTACACCCGGGCGGCGCGGCTGGCTGCACACTGTTCTCTCCTCTTCAGCTGTCGCCCGGGTGTATTTATGTACCCTAATGGAGGGGGGGCTGTACTAATGGAAGGGGGGCTGTACTAATGGAGGGGGGCTGTACTAATGGAGGGGGGGCTGTACTAATGGAGGGGGGGGCTGTACTAATAATGGGGGGGCTGTACTAATAGAGAGGGGGTCTGTACTAATGGGGTCTGTACTAATGGAGGGGAGGTCTGTACTAATGGTGGGGGGTCTGTACTAATGGGGGGTTCTGTACTAATGGGGGGTTCTGTACTAATGGGGGGGTTCTGTACTAATGGAGGGGGGTCTGTCCTGGGGGGTCTGTACTAATGGAGGGGGGGTCTGTACTAATGGAGGGGGGGTCTGTACTAATGGAGAGGGGGTCTGTACTAATGGAGGGGGGGGGCTGTACTAATGGAGGGGGGGTCTGTACTAATGGAGGGGGGGCTGTACTAATGGAGGGGGGCTGTACTAATGGGGGGGCTGTACTAATGGGGGGGCTGTACTAATGGAGAGGGGGTTTGTACTAATGGAGGGGGGCTGTACTAATGGGGGGGCTGTACTAATGGGGGGGTCTGTACTAATGGAGAGGGGGGCTGTACTAATGGAGGGGGGCTGTACTAACGGAGGGGGGCTGTACAAATGGGGGGGTCTGTACTAATGGAGAGGGGGTCTGTACTAATGGGGTCTGTACTAATAGAGGGGAGGTCTGTACTAATGGAGGGGAGGTCTGTACTAATGGTGGGGGGTCTGTACTAATGGGGGGGGTTCTGTACTAATGGAGGGGGGTCTGTCCTGGGGGGTCTGTACTAGGGTTGTCCCGATACTAGTATCGGTATCGACACCGATACCGAGCATTTGCCCTAGTACTTGTACTCGAGCAAATGCTCCCGATACTTTAGCCGATACCTAAACAGTCAGCGGTGATCAGCGTGTGGGGGAGTTACAAGCTTCTCCCTCCGCGGCTTTAGTGACATACAGCGGTGATCGGTGCTTGTAACTCCCCCACACGCGATCACCGCTGACTGTCACCTCATCCTCCTCCATGCCACCTCCGTTCCTCTGTCCCCCTATGCTCTTCCCCTCCATTGCTCTGTCCCCCTCCATTCCGGCGTTCCGCTGTCCCCCTCTGTTGTGCTGTCCTCCTCTGCTGTCCTCCTCCGTTGTCCTCCTCCGCTGTCCTCCTCCTGTCCTCCTCCGCTGTCCTGTCCTCCTCCGCTGTCCTCCGCTGTCCTCCTTTGTTGTTCTGTCCCCCTCCGTTACACTGTCCTCCTCCTCTGTCCCCCTCTGTTGTTCTGTCCCCCTCCGCTGCCCCCCTCCGTTCCAGCGTTCTGCTGTCCCCCTCTCCGCTGTGTGAATGGACAGAGTCAGCTGACTCTGTCCATTCACATAACTGAAACATTGTAATCTCCTGTGATTACGATGTGTCAGTTTATGAATGGAGAGGAGCCGCTGTCTTCTCTCCATTCATTTTCAGTGCAGCTGAGGCTGCAGAGAAAGGGACTGGGGAATCTCTATCCTCTGTCTCTTTCTCTGTCTCAAGGGGGAGATATCAGAGGTCTGTTAAGACCCCTGATATCTCCCCAAAGCCCCCCAACAGGGCTAAAAAAAAAAAATAAAAACAACACACACATATTGCAATAAAGGATAAAAAAAAAATGATTGTAAAAAAATAATGAATGTAAATAAAAAAAAAACACACAGAAACCGTTCACCCCCTACCCCCCCTAAAAAAAACAAAAAACACTGTCACGTGACATTAAAAAAAGTATCGGTAATCGGTATCGGCGAGTACTTGAAAAAAAGTATCGGTACTTGTTAGACATGTGCATTTCGTTTAGTTCCGAATCGAAATTCGGACGAAATTTTCATTATTCGGACATTCGGATGCATCCGAAATACCGAATTACAATACTAACGAATTTAAACGAATCCGAAATGTTTCGAATCGAAAACCCACGGCCGAAATTCGAATCGAATTCGAATCGAATTCGAAACCAAATTCGAAATATATTCGATTCGAAAACAAATTCGAAATCTATTTGACTCGAATTCAAAAACAAATTCGAATCGAATTAGAAAAAATATAAATTGATTTCTAAAAAAACATACAATAAAATAGAATATAAAATAATAAAACAATAGAATAAACATAAAAGAATCGTAAAGAATAGAACAGAATTTAATAGAATTTAATAAAATACAACAGAATATGACCATCTTCTGAAATTCGAATTTCGAATAGTATAAATTCGAATTCGAAAATAGATTGGAAAATAACAATATATATATTATATATATATATATATATATACATATATATATATATATATATATATATATATATATATATATATATATATATATATATATATATATATATATATTCAAATTCATTCTATATGAAATTCAAATTTCGGAAAATGGTTATATATATAAATATATATTTATATATAAATATAAATATATATTTATATATATATATATATATATAACCATTTTCCGAAATTCGAATTTCATATAGAATGAATTCGAATTCGAATAGAAAAGATTAGACTAGAAATAGACTAGAAAAACAATAGAACAGAATTGAGTAAAATATAATGTGTATATATATTATATTTTATTCTATTCTGTTCTATTTTTTTTCTATTCTAATCTTTTCTATTCGAATTTGAATTCATTCTAAATGAATTTCGAATTTCAATAGATGGTTATATATAAATAAATATCTAATATATATATATATATATATATATATATATATATATAAAACCATTTTCCAATAGAATAGAATGAAATTGAATTTAAATAGAATAGAAAATAATATCATAAAAAAACAATAGATCAGATCAGAAATAAATAAATAAATATAAATATATATATATATATATATATATATATATATATATATATATATATATATATATATATATATATATATATATAACCATTTTCTGAAATTCGAATTTCATATAGAATGAAATCGAATTTGAATATAAAAGATTAGAATAGATTAGAAAATAATAGAAAAGAATATCATAGAAAAACAATAGAACAGATCAGGAAAAAAAAATTATATACATCTTTTGAAATTCGAAATTCATATAAAATGAATTCAAATTTGAATAGAAAAGATTAGAATAGAAAAACAATAGAACAGAAAATAATCTAATATATATATTATATTTTATTCTATTCTGTTCTATTGTTTTTCTAGTCTATTTTCTTTTCTATTCGAATTTGAATTCATTCTATATGAATTTCTAATTTCAAAAGATGGTTATATATATAAATATTTTATATATATATATATATATATATAACCATTTTCCGAAATTCTAATTTCATATAGAATGAATTCGAATTCGAATTGAAAAGATTAGACTAGAAATAGAAAATAGACTAGAATAGAACACAATTGAGTAAAATATTGTTTTTCTAGTCTATTTTCTTTTCTATTCGAATTCGAATTCATTCTATATGAAATTCGAATTTCGGAAAATGGTTATATATATATATATATATATATATATATATATATATATATATATATAACCATTTTCCGAAATTCGAATTTCATATAGAATGAATTTGAATTCGAATAGAAAAGAAAATAGACTAGAAAAACAATAGAACAGAATAGAATAAAATATAATATATATATTAGATTATTTTCTGTTCTATTGTATTCCTATTCTAATCTTTTCTATTCGAATTTGAATTCATTCTATATGAATTTCGAATTTCAAAAGATGGTTATATATATATAAATACTTTTTCTGCAGCAAAAAATTTCATTTTCCGAACCGATTTTGGGGCCACGTATCTCAGGGCCACTTGGTGATAGGAACCCCAAATTTGGTGTGCAAACCCAGTGAAACTGGTACCACAACATATCCAAAGCTGAAGTTCCTAGCCCTAAGTGGCCCCGAGATACGGGGCCCCAAAATCGGTTCAGAAAATGTCATTCTCTGCTGCAGAAAAGTGCTTGACATTTTCTGAACCGAGTTTGGGGCCCCATAGCTCAGGGCTACTTGGAGCTAAGAACCTCAAATTTGGTGTGCTAACCCAGTGCAACTGGTACCATAACATATCCAAAGCTGGGGTTCCTAGCACTAAGTGGCCCCGAGATACGGGGCCCCACATCCGGTTCGGAAAATGTCATTCTCTGCTGCAGAAAAGTGCTTGACATTTTCTGAACTGATTTTTGGGGCCCTGTATCTCGGGGCCACTTGGTGCTAGAAACCTCAGCTTTGAAAATTTTATGGTGCTAGTTCCACTGGGTTTGCACACCAAATTTGGGGTTCTTAGCACTAAGTGGCCCCAAGATATGGGGCCCCAAATTCGGTCAACTGTGTCCATCTGCAGCAATGTCATTTTGGGACCCTTTGGGTTCAGAGACCCCAAATTTTGGCTGCAGCTAGGGGGCATTTAGGAACCCTTAACTAACGAGTTTGAAGTTCAGGGGACCTATGGCTGCAAATGGGCACAGTGATGCTGCAAATGGGCATTGTTGACCCTCTTTTCCACCTACAGTAGCTGTGCATTTCTCACCCTCGTCTTATACTCGGGTCAATAAGTTTTTCCCATTTTTTTGTGGTAAATTAGGGCCTCGACTTATACTCGGAACGACTTATACTCGAGTATATACGGTATATATATATATATTAGTTATTTATTGATATATAACCATCTATTGGATGGTTTGAAATTCATATAGGATGAATTCAAATTTGAATAGAAAAGATTAGAATAGAAAAAAAATAGATTAGAATAAAATATAATACATATACACATTATATTTTACTCAATTCTGTTCTATTGTTTTTCTAGTCTATTTTCTATTTCTAGTCTAATCTTTTCTATTCGAATTCGAATTCATTCTATATGAAATTCAAATTTCGGAAAATGGTTATATATATATATATATATATATATATATATATATATATATATATATATATAAAACCATCTTTTGAAATTCGAAATTCATATAGAATGAATTCAAATTCGAATAGAAAAGATTAGAATAGAAATACAATAGAACAGAAAATAATCTAATATATATATTATATTTTATTCTATTCTGTTCTATTGTTTTTCTAGTCTATTTTCTTTTCTATTGGAATTCGAATTCATTCTATATGAAATTCGAATTTCGGAAAATGGTTATATATATATATATATATATATATATATATATATATATATATATATATATATATATATATATATATAAAATATTTATATATATAACCATCTTTTGAAATTAGAAATTCATATAGAATGAATTCAAATTCGAATAGAAAAGAAAATAGACTAGAAAAACAATAGAACAGAATAGAATAAAATATAATATATATATATATTAGATTATTTTCTGTTCTATTGTTTTTCTATTCTAATCTTTTCTATTCAAATTTGAATTCATTTTATATGAATTTCGAATTTCAAAAGATGTATATAATTTTTTTTTTCCTGATCTGTTCTATTGTTTTTCTATGATATATATATATATATATATATATATATATATATATATAAAAAATTCCGAAATTCGAATTTCATATAGAATGAAATTGAATTGAAATAGAATAGAAAATAATATCTTAGAAAAACAATAGATCAGATCAGAAAATGTATATATATAATATATATATATATATATATATATATATATATATATATAATATATATATATATAATATATATATGTATAAATATATATATATATATATATATATATATATATATATATATATATATATATACATATATATATTAGAAAAAAAATAGTACAGAATAGAATAATAATATATATATATATATATATATATATATATATATATATATATATATATATATATATATATATATATATATATATTATTCTATTCTGTTCTATTGTTATTCTATTCTATTCTTTACTATTCTTTATTATTCAAATTTGAATAGAAAAAAATAGAATAGAATAGAATAGAGTAACAATAGAACAGAATAGAATAAAAAATAATATATATATATATATATATATATATAAATTTATTATTATTTTTTTTGTAAACGCTATAACTTTTGCGCAAAGCAATCAATAAACGCTTATTGCGATTTTTTTTTAACAAAAATATGTAGAAGAATGCGTATCGGCCTAAACTGAGGAAAAAAAATGTTTTTTTATATATTTTTGGGGGATATTTATTATAGCAAAATCTAAAAAATAATGCGTTTTTTTCAAAATTGTCGCTCTTATTTTGTTTATAGCGCAAAAAATAAAAACCGCAGGGGTGATCAAATACCACCAAAAGAAAGCTCTATTTATGGGAAAAAAAGGACTTCAATTTTGTTTGGGAGCCACGTCGAACAACCGCGCAATTTTCAGTTAAAGCGATGCAGTGCCGAATCGCAAAAAGTGCTCTGGTCAGGAAGGGGGTAAATTCTTCCGGGGCTGAAGTGGTTAAAGACTTGTAGTTTTATTAGCTGTTTTTTTTTTTTGACAGGGGCGCAGTTTCAGTGCTTGCCATAGGTGCCATTTTCACTAGATATGCCTCTGGGAGACACAGAGAGAGAGAGAAAGAGAATGTAATCATTTTTATTTACCAATGACGGATGCAGTCTGGGGTGCGCTCAATCCCTCTCACAGCTTTTACTGCCATGGTGACGCGAAACCATGCAGCGTTCTTCAGGTTTGCTGAAGAGGAATATTATCTGAATATTATCTGAATATTATCAAATTCGAAAATAGAAATATTTTCGAATGCGATTGAAATAATTTCTAATACAGTTGAAATAATTTCGAATGCTGTTGAAATATTTTCGAATGCGGTTGAAATATTATCGAATCCGATTGAAATAATTTTGAATAAAGTTGAAATAATTTCGAATGCGGTTGAAATATTATCAAATTTGGTAGAAATATTTTCGAATGCGATTGAAATATTATCGAATACGATTGAAATAATTTCTAATACAGTTGAAATAATTTCGAATGCTGTTGAAATATTTTCGAATGCGGTTGAAATAATATCGAATCCGGTTGAAATATTTTCGAATTCGACCGATTTTCGAATTCGGTCGAAAACGAAACTGATTTGAAAAACGAATTTAATGAATTTAACGAATCAGACTAAACTAAATTAATTAAATAACGAATTAAAACGAAACGAAACGAAACAATTTTTTTCATTTTGCACATGCCTAGTGCTCGGTACTAGGCATGTGTACCTAGTACCTAGGTACTCGGTACCTAGTACTCGGTCCTAAAAAAGTGGTATCGGGACAACCCTAGTCTGTACTAATGGAGGGGGGGTCTGTACTAATGGAGGGGGGTCTGTACTAATAGGGGGGTCTGTCCTGGGGGGTCTGTACTAATGGGGGGGTCTGTACTAATGGAGGGGGGTCTGTACTAATGGAGGGGGGGGTCTGTACTAATGGAGGGGGGTCTGTACTAATGGAGAGGGGGTCTGTACTTATGGAGAGGGGGTCTGTACTAATGGAGGGGGTCTGTACTAATGGAGGGGGGGTCTGTACTAATGGAGGGGGGTCTGTACTAATGGAGGGGGGGTCTGTACTAATGGAGGGGGGGTCTGTACTAATGGAGGGGGGTCTGTACTAATGGAGGGGGGCTGTACTAATAATGGGGGGCTGTACTAATGGAGGGGGGTCTGTACTAATGGAGAGGGGGTCTGTACTAATGGAGAGGGGGTCTGTACTAATGGAGAGGGGGTTTGTACTAATGGAGGGGGGTCTGTACTAATGGAGGGGGTGTCTGTACTAATGGAGGGGGGTCTGTACTAATGGAGGGGGGGCTGTACTAATAATGGGGGGCTGTACTAATGGAGGGGGGTCTATACTAATGGAGAGGGGGTCTGTACTAATGGAGAGGGGGTCTGTACTAATGGAGAGGGGGTTTGTACTAATGGAGGGGGGTCTGTACTAATGGAGAGGGGGTCTGTACTAATGGGGTCTGTACTAATGGAGGTGGGTTTGTACTAATGGTGGGGTCTGTACTAATATGGGGGTCTCTACTAATGGAAGGGGGTCTGTCCTGGGGGGTCTGTACTAATGGAAAGGGGGTCTGTACTAATGGGGTCTGTACTAATGGAGGGGGGTCTGTACTAATGGAGAGGGGGTCTGTCCTGGGGGGTCTGTACTAATGGAGGGGGGTCTGTACTAATGGAGGGGGGGTCTGTCCTGGGGGGTCTGTACTAATGGAGGGGGGTCTGTACTAATGGAGGGGGGTCTGTACTAATGGAGGGGGGGTCTGTGCTGGGGGTCTGTACTAATGGAGGGGGGGTCTGTACTAATGGAAGGGGGTCTGTACTAATGGAGGGGGGTCTGTACTAATGGAGAGGGGGTCTGTCCTGGGGGGTCTGTACTAATGGAGGGGGGTCTGTACTAATGGAGGGGGGGTCTGTGCTAATGGGGGGGTCTGTCCTGGGGGGTCTGTACTAATGGAGGGGTGGTTTGTCCTGTGGGGGTCTGTACTAATGGAGAGGGAGATCTGTCCTGGGGGGGTCTGTACTAATGGAGGGGGGTTACCTGGGGGGGATCTGTACTGAGTAAGGTCTGTACTGAGGGAGGGGTTTATACTTAGTGTGGGTTCTGCACTGACGGAGGGGGTCTATATGTAGTGGAGGGGGGTCTTTACTGAGGGGCGACTATAGTTGGTGGAAGGGGGGGTGACCCCAACCCTAGTGAAGCCAATGCAGCTGCGGGCTCTCCTTTCCCCCCTCCCTCTCCTTTCCCCCCTCCCTCTCCTCCTGCGTGCTGCTGTACTAGTGAGCAGCGCTTGCCAGCACAGCTGCCCACTATGTTTCTTCCCCCGCCTTCATATCAACCAGGGAGGAAACAGAATAGAAAAATGAGCAGAGAAGAGGATTGTGGGATATGTAGTCCCGAGGACTGGCAGCCCCACTGTAACACGGAAACTGCAGCTCACACAGCAGGCTCAGCTGAATGGGAAAGAGAGAGAGACAGGAGCCTGGGAAAGTTTTCAGGGAAGTACACACAGAGGCAGAGAAAGGAATGGAGTCATTGCAGGAATACAGCGGAGTCACCATGGGCAATTCAGAGTGAGCTGACTCCTGATCAGAGGAACCGTTGCTGTATCGCTGGGTCAGGTGAGAGGGCCGATCGGCCAATATGTACTATGTCTGCAGTCTCTGACCATCTCTTGTAGTATGTCTGCAGTCTCTGACCATCTCCTGTACTATGTCTGCAGTCTCTGATCATCTCCTGTACTATGTCTGCAGTCTCTGACCATCTCTTGTGCAATGTCTGCAGTCTCTGATCATCTCCTGTACTATGTCTGCAGTCTCTGATTATCTCTTGTAGTATGTCTGCAGTCTCTGACCATCTCCTGTACTATGTCTGCAGTCTCTGATCATCTCCTGTATTATGTCTGCAGTCTCTGAGCATCTCTTGTACCATGTCTGCAGTCTCTGATCATCTCCTGTACTATGTCTGCAGTCTCTGATCATCTCCTGTATTATGTCTGCAGTCTCTGACCATCTCCTGTACTATGTCTGCAGTCTCTGACCTTCTCCTGTATTATGTCTGCAGTCTCTGACCTTCTCCTGTATTATGTCTACAGTCTCTGATCATCTCCTGTACTATGTCTGCAGTCTCTGATCATCTCCTGTACTATGTCTGCAGTCTCTGATCATCTCCTGTACTATGTCTGCAGTCTCTGATCATCTCCTGTATTATGTCTGCAGTCTCTGATCATCTCCTGTATTATGTCTGCAGTCTCTGATCATCTCCTGTATTATGTCTGCAGTCTCTGATCATCTCCTGTATTATGTCTGCAGTCTCTGACCATCTCCTGTATCATGTCTGCAGTCTGACCATCTCTTGTACCATGTCTGCAGTCTCTGATCATCTCCTGTACCATGGCTGCAGTCTCTGATCATTTCCTGTACTATGTCTGCAGTCTCTGACCATCTCCTGTACTATGTCTGCAGTCTCTGATCATCTCCTGTACTATGTCTGCAGTCTCTGATCATCTCCTGTATTATGTCTGGGGGCTCTTTCTAACAGACTCTCTAACAGAAGCCCTCTTTGTGTGCATCAGAGAGACTCCCCTCCAGGTCTCATTAGTGTACTCTCTTCTCTTAAACTGGCAGTAACGCGCGCAATACGATATGGCGTTAAACTGGCAATAACGCACGCAAAACTATATGGCGTTAAACTGGCAGTAATGCACGCAAAACTATATGACGTTAAACTGGCAGTAACGCATGTAAAACTATATGGCGTTTAACCCCATAACGTTTTGCGTGCATTACTGCCAGTTTAACGCCATATAGTTTTGCATGCGTTACTGCCAGTTTAACGTCATATAGTTTTGTGTGCATTACTGCCAGTTTAACGCCATATAGTTTTGCGTGCGTTATTGCCAGTTTAACGCCATATCGTATTGCGCGTGTTATTGCCAGTTTAACGCCATATAGTTTTTCATGCGTTACTGCCAGTTTAACGCCATATCGTATTGCGTGCGTTACTGCCAGTTTAACGCCATATAGTTTTGCGTGCGTTACTGCCAGTTTAACGCCATATCATATTGCGTGCGATACTGCCAGTTTAACGCCATATAGTTTTGCGTGTGTTATTGCCAGTTTAACGCCATATCGTATTGCGTGAGTTACTGCCAGTTTAACGCCATATCGTTTTGCGTGCGTTACTGCCAGTTTAACGCCATATAGTTATGTGTGCATTACTGCCAGTTTAACGCCATATAGTTTTGTGCGTTACTGCCAGTTTAATGCCATTTACTTCTATGTGCGTTACTGCCAGTTTAACGCCATATAGTTCTGCGTGCGTTACTGCCAGTTTAACGCCATATAGTTTTGTGCATTACTGCCAGTTTAACGCCATTTACTTCTATGTGCGTTACTACCAGTTTAACGCCATATAGTTCTGCGTGCATTACTGCCAGTTTAACACCATATAGTTTTGTGCGTTACTGCCAGTTTAACACCATTTACTTCTATGTGCGTTACTGCCAGTTTAACGCTATATAGTTTTGTGTGCGTTACTGTCAGTTTAACGCCATATAATTTTGTGTGCATTACTGCCAGTTTAACGCCATATCATTTTGCATGAGTTACTGCCAGTTTAAGCGTATTGCCAAGTTGTCTCCAGTGGTAATGATGAAGATGATGGAGATGATGATGATGAGGTCACTGATGCGACAAACTGGCAGTAACGCACGCAAAACGTTATGGGGTTAAACTGGCAGTAACGCATGCAAAACGATATGGCGTTAAACTGGCAGTAACGCACGCAAAACGATATGGCGTTAAACTGGCAGTAACTCACGCAGTACGATATGGCATTAAACTGGCAATAACACACGCAAAACTATATGGCGTTAAACTGGCAGTATCGCACGCAATATGATATGGCGTTAAACTGGCAGTAACGCACGCAAAACTATATGGCGGTAAACTGGCAGTAACGCACGCAATACGATATGGCGTTAAACTGGCAGTAACGCAATCAAATAGCCAGTGTTCAACCGTCACTACAATGAATCTGAACTGTCCCTACTCTAGCTATATGCTAATGTCAAGATTACTGACACGGTCTCACTACACCACACTGAAACTATCTGAGCTGTTCCTACTCTAGCTATATACTAATGTCAAGATTACTGACACGGTCTCACTACACTACACTGAAACTATCTGAGCTGTCCCTACTCTAGCTGCACACTATGAAAAGCTGAATGATGGTCCTCCTCACTACACTCACACTATCCCTAGACTGAAACTAAATAATATTCTCCACTGACAATTGAAGCAAAAGAGCACAGTATAGCACACTAATAGCACTGAACAGAGCCTTGTTCTATCTCTCTCCACGCCAAAATCACACTGAAAATGGCTGCCATTGAAAGAATACTTTTATACTGTGGGGCGGGAATGAGCCATGATTGGATAATGTCATGATGACAGTGTCCAATCATGACTCTGACTGTGCTCTGTGCCCTGATTGGCTGAAGCTTTCACTGCTTCAGCCAATCATGGCTTGCAATGCACTGTTCAGTGCCACAATACCTTGTGGTCGGTTCGGGGAGGGGACCCGTTTGTTCGGCTGTTAAACGAACGTCCGAACAACGAAAGTTTGGCCCGAACTTATGCTCGGGCCGAACCGTTCGCCCATCCCTACTGGAGTATCTGTACATAGGACGACAATAAGCCGTACAAGTTGGGCTTTATGGCAGAGTGGCCAGAAGAAAGCCATTACTTCCAGCAAAAAACAAAATGGCACGTTTGGAGTTTGCGAAAAGGCACGTGGGAGACTCCCAAAATGTATGGAGGAAGGTGCTCTGGTCTGATGAGCAAACCCAACACATCACATCACCCAAAGAACACCATCCCCACAGTGAAACATGGTGGTGGCAGCATCATGCTGCGGGGATGTTTTTCAGCTGTTGGGACTGGGAAACTGGTCAGAGTTGAGGGAAAGATGGATGATGGTTCACCTTCCAGCAGGACAATGACCCCAAACACACTGCTAAAGCAACACTTGAGTGGTTTAAGGGGAAACAAGTAAATGTGTTGGAATGGCCTAGTCAAAGCCCAGACCTCAATCCAAAAGAAAATCTGTGGTCAGACTTAAAGATTGCTGTTCACAAGCGCAAACCATCCAACTTGAAGGAGCTAGAGCAGTTTTGCAAGGAGGAATGGGCAAAAATCCCAGTGGTAAGATGTGGCAAGCTCATAGAGACTTATCCAAAGCGATTTGGAGCTGTGATGGTCGCAAAAGGTGACTCTACAAAGTATTGACTTTATGGGGGTGAATAGTTATGCACATTGACTTTTTCTGTTATTTTGTCCTATTTGTTGTGTGCTTCACAATAAAAAAAAAAAAAGTTGTGGGCATGCTCTGTAAATTAAATGATGCAAATCCTCAAACAATCCATGTTAATTCCAGGTTGAGAGGTAACAAAACACGAAAAATGCCAAGGGGTGAATACTTTTGCCAGGCACTGTATTTCAACTAAACAAGTAAATAGAAAATCGCCAACTACAGAATCGTATACCCACAATGTGATCCAGAGGAAGGCAGAAAAAACCCCTATAAAGCATGGTTCAGTTAGCTCCAGCGGGGAAAAATAAATTTCTTCCTAAACCCCCAGAAGGTGATTGAATATTCTCTGAATAAACAATCTTGACATATTGACTCTCATTCACTTCTCCCATATGTTTATCTGTGGTTGCAGCATCTCTAGAAATCCATAGCAAACCAAACAGCTACTTCTCACAAGGTGGCAAGTGGGGAAGGGTAATAGTATTGAGAAAAATCTCTTCCTGTAGTGTAGTGTTCGTGTTAAAATGTCTTAAAATCCATATGAAAAAAAAAAAGAATTATAAGAATTTCCTCAGCTGGTCAACATGTTTCATCTCAAAAGACTCTCAAAAGCTATTGGTTGTCAAGTATTTAACACTGTATAAGATCTAGATTTGAGGTATGGATTGCTGGAGAAGCAGAAATCACATATACGTATATAAACAGCTGAGAGGGGTGGATGAGAGGCAATATGCCAAGATTGCAGGGAGCAAGGAACCAGCGATAAGCGAAATTAGACCAACTTCTATGTGGTCACGTACTTCTGTGAAGTGCGGGTAGTGTTTGGTGGTGAATAAGGATAAGAGGTGTAGAGCAAAGCAGCTCAATAGGTATATTAAGATATATTGACTTTTGGAAGCTTTTTATTGCTAAGGGACTGGGAGCTGCAGATGAGAGCTAGGCCAAATCAGAAGAATACCAAGAGAGATATTTTTTAGTAGGTAGAAGTATCTTTTCTTGGAATATATTTTGCTATGAAATTTTTATGGCCAAGTGCTCTATATCCTGGTTAATACTACATTCATACAATAAATAGTTGAGATAGTAAGCATTTCTTGTGCCACAACAAAATTTCTGTGTGCCCCCCCCCCCCCCTAAATGCATTTAATGCCTATGTACAAACACCAATTCATGATAGATGGATATATAGATCGGTAGATGCAGGGTCTTTGTGATGCCCTTGACTCTGTTATGGGTCATATCAAACAATTGGGGTTTAGACAGCAAACATCCCCTTTATTTTTTGCACAAGTGGCATCAAATGAAAATGGGAAATTGGAAATACTATTATTCATTTCTTGGCACTACTCAGCTGAGGCCTCCATTGCAGGCACCGCTTGGATATTACAAATAGGGACAACAGTTAGGAAATCATGAAGAAGGGCTCTCATAACTGCTCTAGTGAACAGGTCCACATAAAGAGGTCTCCCAGCACTTATCCAGCACACAGCTGGTGTAAATGGATCCCTAAATCCCAGGGGGCCATTGTGAAACTGCAGAGGCTGCTCAAATGGTGTGTCCATTCCTACATACAAGTAAACATTGCTCCAATTGTGTGGATATTTTTGCCAGTTTCCTGGCATGTTTACTTAAGATTTTTTAGCAATCACTTCTCCCCTCAACTGGCATACACATGTGAATCCCACAGCTTCACTCGCTTTACTTTTCTCGACAGTTACTAGTAGCAATGACTGCCTGCATCAAAGAGGGAATCCAGAACTGAGCCCCCACATGTAGCGCAGAATCTTGATGGATCCCACTATTCCGTCTCTGGTTCTATTCCTTTCTGGGTTCCCAGGCAGCCAGGCGCATGAAACTTGCACAGTCTCTCACAATAACCAGGAAGTTGATGTATTTTCTTGGGTTTATTGCTGGTTAAACTTGGATGGGGTACAGAGAAAACTTTGGAATACTTCAGAATTTAGTGCACAAACATTTGGTGGACTCTATTATGTATATTCTGTTCAGGGAGACAATCCTCCTTTTTGCAGAGATTAGAGACGCAAGCGATTCTGGGGCTCCCAGGAAGGGTAAATCCCACATTAGCAAACTGATGCAGTCACACAAGGGGTTAACAGAAGCAGTTACTCTGATCCTACTTCCAGGCCTCTACTCACTGTCTGCAGATACTTGGATAGCTCCTGTCCAATATTGGCTAGACACTGTAGTGTGAATCTCCAGGCCAGATCCTCAATGCACCCCTTTTACATGGCTCTAAATTTGCTTTCAGGAAGATAGGGCCCCCCAGTGCCGGGACAAGGTCATCCAGTGCCCAGGGCGAAGATGCCAAATGGCGCCGCCCCCAACCCCCCCGCCTCAAGGTGTAATAGCAGGTGGGATGTGATAAATTGCGATGCGTGCAGTTTAATAGTGGTACACATTCAATTCTGCAATTAAATGTGGGGCTTACAATGTTGTGGAAAAAAATTCCCCAGCATTAGTTGTGAGGGAAAAATGCCCCTACATGTGTAGTATCACTGGAAGGAAAAATGGTCCAGTGTCTGTGGTGTCACTTAAATGAAAAATGTGGTGTGAGTCTATGGACTGATTTGGTGGTGGTTTGAAAAGGGAGGGGGGCTGGAAGGGTGGGGGCTCTATGGGATCCATTTATCTAGGGGGCCTTGTGGCTCTGAGGGAGTAAGGCTTCATTCCCAGGTGCAGCCAGGGGTTAGTAAAACCAGGCAGTTGAGCCATGGCTTTACTGCCCCAGACCTTTACACTAACTCCTGCTCATGGCTGTATACAGTCAGGTCCATAAATATTGGGACATTGACACAATTCTAATCTTTTTGGCTCTATACACCACCACAATGGATTTGAAATATAAATATGTTCCTGTCAACTCTCAATATGAGATCCAAAGAGCTGTCACTATCAGTGAAGCAAGCCATCATTAGGCTGAAAAAACAAAACAAACCCATCAGAGAGATAGCAAAAACATTAGGTGTGGCCAAATCAACTGTTTGGAACATCCTTAAAAAGAAAGAACGCACCGGTGAGCTCAGCAACACCAAAAGACCCAGAAGACCACAGAAAACAACTGTGGAGGATGACCGAAGAATTCTTTTCCTGGTGAAGAAAACACCCTTCACAACAGTTGGCCAGATCAAGAACACTCTCCAGGAGGTAGGTGTATGTGTGTCAAAGTCAACAATCAAGAGAAGACTTCACCAGAGTGAATACAGAGGGATCACCACAAGATGTAAACCATTGGTGAGCCTCAAAAACAGGAAGGCCAACATCTAAAAAAGCCTTCACAGTTCTGGAACAACATCCTAAGGACAGATGAGACCAAGATCAACTTGTACCAGAGTGATGGGAAGAGAAGAGTATGGAGAAGGAAAGGAACTATTAATGATCCAAAGCATACCACCTCATCAGTGAAGCAAGGTGGTGGTAGTGTCATAGCGTGTGTCAGGTACTCACCAAGGCCGAGTTGCTGAGAGAGGCTCCCCTTGCAGCTGGGCGCACGATACCCTCTGGGAGTGGCACAGCGGGTATTGGGCACGAAGGAGCACGGGTCACCAGCAGGTAGTAGAGTAGCTGGGCGGTTCTTCAGGTAGGGAAGAGATCCGTGCAGGGTGGCTGACACCTCACCGAAGCCGACTGAGCAGGAATCTGGAGATGAAGGCTGAAGCCGGATGCAGAGGGTCAAACATAAGGCAGAAGTCCAGGAACAGGCCAGGGGTCAAACACGGGTAGTCAAACAGGTAGGTGATCCAACACTGGGGTAAAGCAGAAACAAAGTCCAAGAGCAGGCCGGGGGTCAAACACAGGTAGTCAAGCAGGCAGATGATCCACACTAGGATGAGGCAGAGGCAAGTCCAGGAGCAGGCCGAGGGTCAAACACAGGTAGTCAAGCAGGCAGATGATCCACACTAGGATGAGGCAGAGGCAAGTCCAGGAGCAGGCCGAGGGTCAAACATGGGTAGATCAGGCAGGTAAAGAAGTCCAGAAGGCAGACGAGGGTCAAGCACAAGAGAGGTTCAAGCAAGGTCAAAGACGATCCGGGTCACAACGGGCAGGCACAGGTACACAGATTCAGGAACAGATCAGAGGAGCTGAAAAGACAAACCAGCAACAAACACAGGACATAGCTGTCTTTATATAGGCCCGCCAGGGGAACGTCCCAATGTGCGTGCAAGCGTTCGTACTGATGCGCTGCGTCGTGCACCCACGTGAGCTGATCCGTTCAGGACATGTGCTCGTACCCACTGATTGTGAAACGGTACGCGCCGATGTGCAATTCTACCATGCAGGCGCATAGGGAAATGCCTATACTGACAGGCTCTGATTCTGACATTCCCCTGACAGTGCCCCCCCCAAGGGGCAACCTCCGGGTGCCCAACCTTGCTCAGATCCCAGGATGTCTTCTGCGAAACTTTCGCACTAAACGAGGGGCATGGACATTGCTAGCAGGCTCCCAAAAATTGTCCTCCGGGGGATACCCTTTCCACTTAACTAAGTACTGTTCCTGTTCCCCCCTCCATTTGTAATCTACTATTGCCTCTACTTCAAATTCTTCTTCCCCTTCAATCTGGATTGGTGGGGTAGGTAGTTCTTCTCTTCCTGGAAAAGAGTTGGGGGTGACCGGCTTAAGTAAAGAGGCATGGAACACCGGATGTATCCTATAAGAGTTAGGCAAGGTCAGTTCGAAGGCCACGGGGTTTACAACCCTCTTAATCTCAAAAGGACCAATGAATTTTGGGCCTAGTTTGCGTGATGGGCAAGGTAATTTGAGGTTGATGGCCGATAGCCATACTTTATCTCCAACCTTGAAACTTGGGTTACTTCTTCTTCCCCTGTTATAGAACTCTTCATAGCTCTTTTGGACTTTCTTCATTGTTTCCTGAATTTGCAAAAAGTTTGTTTGGAAAACATGTATACTGTCTTGTACTGCAGGAGTTGAGACTTCGGGAATGGAATCCGGGAGAAAGGAAGGGTGGAAACCATAGTTTGCCCAGAAAGGTGTTTGGTTGATGGCGGAATGTATAGAATTGTTGTAGGCGAACTCTGCGCACGGTAAGAGAGAAGACCAGTTGTCTTGGGAACAGGAGCAGAAACACCGTAGGTATTGCTCTAGTTTCTGACTGGCCATTGCTTTGTGGATGATATGCGGAAGAGAGGGATGTCTTGATTTCTAAGGGCTTACACACGTCCTTCCAGAATCTTGACGTGAACTGAATCCCCCTATCGGATACAATGTTGTGGGGAACGCCATGGAGTCTTACTACCTCTTTTATAAAGACTTCTGCAGTTGTAGAAGCAGAAGGGGTGCCTACTAAGGGCAGGAAGTGGGCCATCTTCGAAAGGCGGTCGACAACCACCAAGATAGTAGTAAACTTCTCGGAAGGGGGCAGATCAACAATAAAGTCCATAGAGACTTTCATCCAGGGACGTTAAGGTACAGATAAATATTTTAAAAGTCCCCACGACCTGGCATTGGATCCCTTATTACGTTGGCAAGTAATGCAAGATTGTATACATCTTCTGCAGTCTTGTCTCCAACCCGGCCACCAGAAAGAGCGAATAATTAGTTTGGAGGTCTTCTGTATACCGAAATGTCCTGCCAACTTGTGATCGTGAAAGGTTTGTAGGATCTGAAGTCTTACCGGGAGTGGAACAAATACCTTGTCCTGGGCCCACAACAGACCATCTTTCTTTTCTAGGGAGGATACTTCAGGTTCCGTACATTGACTGGAGGCTTGTATAATAACTGACCTAAGATTGGGCTGAACGAGGCTAAGAAAGTTGTGAGGAGATAGAATAGTTCCAGGTTCTACTGATCCACTGGTTTCTGGGAACATACGGGAAAGCGCGTCCGCCTTCCCATTGTTAGAGCCAGGTCGGTAGGTAATATGAAAGTTGAACCTGGAGAAGAACAAGGCCCAACGGGCCTGACGAGGTCGGAGGCGTTTAGCTGTTCGAAGATACTCTAGGTTACGGTGGTCAGTGAAGATCATGATGGATTGAGATGCCCCTTCCAGCAGATATCTCCATTCTTCTAAGGCAAATTTTATAGCAAGTAACTCTCGATCCCCAACATCATAATTCTTCTCCGGAGGGTTGAGTTTACGAGAGGCAAAGGCCACCGGATGGAGCAGGGCTTTTTGGCCACTTCTCTGAGACAGGATTGCCCCTATTGCTGACTCCGAAGCATCCACTTCAAGCACATAGGGTAAGACTGGATTGGGATGTTGGAGAATAGGAGCCGATATAAAAAGTCTTTTTAGTTCATCGAAGGCTTCTTGAGCTTCCGGGGACCATTGGAATCTAGTCTGCTGGCGAGTTAGTTGAGTAATAGGGGAGATGATAGAGGAGAAACCTTTAATAAATCTGCGATAAAAATTGGCGAAGCCAACGAATCGCTGAATTCCCTTCTTATCTACGGGAGCTGGCCATTCCTGGATGGCCCTAACTTTCTGTGGATCCATTGCGACCCCTCCCACTGAGATAATGAATCCAAGGAACTGGATGGTGTCTTTCTCGAAGTCACATTTTTAACCCCTTTAAATATACACCATGTTTTCTGAGGATCGAGAGTACTTTCTTCAGATGGGTGCGATGTATTTCTAAAGTGGTGGAAAAGATCAGGATGTCATCGAGATAAACAATTACAAAGTTATCTAGATACTCACAGAAGATGTCATTGACTAAATGTTGAAAAGTAGCCGGGGCATTGCAGAGGCCAAAGGGCATCACCAAATATTTGAAGTGCCCGAATCTGGACCGGAAAGCTGTCTTCCATTCATCTCCTTCACGTATCCGAACCAGATTGTATGCTCCCCGGAGATCCAATTTGGTAAAGACTTAAGCGGCTGGGAGACGCTGGAAAAGTTCAGGAATAAGGGGGAGCGGGTACCTGTTCTTGATGGTAATCTTGTTAAGCTCCCTATAGTCCACACAAGGCCTCAAGGATCCATCCTTCTTCTCGATGAAAAAGATTCCTGCTCCAGCTGGAGAAGAAGAAGAACGGATGAATCCCTTTTCAAGATTTTCGTCGATGTAGGAGCGAAGGGCTTCTAGCTCGATCTCTGATAGAGGAAAAATGCGGCCGAAAGGGATCTCCGACCTGGGTAGGAGGTCAATGGGACAATCATAAGGTCGATGACGTGGTAGACTGTCAGCTTTCTTCTTATCAAAGATGTCCAGGAATTCATGGTATGCTGCGGGGACATATAGAAGATTATCCAGTGCTGGTTGTAGAGTTAGACAAGGAGCCGTTCTGTCGTATCTTGGTGAAAGGCAATGCTGAGAGCAGTACGTAGAAGAGAAAAGGACTTCTTTCTTGCTCCAACTTATCTGAGGATCATGGGCCTGCAACCATGGAAACCCCAGAATGATAGGAAACATAGGTGAACTTATAATGTCAAAGCGAAGAAATTCTGAATGGTCAGAGTCCGTGTAGGTGAGGATAGGCTTAGTTTCCTGTGTGACAGGCCCAGAGCAGGGTAGGGACGCATCTGCCAGATGGATTTGTAGGTGTTGCTCCTTGACTTGTAGAGGAATGTGCAGGCTTTGGGCTAAAGATGCCTCCAGGAAGCAACTGCAGGCTCCTGAGTCAACGATGGCTGGCAACCGGACCTTCTCTTCCACCACCTGTAATGAGATCATGAGGACAAGGTGAGACTGGCTTGAACTAGCAACTTGAAAGTTCGTGGAAGACCGTGGATGGCACTTACTGGGTCTAACAGGGCAGTTGTTTAAGAAGTGACCGGACCCTCCACAATATAGACAAAGGTTAGCCTGGCGCCGGCGGAGCTTTTCGTCAGGAGAGAGTGGGGGTCGAACTAAACCCAGTTGCATGGGCTCACCATGGGAGGATGAAGAAGAGGTTGTAGAAGGTGCAGGAACAGGTGGTACCCGTGGCATCATCCAAGTGGGTCTTGGAGACTGGAAACGCTCGCTCCGATGCTCCCGTAAGCGTCTGTCAAGTTTAATAGCGAGCTGGATCAAGTCTTTCAGGGAGACTGGGGTATCTACTCGAGCCAGTTCATCCTTTAGGGACTCTGAGAGTCCCTGGCGATACTGATATTTTAGAGCGGCCTTGTTCCAATTGGTTTCCCCTGACCATTTTCGAAATTCCACAGTGTAATCTTCCACCGGTCTTTTTCCCTGGGTCAGGGTATGCAGGATGGACTCAGCCGTGACGGTGCGCTGTGGATCGTCATATAGCTGGGCCATGGAGTCAAAAAATGTATCTGCTGAGTCAAAGATGGGGCTCTTCTGCTCGAGAAGGTGGTGAGCCCAGGATTGCGGTTCGTCAGAAAGCAAAGAGATGATAAACCCCACTTTCACAGTTTCAGAATAAAAAGTCCTGGGATGAAGGGCAAAGTATAGTAAACAAGCATTTCTAAACGCCCTGTACTTCTTCCGGTTCCCAGAGAATCGTTCCGGAATGGGAACCCTGGGTTCAGGTAAGACCATTACTGCTGCAGGAGCTGGGTTAGCTTGATCCCGAGAGGAAGATTGCCCACTGGAAGACGCTGACACGGTGTCCGAGGGGCTAGGAAACGTGGTTAGGTGTTGGAGACGGCCCTCAATCTGGAAGTAGCCGTCTTGGAGTCTCTGGACAGCCTGGGTGAGAGCTGTAACCTGCTGGCAGAGTGCCTCAAAGGAGAGCCAGCTCTTTTGGCCTCACTCATGGCTGGTTTGTACTGTCAGGTACTCACCAAGGCCGAGTTGCTGAGAGAGGCTCCCCTTGCAGCTGGGCGCACGATACCCTCTGGGAGTGGCACAGCGGGTATTGGGCACGAAGGAGCACGGGTCGCCGGCAGGTAGTAGAGTAGCTGGGCGGTTCTTCAGGTAGGGAAGAGATCCGTGCAGGGTGGCTGACACCTCACCGAAGCCGACTGAGCAGGAATCTGGAGATGAAGGCTGAAGCCGGATGCAGAGGGTCAAACACAAGGCAGAAGTCCAGGAACGGGCCAGGGTTCAAACACGGGTAGTCAAACAGGTAGGTAATCCAACACTGGGGTAAAGCAGAGACAAAGTCCAAGAGCAGGCCGGGGGTCAAACACAGGTAGTCAAGCAGGCAGATGATCCACACTAGGATGAGGCAGAGGCAAGTCCAGGAGCAGGCCGATAGTCAAACACAGGTAGTCAAGCAGGCAGATGATCCACACTAGGATGAGGCAGAGGCAAGTCCAGGAGCAGGCCGAGGGTCAAACACGGGTAGATCAGGCAGGTAGAGAAGTCCAGAAGGCAGCCGAGGGTCAAGCACAAGAGAGGTTCAAACAAGGTCAAAGACGATCTGGGTCACAACGGGCAGGCACAGGTACACAGGTTCAGGAACAGATCATAGGAGCTGAAAAGACAAACCAGCAACAAACACAGGACATAGCTGTCTTTATATAGGCCCGCCAGAGGAACGTCCCAATGTGCATGCACGCGTTCGTACTGATGCGCTGCGTCGTGCACCCACGTGAGCTGATCCGTTCGGGACACATGCTCGTACCCGCTGATTGTGAAACGGTACGCGCCGATGTGCAATTCTACCACGCAGGCGCATAGGGAAATGCCTATACTGACAGGCTCTGATTCTGACATTCCCCTGACAGCGTGGGCATGTATGGCTACCAATGGAACTGGTTCTCTTGTTTTTATTGATGATGTGACTGCTGACAAAAGCAGCATGACTATTGGATAACAGATGTCTATTAACTATGCTCAAAACACTTATACTTCTACTCCAAATAAATAAGACCACACAAGCTTTTTGGAGTATAAAAAAGGCCGTAGCAGCCTACTTTATTTTAAACATATCTGTTTCCTATAAAAATATAAAATTCTGTCATCAGAAAAAACAATAACCAAAAAACATCTGTTATACAACCTGTTAGTTCCAAAGAGCGTTGGTCTGAGCAACCGGTTAGCAAAAACAAACTGATGGCCATAACAACTATAGCACTGCAGCCCTTGTCCAAAAAACTCCCATAGGCCTCAAGCCGACAAGCTGGCTCAGAGACTGCCGTGACCGCAGTGCCCCATTATCACTTCCCGGCTAACCTCCGTTAACCGGGAACCAAAAAACCTCCGGACCCATATCAACGTTGGATCCCCACTCTTACTTTTTTCGCCATCTTCCTTCCCTTGCCCAGACCAACGCCCGCCACAGCATCCCAATAGTAACACCTTACTCTTGGGTGCCCCTCCACACTCGAATAGCTCGCTGTATGCCATCCTGCAAGCCTAAAGCCCACAAATCTGTACCCACGTCATTAAGATGTACCCCATCACGTCTCAAATACCTCCAGGTCTCAAATTCCAATTCCCTATGCTGAATTGCCAACCCCCCATTACTGACCACAAATTTACTAATTTCCCTGTTGATCTTCCTCCTTGCTCTGTTCACACCCTCCACTGACCTGGCCATTCTCCAAGACATCCTGGCGACCATGTCCGACCAGATAATGATCATCTGCGGAAATTCCTTCGACAATCGCCAAATGTCAAATTTTATATCTCGCGTGATGTCTATCATCGAGCGAATGCCCAAATCGTTTCCGCCAACATGTATCACCAGGTCATCCGGAGGTCCCTCTCTATTTGCATACCGCTGTACCTCCTGAACCAACCTACCCCACAACATCCCTGGTATACCAAACCACTTTATATACACTTCCCGTCTATCAAAACTTAGCTGCCTACCCTCAGGCCGAGCGTCTCCCCTCCGAGCCCCCCAACATACATAAGAATGGCCCATAATCCAGACCATTCTTGTCGCTGCACCTGAAATTAGAAGAAAAACAAACACTATCCTCAACATTGACTATGCCAACTATAATCCTGGCCATAACAGATAACTCTAATACATACCCAATATCAACCAAAAGACCCACCCTGTCGCCTACAATTTTATTGCCAGTTGCGGCCGCACATAAGATTGGAATCTGTTAGATTCCCACCGCCCAATCCTTTTTATCACCTCCACATCCATCCCCAACCTGGCCGCTTCCGTCGCAGCTCCAATCCTGAATGAGTGGGATGAAAAATCCTTCTCGTCCAGCCCCAGCCCTTGCAAACATTTTTTAAACACAGCCACAAACTGAAAACGTGACAACATACTACCATTTAAATGTACTAAAAATGGGCCCTGAAAATCCGGCCTAACCTTCAAGAATTCCCTGACCGTGCCCACCGGGCACTGGGGGGAACCGTGAATTGGATAAACTCGCACCATCCTGCCTCTTCCCCCTTGATCCGTCTTAGACTTCCTCAAAAATATCGCTACCCCTTCCTCTTCTAATAGTACCTCCTGTAACCCAATTCCCCCTTGCACTTTTTTGGAAGGACTAACAAGTTCCCCAATCCGAAATGCACCAAAAAATGCTAACACAAATGCTACCTTAAACAAAGTAACTTCGTATGCAGATGAACAAACCTCCCCCAGCTGCTCCACAATCCCCCTCAATATCTCAAAAGTTACCGGTCTCCTCGAATCACGCTTGACCACTGCCCTCCTATAACCCTTTAACGCTTGTCTTACCCAAAAATCCTTAGTGAAGTCGGGCTGCCCTTGTAGCTTGAAAAGGAAAGCCAAACCGGCCAACTGTGTATTCATCACTGACACCGACACGCCCTCGTCCAATTTTTTGCCACATAGTACAGCAACAAAGAACGTATTCCTTGCCCTATAGGCTCCTCCCCCAAAGCTTGTCCGAATGACATCCACTCCTGCCATACCTTGGTGTATGCTGCCCATGTATTCCCACTTACTGACCGCTTAATCCATCCCTCGATGATGCCAGCGCAATCTCCCACAGCCAGTCTGGACAAGGTATCCCCTGTTGCTCCGCTTCCGGTGCCAACTCTCGGAACCTGTCCCACTGGAAGCGAGACAGTGCATCAGCAATGACGTTTTCCACCCCCGGTAAGTGAACAGCATGAATGAAAACATTCAGTTGTAGACATCGTAAGAGTAAGTGCTGCAGCAGCCTGATCACTGGTGGAGATGACGCCGTGACCCTATTTATCGCTTGCACCACCCCCAGATTGTCCACATGAAAGCGCACCTTCAGATCCCTGAACGATGCACCCCATGGTTCCACTGCCAGAACTACTGGAAACAGTTCCAGCGAAACCAAGTTCTTCGTGAAGCCCTCGTTTACCCAAGATTGTGGCCATGGACCTGCGCTCCATTGTCCTTGGAAAAACGCACCAAAACCTGTTGATCCTGCGGCATCGGTAAACAATTCCAAGTCAAAATTGCTGACTGGTCCCGACATCCACATTGCCCTGCCATTAAAGGATTCCAGAAAGGTATGCCATACCCTCAGGTCCTCCCTATGCGTTTTCCCTAAACGCACAAAATGTTTTGGTGACTTTATCCCACTCGTGCTGGCCGCCAGCCGGCGACTAAACACTCTCCCCATCGGAAGTATGCGACAAGCAAAATTCAGCTTGCCCAACACCGATTGTAACTTACGCAGTTGTACCTTTTTTAGTCCTATCAACCCTGCCACCTCTTTTTTCAAATCCTCCAATTTCTCAGCAGGTAATCTACATTCCATCGCCTCCGAATCTAGCACAATGCCCAAAAACGTGATGACCGCGCAGGGTCCCTCAGTTTTTCGTCCGCCAATGGAATGCCAAATCTTCCTGCTATATGCTGCAATGAAGCCAGCAGCATCGCGCAGACTCTAGAAGAGGCCGGGCCTATGCATAAGAAATCATCCAAGTAGTGAATTATCGAATTCACCCCGGATACATCCCTTACTACCCATTCCACGAAGGAGCTGAATTGTTCGAATATCGCACACGACACTGAACAACCCATTGGTAGGCATTGATCGACATAAAATCCACCATTCCAATGGCACCCAAGCAACCGGAAACTATCCGGGTGAACTGGCAACAGTCGAAAAGCTGATTCTATATCTGCCTTAGCCATCAAGGCACCTTTTCCATAGTGTCTCACCCACTTCACCGCAGCATCAAATGACGTATAAGTCACTGAGCATGCTTCTTGTTCTATGGCATCATTCACGGAACCCCCTTTTGGGAAGGATAAGTGGTGAATGAGCCTGAATTTGTTGGGCTCCTTTTTGGGCACCACGCCCAGCGGAGACACCACCAAATCGGCTATCGGTGCTACGGGGAAAGGGCCACTCATTCTACCCAATGCCACTTCCTTCTGTAGTTTCTCCAAAACCACTTCAGGATGCTGCAGGGCTGACTTTAAATTTTTGGGCACTGGGGGAGTCGCCGATAAATTACATGGAATCCGAAAACCCATCGCAAAGCCCTCTTCTAATAGCAATGCCGCTTTCCTGTCCGGGTACTTACCGAGAAACGGCCGCATCCTTTCCACTATCACCGGAGTCCTCCCTTTTGTTCCCAGCCTCTCCTTGTCGACCTTTTCCTTGTTTAAAACATCTGGATGATGGATGCGTACCCCCACAGCCTGAGCACTCATGCTTATACTTACATGTTCCTCCGAACTTACAGGACCCTGAGTTATACTGCCAACAAACCCCTTTTTTGTTTCCAGCCGAATGTCCCTGGGCTGACGGTCCACCGGCTCCCCCCTGAAAAAACTGGTTCGTCGCCCGCGCCGTCGTCATCAAACGCATCCACAGGCTGATGTCTTTATGGTCCCAACGTAGCTCTGGGCGAACCACTCTCCTCTGCCTAAACTGTTCGTCGTATCACAACCATGCCGTACCTCCATATACTCTATACGCTTCCCCTATCGCGTCCTGATAGCAGAAAAGCGCCGAACAGTGTTCCGGTTGCTTCTCCCCGATCACACTTGCCATGATCGCAAATGCTTGCAACCAATTTGTAAATGTCCTGGGTATCAGCCTTTACCTCCTCTTTACTTCATCTTCTTTTTTGGAATCGTCCGGCTTGACTCTGTCAAGATTGAACTTCTCCAAGGGCAGTAACGAAAATATTTCTACATACTCACCCTTCCATAATTTCTCCCGCACTTCTTGTTTCAAGTGAGCTCCTAACGGCCCTTCATAGCACACATACACTTCACAGCGAGCAGCGTCCGCCAGCCTAATGATGTCCTTCCTCGGCGCAACCTCCCCTGACGGCGCTGCTTTTTCCTTCCCCTGCGCAGCTCCACTCCCCGTGGCTTCCTGGGCAGGCAACGCGACCACAGCTGAAATCTCAGCTGAAACCTCCGTTGTCGGGGCCCCCCCAGCACTTCCCACATCTTTCCTTGACTGCTGTACCCAAGCGGCTCTCGGGCCCTCCACCGGCCTCTCTGCAGCCTCCAACCTCTGCACCAGTTCGTCGATTCCCATTAAAAACCCCAGGAAACCCGGAGCCCCTACCCCTGTACCGGTTCCCACCACGCTTTTTTCTAACCCCCCAGCCCCAGTTGCTACACTTGCTGCATTATTTAAGCTAGTCATTGCAATAACATGTGCTGGCTCACCTGGCTGCATAGGTGTCGCCCCATCAGCCGACCGTCTGCTCTCTTCTGACCCCATCCTCCTGGGCAGGGGGGCCGCATCCTCCTCCGATCCGGACTCCTCATCTCTTCCGCTACGACCCGACTCTTCCCCTGCGTCCGATGTAGGCCCGCCCGGGATGTGGACCGCGGCTGCCGCATTGTTCGCCATCCTTCCCCTCCTCCGAGCAGCAAAACCACCCGTGGACTTCCGGACAGCCTTCCCAGTACCGGTGTGGGCTACCGCAGTCCTGCCGGCCTCTGCTCCTGTAGATGTTATGCCAGCCCTGCATCTCTGTCCAGTCTGCCTGTCCCCTGCCGAGGAACTAGAAGGCCGAGGGATCCCTTCAGGCAGTGCAGTGTCAGCGATGGCGGAGCGCCCCGCCGTCATCCTGGGGGCGGGGCTTGCGCTCTCCGCGTGTCTCCTTCCCATAGGCCTCACTCGCGCCGGTTCTCTTGCCTGCCTCTGCTCCTGTCCCGCCGGGGCCGCACGCCCGCTGACCCGCTCTCCTTCCGCCGCTCGTTTGGCCGGTGGGCCCCCCGGGAGTCTAGAAGACAGACTACCCGAGTGCCGCTGTGCTGACGTCACGCGGTCTGGAGAGAACCGCTCAGGCGGACGAGAGCGGCGCGCTCTGTTGCCGCTTCTCTTTCCCCCACTTGCCTGCATTGTGGAGCCTTGTAGCGCGGCTGCGATGGTCTCCTGCAGCCACTCAGCACCCCGCACTGCCGCTTCCTCATGCAACTGGGCCATAAGCCCCTCTAGTTCAGCCATGGTACAGCACTAACCTGCTTGATAACTTTCCTAATCCTTCTGTTGTCCCTCCCAGAGCGGGAACCCCTTTTAAATAGCCCCTCCCCTGATCCTCCCTCCCCCTCGGCTCCACATCACAACTTAACTTTAACCCTTTCACTGCTACCACTGTCATGTGCGCCCTTTGCATACATCATTGCATGCTGTTGCTCCAGGCTTTTCTGGATGAATTCTGACTTGTTTCGGTCACTATTATCTGCTCATATTCAGCAAAATGCTTCAGAACTCATTGGATGGTGCTTCACAGTGCAGATGGACAATGAACCGAAGCATACTGCGAAAGCAACCAAAGAGTTTTTTAAGGGAAAGAAGTGAAATGTTATGCAATGGCCAAGTCAATCACCTGACCTGAATCCAATTGAGCATGCATTTCACTTGCTGAAGACAAAACTGAAGGGAAAATGCCCCAAGAACAAGCAGGAACTGAAGACAGTTGCAGTAGAGGCCTGGCAGAGCATCACCAGTGATGAAACCCATTGTCTGGTGATGTCTATGCGTTCCAGACTTCAGGCTGTAATTGACTGCAAAGGATGTTAATCTGTCCCATTACTTTTGGTCCCTTAAAAAGTGGGAGGCACATATACAAACTGTTGTAATTCCTACACCGTTCACCTGATTTGGATGTAAACACCCTCAAATTAAAGCTGAAAGTCTGCAGTTAAAGCACATCTTGTTCGTTTCGTTTCAAATCCATTGTGGTGGTGTATAGAGCCAAAAAGATTAGAATTGTGTCAATGTCCCAATATTTATGGACCTGACTGTACATGCCACAGCAAAACTTAAACAGCATATCACTTTTAATGGGTGTTGCCTCCACTGGATGTAATGAATGCAGTTCTATGGCTCTGAGCCACAGCCGTGTGCAATGCACATGATTTTGTACAGCAGTACTACCCCCTTACATCATGGTCCCCAGAGGTCCCTTCTTATATCAGAGTTCCTCCTTTCATTAGTGTCCCTAACGTTCCCTCTCTTACATCAGGGACCTCAGTTTACCCCCTTACATAAGGGATACCAGATTCTCCCCTCTTTAGATCATGGTCCCCAGAGATCCACCTTAGCTCAGGGTCCCCAGTGCTCCCCATTAGCTTAGGGTGCCCAGAGATCCCCCTAAGCTCAGGGTCCCCAGTGCTCCCCCTTAGCTCAGGGTCCCCAGTGTTCCCCCCTAGCTCAGGGTCCCCAGAGATATCCCTTAGCTCAGGGTCCCCAGAGATTCCCCTTAGCTCAGGGTCCCCAGAGATCTCCCTTAGCTCAGGGTCCCCAGAGATCCCCCTTAGCTCAGGGTCCCCAGAGATCCCCCCTAGCTCAGGGTCCCCAGAGATCCCCCTTAGCTCAGGGTCCTCAGTGCTCCCCCTTAGTGCAGGATCCCCAGTGCTCCCCCTTAGGTCAGGGTCCCTGGAGATCCCCCTTAGCTCAGGGTCCCCAGAGATACCCCATTAGCTCAGGGTCCCCAGAGATAGCCCTTGGCTCAAGGTCCCCAGAATTCCCCTTTAGAGCAGGGTCCTCAGAGATCCTACTTATATCATGGTTCGTTTCTTCTCAGTGCAGCTACAGGACATACAGGAAGAAGCTGTGGCACTGGAATCAGGCGGGTTTGCAGGAGAAAGTTCCATTCCCCTCTTACTCTGAAGACCAGAGCCTGGGGGCGGGGCGAGCACCTGATTGGTTGCTGGGATCCCGGCGGTCCTATCAACTAGCCACAGGATGCTATCAGCCAGCATATTTTCACTAACAACGACTAACAAGTGACTGAGAATCAAAGCCACAGCAGCAGGGACACTGAGTCTGCATTTGTAAATGGAAGCTCCTAGCGCTGGTTAATGAGAGAGTCGCTCTCTCTTCTCCTGCACTGCCAACAGGAGAAAGGGGGGGCGAGCGTGGGAAACATTCGGACAGCACGCAGCTCGCCTCTCCCCTGTCACACCACTGCTGCCTGAGTTCAGCTGAGCTGCAGCCCGCTGACGCTGTCACCACTTCATTGATGGGGGGGTAGGGGGAGGGGGCTTGACAGCACCTGTTACAATTGCCTGCTACCTTGATACCGTCACCCCTCTGGCGAGTGTTTAACCCCCCCTCCCATAGCAAAGCCACTGAGTCTGAGCACTGTAACAGCAGTGATTTGGTGGATCAGTGAATTGTGCAGCTTGCAATTTGGCGCCCCACCTCCAGCCTCAAAAGACTCCACCCAGGGCAAGTGCCCCTCTCGCCCCTGCCTTGTACCGGCCCTGGGGCCCCCCCCCCCGCCCAGCTTCAGCATAGCTGGGACCTCTGTGATCTCTCTGCGGACTTCAACTAACTTGCCTAGAAGGGCAAGCAGCTCTTCCAGACTGAGATCTTCTCCTCCAGTCTGCCTCAGACTATTTATCCTCTCTCAGCCACTTACTGGGCATTGGCTGAAAACTCATAAATATTCAGGCCCAGGGGAAGTATCTGAGCCTCCAACCCCTGAGACCTAGAGCAGCCAAAACTAATCAAACACTGCTTCACTGTTTAATGAGGAGCCAAAAACAAAATTTTGCCTGAACCCGCTTCTAGCAACCTATACCCTATACCAGTGATGGTGAACCTTGGCACTCCAGATGTTTTGGAACTACATTTCCCATGATGCTCATGCAGTCTGCAGTGTAGATGAGCATCATGGGAAATGTAGTTCCAAAACATCTGGGGTGCCAAGGTTCGCCATCACTGCCCTATACCCTAGGAGGGTGATACATGGAGAATTTAACACCTTTGTTGATGGAAAGCAAAACAAATATTAATGCCTGAACACAATTTTGTGACATGTGTTAGTAATATTGTTCATATGATCTCAACTACTTTGTATATCCAGGTGGATTATATCTTGTTTTTTTTTCAGGACAAATTGGGCTTTCATTTGGTGGTAAATGATAATGGTTATCGCCTGATTTTTTTCTATTATCAAAGAAAAACTGGCCCAAAATATTAAAAAAACATATTTTTTTTAAATTTAGCTGCTTATGTCTTGCTATTACCATAATTGGCCACTAGGGATGAGCCGAACACCCCCCGGTTCGGTTCGCACCAGAACCTGCGAACGGACCGAAAATTCGCACGAACGTTAGAACCCCATTGACGCCTATGGGACTCGAACGTCGAAATCAAAAGTGCTCATTTTAAAGGCTAATTTGCATGGTATTGTCCTAAAAAGGGTTTGGGGACCCGGGTCCTACCCCAGGGGACATGTATCAATGCAAAAAAAACTTTTAAAAATGGCCGTTTTTTCGGGAGCAGTGATTTTAATGATGCTTAAAGTAAAAAAAAAAAAGTGAAATATTCCTTTAAATATCGTACCTGGGAGGTGTCTATAGTATGCCTGTAAAGTGGCGCGTGTTTCCCGTGCTTAGAACAGTCCCTGCACAAAATGTCATTTTTAAAGGAAAAAATCTCATTTAAAACTGCTTGCGGGTTTAATGTCATGTCGGGTCCTGGCAATATGGATGAAAATCAGTGGGACAAACGGCATGGTTACCCCCCAGTCCATTACCAGGCCCTTTGGGTCTTGTATGGATATTAAGGGGAACCCCGCACCCAAATTAAAATAAGGAAAGGTGTGGGGCCACCAGGCCCTATATACTCTGAACAGCAGTATACAGGCGGTGCAAACAAGACAGGGACTGTAGGTTTGTTGTTAAGTAGAATCTGTTTGTCATTTTGAACATTTTTAACGTGTTTAGCTCCAGCCAAAAAATCTTTTTTAAGCTTTTTGGAAAACATAGGGAAGGGTTATCACCCCTGTGACATTTGTTTTGCTGTCTTTCCTCCTCTTCAGAAGATTTCACCTCACTTTTGTCCCAATGACAAATGTTTTTTGAAAATTTGGGTTTTTTTGTGGAACAAGGATTGGAAAGCATCAGTGGAAAGGAGAAATGTTTTTCCCATATTAACTCTTACAGGAGAGAATTTCCCTTCCTACAGGTAGATTTCATCTCACTTCCTGTTGTCTCCTTCCGTTTGCAAGTAGGAGTCGTTTGTAAGTTAGATGTTTGAAAGTAGGGGCCTGCCCTATATACTCAGCAGAAATTTGGGCCTTAGGTGTTGTTGTGGCCACAACACTGTAAGCCCTCACAGGGCCCTGCTGTGAAATATTAGATCAAGAATTGTAATTACATGCCCCTGTTGAAACAGGGGCAGAAAAACTGGGCCTTTGGTGGTGGTGGTGCTGGTGCCACAACACTGTAAGTCCTCACTCGATCTTGGTGGGTGCAGAAATGGGCCCTGCTGTGAAATATTAGATCAAGAATTGTAATTACATGCCCCTGTTGAACAAGGGCAGAAAAATTGGGCCTTTGGTGGTGGTGGTGGTGGTGGTGGTGCTGGTGTCACAACACTGTAAGTCCTCACTCGCTGTTGGTGGGTGCAGAAATGGGCCCTGCTGTGAAATATTAGATCAAGAATTGTAATTACATGCCCCTGTTGAACAGGAGCTGAAAAATTAGGCCTTAGGCACTGGTGCTGGTGCCACAACACTGCAACCCCTCACAGACACTCTAGTTGGAACGCAGGAACGAGCCCTGCTGCAAAGTATTGCATCAAAAATTGTAATTACACGCCCCTGTTAAACAGGGGCAGAAAAATTGGGCCTTAGGCACTGGTGCTGGTGCCACAACACTGCAACCCCTCACAGACACTCTAGTTGGAACGCAGGAACGAGCCCTGCTGCAAAGTATTGCATCAAAAATTGTAATTACACGCCCCTGTTAAACAGGGGCAGAAAAATTGGGCCTTAGGCACTGGTTCTGGTGCCACAACACTGCAACCCCTCACAGACACTCTAGTTGGAACGCAGGAACGAGCCCTGCTGCAAAGTATTGCATCAAAAATTGTAATTACACGCCCCTGTTAAACAGGGGCTGAAAAATTGTGCCTTAGGCACTGGTGGTGGCGCCCAGAACCAAAAATGTTCTTACAAGCTATCAGCGTGATCATTGAGGAGGAAGAGGATAATTACTCAGGGATAGTCACTCAGCATCAGCATAGGCAGTCTTTGAAGGGATCTGAGATTTTTAGATTATTCGGTTACATCAGCATCGGGTGCTTGGTAGCTGGTGGTGATCCAAGACTGATTCATTTTTATGAAGGTCAGTCGATCGACCGAGTCGGTGGACAGACGCACCCTGTGATCGGTTACCACGCCTCCAGCAGCACTGAATGTGCGTACCGAAAGAACGCTGGATGCAGGACAGGCCAGTAGCTCAATTGCATACTGTGCAAGCTCTGGCCAGTGATCCATCCTCAAGACCCAGTAACCCAGAGGATTTTCGGTGGGAAAGGTGTCATAATCTGATCTTGCCCCTAGGTATTCCTGCACCATGTAAAACAGACGCTGGCGATGGTTGCTGGAACCGATCATACCTTGGGGCTGCGGACCAAAAAATTGTCTGAACGCATCGGTCAGACGGCCACCTTCTCCACCGCTCCTTCTTTGACTGACCAAAGCCTCAACAACACGTTGTCCAGAAACAGGAGTTTGTAACCTCCCAGTCTCTGGGAACGCGTTGCACAGACCTTTCTGCAAGGCCTCCCGAAGATGTTTCATCCTCTGCTCCCTCTGCGATGGCAAGATAAGGTCCGCAACCTTACCCTTGTAACGTGGATCAAGGAGGGTTGCCAGCCAGTATTGGTCCTTCTCCTTGATACCACGAATACGAGGATCCTTACGCAGGCTTTGCAGGATCAGAGAGGCCATGCAGCGTAGGTTTGCTGAGGCATTCGGTCCAGAGTCCTCTGGGTCACTAAGGACGACATGGTCCGCAGCCACCTCCTCCCAGCCACGTACAAGTCCATGTGTTTCTTGGGACTGATCCCTTAAAGACTGCTGCTGATGCTGAGTGCCAGGCTCCACCTCCATACTGACACAATCTTCCTCCTCCTCCTCTTCCTCCTCTTCCTGTGTGATCGGCGGGCACGCAGGAACACTGTCTGGATAAAGGGGGCCTTGAGAGCTAAGGAAGTCCTCCTCTTCCTGCCTCTGTTCTGCCTCAAGTGACCTGTCCATTATTCCACGCAGCGTGTGCTCCAACAGGTGGACAAGGGGGACAGTGTCACTGATGCATGCACTGTCACTGCTCACCATCCTTGTGGCCTCCTCAAATGGTGACAGGACAGTGCATGCATCCCTGATCATGGCCCACTGGCGTGGGGAAAAAAAAACAAGCTCCCCTGACCCTGTCCTGGTGCCATAATCGCACAGGTACTCATTGATGGCCCTCTGCTGCGCGTGCAGCCGCTGCAGCATGGCCAACGTTGAGTTCCACCTGGTGGGCATGTCACAGATTAGGCGGTTCTTGGGCAGGTTAAACTCCTTTTGGAGGTCCGTCAGCCAAGCACTGGCATTATATGACCGGTGGAAATGCACACAGACTTTCCTGGCCTGCCTCAGGACATCCTGTAAGCCCGGGTACCTGCCCAAGAACCGCTGCACCACCAAGTTAAGGACTTGAGCCAAACAGGGCACATGGGTCATTTGTCCCTGTCGGAGGGCAGAGAGGAGGTTGGTGCCATTGTCGCAAACCACCATTCCTGCCTTAAGTTGGCGTGGCGTCAACCACCTCTGAACCTGCCCCTGCAAAGCTGACAGAACCTCTGCCCCAGTGTGGCACCTGTCCACCAAGCACACCAGCTCAAGCACCGCATGGCATCTTTTGGCCTGCGTACTTGCGTAGCCCCTTGAACGACTACAGAGCACCGCTGGTTCCGAGGACAAAGCACAGGAAGAGGCCATGGAGGAAGAAGAAGAGGAGGGGGTGGAGGAGAGAGGTGTGTCACAATCATTAGCATTTTGGAGGCGTGGTGGCGGAACAACCTCCAACACTACTGCACCTTGTCCTGCATCCTTCCCAGCTGCCAGCAGAGTCACCCAATGCGCCGTGAAACTTAGGTAACGTCCCTGTCCATGCCTGCTGGACCATGAGTCAGCAGTAATATGCACCTTACCGCTGACCGCCCTGTCCAGCGAGGCATGGACATTGCCTTCCACATGCCGGTAGAGAGCCGGAATCGCCTTCCGTGAGAAAAAGTGGCGTTTGGGTACCTGCCACTGAGGAACTGCACATTCCACAAACTCACGGAAGGGGGCAAAGTCTACCAACTGAAAAGGCAGCAGTTGAAGTGCTAGCAATTTTGCCAAGCTAGCATTCAACCGCTGGGCATGTGGATGGCTGGGAGCAAACTTCTTCCGGCGGTGCAGCAGCTGGGGCAGGGAAATTTGCCTGGTACAATCTGACGTCGGTGTACCAAAAGCAGATTGCCCACAAGTACTTGGCTGTGACACACCTAATTCTACACCTTCATTCCTCTCAGTGCAGGTCTCAGAGAGGACTGAAGGTCTAGTGGGGTTGGAAATCTCAACTGATGAGGAGCAAGGAGAGGTCCTCTTTGTTCTTTGGTGTGGGTCTTTTAGATACGCTTGCCAATGAACTGCATGGCAGGTCAACATATGTCTGGTCAAGCATGTGGTACCCAAGCGGGAGATGTTTTGGCCACGCGAGATACGCTTGAGACATATGTTGCAAATAGCAGCGGTGCGATCTGATGCACTCGTCTCAAAAAAGGCCCACACCAAAGAACTTTTTGAATAACGCGCAGAGACTGCAGCGCCCTGCACATGTGGAGCTTTGGGGTGTGATGCAGTCAATGTGCTGCCCTTAGGCTGGCCCCTGGAGGGCATCCCGCCTCGTTGGTGATGTGCCGCCTCCTCCTCCTCCTCCTCCTCTCTCCTATCAGGCACCCACGTTGAGTCAGTGACCTTATCATCCCCTCCCTCCTCATCACTGGAGCAAACCTGGCAGTATGCTGCAGCAGGGGGAGCATGACTGCCAGATTGCTGTCTTTCTTGGGCACCCCCTCTGTCCGTGCTCATGTTACTGCCTTCATCAAGCTCAGTATCATCATCAGAGCCTTCCAGACGCTGGGCATCCTCCTGGAGCATGTACCCAACACTGTGGTCAAACAGTTTGAGGGACTCCTCAGGAGGACATGGTGGGGCTAGGGAAGGAGTCACTGATGACATTGAGCCGAGGGAAGAGGCCGTTGCTTTGCCAGACAAAGTACCCTGGGCATGGGTGAGAGAGGATGAGGAGGATGAGGACGGCTTGGTCATCCACTCGACCAAGTCTTCCGCATGTTGCGGCTCAACACGGCCAGCTGCCGAAAAAAAAGGCCAAGCGTGTCCCACGGGCACGTGCTGATGAGGATGCACCGTCTCCACGACCAGCACTAGACACAGAGCCTGCTTGCCCTCTCTTATTGGCTTGTGACTGTCTGCCTCTCCTTCTTGGCCTTCCAGACATACTAATGGCCTGTAGCTGCACTAAGCTGGGATATATATATATATATATATATATATATATATATATATATATATATATATATGCTGATACTGCAGCTAGCAAAATCAACTGCCTGCCTGTAGTATGAGAACACCACCAACCTTCTACAGGTAGCTTTAGCTGAACACTGTGAGCAGGACGCACCCCACTAACTTGTAGGTTTAGCAGAACAATGTGAGCAGGACGCACTGCACTAACTGTAAATAGTCTAGCTGCCTGACTGTGGTACTAATAGGATCAAAAGAACACCAGTAATTTTCTTCAGGTAGCTGTATATACTGTAACAAGACAAGCCTGCCTGTCAGTAAGAAGATAACAGGAACGGATCTAGCTGAACACTATGAGCAGGACGCACCCCACTAGCTTGTAGGTTTAGCAGAACACTGTGAGCAGGACGTACCCCACTAACTTTTAGGTTTAGCAGAACACTGTGAGCAGGACGAACTGCACTAACTGTAAATAGTCTAGCTGCCTGACTGTGGTACTAATAGGATCAAAAGAACACCAGTAATTTTCTTCAGGTAGCTGTATATACTGTAACAAGACAAGCCTGCCTGTCAGTAAGAAGATAACAGGAACGGATCTAGCTGAACACTGTGAGCAGGACGCACTGCACTAACTTTAAATAGTCTAGCTGCCTGACTGTAGTACTAATAGGATCAAAAGAACACCAGTAATTTTCTTCAGGTAGCTGTAAATACTGTTACAAGACAAGCCTGCCTGTCAGTAGGAAGATAACAGGAACGGATCTAGCTGAACACTGTGAGCAGGACGCACTGCACTAACTTTAAATAGTCTAGCTGCCTGACTGTAGTACTAATAGGATCAAAAGAACACCAGTAATTTTCTTCAGGTAGCTGTAAATACTGTTACAAGACAAGCCTGCCTGTCAGTAGGAAGATAACAGGAACGGATCTAGCTGAACACTGTGAGCAGGACGCACTGCACTAACTGTAAATAGTCTAGCTGCCTGACTGTGGTACTAATAGGATCAAAAGAACACCAGTAATTTTCTTCAGGTAGCTGTATATACTGTAACAAGACAAGCCTGCCTGTCAGTAAGAAGATAACAGGAACGGATCTAGCTGAACACTGTGAGCAGGACGCACTGCACTAACTTTAAATAGTCTAGCTGCCTGACTGTGGTACTAATAGGATCAAAAGAACACCAGTAATTTTCTTCAGGTAGCTGTAAATACTGTTACAAGACAAGCCTGCCTGTCAGTAGGAAGATAACAGGAACGGATCTAGCTGAACACTGTGAGCAGGACGCACTGCACTAACTTTAAATAGTCTAGCTGCCTGACTGTGGTACTAATAGGATCAAAAGAACACCAGTAATTTTCTTCAGGTAGCTGTAAATACTGTTACAAGACAAGCCTGCCTGTCAGTAGGAAGATAACAGGAACGGATCTAGCTGAACACTGTGAGCAGGACGCACTGCACTAACTTTACATAGTCTAGCTGCCTGACTGTGGTACTAATAGGATCAAAAGAACACCAGTAATTTTCTTCAGGTAGCTGTAAATACTGTTACAAGACAAGCCTGCCTGTCAGTAGGAAGATAACAGGAACTGATCTAGCTGAACACTGTGAGCAGGACGCACTGCACTAACTTTAAATAGTCTAGCTGCCTGACTGTGGTACTAATAGGATCAAAAGAACACCAGTATTTATCTTCAGGTAGCTGTAAATACTGTTACAAGACAAGCCTGCCTGTCAGTAGGAAGATAACAGGAACGGATCTAGCTGAACACTGTGAGCAGGACGCACTGCACTAACTTTAAATAGTCTAGCTGCCTGACTGTGGTACTAATAGGATCAAAAGAACACCAGTAATTATCTTCAGGTAGCTGTAAATACTGTTACAAGACAAGCCTGCCTGTCAGTAGGAAGATAACAGGAACGGATCTAGCTGAACACTGTGAGCAGGACGCACTGCACTAACTTTAAATAGTCTAGCTGCCTGACTGTGGTACTAATAGGATCAAAAGAACACCAGTAATTATCTTCAGGTAGCTGTAAATACTGTTACAAGACAAGCCTGCCTGTCAGTAGGAAGATAACAGGAACGGATCTAGCTGAACACTGTGAGCAGGACGCACTGCACTAACTTTAAATAGTCTAGCTGCCTGACTGTGGTACTAATAGGATCAAAAGAACACCAGTAATTATCTTCAGGTAGCTGTAAATACTGTTACAAGACAAGCCTGCCTGTCAGTAGGAAGATAACAGGAACGGATCTAGCTGAACACTGTGAGCAGGACGCACTGCACTAACTTTAAATAGTCTAGCTGCCTGACTGTGGTACTAATAGGATCAAAAGAACACCAGTAATTATCTTCAGGTAGCTGTAAATACTGTTACAAGACAAGCCTGCCTGTCAGTAGGAAGATAACAGGAACGGATCTAGCTAAACTGAATACAGTGTATATATATATATATGCAGCACCTGGGATGCATATATATACACAATACACTGTAAGTGCAGCTAACTGACTGACTGTCCTGCCTAATCTAGCTAACTCAAATGAAATGACACTGTCTCTCTCTCTCTCTATCTCTCAGCACACCGGAACACACTGCACAGGGCCGCCGTGCAGGCGGCCTTATATAGTGTGGGGCGTGTACTAAATCCCCTGAGCCATAATTGGCCATCACATTATAGCCCCTTATTGGGGACACTATTAGTTTACACTACGGTGTCACAGCTCATTACCAATTTATGTTTTATAAGAGTGATTAGTATTGCATTTTTCATTATTTTGGAGAGTCAGCACACCTCCAACTCACTCTATAGTGACAAGAACGGTGAGATCCGACCTTTTCTTACCACTACTAAGGTTAGCACCACTATCCGCCTGCACTATTGAAGGGTGGATCCAGCTTAAATATATTAAGTGCGCATATGTGCATAGACATGGAAATACTTGCATATGACACATCCCAAGAAAAGCTAGAAGAATTTGTATCCCTGTGTGCATATATATGTGTGAAAACCTGCCAATATGTGCATTTACTATACCATACCTCCCAGCATTTGAACCTCCGAATGAGGGACACCCTTCGGCGCGTGCAGCGGCAAAATGCGGGTGTGGCCAAACTTACCAGTGGGAGGGGCTTACGGGTGTGGTTAAACAAAACCCAGGCTTCCTTGTATAAAATATGCTTTTTCTGAGCCTACCTTAACCGCCTTGCACCCGCCGGTCATCAAATGACGGCCAGGCGGCACAGCTCTCGTTCTGGGCGGGTGTCATATGACGTCCTCCCAGAACGACTGCTCTTGCGCGCCCCTGGGGGTGCGCATCGCGGCGATCGGTCAGACACACCGCTCTCGGTAAAGAGCCTCTGACGAATGTCCAATGTCCAATAACGGCTGATCATGATGTATACAGGAGGAGCTGTTGATCGGCTTTTCCTCACTCACATCTGACAGACGCAAGTAGAGGAGAGCCGATTGGCTGCTCTCCTGACAGGGGGGTCTGCGCTGATTGTTTATCAGCACAGCTCCCCCTCGGAAGCCCGCCCAGGACCACCAGGATGCTGCCAGGACCACCAGGGATTGGCACCACCCTGGACCACCAGGTATGCCACCCTAGACCAACAGGGAAATGCCAATCAGTGCCCAGGCAGCTGCCAATCAGTGCCCATCCCAAATGCCTGCCAGTGCAAGTGCAATCAGTGATGCCTATCAATGCCATCTATCAGTGCCGCCTATCAGTGCCCAGCAGTGCCGCCTATCAGTGCCCAGAAGTGCCCAGCAGTGCTGCCTAACAGTGTCACCCATAAGTACACATCAGTGCAGCCTTTCAGTGCTCATCAGTGTCGCCTATCAGTACCCATCAGTGTCGCCTATCAGTGCCCATCAGTGCCCATCAGTGCCCAACAGTGCCACCCATGAGTGCCCATCAGTGCCGCCCATCAATGCCCATCAGTACTGCATATCAGTGCCACTCATCAGTGCCGCCTACCAGTGCCCATCAGTACCGCCTATCAGTGCCACCTCATTGATGCCACCTTATCAGTGTCCGTCAGTGCCACCTTATCAGTGCCCATCAGTTAAGGAGAAAACGTACTTATTTACAAAATTTTAGAACAGAAACAAAAGAAAAACTTTTTTTTTTCAAAATTTTAGGTCTTTTTTTATTTGTTTACTAAAAAATAAAAAACAGGGGGTGATCAAATACCACCAAAAGAAAGCTCTATTTGCGGGAACAAAATGATAAAAATTCTGATTGTGTACAGTGTAGCATGACCGCGTAATTGTCATTTAACCACATGCCGACCGGGCCATAGCCGAAACACGGCCACAGCGCGGTCGGCTTATCCTGGGAGGGCGTCCAAGGACGTCCTCCCAGAACACTGCTCTTGCGCGCCCCCTGGGGCGCGCACCCGAGAACTTCCGTGACCGCCGGGTCCAGAGGACTCGGCGCATCACGGTGAACGGTGAACGGCCGCTAATCGCGGCCGTTTACCATGTGATCGCTCCGTCAAATGACGGAGCGATCACATGTAAACAAACCAGCGTCATGTCATGACGCCGGTTCCTCCCTCCCCTCTGTGTACCGATCGGTACAGAGGGGGAGGAGCGGGGGAGGGATCGGATGGTAGCAGCGTTGTGGGCTGCATCTGTAGTGCCCACAACGCTGCTCTGTGACAAATACAGTCACATCCATCCATCCATCCCTCCATGCTCAGCCATCCCTCCATACTATAATACCCCACAATACTCTGCACTACTCTGCAACACCCCACAATACTCTGCACTACTCTGCAACACCCCACAATACTCTGCACTACTCTGCAACACCCCACAATACTCTGCAACACCCCACAATACTCTGCACTACTCTGCAATACCCCACAATACTCTGCAATACCCCACAATACTCTGCAACACCCCACAATACTCTGCACTACTCTGCAACACCCCACAATACTCTGCACTACTCTGCAACACCCCACAATACCCCACAATACCCCACAATACTCTGCAATACCCCACAATACTCTGCAATACCCCACAATACTCTGCAACACCCCATAATACTCTGAAACACCCCACAATACTCTGCAACACCCCGCAATACTCTGCAACACCCCGCAATACTCTGCAATACCCTGCAATACTCTGCAATACCCCGCAATACTCTGCACTACTCCGCAACACCCCGCAATACTCTGCACTACTCCGCAACACCCCGCAATACTCTGCACTACTCCGCAACACCCCGCAATACTTTGCACTACTCCGCAACACCCCGCAATACTCTGCAACACCCCGCAATACTCTACAACACCCCACAATACTCCGCAATACCCTGCAATACCCAGTCATACCCAGTCATACTCTGCAATACCCAGCCATACTCTGCAATATCCAGCCATACCCAGTCATACTCGGCGATACCCAGCCATACGCAGCCATACCCTGCCATGCGCAGCCATGCTCAGCCATGCTCGGCCATATTCAGCTGTACTCGGCCTCTGTATGTGGCCAGGCTGTGGAAGTCTCACACATGGGGTATCGCTGTACTCAGGAGGAGTAGGAGAATCTATTTTGGGGTGTCATTTTTGGTATGTACATGCTTTGTGTTAAAAAAAAAAGTGTTTTAACCACTTCCCGCCCGCCGGCCGTCATACGACGTCCTTGACTTTGTGCGGGGATATCTGAATGATGCCTGCAGCTACAGGCATCACTCAGATATCAGCTTTTTCAGCCGGCGATTCCCTACACCATAGGAACAATCATAGTGGCTGTTCCACTGCTTGATCGTTCTTATGGGAGGCGAGAGGGGACCTCCCCCCTTCCCGCCGCCCTCCGGTGCTTCTACCGTCTCAGCGCTATGATCGAAGCCAGGATCGTTTTTTTTTTTTTATTTCAGGCTTCCCAGCCTAGAGGTGAAATGTGGGGTCTTATTGACCCCATATCTCACTGTAAAGAGGACCTGTCATGCCATATTCCTATTACAAGGGATGTTTACATTCCTTGTAATAGGAATAAAAGTGATCAAAAAAATTTTTTTGGGAAAAAAGTGTCAAACCAAAATAAATAAAGTAAAATGAACAATAAAAAAAAAAAAAAATTTTTTAAAGTGCCCCTGTCCGTGTGCCCGCATGCAGAAGCGAATGCACACGTAAGTCCCGCCCACATATGAAAATGGTGTTCAAACCACACATGTGAGGTATCGCTGCGATCGGTAGAGCGAGAGAAATAATTTTGGCCCTAGACCTCCTCTGTAACTCAAAACATGTAACCAGTAAAAAAATTTAAAGCGTCGCCTATGGGGATTTTTAAGTAGCAAAGTTTGGCGCCATTCCACGAGCATGAGCGATTTTGAAGGGTGACATGTTAGGTATCTGTTTACTCGGTGTAACTTCATCTTTCACATTATGCAAAAACATTGGGCCAACTTTACTGCTTTTGTTTTTTTTAAAGCACAAAACTGTTTTTTTTCCCAAAAAAAGCGTTCAAAAAATTGCTGCGCAAATACCGTGCAAGATAAAAAGTTGCAACAACCGCCATTGTATTCTCTAGGGTCTTTGCAAAAAAAAACATATATAATGTTTTGGGGTTCTATGTAATTTTCTAGCAAATAAATGATGATTTTTACATGTAGGAGAGAAATGTCAGAATTGGCCTGGGTGCTCCAGAACGCCTGGAGGTGCTCCGTGCATGTTGGGCCTCTGTATGTGGCCACGCTGTGTAAAAGTCTCACACATGTGGTATCGCCGTACTCGGGAGTAATAGCAGAATGTGTTTTGGGGTGTAATTTGTGGTATGCATATGTGGTGTGTGAGAAATAACCTGCTAATATGACATTTTTGTGGAAAAAAAAAAAGAAAAAAAAAATCTTGATTTTGCAAAGAATCGTGGGAAAAAAATGACAACTTCAAAAAACTCACCATGCCCCTTACTAAATACCTTGGAATGTCTTCTTTCCAAAAAGGGGTCATTTGGGGGGTATTTGTACTTTTCTGGCATGTTAAGGTCTCAAGAATATAGATAGGCCGTCAGTAATTCAGGTATGATCAATTTTCAGATATTGGCACCACAGCTTGTAGACTCTATAACTTTCACAAAGACCAAATAATTTACACCGATTTGTACTTATTTTTACCAAAGATATGTAGCAGTATAAATTGTGGCCAAAATTTACAAAGAAAAATTACTAAATTTGCTAAATTTTATAACAGAAACAAAGAAAATTTCATTTTTTTACAGAATTTTCAGTCTTTTTTCTGTTATAGCGCAAAAAATAAAAAACCCAACAGTGATTAAATACCACCAAAAGAAAGCTCTATTTGTGTGAAAAAAAGGACAAAAATTTCATATGGGTACAGTGTTGCATGACTGAGTAATTGTCATTCAAAATGTGAGAGCACCGAAAGCTGAAAATTGGTCTGGTTAGGAAGGGGGTTTAAGTGCCCAGTTGTCAAGTGGTTAAACAGCGACAGTGCTGAAAATTGGCTTGGGCAGGAAGGGGGTGTAAGTGCACTGTATTGAGGTGGTTAAAGAAGAACTTTATTAAAATATTCAGAGACTGCTTAGCAACCATCAACTGTTGAGCGTTGAACAATGAACACTTTGGTGAGAATGATATAATGTACAGTATTGTTTATATAGTGCAGGACAGTGGCAGCTGGTGATGTATTTTTTTGGGAGGCGGCAAACAATCCACCCGCCATGGTCGGTCGAATCACCCACACCCCCAATGCCCCCTGGTCAGTCAGTCACCAGCCCCGCACTTACCCCATCTAGGTCATGGGCAGCGCTTTCTCCGGGTGGCAGCTTCACCCTGCATCTCCTCCTCCTTGGCTTCACAGAGGCTTCCCTTGCATCTCCTCCTCCTTAGCGGCCAATAGAATCACTTCTCTTGGCCAATCAGGTATCAGAACCGGCTTCATGATTGGCCTGGAGGAGAATCAGGAAGGTAATAGAGAATAATAATTTGAAATTGTCACACAGCTGGGTGGGCTCAGGGAGCAGGTCTCTGCCCCCTGAGCCCACCCTTTTCTTAAGCCAATAAGATCCTCAGGCTCTAATCATGTGCTTCTAAATAAACAACCCCATTGGAATCCATGCATCCAGCGCCCTGCATGTAGATTAGGGGCCAGGCGCATGGATTGGGGGGTGAACCTGTGCCCCGTATGGACAGGCTGCCACTGGTGCAGGAGCGTGTAAGGCAGAAAACAGGGTCAGGATGTCCAATGCACAGAGTGCTGCAGTCAGTGTTGCGTTTAGTATACATAACGCAGGCTGTAGGGATCCAGGGTGTGTAATGCAATGTGTTCAAGGATCAGGAGTATGTAACATACAAAGTGCTGTAATCAGTGCTGGGTTCAGGAGCACATGACACACAGAGAGCAGGATGCAGGAGTACATAATGCACAGAATGAGGGGGACAGGAGTATGTAATGCACAAAATGCAGGGGTCAGGAGTGTGTAATGCACAGAATGCAGGGGACAGAAGTATGTAATGCACAAAATGCAGGGGTCAGGAGTGTGTAATGCACAAAATGCAGGAGTCAGAAGTGTGTAATGCACAGAATGCAGGGGTCAGGAGTGTGTAATGCACAGAATGCAGGGGTCAGGAGTACATAATGCACAGAATGCAGGGGTCAGGTGTGTGCAATGCACAGAATGCCGGGGCTAGCAGTGTGTAAACCACAGAATGCAGGGGTCAGGAGTACATAATGCACAGAATGCAGGGATCAGGAGTACATAATGCACAGAATGCAGGGGTCTGCATTTTTACTGTATTTTTTTACTACATAAAGAGTGCAGGGTTGCAGGGTCTGCTATGTACTGAGTGCAGGGTTGCAATGCTCTGCGTCCTGAGCCCACCCTTTTTTGAAGCCAATTAGAGCCACAGGCTCTAATCATGTGCTTCGAAAAAAAAAAACCCCATTGTAATCAATGCGTCCGGCACCCTGCATGTAGATTAGGGGCCAGGTGCATGGATTAGGGGGGTGGTGCCCCTGTGCCCCATATGGACAGGCTGCCACTGGTGCAGGAGGGTGTAAGGCAGAAAACACGGGTCGGGGATGCCCAATGCACAGAGTGCTGCGGTCAGTCTTGGGTTTAGGATACATAACGCAGGCTGCAGGGATCCAGGGTGTATAATGCAACATGTTCAAGGATCAGGAGTATGTAACATACAAAGTGCTGTAGTCAGTGCTGGGTTTAGGAGCACATGACCCACATAGAGGGGTAGAGAATGGGGAGGGAGGGAAGGAGGGTGGGGAAGGAGGATAAGGAGGGGAGGGGAGGAGGGGAGAGGAAGGTAGAGAGGCCCAGCCCTGTCTGCAGTCCCTCCTGTGCCCCCATGTCCCAATCTCCAGTTCCTGTCTGTTGGAAGGTGTATGTGACACAGTACAGTACCTCCGTGCAGTGGTCATAGACCGCTCTCATAGTTGGGTGGTCACAGGAGGTCACAGAGCTGTTCCATCCAGAGGATCCTTTTGCTGCTGTCCCTGGCTGCCTGCATCTCCTGCCCGCCCATCTGACGTTCTCCGGCCCCGGTCAGCCTGTCCATTAGTCCTGAGAGGTCTTCTGAGCTCTTCTCCCTCCAGGGCAATTGGTCCTGGCCACCCTCGTTGCTCTTCGTCCCCGCTGCCTCCTGGAGTTGGGTGCTGTCCCGCTCCCCACACCTGCTGCCACCTGAGTCTCCATGCCCGCCCAGGGCAGCACCCGATTGGTCAGCCTGCCCCTGGGCCACAGAGTGCCGGTGAGGGGAGGTGGAGTCACTAGCACTGACATGGAGGCAGGGAGAACTGTGCAGCGCCAGGTGAAAGAAAGCCCCGCTGGTGCCCGTGCCAGCGCGCCCCTGCCAGCAAATTCAATGGAGCCAAGTGCTGGAACTTGCTCAGGCACTTGGCTTTGCTCCGGGACAGTGCTTTGATTCGCCGTGCCTTAGATCCAATGCCAGGACGGTCCCGGCGAATCCGGGGTGGTTGGGCGGTATGCTATACTGCCCACCCTCACATTTTTATGCAGAAATTTTCTCCCATGAATCTGATGTTCATACATCAATACCTTGTGCTAGTACCCTTTTGCTGCAAGTCATTTTTGCATTAGAGGCTTTTTAGGAAGGGTGCTGCCTGCACTTGTATATAGATAGTTTAGGGGAAAGTCAATAAATTGGAAAACCTAACATGAAAATATGGAAAAGCAAGTGCACTATTTTAGACAATTAAAAAAAACTGCTTTCAGACGCTTTACAAAAATTACTTAAATAAGGACCCCTACAATGCAATGTAATTTCCCTTTAAATTTTAACAATTATTCCCTCATGGTCAGCTCTATAGTCTAGAAGGATTTTACAAAACATTACTAATTTTTTTCCCAGCGCACCAAAGTCTTTCTGCAAAACCAGTGTGTTGGCAGGAGCAGTAAGTTTGATGGCCACTAGATGGCTCTGTTCCCAACATGGTCTGGTATAGGGAAAGTGGTAGTTGCATGTTGGGTTCCTTTTAGAGAAAACCTTCCTCCAGTGATGTATTAAGTGGAGTTAGTGCCCATATAAGTGCCAGGAGCGGAGGGGCCTAAGGAGATGGGGCATGGGAGCCCAATACCCTAAAGCTATTTGGATAAAGTTGGCTACTGTGCAAGGGCCCTCTATGGTCTTCTATGAGCGGGATGCAACAGGCCTGTTAGGCCAGGATAAGGGTCCTCTGAAGTGAGTGCTAGTACATCTGAGAACGAGGTTTCCATCTGGGAGCGTGCCTGGCTGGGCATAACAATGGAAGGGACATTGGGAGAGACTGGTATACTAGCAAGGGCACCTTGATTATACTTGGTGATGGAAGCTGAATGCTGTGGACTTAGTATACATGGGGGAAGTGGTCCCAACTCTGTGGTGCTCCCAGGGATAGGAGGTGGAAAGGGAAGATGGATTACAAATTATGTGCTGGGATACTGCGCCCAAATGACAACTACAGAATGTCTTCTGTGTGTGGCATTCCACCCTGAAGAATTCTGTTTCTATGATTGTCAGTGTAATGTTAGATGTCAGGTAAATCTTGCAAAGTTACAGTAAAGTGCACTCTGTGTGTGGACATTCCTTTACTTTCAAATATTAAGGCCTATGGCAGGAATGCAGTGAGCGGGCATAGGTCCAGGAGTGTAACAGAATATGGTTAAGGGTTCCATCTACAGCAGATGGGTTGCTGTCCTATCCAAGAAGAAGTGGTGCAGGGACTTGTGCGCCTTGGCGCCAACATCCAGCCAATTGTGAGCCCCGCTACAAGTGCACTTGCTGAAAGTGAGTGCTAAGTGGAAAAGCCCATACTGTATATTATAATCACATAAGTAGTCCCAGTGTTATAATAATAGACATTGTGCTCCCCCCCCCCCCCCCCCCCGGGCAGTCAAAAAAAATAATTTTTTTTTTATTTTTTTAAATGGCCCTTTAAAAAAAAAAAAAATACAGGGCGCATGCGCGAGGCTGAGATGGCGGCTGTGTGAAGTCTCAGCTCCGCTCCCCACCGGCCTGCTCATCACTCACCCGGACAGAGAGCGATCCCGCCCGCCAGTGAAAAAAGCCCTGATCGGACCACCGCTACCCCGGGGACCTGATCCGCGGCCCGGACGTACCATAAATTGTCCCCACGTGAGCCGCTGGAGCGGGGACCAGGGAAGGCCGGAAGCCACGGCCTCAATTACACTACCCGCCGGCCCGATCGCTCCTCCTCACCTGGGCTTCCAGTAACCCTGCTAAACACAACGAGCAGCCCTCGGACACCTGCAGCCCTGGGAATCATCACCACAGGTTGAGGTAGGCCAGATTAGCCCCCCCAGCTGCCGCTCTGACATAGGCCAGAGAGGGCCTGAAACAGCAAGATGGCGGCGGCAGCAGCGCGGCTCGCTAACAAACAGCAGCCCCCCCCACAGACACAGCCCGAGAATGCCTTATTCCACAGCTTGGCAGGGGAGGCAAATGAGGCGACCTCCCAAGCAGCTTCACTATCACCAGAACGGGACATGTTCTCCTCACAATCTAATGTGGACAGGGCTCTGGGGGACATGCTATTCAGCCAGGGGAGCCCAGATAATAGTCCTAGCTATCCATCCAATGTGCAGGCGGCTCCACCACCCACCTGAATATTCTGGGGATCCTATACTTTTAGCCAGATTTTCTGCATTGCTTGACCAAGGCCTGGAAAAGGCCACTAGACGCATAACCTCCGACCTCAAAAGTGAATTCCAAGAATTGGGTACCCGCATAGGAACATTAGAAAACACGCTGGATGATACTATTACGAGGACCAACCAAAATACTGACTGTATAGAGAATATCCACAAAAGGCTTGATGACGCCTTAAACAAGATCGATGACCTGGAGAACCGCTCTCGCCGCTACAACTTTCGGGTCCGCGGCATCCCTGAAAGTTTCACAGACACTGAGGCTATTGTCAAGGAACTGATTTCATACCTTATTCCAGATATACCCCCCCCCCACAGAATGGAACTAGATCGAGTCCACAGGGCCCTGACTGCTCCCCGTCCCGATGGTCTACCAAGAGATATGATTGTAAAACCTCACTACTACGAGGTGAAGGAAAGAGTGATGGCTAAAGCAAGGGAGATCGCGGACTTACACCTGAGAGAGCACTCTATCCAGATTTTTGCCGACATCTCGCCTGTCACCGTACAAAAACGCAGAGCATTGAAACCGCTGCTACAACCACTCATTGCTAACAACATAAAGTATCACTGGGGGGGCGGAGCTTGCCGCGGAAAGAGATGGACGCTCAATAGAGGAGCTCCACAGCGCTTGGGAACACAACGGCCCACATCGCCTGATCCACTGACCCAAACCCACATACAACCACCTACGGACCGGCAGCACAGCTCAGGGCACCGATCGATCATGCCGCGGCGCAACAAGGAGAACCGGAGGCCGCAAAAACTAACGGAATACTACCCGCTCGGGCCTAAGCAAGATGGCGGCGGCGGGACAGCGGCGCGAGGTATGTCTAGTACCCCACTATATGAAGCGGGCAAGGGCAATCCACAAAAAAGGAATGCTCCACAAAGGAGTATAGACTCCCCTATACATACCCCTAACTCAGGTAGTCCGGAAAAAGTAAGATTGAGGCTGGATGCCTCGGATTCTAGCCGGGACTTAACACCAGGCCCAGACTCAGGAGAAGATACAAGAGATCTCCCTGACTCAATTGATCTCTTTCCCACCACCAATCAACCTGTACTGGACACCACACTAAAGGATATGTTAGTCTCACTCCGGAGTTCACTACACGCTGACATGCTATCCTGTGTTCACAGATTTAGTGTGGAACTTAAAGAAACAGCATCCAGGGTAGATCACATTGAACACAAAATGGGGGAGTTCGCCACCACTATCAATGATCTAGTGGATGCAAACGATAACAACACAGATGAATTGGATGCCCTTAAAGCAAAATTAGCAGACATCGAGGACCGCTCTAGGAGAAATAACTTTAAAATAAGAGGGATTCCCGAGTCAGTTTTACAATCTGACCTGCGCACCTACACAGCCCAACTATTTCAGGCTATATTACCAGATCTGACAGAATTGGAGATTACTGTAGACAGGATCCACCGCCTACCCAAACCATCACATTTACCGGATAACATACCAAGAGATGTTATACTCCGGTTACACTTTTACCAAACAAAAGAACGCCTGATGGCGGCTTCCCGCAGCAAAGATCCATTTCCAGCACAATATAAAGACCTACAATTTTTCGCTGACTTATCGCAATTCACCCTGCAGAAACGCAGAAACCTAAACACAATCTCTAAAGCACTAAGGAATCACAAGATCGCATACAAATGGGGGTTTCCTACCAAATTAATTATCACTAAAGATGGAAAGGAGCACGTTGTCGACACTCTTAACAAGGGAATGCAGCTCCTTCAAAGATGGCAGATTATTGCAGAAGACTCCCCAAAAACCCAAACTTCCCGTAGCCATGAGCAGCCTACAGATAACTGGAACCTGGTTACTTCCAAAAACTCCCGCAAGCACACATGACCTGCCCGAGGTCAGTGAAGACCATACTCTACTATTTCCCAAGCAGAGGAAAAAACGCTAAGCTGAACTGTTTCATTTTTTACCCCCTACTAACAAGTTACGTGACCACACGTCACAATCAGGTCATACAGACCTACTCAGGGTTGAGTTTGAAACCCCTTTATGTTTTCCTTTTTTTATCCTTTTCTACATTGTTCTTTTTTGTATTGACCATTGTATATGTCCGCAGCCGCAACAACCAATAAGAACTCAACTACTTGAACAAACGAATCTTCAAGAACCCCACAGTCACAAGGATTCATCTCCACATCGCCTATGGACCAAAGTTGATGAACTCAGCAACCCATGTAAGTGTTACCAACACATGACATCTACTGCGTCCACACTAAAATCTACACTATGACCATAGCTTTCTTAACAATAAATGCAAGAGGCCTTAACCATCCGGCGAAACGCAGGTCCATGTGGCTCGAAGCCATCCAAAAGAAGGCTGATATCCTTTGTGTACAAGAGACACACTTCAAAAAACAGGCACATCCCATTTGCTCCCATCCCAAATTCCCACATGTTTTTTTTGCAAGTGCTGATGCAAAAAAGAAGGGAGTACTCACAGCAATTAAGGACACAGTAGCATTCAACTTACACTCGGAAATAAAAGATGTGCAAGGGAGATATCACATATTAATCTGCGACATCAACAACACTACCTATACGGTAGTAAATGTATATGCACCAAACACACGTCAGACCCGCTTTCTTCATAGGCTTATGAAACAGGTCTCACGTGTGCAAAAAGGTCGCTTACTCATGTGCGGAGATTTTAACTTACCACCGGACCCCACAATAGACTCTAGTTCATCATCCAACAAGAAAACTCAAACACTACAACCGCTGCTGAGGAACTACGACATGTACGATGCTTGGAGATGTCTTCATGCCACAGAAAAAGACTTTTCTTTTTTTTCAGCCAGCCACAAAATTTACACCCGACTTGATCTTTTCTTAGTAGATAAAGCATTAATAACCAAAATCAAATCATCTACAATTAATAATATCACTTGGTCGGATCATGCCTCGGTGTCGCTGCGGGTGGATGACACAGTTAAAATCAACTCCACTTACATTTGGAGATCCAACCCGCGGCTATTCAGAGATGATCCCTCCAAAACAATATTGCAGAAAGATCTGGCCGAATTTTTTGAGCTTAATGTAAACTCAGTCTCTGACCCCTTTGTAATATGGAACGCACATAAAGCGTTTGAGAGGTCTCCTTATTAAACTTGGAGCTGGAGCTAAGAGAAAGAGGGAGCAGCGTATACTGAATGTCTCTGACCAAATCCACACACTAGAATCTCAGAACAAAGCAAATTTCTCTCCTGACTTATCAGATAAATTGACCAAATTAAGACTAGAACTTCGAATGATACTTCTGGAGGATTTTGAAAAGTCCTCAAGGAGATTGAAAATGACATATTACGCAAATGGCAATAAAGCAGGGAAATTATTAGCAGACAAACTACGGGGACACAGACACAAAACCAAACTTCCCTACATCTTACATCCTGTAACTCACACCAAACTGCAACACCCACAGGATATTGCAGATGCATTCAGCACTTACTATGGTTCTCTCTACAACCTGAACACAGACTCTAACACAACTCAACCACAAACCCACACAATTTCTGAATTTCTTAACAAAGTTCAACTTCCCCAACTCACTGATACTCAAAACACAGAGCTGAACTCTCCATTCACGACACAAGAAATAACAAAAGCGATTGATTCACTCCCCAGTAATAAATCTCCTGGTCCAGATGGTTTCACGAGTGAATACTTTCAAACATTCAGAGACATTCTAACTCCCAGACTCACTGAAATATTTAATCAAGCTGCTTCCTCTTCCTCTTTTCCACCTGAAATGTTGAGGGCAATGATCGTGGCGTTGCCGAAGCCGGGGAAAGACCCTAATACTCCTCAAAATTTCCGTCCGATATCGTTACTCAATAACAATCTGAAAATTTATGCTAAAGTAATAGCTGGTAGATTAGTAAATCTCCTCCCCTCACTGATTCATCCAGATCAATCTGGCTTTACAACGGGTCGCCAAACAGCAGATGCGACTAGACGCCTGATTAACCTCATCCACCTATCTAGGAAAAAAGGAACGCCTTCTCTGCTCCTCTCCTTGGACGCAGAGAAGGCGTTCGATAGAATTCATTGGAAGTACTTAGAACAAGTACTGGGCAAGTTTGGTTTCAGTGGTCAGATGTACCAGGCTATTATGGCTTTATACACAAAGCCATCAGCACAAGTTTACATATCTGGAACATTATCCACTCCGTTTAGTATAACCAACGGCACTCGCCAAGGGTGCCCTTTATCTCCCTTAATTTTTAACTTATTAATGGAACCACTGGCAACATATATTCGCCAACACCCCCAAATTAAGGGGATAACAATAGGAGACAGAATGCACACCATCAGTCTGTTCGCAGATGATGTCATCTTGATACTCACGGATGTGATGTCTTCCCTGGCTTCGGTACAACAAACCTTACAACTATTTAATGCAATATCGTATTATAAAGTAAACGAAACCAAGTCATTTCTATTAGGACTAGGTTTATCTGACAAGATGAAACAAAATATCAAACATAAATTCCCGTATATGTGGAAAGATAATGGCATATCTTATCTAGGTATCACACTCACACCCACAGTATCCGAACTATTTAAAGAAAAATTACATTCCATTTTTGAAGTCTCTGAGACCCAAACTAGAAAAACTAAAGCGATTTGAACTTTCATGGACTGGGCGTCTAGCTGCGTTCAAAATGCAGGTTTTACCACAGTTCTTATACCTGTTCAGAACACTACCTATTCCGGTATCCAAATCCTTCTTTCGGCAAGCACAATCTGAAATAGATAGATACCTATGGGCTGGGAAAAAAGCAAGATGTGCATTTAAAAAAATTACTAAGTCCAAACATGCTGGAGGGATAGGCCATACAATAATTAAAGATTATCACGCGGCCACTATTTTAGCACAGATGAAGGGTTGGTTCCCCGGCCAAGATATCTCCCTATGGTTAGAATTAGAAAAGGTTCAAATTAAAGGATGGAATTTGTACAATTATCTGATAACTACTAAATATCACACATCTACTCCTCTTGCACATTCCCCAACTATCCAGGCTTCTATAGAAGCCTGGCATTATCTCCTTAAACATATAACTACTGAGGGACCCCTAACTCCTCTAAAATTCCCAATCAATGCTTTGGGATTCTTAATACCAGACTTATCATTAACTAAATGGATCTCCAGAGGTGAACTATACCTAGAAGATCTCCTCATAGGACCCACGATTAAAACATTTAGAACATTACAGATTGAATATAATATCCCAGCTTCTGACTATTATAAATATACTCAGATATCCCACTTACTGAAGGGAAAGAAAAGTAATGAACTTATCACACAACTTCCCTGGTAAATTGCCATCTTCTTTACACACAAATGCACTAAACAAAAGGGAACGGCTTTATTCTACAAATATCTACAGAATAAAAACTCCTTTAGTAAAACTACCAACATAGTAACATGGGAAAAGGATTTTAAAAAGATTTACACTGATGAACAATGGAAAAAAGCACTTAAAATCACATACGTATCCACTAGGAGTGCCAACCTATGGGAACTGCATCACAAATTTCTACTGAGGTGGTACCTCACCCCTTACCGCATTTCCAAATTTGTTCCAGGAATCTCTCCAGAGTGTTGGAGGAAATGTGGGAGAATAGGATCATTGCTTCATGTGCTATGGTCGTGCCCACGTATTCAGAGATTTTGGAGGATTATCTTTCAAATAATAGAACAAATCACAGGTACAAAAGCGGCATTTTCTCCAGGTATGGCACTTCTTTCATTGGAAATTGACTCTATTCCAGTTCCTCTAAGGCCATTAGTATCCCACATACTTATCGCAGCTAGACTCACCATAGTACGCCACTGGAAGGATACTAGTCCTCCATCAGTAACAGAAACCCTTCAGCTAATAAATACGCATAGGATGTATGAAATACAATTCGCATGGAGTCTTGGAAATCAGAATAAAATAACTAATATGTGGGCTCCTTGGTCAACGTGGTATCCACAAAACATGGGTCTCGGATTCTTTAAAAAAAAGAAAAAACAATAAAGGGAAAAATCACAGGATAACAATTATGATGATATCCACCACACAGGTTGCTTATGGACATATCAAGTTACTGTTAATTAAGTTAATTAATACAATTCTATAATCTTTATCTATGTTAGACATTATCTAACTGTAGCTAGCATGTAATCATTATCGGTAACAATAACACAATTAATAAATAAACTGGTTATATGAAACGCGGACAGCGGGAGCCTCCCCTTCCTCCAAACACAGATAGGTCCCATGAGGGGTGTGGGAGTGGAGGAGAGGTAACCACTGGAAAGAAATCTCAATAAGAAACTACAGGTGTGAAAGTAAAGGAGAGATATGGGAATATACCTATCTCTGTCTATCAAGTATTTGCTATGAATAACTTAAAATGGTAATGTCTATCACTGTCACTGTTTTACTATCTTTTTGTTTTATTATTTCTTTGTTACTAATCTGAAAAAATTTCAATAAAAACCTATTGCAATTAAAGTATCACTGGACCTTCCCGTTCCGACTGAACTTTACCTTCCGTAACAAAAAACACGCCTTCTCGACCTTTCCTGATGGCGAAACATTGCTGAGAAGTCTGGGCCTGATCTCCACTGAACCTAGAGGCTCCCCCCATACCCCACAATCCAAACTTTCAACCAGCGTGCCACTGCAGAGCCCCCTATCCCAGGTGCGGCGCTCCACAAGAAGCAAGGCCAAGCTCACGGCTCGACCTCCCTGATGATGACGGCTGTCAAGGTCCCTTTTGGGATGATGGAAAATTTCTTCTTTGTCGCTAATTTCCCTAATTTATCCTAGGGCGGGATCACAGTTAGAATCACAGTTAGAACCATTGAGGGTTCCTAAGTTTACAGTTATGTTACAGAAAGAGGGTAGCCCTCCCTTACAAACAAACACTATCTTTTAATATAGTGTACAACAACAATGGGACTTCCATTCCTTGTTAAAAAAGTAATGTTCTACAGTTAACGATTCAAGGGTGTTCTAATGGCCGGTGGCGGATGTCATCTGCCCTGTTTGATTTTGTTCTCCCTCCTTGTTGAGGAGACTGGGATCAAACCTGGCCTTGGGTCTAACCCAAGGCTGTTACTGACGACAAGGGGCTTATACCCCCTCCCCCCCTTTTTTTTTTTCCCCCTTGTTATTACAATTTAGTTATCATTAATAATCTAAGTGACTTGTTCTAATATTGTTTTCTCCATTTTGTAGGACAGTACCTATTCAGGTTGTAAACTCCATCTCTACTCTCTACCTCTCTTTCTTTCCCTTTCTCTCTTCCTTTTCTTAAATCTTTCCCTTGGAGTCCCTCGGTCCTGGGTCCTGACCACTAAGTGAACTTCGCCAGTTGGACAATCCTGCGACCATCCTCTGGGGCAGAGGTGAGTGAGTTTATTGCTTCTTGAGTGCACCATGGCGAACCAGAATACAGACCTCCCCTTTAAAATTGTTACACATAATGTTCAGGGATTTAATTCTCCAGTTAAACGCAGAATGGCTTTTCAACACTACAAATCCCTACACACAGACGTGCTTTTCCTTCAAGAAACGCACTTTCCTTCTAATTACAATCCTAAATTTCTACACCACTACTACCCCCACTTTTATCTAGCGAAAGGCCCGGGTAAGACTGGGGGGGTGGCAATATGTTTTTCCAAGCGGGTCTCCTTTTTACTGGAGAAACAAATTAGCGATCCAGAGGGCAGATACCTAGCATTAATAGGATACCTAGAGGGCTCCCGCGTTACCTTAATTTCTTACTATGCACCCAACACAGGCCAACTACCTTTTTTTCGTAAACTACTGCACACCGTGTCCCCTAAACCTAGGAGGAGTTGTTCTCTTTGGAGGAGACTCCAATGTGGCCCTAGACTCTATTTTTGACAAAACCAGGAGGCCCTCATCGGCTCCACGACACTTCCCTAAAGTTGGATCTAAATTAGCCAAAATGTTATATTATCACAACTTGATCGACGTCTGGAGAGAGTTAAACCCATCCAGGAAAGATTACACATTCTTTTCCCAGGTCCACAATACCTACTCTAGAATAGACCACTTTTTCACAGACCCCACAAGTGTTCCTCTTTTTCGGGCCAGTAAAATAGGGGAAGTGACTTGGTCAGATCACTCCTTGCTTTGGACCACGTGTGACTCTCTACGAGACACTAGAGGTCCAGCTCCCTGGAGAATAAATGATTCTCTTCTGAGCAACCCTTCCATCTGTTTTGATGTGGAGCAGCACCTTAAGGAATATTTCTCATTGAACGATTCGGAACATACTTCCCCTGTGACCAACTGGGCTGCTCACAAGGCCACAATTAGAGGATATCTCATACAAATAGCGTCCCGAATTAAGAAACACTCTAACTCAATAATACAGGAAAAAGAATGGAATTAAATGATCTATTGTCCCAGCACAAACAGTGCCCTGACCTAGACTTGAGAGACAAAATAGATTCCACTAGGTTGGAATTAAACCTTTGATTGACAACTAAAGCGGAAAAAAGCCTAATGCCGCGTACACACGAGCGGACTTTACGGCGGACTTTGCCCGGCGGACTGGATTTCGTCGGACAATTCGATGTGTGTGGGCTCCAGCGGACTTTGTTTTCTCAAAAGTTGGACGGACTTAGATTTGAAACTTGTTTAAAATTTATCCGTTGAAATAGAGTCCGGTCGAAAAGTCCGCCGTCTGTATGCTAGTTCGACGGACTAAAAAGCCACGCTAGGGCAGCTATTGGCTACTGGCTATGAACTTCCTTGTTTTAGTCCGGTCGTACGTCATCACGTACGAATTCGACGGACTTTGGTGGATTGTGTGTAGGCAAGTCCATTCATTCAGAAAGTCCGTCGTAAAGTACGTTGAAAAATCCGCCGGGCAAAGTCCGCCGTAAAGTCCGCTCGTGTGTACGCGGCATAATGCCGCGTACACACGAGCGGACTTTACGGCGGACTTTGCCCGGCGGACTGGATTTCGTCGGACAATTCAATGTGTGTGGGCTCCAGCAGACTTTGTTTTCTCAAAAGTTGGACGGACTTAGATTTGAAACTTGTTTAAAATTTATCCGTTGAAATCGAGTCCGGTCGAAAAGTCCGCCGTCTGTATGCTAGTTCGACGGACTAAAAAGCCACGCTAGGGCAGCTATTGGCTACTGGCTATGAACTTCCTTGTTTTAGTCCGGTCGTACGTCATCACGTACGAATTCGACGGACTTTGGTGGATTGTGTGTAGGCAAGTCCGTTCATTCAGAAAGTCCGTCGTAAAGTACGTCGAAAAATCCGCCGGGCAAAGTCCGCCGTAAAGTCCGCTCGTGTGTACGCGGCATTAAATGGACCCAGGCTTCCTTCTATACGTTGAAGGATAAACCTGGTACTATGCTGGCTCGCAGACTAACGCCTAGGACCCGTCGGACGGTACCCCCAAAACTCTGGCAGCCTAATGGAAACTTGACACAGAACCCGCAAATCATCACTTAATTGTTCCACTCCTACTATAATTCCTTATACTCTACACAGGAGGCCCCCCCTCCCAGAGCCCTGGATGACTTTTTTAAAGACGTGGCCCTACCATCTTTCTCAGATTCTCACCGTGAGGTCTTGGAAGGAGACATCACCGTAACAGAAATATTGGCTGCAATAAAACAGGCTAATGCGTCCAGGACTCCGGGGCCGGATGGCTTCTCAGCCTCTTATTATAAGAAATTTGCTCCACTATTGGCACCTCATCTACTAAAATTCTTTAATGCCCTTCGTGACGGGGAGCAACTTGATACAGATTCTAATAGAGCTCACATCAGTCTGATCCCCAAGCCAGACAAGGATCATAGTGAAGTGGCAAACTATCGCCCGATATCACTGATCAATAGCGACCTGAAGCTACTCACAAAAATCTATGCAAACCGATTTAATACATTTCTGGCGCAATATATCCTTATAGACCAAGTGGGATTTGTCACGGGGCGGCAAGCTGCTGACCAGATCCGACGGGCCACTGATCTGATTTCTATTTTACGCTCTAATTGGGATGGGATGGGCGCTAGGCGAGGAATGCTTTTGTCATTGGACCTTCACAAGGTATTTGACTCCATTTCCTGGCCCTTCCTCTTCCATACATTGAGACAGTGGAACTGCGGACCTAAATTTATGAGCCTTATTGGCACATTATACTCTAATCCTTCGGCCAACATTCTTGCATATGGACACAAGTCTGATCTTATACAGATAAAGAAAGGAACCAGGCAGGGATGCCCTCTCTCGCCTCTCCTTTTTGTTCTGGCGATCGAATCACTGGCAGCGGCAATCCGTGCCAACCCCAACATTCATGGGGTACCTAGCGGCGGCAGGACACATAAATGTGCTTTTTTCGCCGACAACTTGTTATTATTTGTAACAGATCCGATTACAACTCTACCTAATTTATTTGCTACGCTCTCTAGATTTGAAACTGTCTCTGGTCTACGGGTTAACCAATCTAAATCTGAAGCGTTGGACATAAACCTTCCTGGCCCGGTACGTGATGCAATACAACAGTCGTTTCCCTTTAAATGGTGCACACAGGCACTCCCTTATCTGGGAATTAAACTTACTAGGGATGTCTCTACACTGTTTCAGGTTAATTATACCCCACTTTTTAAGTCCATTGAACAAGAACTAAAGAACTGGCAGTCACATGATCTTTCCTGGATGGGTAGAATAGCAGCCATAAAGATGACGGTACTCCCCCGAATCCTTTACTATTTCCGATCATTACCGATCCCGATACCATTTGCATTCCTTAAAAAACTTCAGACGCTAATATATAAATACATTTGGGGTGGTAGGGGATGCAGAGTAGCTCACTCCACTCTCTATATTTCCAAAGGGAAGGGAGGACTGGGAGTTCCCCACTTCATGAAATATTATAGGGCGGCCCAACTGGTACAACTTTACCAAATTTTTTCTGCTTCGGTTGGAAGCACAAGCCAGTCCCTCACTACCAATAGACCTCCTGCTGTGGCTCCCGACAAGAGAACGTCGGGCCATATTGTGCCCTTCCTTATCCCACTCCCTGCGTCTGTGGGACACGGTGAACAAAATACACCCATTGAAATCTCCTCATTCTCCCGTAGCCCCTATACTCAATAACCCACACTTCCCTCCAGGACAAAATCCCCAGCAATTTACGTGGTGGGTTAACAAAGGCCTTTATAGGATAGCACACTTCATAGATCACAAAGGGATCAGGCAACAGGCTTATTTTCGAGAGACATTACAGATGCCACAGACGGAATCTTTATGTCTACATCAAATCACTCACTTCATCAAATCCCTAGCTACTGATCTGATAGACATAACTACTAGGACCTTGTTTGAGAATAAATGCTTACGCAGAACTGAGTCACGGGGAGGGATCTCTGAGCTCTATGCCCTCTTCAATACCCAACAGACCAAACTTTCATACCAAATAGCATGGGAATCTGATCTAGGTGAGACTATAGAGGAGGAGATATGGGGGAAATGGTCGACCATGGTGCATAAGGGAATACTTCCCTGGGGGAGGGAAACTACAAGGTGTTGTTCAGGTGGTACCTTGTCCCGGCGAGGCTGGCGAGGATGTACCCCGGAACTTCACCCCTTTGCTTTAGAGGATGCGGGCAGGAGGGTACCATGTTACATGTTTGGTGGTCCTGTCCCAAGATCCAGCGCTTCTGGATCAGAGTATTCACCTTGGCCTACTCAGTGACAGGACAAAATCTACCTAAAAATCCCAAGACGGCGCTATTTGCAGACTTGCCAGACGGGACCCCTAGACATCTCCGAACTCTCATCTTCTTTATTTTTTCAGCAGCCAAAATCACAATAGCACGAGCATGGAAAACTCCAGTGGTCAACCTTGCACTGGTAAAGAATAAAATATCTTGGATCATGGTCAACGAAAAATTGGCCAGTACCCTTAAAGATAGACAGGCCAGATTTGACAGGGTGTGGTCCCCCTGGATCAAATACCTCCAAGCCCCATAGTCTCTAGAACTGTATGGTGGGGGACCCAGGCCGAAGGAAACGGCTTCTTCTTTGGATTCTGGACCTTTATCTTTTTTCTCTTTCTCTCCTTTCCATCCTCCTCCTTCTTCTTAACCTTACTTTATATCACTTCTCTTCTCCCCTCCCTTTCTTCTCTTTTTATGTTTAAAAAACTCTACTTATGGATACAAGTGGAGAGTTATGGAGCCTCTCTTTCCTTGGCCCTGAGGGAGGAACAAGGTAAACTAATTTTAAAGGCCTAACCTCCTTTGACGCCAAGGGCCCTGATACTGAGATGTACTAAAGGTACTACAACTTGATTTAATATTACCAAGAAGTTAAGAGTACTCCGCTTACGGGGCAAATTTATCTTCTTTATCTTTTCTATTTTTTTTTTTTTGATAAACACTAATGATATATGGAACTTATATGATATGTTATTCTAGACCCTTTAAGGATAGGTCTACATTAGTGTCCTTATGTCCACAGAGCATACTAATACTCACATGTTACCCCCCTTCCCCCCCCTTTTTTTCTTTTTTTTTCTTCGTGTTCTGTACAACACTTTTGTGTCATTTAACAGAAAATATGTTTGCTGACTGATTGTTCATGCCATTTTGTATAATTTGCAAAAGCTTTAATAAAGAAAATTAAAAAAAAAAATACAAAAAAAGGTCCTTAAGTGCATTGTGTTCGGACGCCGGACACGGTGCACTATGGGAAGTGCCATGTCTATGCAATCATGAGATTGCAGACGCGGCGCTTCATTTGCAGGCTTTTGTCCCACCTTGCGGCGTTTTCCGGAGCGCCGAGTAGCTTCCGCCCAGCGCTCGTAGTATCTATTACTACGGCTGGGCGGTTTGATTGACATCTGAATTAGATGCCACTTCCTGTTTTCTCTCTCCCATTGCGCCCGAGAAAGAGAAAACTGGAAGTATGAGGAGCGGACTCCTCCATCGCCGCTGCCAGTGGAAGGAGACACCGTGGGAGAGGACAACACAGTAAGGTAAGTACTGCTGTGCTCCCGCGGAGAGGGGGTTGGGGAGGGGGGTTTGATGGAACACAGGCTGCATTTTATGGGACACAGGCTGCATTTGATGGGACACAGGCTGCATTTTATGTGACACAAGCTGCATTTTATGGGACACAGGCTACATTTTATGGGACACAGGCTGCATTTGATGGGACACAGGCTGCATTTGATGGGACACAGGCTGCATGTAAGGAGGGACTCTGCTGGGGGCACCTGATGTAAGGACGGACTCCACTGGGGACACCTGATGGCATCTGGTGGCAGGCGACGTGGCTAATGACACGCTCAGGGCTCCCACTGATTCTGCATTATGGTGAGTTGAATGATTTCATTTTATATTACAATGTAATAGAAGAAAATAGAAATAATGCGCTTCAATCATCCTGACACCATAACAACCATGATGCTGGGATGATTGAAGTGCTAACACAAGGTGTTTGGAGTATCTTTATCTGCTGATTGTTAAACTTTCTAGAATACACATATTTCTATTGTTGTGTAGGATCTGGGCCTGCTGTCCCTCCATCCCTCTCTCCCTCTCCCTCCATCCCTCGTTCATCTGAGACGCTAACCAGACCACCTTAGAGCCATGCCCACTATTTCGCTGAAACCACGCCCATTTTCACCAATTGGTAGGGGTCAAAAAGGAAGGGGCGGGCAACCCCCATCCTAAAACTTCACCAGCCGCCACTGGTGCTGGGGCATAGTTTCTTCAATAGTCCACCTATGCTGGGGCATTTTTCCTCCTACGGTTGCTGCACCATGTTTCCTCCTCATGTAAAGGCATTTTTTCCTTTCCACCCACACTCGGGACCAGGGGCTTTGCTAGGTGTGAAAAAGACCAGGCACTTCAACCTGAAGTCCAAGCCTGGCTGGGGGGGGGGTTGACTGCTTGGGGGGGTTAGGCTCACTTGCTGGTTGCTTCCTGGCTCAGTGCCCATCCATGCTGACCCCTGAACTGACCTACCAGACCCCTACACTGACCCCCGACACATAGATTGATCCCCCCGACACCTATACTGACCTCCCGACACCTACACTGATCCACCTGACACCTACACTGACCCCCCTGACACCTACACTGACCCCCTGTGACAGGTGACCTCTTGACACTCCTGCAGCTCAGCCTTACTTGTGTAGTGTAGCCCATCTCATTCCGACCACTCCACGGCAGGCTGCATGCACCAGAGCGAGCAGGGATCTCCCAGTAGATATAAATGAACACTGTGCAATAACACTATGATCATAAATAGGTAATACCTAGTATATAAGTGCTAAGCATATATAGGTGAATTTGTAAATAATGCAAAAAATGAATAGAAATAAAAAACACACTTGTGTAAATAAACAAAAACATAATATTATCAATCCTTCAGCCTATGATATCAATCAGTCACCTGATATGCTGTGATTCAATGAAGGCAAAGGAGATGACTCATAGTCAATGAGATAAGTGCTTCAAGGTTCAGGATTTCATATTCACCCAAAAAAGACAAAAAGAAAAAAATTATGGTGAAGTACTGTGGAGACAGGATATCAAATGCGCATAACAGCGCTACTCACGAGAACAAGGTAGTAAACAGGCATTCAGAGAAACTTCCGCATTCGCCGCTGTAAGCGTGCGTTCCACAGGAACAGGAAGCAGCGTCGCTGGTTTAGAACGTGAGCCGGATATTGCGTCTACGCGTTTTGCCCCTCCTATATATTTTATTTTTTTTTTTTATTTCCAACCTTATATTTTACTTATATCTAATTTTATATCAGGCAAATTATACTAATTCATTGAGATCTATTTGCTAATATGTATATTTATTTTTATTTATATGAGGTATATTGTTTTGTTTATATACGACTTGAATGTTGTGTTCAAGTCGGTTTTTAACAATAAAGTTTATCTCTGTTGTAACAGGACATGATGAATCAGGATTAAGTGGGTAATCACACCCATCAGCCCTAATTGGCTGTCACTTTTTCCTCCCCCTCAGGGAGGAGTTCACTTTACACTATATATTTGACCATCTGTGGGCTGGATGTTATGTCTTTGATGACGCCCTGGAGGAGGGGCGAAACGCGTTGACGCAATATCCGGCTCACGCTCGAAACCAGTGACGCTTAGCTTAGCACTTATATAATAGGTATTACCTATTTATGATCATAGTATTATTGCACAGTGTTCATTTATATCTACTCCGGTAATATTGGTCACATTGCCAGTGCTGTATTTTTTTTTTTGTTTTATATATTAAGTATCAGTTATTTTTTTACAGCAGCGGCAACACATATATATATAATTTTTCCACTTTATGATAGTCGCTAGCGCTGCATATATTGTTCACTGGTGATCTCCCAGTGCCCAGCGTAGCCGCAGTGTCTCGGCATTGGACCAGTGGGATGTTCATCATAGGAGCCGGGTTCCGGAGGCTGGACTTTTGTATGTCACTCGGCCGCGCTGGATAAGCGGGGGATCGTTCTCTGTTGCCTGTGGAAACGGCTAATAATGAATTTAAGACTATCGAGACCCGGAGCTTTTTGGGGGTACACTCTGGGCTCAGGCTCCCATCAGACACACCCCTCCCCCTCCGACGCCACTGCTCGAGATTTTTGTCTCAATGCCAGGGCATATTTTTCCTCCCACTGATGCCAGGGCTTTTTCCTCTCATTGATGCAAGGGAATTTGTTTCCTTCCACAGACACAAGGGCATTTTATTCTCCAAATTGCTGTCAACACCAGGGCAGTTTTTACTATCACAGACCCCCAACACTGAAGCATACTTCTTCCCACTAATCGCTGACCCTAAAACAATTTTTCCCCACTGAACATCAATGTAAGGAACAGTATATTACATACTCCTGACAATAGCACTTCTTATATAATACATAACTTGACCCCTGAGTTCTACCCTTTTTAATTTATGTTACATATAATGATGGGCAAATCTTGTTCGAAAGATTTGCCACCAAATAACCAACCAAAAAAAATGAAAACCTCAAATACCACCTGCTGAAGTAGACTATTTTTCTTTTTTTAAAGGGAAGCCTTGCAGCATAAAAAAAAATGTTGCTATGAATGGACCAGCAGCTAAAACTGACCACTGACCTTAAAATAAAAATTATTAAAATTCTACAAATAGGAACAAAAGGAATGAAAGGCCCGAGGTCACCCCCCAAACTAGGGGGCACCCTCAAGGGCCACTGACAGCCTTCTCAGCACTCTCTCTTCATCTTCCACCCCACTGCCCTTGCTGGCATGACTCATGCTTATTTATGAGGTGCCTACCCCCTTCCAGACTCTTTTTGCTGGGGATTGGTCGAGGACCTCATAAATATGTCAAAAAGCTCCTCCTAACCTCCACCGACTACATCTGGAAGCTTCTCCAAAGTTATAGAAAACAGGGGGAGGCACCAGAGAAGCTGCTTGCTGAGTCCTCCAGTCTTCCTAAGTCACTCAACCCTGACCCTGATTCAGCCCAGGCATGGCTCTCAGCCAAACCAAATTTTCCTACTCTAACAAACCTAGTGTAGGAAAATTTAGCACACTAGCTAGAGTGTGCTACAGTTATTATAGGCTTTCCTGTAGGTACAAGTGAAAAAAAACTGAGTTTACTACCGCTTTAAATCCCACCTGCCCAGCAGCTACATATATGCGTACGCTCATCAGGAACATCCATGGGGTTGATTTTAGACATGCACTGGCGAAAAATTTGTTAGTTTTCGTTTCATTCTTTTTTTTTTCTTTTTTCGGGTCATTCGTTATGATCAAAATTCGTTATTTCAAATAAATTCATAACTTCGGAAAAATTAGAATTTGCTATGTTCCAATCGTTTCAACTTTGGAAAAATTAGAATTTGCTATGTTCCAATCGTTTCGATGCGGTATTCATGATTTCGATAATTCAGAAAAATCCGAAATTCGAAAATCCCAAGATTCGAAAATTTGAAAATCCGAAAAGAAGAACGAAAATCTGAAAATTCAAAAGAATGAAAATCGTAAAATTCAAATGAACGAAAATCCGAAAACCTTAAAATTCGAAGATCCGAAATAATAACTAAAAATAACTTTTAAATTATAAGTAATGGAATTTCCTTTCAAATTTGGCTGTTAGTGAATGTAACGAATACGAATTTATCCAAAGTTACGAATTATCCGAAATAACGAATGCAGCATATAAACTAATGCAACGCAACAAATTAATAATAGATATTAAAAATTATTTTAAAAGTTTTTATTATTATTTTTTATTATTTTTAATTTGTTATGTTCCATTCGTTATTTCGGATAATTCGTAACTTTGGATAAATTCGTATTGGTTACATTCACTAACAGCCAAATTTGAAAGGAAATTCCAATACCTATAATTTAATAGTTAGTAATAGTTATTAGTTATTATTTCGGATTTTCTTTCTTTAGAATATTCGGTTTTTCGAATTTCTGAATTTCTAAATTAAAATTTTTGTAAAAATTTGTTAAACAGGTTTTCGTTAATTCTAATATTTCCGAATTAACAAATTTGTGGAATTTCATTGAAAAACGAATTTGAAACGAGACGAATTGCACATGTCTAGTTGATTTACCAAAGGCAAAAAAGGGCTGTTTACACTGTAAGAGAAGTTTCATGATGCAAGAGAATTTTCCCCAGACTTTAATAAATAGGGTGAAAATTCACTTTGCAAAGAATACCCAAGCACGTGCAAAGAAAATGAAAAAAAAAAAAAACCATTTTTGTTTGCACATGATTGGATGATGGAAGTCAGTGGAGTTTTACCTCATTCACCAAACGGAGGAAGGTTCTCTTTTAGGCAGAGTCATAAGTAAAGGGTCAAAGGACCAAATTTATTGGGAACTGACATCAGTAATACACAAAAAATAAAATAATAAAAAAAACACAGCAGATAAACCACTACTACTGATCTAGTAGCTCTCTACCACATTTCTTATAATATTAATTGCTTGCCATCATTACATTTATTGCGGGTGGGCAGCTCTCCTGAGCACCGCGACATACCCACTAATGTGTGCTGTGATTGGACAAAGCCTGAGTTTGCCAGCAAGTTACAGCCAATGATTTTGGCTGCATACCTGCTGATTGTGCTGTGATTGGCCACAGCCTAAAGAACTGAAAGCAAGGAGAGAATCCAGTCAGATCTGTAGGTAAAAGCAGCACATATGCATACACTTATTAGGCACACAGTTAACCCTTTGATTGCACTCCTGATAACTCCTGCCACCCAGCCAGTGCCATTAGTACAATGCACAGTATTATCACTAATCACTGTAATAGTGCTACTAGCATCATCAGTGTCTGCCAGTTAGTGTCCCTCCTAGCCAATGTCAGTTAGCACCAGATTTCTCACCACTCTAAAACACACACTATAGGTCGCTGATCATCATTACTTATAGTGTGTGCACGGATCTATATCTTGATCACTATCAGAACTACACTACACTATACTAGTGTCCCCAATAGTATAATGTCCCCAAAAATGCAGTTTGTTTTTTACCAAAGAAATGTAGCAGAATACATTTTGGCCTAAATGTATGAAGACATTTGATTTTATTGGATATGTTTTATAACAGAAAATAGCAGATATTGCTTTTTTTTTTAAATGTTGGCATTTTTTATATAATAAAAAATAAAAAACCCAGAGGTGATCAAATACCAACAAAAGAAAGCTCTATTTGTGTGGGGGGAAAAAAATATATAAAATTACATTTCGGTACAATTCAGCATGAGTAACTGCCAACACAAACCTAAAAAAACTTCCAGAAACACCAATAAAAGCATCATATATACAGTGGGGATGGAAAGTATTCAGACCCTCTTAAATTTTTCACTCTTTGTTATATTGCAGCCATTTGCCAACCCATCAGCCCTAATTGGCTGTCACTTTTTCCTCCCCCTCAGGGAGGAGTTCACTTTACACTATATATTTGACCATCTGTGGGCTGGATGTTATGTCTTTGATGACGCCCTGGAGGAGGGGCGAAACGCGTTGACGCAATATCCGGCTCACGCTCGAAACCAGTGACGCTTAGCTTAGCACTTATATAATAGGTATTACCTATTTATGATCATAGTGTTATTGCACAGTGTTCATTTATATCTACTCTGGTAATATTGGTCACATTGCCAGCGCTGTATTTTTTTTTTGTTTTATATATTAAGTATCAGTTATTTTTTTACAGCAGCGGCAACACATATATATATAATTTTCCCACTTTAGGATAGTCGCTAGCGCTGCATATATTGTTCACTGGTGATCTCCCAGTGCCCAGCGTAGCCGCAGTGTCTCGGCATTGGACCAGTGGGATGTTCATCATAGGAGCCGGGTTCCGGAGGCTGGACTTTTGTATGTCACTCGGCCGCGCTGGATAAGCGGGGGATCGTTCTCTGTTGCCTGTGGAAACGGCTAATAATGAATTTAAGACTATCGAGACCCGGAGCTTTTTGGGGGTACACTCTGGGCTCAGGCTCCCATCAGACACACCCCTCCGACGCCACTGCTCGAGATTTTTGTCTCAATGCCAGGGCATATTTTTCCTCCCACTGATGCCAGGGCTTTTTCCTCTCATTGATGCAAGGGAATTTGTTTCCTTCCACAGACACAAGGGCATTTTATTCTCCAAATTGCTGTCAACACCAGGGCAGTTTTTACTATCACAGACCCCCAACACTGAAGCATACTTCTTCCCACTAATCGCTGACCCTAAAACAATTTTTCCCCACTGAACATCAATGTAAGGAACAGTATATTACATACTCCTGACAATAGCACTTCTTATATAATACATAACTTGACCCCTGAGTTCTACCCTTTTTAATTTATGTTACATATAATGATGGGCAAATCTTGTTCGAAAGATTTGCCACCAAATAACCAACCAAAAAAAATGAAAACCTCAAATACCACCTGCTGAAGTAGACTATTTTTCTTTTTTTAAAGGGAAGCCTTGCAGCATAAAAAAAATGTTGCTATGAATGGACCAGCAGCTAAAACTGACCACTGACCTTAAAATAAAAATTATTAAAATTCTACAAATAGGAACAAAAGGAATCAAAGGCCCGAGGTCACCCCCCAAACTAGGGGGCACCCTCAAGGGCCACTGACAGCCTTCTCAGCACTCTCTCTTCATCTTCCACCCCACTGCCCTTGCTGGCATGACTCATGCTTATTTATGAGGTGCCTACCCCCTTCCAGACTCTTTTTGCTGGGGATTGGTCGAGGACCTCATAAATATGTCAAAAAGCTCCTCCTAACCTCCACCGACTACATCTGGAAGCTTCTCCAAAGTTATAGAAAACAGGGGGAGGCACCAGAGAAGCTGCTTGCTGAGTCCTCCAGTCTTCCTAAGTCACTCAACCCTGACCCTGATTCAGCCCAGGCATGGCTCTCAGCCAAACCAAATTTTCCTACACTAACAAACCTAGTGTAGGAAAATTTAGCACACTAGCTAGAGTGTGCTACAGTTATTATAGGCTTTCCTGTAGGTACAAGTGAAAAAAAACTGAGTTTACTACCGCTTTAAATCCCACCTGCCCAGCAGCTATATATATGCGTACGCTCATCAGGAACATCCATGGGGTTGATTTTAGACATGCACTGGCGAAAAATTTGTTAGTTTTCGTTTCATTCTTTTTTTTTTCTTTTTTCGGGTCATTCGTTATGATCAAAATTCGTTATTTCAAATAAATTCATAACTTCGAAAAAATTAGAATTTGCTATGTTCCAATCGTTTCGATGCGGTATTCATGATTTCGATAATTCAGAAAAATCCGAAATTCGAAAATCCCAAGATTCGAAAATTTGAAAATCCGAAAAGAAGAACGAAAATCTGAAAATTCAAAAGAATGAAAATCGTAAAATTCAAATGAACGAAAATCCGAAAACCTTAAAATTCGAAGATCCGAAATAATAACTAAAAATAACTTTTAAATTATAAGTAATGGAATTTCCTTTCAAATTTGGCTGTTAGTGAATGTAACGAATACGAATTTATCCAAAGTTACGAATTATCCGAAATAACGAATGCAACATATAAACTAATGCAACGCAACAAATTAATAATAGATATTAAAAATTATTTTAAAAGTTTTTATTATTATTTTTTATTATTTTTAATTTGTTATGTTCCATTCGTTATTTCGGATAATTCGTAACTTTGGATAAATTCGTATTGGTTACATTCACTAACAGCCAAATTTGAAAGGAAATTCCAATACCTATAATTTAATAGTTAGTAATAGTTATTAGTTATTATTTCGGATTTTCTTTCTTTAGAATATTCGGTTTTTCGAATTTCTGAATTTCTAAATTTAAATTTTTGTAAAAATTTGTTAAACAGGTTTTCGTTAATTCTAATATTTCCGAATTAACAAATTTGTGGAATTTCATTGAAAAACGAATTTGAAACGAGACGAATTGCACATGTCTAGTTGATTTACCAAAGGCAAAAAAGGGCTGTTTACACTGTAAGAGAAGTTTCATGATGCAAGAGAATTTTCCCCAGACTTTAATAAATAGGGTGAAAATTCACTTTGCAAAGAATACCCAAGCACGTGCAAAGAAAATGAAAAAAAAAAAAAAAAGCATTTTTGTTTGCACATGATTGGATGATGGAAGTCAGTGGAGTTTTACCTCATTCACCAAACGGAGGAAGGTTCTCTTTTAGGCAGAGTCATAAGTAAAGGGTCAAAGGACCAAATTTATTGGGAACTGACATCAGTAATACACAAAAAATAAAATAATAAAAAAAACACAGCAGATAAACCACTACTACTGATCTAGTAGCTCTCTACCACATTTCTTATAATATTAATTGCTTGCCATCATTACATTTATTGCGGGTGGGCAGCTCTCCTGAGCACCGCGACATACCCACTAATGTGTGCTGTGATTGGACAAAGCCTGAGTTTGCCAGCAAGTTACAGCCAATGATTTTGGCTGCATACCTGCTGATTGTGCTGTGATTGGCCACAGCCTAAAGAACTGAAAGCAAGGAGAGAATCCAGTCAGATCTGTAGGTAAAAGCAGCACATATGCATACACTTATTAGGCACACAGTTAACCCTTTGATTGCACTCCTGATAACTCCTGCCACCCAGCCAGTGCCATTAGTACAATGCACAGTATTATCACTAATCACTGTAATAGTGCTACTAGCATCATCAGTGTCTGCCAGTTAGTGTCCCTCCTAGCCAATGTCAGTTAGCACCAGATTTCTCACCACTCTAAAGCACACACTATAGGTCGCTGATCATCATTACTTATAGTGTGTGCACGGATCTATATCTTGATCACTATCAGAACTACACTACACTATACTAGTGTCCCCAATAGTATAATGTCCCCAAAAATGCAGTTTGTTTTTTACCAAAGAAATGTAGCAGAATACATTTTGGCCTAAATGTATGAAGACATTTGATTTTATTGGATATGTTTTATAACAGAAAATAGCAGATATTGCTTTTTTTTTTTAATGTTGGCATTTTTTATATAATAAAAAATAAAAAACCCAGAGGTGATCAAATACCAACAAAAGAAAGCTCTATTTGTGTGGGGGGAAAAAAATATATAAAATTACATTTCGGTACAATTCAGCATGAGTAACTGCCAACACAAACCTAAAAAAACTTCCAGAAACACCAATAAAAGCATCATATATACAGTGGGGATGGAAAGTATTCAGACCCTCTTAAATTTTTCACTCTTTGTTATATTGCAGCCATTTGCCAAAATCATTTAAGTACATTTTTTTTCCTCATTAATGTACACACAGCACCCCATATTGACAGAAAAACACAGTTGACATTATTGCAGATTTATTAAAAAAGAAAAACTGAAATACCACATGGTCCTAAGTATTCAGACCCTTTGCTCAGTATTTAGTAGAAGCACCCTTTTGATCTAATACAGTCATGAGTCTTTTTGGGAAAGATGCAACAAGTTTTTCACACTTGGATTTGGGGATTCTCTGCCATTCCTCCTTGCAGATCCTCTCCAGTTCTGTCAGGTTGGATGGTAAACGTTGGTGGACAGCCATTTTTAGGTCTCTCCAGAGATGCTCAATTGGGTTTAAGTCAGGGCTCTGGCTGGGCCATTCAAGAACAGTCACGGAGTTGTTGTGAAGCCACTCCTTCATTATTTTAGCTGTGTGCTTAGGGTCATTGTCTTGTTGGAAGGTAAACCTTCAACCCAGTCTGAGGTCCTAAGCACTCTGGAGAAGGTTTTCGTCCAGGATATCCCTGTATTTGGCCGCATTCATCTTTCCCTCGATTGCAACCAGTCATCCTGTCCCTGCAGCTGAAAAACACCCCCACAGCATGACGCTGCCACCACCATGCTTCACTGTTGAGGCTGTATTGGACAGGTGATGAGCAGTGCCTAGTTTTCTCCACACATACCGCTTAGAAATAAGGCCAAAAAGTTCTATCTTGGTCTCATTAGACCAAAGAATCTTATTTCTCACCATCTTGGAGTCCTTCAGGGGTTTTTTAGCAAACTCCATGCGGGCTTTCATGTGTCTTGCACTGAGGAGAGGCTTCCGTCGGGCCACTCTGCCATAAAGCCCCGACTGGTGGAGGGCTGCAGTGATGGTTGACTTTCTACAACTTTCTCCCATCTCCCGACTGCATCTCTGGAGCTCAGCCACAGTGATCTTTGGGTTCTTCTTTACCTCTCTCACCAAGGCTCTTCTCCCCCGATAGCTCAGTTTGGCCGGACAGCCAGCTCTAGGAAGGGTTCTGGTCGTCCCAAATGTCTTCCATTTATAGATTATGGAGGCCACTGTGCTCTTAGGAACCTTAAGTGCATCAGAAATTTTTTTGTAACCTTGGCCAGATCTGTGCCTTGCCACAATTCTGTCTCTGAGCTCTTCAGGCAGTTCCTTTGACCTCATGATTCTCATTTGCTTTGCACTTTGAGCTGTAAGGTCTTATATAGACAGGTGTGTGGCTTTCCTAATCAAGTCCAATCAATATAATCAAACAAAGCTGGACTCAAATGAAGGTGTAGAACCATCTCAAGGATGGTCAGAAGAAATGGAGAGCACCTGAGTTAAATATATGAGTGTCACAGCAAAGGGCCTAAATACTTAGGACCATGTGATATTTCAGTTTTTCTTTTTTAATACATCTGCAAAAATGTCAACAATTCTGTGTTTTTCTGTCAACATGGGGTGCTGTGTGTACATTAATGAGGAAAAAAAATGAACTTAAATGATTTTAGCAAATGGCTGCAATATAACAAAGAGTGAAAAATTTAAGGGGGTCTGAACAGGGCCGATCCTACCCGGGGTGCGAAGGGTGCTTTGCACCCAGGCACCTGCAGAGGTGGGGGCGCCGAAGAGCCAGACTTCTCCCCTCCCTCCTTCTCTCCTTGTGAGTGTCCGTCCAGAACTCCAGTGTGAGCGTAGGGCAGCCCGTCCAGCCTGGCAGTGCTCGGGGGAGGGGCGCTCCTCTTCCTGACATGAGTGTTCTAGTTAGTGGCTGCTGATGTGCAGGAATAAATTCTTCACACTGGGATCCCGCACTGTCTCTACCAACTCCCATCTCTACCTCGGGCTGCACGGAGAGAGAACTGAGGTGAGTCAGTGTGCTGTGTGTAGGAATGGCATCCCCTGCACACCTTTAGATGTGCTCTGGGCTGCCCCTGCTAGGAGATGTTTTATGGTATGATAGATTACAATAGTATACACAGCCCCTGTCTCTTCCTGCACCTCAGTAGTTCATTTACAGATGTGATGTTTAATGAGATGTACTAAGAGCCCTTTCACACTGACAGAGCAGGGGCATCGGCGGTAATGCGCTGCTACTTTTAGTGGCGCTTTACCGTCGCTTTATAGGTACATTTAACCCCCACTAAAGGGTTCCAAGGCGCAACTGCGGAGGCGCTTTGCAGGCACTGCCCATTGATTTCAATGAGCAAGCGTGCTTTAGGAGCGGTGTATACACCGCTCCTAAAGCGCCTCAAAGAAGCTACTTGCAGGAATTTTTTGGACATCGTGCCAGTGCTCTGCTCCAGTGTGAAAGCGTTCGGGCTCTCACACTGGGATTGCAGATAAGGCTTTTTCCAGGCGCTATTTTTAACACTAAAGCACCTGAAAAACGCCTCCAGTGTGAAAGGGGTCTAATGGACCATCTCCTGTACTATGTCTGCAGTAAGGATGAGCTCCGGCGTGTTCACAAGCTGCATGTACAGAGCCCGCCAGGAACTCGGCACTGCACAGCGCTAATCACAAGCAGTGAGACATTTCCCGTTCTGCGGTTGCAGAGATCGGGAAATGTCTCACTGCTTGTGATTAGCGCAGCGCATTGCTGACTTCCTGGCGGGCTCGGCACGTGCAGCTTGCAAACACGCCGGAGCTCATCCTTAGACTGCAGTCTCTGATCATCTCCTGTACTATGTCTGCAGTCTCTGACCATCTCCTGTACCATGTCCGCAGTCTCTGACCATCTCCTGTACTATGTCCGCAGTCTCTGACCATCTCCTGTACTATGTCCGCAGTCTCTGATCATCTCCTGTACTATGTCTGCAGTCTCTGACCATCTCCTGTACTATGTCCGCAGTCTCTGACCATCTCCTGTACTATGTCTGCGGTCTCTGACCATCTCCTGTACTATGTCTGCGGTCTCTGACCATCTCCTGTACCATGTCTGCAGTCTCGGACCATCTCCTGTACTATGTCTGCAGTCTCTGATCATCTCCTGTACCATGTCTGCAGTCTCTGACCATCTCCTGTACTATGTCCGCAGTCTCTGACCATCTCCTGTACTATGTCTGCAGTCTCTGATCATCTCCTGTAATATGTCTGCAGTCTCTGACCATCTCCTGTACTATGTCTGCAGTCTCTAACCGTCTCCTATATCATGTCTGCAGTCTCTGACCATCTCCTGTACTATGTCTGCAGTCTCTGATCATCTAGTGTACTATGTCTGCAGTCTCGGTGTCAGGGTTCTTACCTTGGCAGGCGGGGCGCCAGCGGTGGTGTGCGTCAGGGTGCGTCGGCGCGCGTTGGCGCGCGCGTTTCTGCGGACCTCGCTGTGCGGGCTCCTCGCGGCGCCGGTGTGTGTGTCCGGGATCGTTCCACTGTGCACGCCGGTGTGCGGGGGCGGGCGCGCGGGCGTTGGCGGGCGCGCGTGCCTGGGTGTGCCGGGGCGCGCGCGTGCACGTCGTTTGGCGCCAAAAGCCCTATTTAAGCCAGTAAGTTCTGGTGACCAGTGCTGCCTAATCAACAGCTAGTAGTTCCAGAGCCTGTCCGTGTACCTTGTTGTTCCTGTTATTCCTACTTATCCGGCCTTGTCCCCTGACCACTCTCTGAACTCTGCCTGCACCGACCTCTGCTTGTTTGACCATCCGCTTGCCTGTTCCACTGTACCTCTGCCGTCTGCCTGTTGCCAAACCCGGCCTGTCTCCTGACCATCCATCTGCCTGCTCCCTGGGATCCTGTCAGCCTGTCTGCAGTCTTCCTGCCTGTTGTCCACACCAGCCTGCTCTGCTCAGTGGAGGTGCTCCAGTCTACTCAGCCTTTGCTACAGTTAACCCTGTGACACCCAGACAGCAATACCGGAACAGCCATACAGGCCTTCATACCACTCCGTACTGTTGTACCCCTTGTTTACTCTATCAGGGGGCCAATAGTCGGAGGGTAAGGGAGCCTACCCTCTGCCCGACAGGACTCGCCGGTCTGGTAAGTAGGAGCCTGATAGTATTAGGCAGCCATGACCGAGTCCGGGTAGGGGGCCTCCCCCATGGATGAACTTTGCCGACATTTGGCGGGTCTAACCCAGGCAGTGAAAAGCCTACAAGAGGGATATTCCAGCTTGGAAGAACGGGTGCAGGCTCTGTCCGCACCTACCGGTCCACCAGGGTCCGCAGCAGCCACCTCAACACCTTCTGTGGTCATGTTACCTCCTGAGCCCAAAGTACCAGTACCCGAAAGATTTCTCGGAGATCGGAGTAAGTATCGTGCCTTCCGGAATGCTTGCAACCTGTACTTCGCTCTTCAGCCACGCACGTTCTCCCTGGAAGCCACTAAGGTGGGCTTTGTTATTTCCTTGCTGTCTGGTGAACCACAAACATGGGCCCACCGGCTCCTGGAGCAAAAATCTGTCGTATTGGATAGTCTGGAGGCCTTCTTTGGAGCCATGTCCCAACTATACGAAGACCCCCAGCTCACTGCCACCGCAGAAGCTTCCTTACAGGCCCTTCGTCAAGGCCGCCGAGCAGCTGAAGATTATGCCGTCGAGTTCAGACGCTGAAGTTCTGACACGGCTTGGAATGACGCTGCATTGCGCCATCAGTTCAGGATGGGGTTGTCAGAACCTCTCAAAGATGAGTTGGCACGAGTAGGGGTACCACAGACCCTGGAAGACCTTATCAATCTGTCTATCCAAATAGACCGTAGACTGCGAGAACGACGTACCGAAAGAACCACCAGTACCTTTCGTCCCACCTGGATGATTCCACAAGTACCCTGTCCTCCCAGTAGATCTCCTGCTCCACCACCTGCCTCAACCTATGATGCACCTGAACCAATGCAGCTTGGTCTGTTCCGTCCTTCTTTGACCCCAGAGGAGAAGACACGTAGGCGGGCACACAACCTCTGCCTCTACTGCAGGGAGTCGGGGCACTACGCCAGCGGTTGCCCCAACAAGATGCGTAAGTGTCGTTCTGATGTTCGTACCTGTGCTACTTTTGTACCCTCCTTGGGCACGCACCTAACCATTTCTGTCACTTTACAGCTTCCCGGAAAGGCCATCCAAGTCCCAGCTATCATTGATTCTGGAGCCTGCAGCTGTTTTATTGACCGGACCTTTGCCTTTCAACATGCCATTCCTCTCCAAACCAAGACTCAAAGCCTTGCTGTTCATCTCGCTGACGGCTCTGCTCTCCGCTCCGGCCCAGTCACTCAGGAGACTGTCCCTTTAGAAGCCATCATGGGCCAGCAACACCATGAATATCTCTGTCTGGACGCCATCTCGTTCCCCCTCTTTCCAGTTATTCTTGGAATACCCTGGCTTCAAACGCACAACCCCCAAATCAACTGGGCTTCAGGAAATGTCGAGTTCCTCTCTGGATACTGTCTTCAACACTGCTTGCAAGGGACAGGCCGTGAGGTTGCCCAACTCCTCTGTCTACATCCAGATGTTGATCCGCTTCAAGCTATCCCTGAGCCATACCAAGACTTTGCGGATGTGTTTAGCAAGAAGGGGGCAGAATTACTACCACCACACAGGCCCTACGACTGCCCAACTGAATTGCTTCCTGGAACCGAGGTACCTTTTGGCCGGATCTTCCCCTTGACTGAGCAGGAACTGGGCACCCTGAAGCAGTACTTGGATGAAAATCTGAAAAAGAAATTTATCCGCCCGTCCACCTCTCCTGCCGGTGCGGGTTTATTTTTTGTGGAAAAAAAGGATCATTCCCTGCGGCCATGTATTGATTACCGCGAACTGAACAAGATCACGATTAAGAATCGCTACCCGCTCCCTCTGGTACCTGAGTTATTCCAAAGGCTGGGCACCGCCAGACTCTTTACTAAACTGGATCTCCGGGGTGCTTATAACTTAATCCGCATCCGAGAGGGTGACGAGTGGAAGACTGCGTTTCGCACTCGTTTCGGGCATTTTGAGTACCAGGTCATGCCCTTTGGTCTTTGTAATGCCCCGGCTACGTTCCAGCACTTTGTGAACGACATCTTTAGAGATATCCTGGACCTTTATGTTATCGTTTATCTGGACGATATACTCATCTTCTCCTCTTCTTTAGCGGATCATCGCAGGCACGTCAGGAATGTTCTCGTCCGGCTCAGGCAACATGGCTTATACGCTAAACTAGATAAATGTGAGTTCGAACGCCAGAGTATTCAGTTCTTGGGACTCATTATTTCTGTTGAAGGAATCAAGATGGACCCACAAAAAGTATCGGCCATCCTGGACTGGCCGGCTCCTACAGACAAAAAAGGAGTCCAACGTTTCGTAGGATTTTCCAACTTTTACAGGAAATTCATTAAAGACTTTTCTAAAATCATTGCACCAATAACGGAACTTACTAAACAGGGGGCACGATTCTGTTGGTCATCCCAAGCACAGGCAGCGTTCGAGAAATTAAAGGGACTGTTTACTTCTGCCTCTATTCTCAAGCACCCGGATCCTGCGTTACCGTTTGTACTGGAAGTGGATGCTTCGGAGATCGCAGTGGGGGCAGTACTTTCCCAACGTCAGGGCCCCAAGGCCCTCTTGTTTCCTGTAGCATTCTTTTCCCGTAAACTCTCATCATCTGAGAGAAATTATGATGTCGGAGACCGGGAACTGTTGGCCATCAAAGCGGCTTTGGAAGAATGGCGCTATCTACTAGAGGGTGCGGTACATCCGGTTCTCATCTTTACCGACCACAAGAACTTGGAATATTTAAGAGCAGCCAAGCGACTTAGACCACGACAGGCTAGATGGGCACTTTTTTTTTCCCGCTTCTCCTTTCATATAACGTACAGGCCCGGATCCAAGAATGGAAAACCTGATGCTCTATCACGGATGTTCCACGACTCCAAGGAAAGTACTCCTCCTGATACTATTCTGCCTGCAGGTAGTTTCTTACTTCTCCAGGAAGATTTAATTTCCAGGATTAAACAGGCCTCCTCTGAAATTCCTCTACCTACGGGAACCAGTTTAAATGATGGGTTGCTCTGGCATGAAGGCAAGATTTTCGTACCTGAAAGATGTAGGGTACTGGTACTGGAACTATGTCATGACCACAAGCTGGCGGGTCACTTCGGAGCCCGGAAAACCTCAGAATTGGTGCTACACACCTTTTGGTGGCCACGTCTTCTGGAGGACTGTAAGAGGTATGTGGGTTCTTGCCGCACTTGTGCCCGGAATAAATGCAACCGCTCAAAGGCCTGGGGTTTATTGAGACCCTTACCGATTCCTGACAGGCCTTGGAGAATGCTATCAATGAATTTTATTGTGGAGTTGCCCCCCTCTGAAGGTTTCTCAACCATCTTTGTGGTGATTGATAGGCTATCCAAGATGGCACACTTCATCCCTATGAAGGGTACTCCCACAGCCGTAGAAACGGCGAAGATATTCATCAAAGAAGTAGTAAGGTTACATGGGGTGCCCGAGAATATCGTATCCGACCGAGGTGTTCAATTTACCTCCCGGTTTTGGAGAGCACTGTGTGCCGCTTTGGAAATTGAATTGGCGTTCTCCTCGGCCTACCACCCTCAGACGAACGGCCAGACAGAAAGAACTAACCAGACGCTGGAGCAATACCCCCGTTGTTTTTCTGTATTTCTGTATTGTTACCAGTCGCCGAATTCTCATATAACAACTCCCTACACTCTGCTATCAACCAGACTCCTTTCTTTGCGAATTATGGATTCAATCCTTCTTTCCTTCCCAGTTCTATCCCGGAATGTTCTCTACCCGCAGTAACGGAAACAATGGAGTTCTTTTCTAGTAACTGTAAGATCTTGCAGGAAACCATGGCCCAATCCCAGGCTTCCTTCAAGAGGATGTTCGATAAGAAAAGGCGAGGAGAACTCGTCCTTGAACCTGGCAACCAAGTATGGCTCTCTACAACTAATCTAAAGTTGGCTTGTCCCTCCAAAAAGTTGGGACCTAAGTTTCTGGGCCCATTTCGGGTGAAGAGAAAGGTGAATGATGTTGCTTTTGAACTTAGTCTGCCAGAGTCCCTTAGAATCCACCCGGTCTTCCACGTTTCATTACTGAAACCAGTTATCCACGATCCTTTTCCTGACCGTAAGGCCAAGCCACCGGAGGCTGTTTTGGTCAACAATGAGGAGGAGTTCGAAGTCGAGGCAATCTTGGACTGTAGGAAAAGGCAGAATCAGCTCCAGTACCTCATCAAATGGAAGGGGTATGGACCCGAGGATAATTCCTGGGAACCCGAAGATAACCTGCATGCCAACAAATTGCTACAAACCTTCAAGAACTCCCATGCTCCCAGGCTGGCCCAGCTGGGCATCCGGAGGCTGCCCTTGAGGAGGGGGCACTGTCAGGGTTCTTACCTTGGCAGGCGGGGCGCCCGCGGTGGTGTGCGTCAGGGTGCGTCGGCGCGCGTTGGCGCGCGCGTTTCTGCGGACCTCGCTGTGCGGGCTCCTCGCGGCGCCGGTGTGTGTGTCCGGGATCGTTCCACTGTGCACGCCGGTGTGCGGGGGCGCGCGCGCGGGCGTTGGCGGGCGCGCGTGCCTGGGTGTGCCGGGGCGCGCGCGTGCACGTCGTTTGGCGCCAAAAGCCCTATTTAAGCCAGTAAGTTCTGGTGACCAGTGCTGCCTAATCAACAGCTAGTAGTTCCAGAGCCTGTCCGTGTACCTTGTTGTTCCTGTTATTCCTACTGATCCGGCGTTGTCCCCTGACCACTCTCTGAACTCTGCCTGCACCGACCTCTGCTTGTTTGACCATCCGCTTGCCTGTTCCACTGTACCTCTGCCGTCTGCCTGTTGCCAAACCCGGCCTGTCTCCTGACCATCCATCTGCCTGCTCCCTGGGATCCTGTCAGCCTGTCTGCAGTCTTCCTGCCTGTTGTCCACACCAGCCTGCTCTGCTCAGTGGAGGTGCTCCAGTCTACTCAGCCTTTGCTACAGTTAACCCTGTGACACCCAGACAGCAATACCGGAACAGCCATACAGGCCTTCATACCACTCCGTACTGTTGTACCCCCTGTTTACTCTATCAGGGGGCCAATAGTCGGAGGGTAAGGGAGCCTACCCTTTGCCCGACAGGACTCGCCGGTCTGGTAAGTAGGAGCCTGATACTCGGATCATCTCCTGTACTATGTCTGCAGTCTCTGACCATCTCCTGTACCATGTCTGTAGTCTCGGACCATCTCCTATATCATGTCTGCAGTCTGACCATCTCCTGTACCATGTCTGCAGTCTCTAACTGTCTCCTATATGATGTCTGCAGTCTCTGACCATCTCCTGTACCATGTCTGCAGTCTCGGACCATCTCCTGTACTAGGTCTGCAGTCTCTGATCATCTCTTGTACCATGTCTGCAGTCTCTAACCATCTCCTGTACTATGTCTGCAGTCTCGGATCATCTAGTGTACTATGTCTGCAGTCTCGGATCATCTCCTGTACTATGTCTGCAGTCTATGACCATCTCCTGTACCATGTCTGCGGTCTCTGATCATCTCCTGTACTATGTGTGCGGTCTCTGATCATCTAGTGTTCTATGTCTGCAGTCTCTGACCATCTCCTGTACCATGTCCGCAGTCTCTAACCGTCTCCTATATAATGTCTGCAGTCTCTGACCATCTCCTGTACCATGTCTGCAGTCTCTGACCATCTCCTGTACTATGTGTGCGGTCTCTGATCATCTAGTGTACTATGTCTGCAGTCTCTGACCATCTCCTGTACTATGTCTGCAGTCTCTGACCATCTCCTGTACTATGTCTGCAGTCTCTGACCATCTAGTGTACTATGTCTGCAGTCTCTGACCATCTCCTGTACCATGTCTGCAGTCTCTGATCATCTCCTGTATTATGTCTGCAGTCTCTGATCATCTCCTGTACTATATCTGCAGTCTCTGACCATCTCCTGTACTATGTCTGCAGTCTCTGACCATCTAGTGTACTATGTCTGCAGTCTCTGACCATCTCCTGTACTATGTCTGCAGTCTCTGACCATCTCCTGTACTATGTCTGCGGTCTCTGACCATCTCCTGTACCATGTCTGCAGTCTCTGACCATCTCCTGTACTATGTCTGCAGTCTCTAACCGTCTCCTATATTAGTCTGCAGTCTCTAATCATCTCCTGTACTATGTCTGCAGTCTCTGACCATCTCCTGTACTATGTCTGCAGTCTCTGATCATCTCCTGTACTATGTCTGCAGTCTCTGATCATCTCCTGTACTATGTCTGCAGTCTCTGACCATCTCCTGTACTATGTCTGCAGTCTCTGATCATCTCCTGTATTATGGCTGCAGTCTCTGATCATCTCCTGTACTATGTCTGCAGTCTCTGACCATCTCCTGTACTATATCTGCAGTCTCTGATCATCTCCTGTATTATGGCTGCAGTCTCTGATCATCTCCTGTACTATGTCTGCAGTCTCTGATCATCTCCTGCACTATGTCTGCAGTCTCTGACCATCTCCTGTACTATGTCTGCAGTCTCTGATCATCTCCTGTATTATGGCTGCAGTCTCTGATCATCTCCTGTACTATGTCTGCAGTCTCTGACCATCTCCTGTACTATATCTGCAGTCTCTGATCATCTCCTGTATTATGGCTGCAGTCTCTGATCATCTCCTGTACTATGTCTGCAGTCTCTGACCATTTCCTGTACAATGTCTGCAGTCTCTGACCATCTCCTGTACCATGTCTGCAGTCTCTGACCATCTCCTGTACTATGTGTGCGGTCTCTGATCATCTAGTGTACTATGTCTGCAGTCTCTGACCATCTCCTGTACTATGTCTGCAGTCTCTGACCATCTCCTGTACTATGTCTGCATAATTCCATTACTGATATGCTATTCAACAGGTTTGTATGCTAAAAGTGTAACTCCAGCCATTTTTTTTTTTTTACTTATAAGAGGAAGAGGTTTTCACCAGGACAGGAAGCCATGGGAAACAAAACAAACATGAAGAAACTCAGAAATTCTAACCCCCAACTGAAAGAGGAATTTTTAATGAGATATTGTCAGTTTTTATTAACATGAAAAGGCCACATGAGAATTTGTCAATCTAGAGAGATTCTTTGTAATTGAGGGTGACCTTGTAAAATTCCACACTGGAAATCAATGTATCATCTCAGTGTGGAAGTAAATGGGAACACTGTGACCTTGTTACATATGTAGGAAAAGAGGAAAGCAGACATGAAATTGTTGCGTGAAAGCCTTCACGTGACCCTAGCGTAGTTTATAGAATGTGTCAAACATGAAAGAATAATCTGTTAACTGTGATAAAGGGTAAAATAGGTTTTATATTTACAAAATTTGGACAAACAGGGATGAAAACCACTTTGAATTGTGACGTCGGAACGTGCAAAGCAACAAAGGACCACTATTTGAGAAAACTATTGGTTTCTGGTACCCATGTGGTCAATGTACTGTATGTAATGATAGTAATCAGTATATGCAATTCCTTTGAATTCAGTACACCTTTATTTATATTCTTCTCCACATTTACATTCAAGCTATGATAGTTACAGGTTGGGAAAACCCAGTTCACATAGACAGGGGTGCTTACAGCTTATAGTCACATATTCTTTCATATGATTTGAATTTTTTCCAGGCATATGTAATGTCAACACAACCCATTATAAGAGGCTGTTTCTTTTTTGTGCTGCCTTTTATACTACAACAGCAATACTCCTTAGATGGAAACTACCAGACCCCCCCCCCCCCCCCCCCCCCAATGCTTCAACTGAGATCTGTTATCTGTGCAGCTTTACCACTTACCACAAATTTACATAGAGTGGGTATAGAAAAGCTTTACCCTCCTTTAAAAATAATCACATTTTGTTGCTTTGCAGCCTGAAATGAAGACACACAGTTTTTGTTTTATCCAGCTGTATTTACTCAGTGCAACTTATAACATCCAAGTGAAAGATAAAACACCAACATGTCAGAAATAATTCAAAAACAGAATCACTGAATTGGAAAATAGATCACCCCCTCCAAAAAAGTACTTGTACACTCAATAAGGTGTAATTAATCACCTTCTCAATGGCACACAATTAATCACCTTCTCAATGGCTCAGCATGAAATGAGCTTTCCTGGATCATTTCAGTCCCTGATAGTGCAACTGAAGCAAACAATCAACTATGGGTAGCAAGACACTGTCAAAAGATCTCCGGGATAAAATTGTGGACAGGCACAAGTCAGGAGATGGAAACAAAAACATTTCAAAGGCTTTATCAATGCCTACAAGCACAGTGAAGTCTATTATTAAGAAGTGGAAGGTATTTGCAGAGGCGACTCTCTAATTAGGCTAATTAAGCAAATTAAGGCCCCGCACTTACTTCGCAATCGCCTAATTTGCCTAATTGCAGAGCCACCTCTGCTGACAATGCCACATCGCCAGCAGAACTGCCTGTGAGCTCCATGGAGAGAGAAGATGGAGCTGTGGCTGTGTCTTGGGGAGAAGGCGGGGCCAGCACTGTGTTCTCCGGGGGAGGAGAAGGGGAGGCGACTCATTACAGCAGCTGGAGCAAAATGACAATACAAACATTCCCGCTGCTCCGGAACCACAGATCGCCCCCCTCACCCCCCACTGAAGTGCTCCACTGAGTGAGGAGTCGGAGGAGTCATCCAGCACCGAGATAGAGAGCACTGACACCAGCACTAACATAGAGAACACTGACACCAGCACAGAGATAGAGAGCACTAAGACCAGCACTGACATAGAGAACACTGACACCAGCACCGAGATAGAAAGCACTGACACCAGCACTGACATAGAGAACACTAACACCAGCACTGACATAGAGAACACTGACACCGGCACCGAGATAGAGAGCACTAACACCAGCACTGACATAGAGAACAACTACACCGGCACCGAGAGAGAGCACTGACACCGGCACTGACACCATCACCAAGATAGAGAGCACTGACACCAGCACTGATATAGAGAACACTGACACCAGCACTGACATAGAGAACACTGACACCAGAACCGAGATAGAGAGCACTGACACCAGCACACAGATAGAGAGCACTGACACCAGCACAGAGATAGAGAGCACTGACACCAGCACTGACATAGAGAACACTGACACCAGCACCGAGATAGAAAGCACTGACACCAGCACTGACATAGAGAACACTAACACCAGCACTGACATAGAGAACACTGACACCGGCACCGAGATAGAGAGCACTGACACCAGCACTAACATAGAGAACAACTACACCGGCACCGAGAGAGAGCACTGACACCGGCACTGACACCATCACCAAGATAGAGAGCACTGACACCAGCACTGATATAGAGAACACTGACACCAGCACTGACATAGAGAACACTGACACCAGCACCGAGATAGAGAGCACTGACACCAGCACTGACATAGAGAGCACTGACACCAGCAATGACATAGTTCATATTTTTATATATTAATATCAACTGCCATATTTATTAATTGGACTATACAAGCAATTATAGTTACACTTTTTACCAGGGAGACACGCTTCAATGAAAGTGGATTTTCTACCATATGTACAATATGAACTTACTATGTCACTAGTGGATTATGCTATCAATATCACTGTTATATTTTATATATCCTAATTGTATCTGTTTTTTTTTATTATGGTTTAAATTATGAACTTATTATGTTGTTATTTTACCTTGTGAATACTATTATTGCCATATACTTTATATAATAAATCAGTGATTGCTAAATACCTGTTTTACAATGTTATTGATGTTCATGGCTTTAGTAGTATACCTAGTATTGTCCACTTTCATTTGTATCGTGATATCTCCAGGGATGCATGTTTCATATAAAGTCCCACCCTCTTTCCTTTTTTTCAAATTATTAGGGATGGAGGTGCCTGGCGTTACATGCCTTGCGCTCTCATATAAAGTCCCATTTAGCTGTTTTAGGTCTTTATTTTTATGTATACAACAGGGTTGGAAGCATGCAGCCATATCCTCACTTACTATCTTTATGTTGGTACCTTCCATTGTCATACTAATTTAGATGTGCAGCTATTCAAACACTTATGCTTTTATTGTTTATTTAGAATCATATGTTTATCTTAGGTGTAGAGTAGCTCAGACAAGTGCTAATCACCATTATTGTTATGGTCACCCACTATGCTGTTTTTATGGTTGCTGGGCCATGGTATGTTCTGGGCTGGTTCTCCGGCCAGGATATGCCCAGTCTTGGGAGCTGCGATGTGCTCCTGGGGCCCACCCCTTCCCTCCTCTCCGCATCGGGTTGCCTAAGGATTGGGAGGACGCCCAATTGCGCATCGACGTCACGTTCATGGAGCCGTCCGTGCTGCGTCCCTCTATAGTGACGTCAGCGCGCCGACGCCAATAGTCCATCGGACGCCCTCCTTGAGGTGGCTGACGCTGGACGGAGTTGGGCGGAATACGCCCCTTGTTTTGGCGCTAAATCCCCCTCACAGGCTGTAAACGTGTCATTGGTGGACACCCATTACCCATTTTGGAGTATTTTACTCCTCCCAGGTGATCCAATTTTCCCTTAGGGCTAGCCCCCACCACAATGGGAAACTCTCGTAATTCACCAGCTTCACTGGTAATCCAGGTATATCTACTGGCTTTCCTTTACCTTCTTCCTTGTTGGCTTATGCATTCACCTCCATTCTCAATACTTTTCTATTGTTGCTATTAATGCTCACCCTTGGGGTTAGTTGGTTATCCCTCACTTTCCCATTATTCCACTATCACTATGAGGGTCAATTTGTCACTTCTAGCACACTTTACCCTATGCAACTCTCTTGGTATCTCCACCAATCCATAGTCCCTGCACTAATATTCCCATTCTTGGCCCATTGATCACTATTAGTATTATTATTCTTATTTAATTTTTGTAATTAGTCACTTATCATACCCTACTCTACATTTTTTCACCACATACCGCCTTCCCTGTTTTACAGTTGTCCACCATCCCTGGATCACTTTTCCTATGCCTATTGTGGCCTATCCCTAGGTTATATTGCTTCTTCCTGGTTATCCGGCTCTGGTTGAGTATATCCACCTCAGCTCCCGGGACTGATGTTGCTTCTGGTCGGCCCCCCGGCCCTTCATGCCTGCATCCAGTTTCTTTAGCATTTTTGTAAGTGGTCGTGGTGAATGGGGATAATCTCCCTTTTCCCCTCTGACGTTAAGTGCGCTCACAGCTGAGGACGGGCTGTCACATAATGTCAGAGGGGGGCAAGGTCACTCATTTACGTTACCGGGTGGCCCCACCCTCAGCTATATAACAGCTTTCATCGCAAAAAGGCTGCAGTCGCGGGACGCCTCCCTTCAAGGTGGAATTTTTCCGGGTTTTTTTTCCCTCGGGTCGTCAGACACTGATCAAAGATGAATGGACATCGTGGACATTTTTTTTTTTTTTTAATAAAGGACTTGTTCCAACTGTCATTTTTACTTTGACACTTTTTGGTGAGTGTGTAGGGGTACAATGTACCCGATACCCATTCACAGGTTCTGGGGGTCCCCTTGTTAAAGGGGGCTTCCATATTCTGATAAGCCCCTCGCCCACAGACCCCCACAACCACTGGGCAAGGGTTGTGGGGGAAGAGGTGCTTGTCCCTATCAACATGGGGACAAGGCGTTTTGGGGGGGACCCCAAAAGACCCTACCCATGTTGAGGGCATGTGGCCTGGTACAGTTTAGGAGGGGGGCGCTCTCGTCCCCCCTTTTCCTGTGGCCTGCCTGCGTGCTGGGATAAGGGTTTGGTATGGATTTTGGGGGGACCCCCACGCCATTTTTTTTATTTTGGTGCAGGGTTGCTCTTATTATTCATAGGGCCCAGTAATGGACTGGGGGGATCCCATGCTGTTTTTTTCAATGATTTTTATCTATATTGCCGGGATGCAGGCAATACATTACAGCTGCGAGCAGTTTTAAATGACTTTTTTTCCTTTACAAATGTTATTATGCTGCTCTCATTTATAAAACTATGTACAGCCGCTATGTAAGCAGCCTAACTAGTGTGGGGCGTGGACTCTCGCAGAGTGCGCTGTGATTGGCCAAAGCATGCAGTTCAGGTGCACGCTTTGGCCAATCAGCAGCCTTCAATGCACTGCGATCTCGCAGTGCATTGACGGTCTCGCCGTTCATTATGGGGCGTTCTGCGGGCACTCGAATTTCCCGCGAATGCCCCATAATGTTCTAAATTAGGCGAACACCCGATGTTCGAGTCCAACTTACGTTCGACTCGATCTGGCCCATCCCTACATTTGAGTGTTTGAGTGGACTTCTCAAACAAATGCCGTTGGATACAATGGGAACAATGAAATATTGTTCTAATTTCAGTTGGCAGATGTAAACAGGTCTGTAACCTTGGGAAATAGCTGAGAATACCAAATTGAAAACTACAGTTGAGCAGTCTGTTAAGGTAAACAAGTTGGTAATGGTTGTCAATAAAAGCTTGATAACCTGACATATAAAAGGTGGTAAAGCATAAGCTGGACAGGACTCCCCATAATGCCTTAAGACCAAGTAAGAAAAGTCTGTAAACAGCCAGAAGACCTGAAGATGCTTTTGCCTTATCTCCAGCAACTACTTAAGAAGCCTGAGTCCTCGTTGTCAATGGAGATCACAAACACACAGTTACCAGAGTTAGGTAGCTTTCTTGCTTGGCATCTTGCTTGATATATCTGTCAGTCTTGTACTGTATTCCTAATATTGTTATAGTTTTGTATGTACAGCATTTTTGTATAGTAAAAGCACATTTGTACACTGTGAGGTCTGAGCTTCCTTGCTTACACCACAAAGTAACCTTACTAGATAAACACAAGCAAAACAAGCAGAGACTGAAACACTTGTTAGGATAGAAGGAAAAATGGATGGCGCAAAATACCATCACGTTCTTGAGGAAAATCTGCTGCCTTCTGCCAGAAAGTTGTCAATGGGAAGAAGGTTTACCTTCCAACATGACAATGACCCCAAAGCACACAGCAAAAATGACCACACAGTGGTTGAAGGAGAAAAAGGTGAACGTCCTTGCATGGCCTAGTCAGAGCCTAGACTTAAACCCCATTGAAAATCTGTGGAATGACTTGAAGACTGTAGTCCACAAACGGCCACAGCATACTCCCTTCACAGAGAATTAGACTGAGTTCTTCAGGACACCAGTCAATGTCCCCTTTACACTACACACAGCTGACTCTAGCACCAGCGTGGTGGCAGCAGCCCACAGCCTCTAAGATCTCTCACAGCAATCTGTACTCACAAAATGTACCTCGAAAGTTGGTTGTCTCCTATGTAACACCTTTTTTCCTGTAACACCAGACTAGATCTTCAGACGAGAGCCCCTCTGTCAGCTTTCAGTAGCTTCCAGCAAAGCAGGCCCTCAGGACACCCACCTGAGACCTGATGAACAGAAAGCAAATGGCAGGGTTGCCTAAGTGAGCAATAAGCCCTCTTTGTGTTTTGCTCCTGTCCCACAGGCAAAGACCTGAAATGTCTGTGTCTCAGGGTATTTATACAGACTCCCAGCAGCCATCTTGACCACCCTCCCAGGGATTGACTAAGGCTGTATAAATATTAATGCTGGCCATTTGCTTTGCTCCACAGAGAGATCCATCGTTCTCTAGAAAGCAGAGAACGCAGTCAAACCTACAACAAGTGAAACACTGATCAGGCCAGAATTATTAACTCTGATTACAGTTAGCACAATTAGATTTGCCTAAAAACAAAACAGCTCCACTGGATACAGCGAGCCAAAACTAAACTTACCCAGTCAGTGCACCTATTTAGGAGGGTGTTACACAACCTGAGTACCTTTGTCTATAAGTGATGGCTACACTTGGCAATTGTATAGCAGTTTAATTTGTTCTGTGTTATTCACTAACTCTTCTGTAGATTAATTTCTTTCTCGTGTATACATCTGTACTATTTTTATTAGACAGTGCACTATGCTGTATCTTCCAATTTACTGTAAGTGCCAAACCTGTACACTTATATTTTTTTTTTTTTTTTTTTCTATAAGTTTAATAAACTTCAACTGTTAAAAAAACAACTTTTTTAGAAAGTAAAAAGCCTGTTGCTGTAACTTCTTAATCAGTGGTAGCTGAAGTAGGATAGTTTGTTGCTTATTTAAAGTCTATTTAAAATTTACATTTAAATCTACACATCTTCACACACTACAGGGTGACAGCACTGCTGTTCAAAACCAATGCAGAAGGAAGTGTCACCTAGAAAGTTTAAAAATAACATATCTAGTGGCAGGTTCAACAGGTAACAAAATTATATTACAGGTGGCACCCAGAAAAACAAAAATGGGTTACTGCTGTTCATAGACTGCAGCCTACTGTATATGTCATTTTTATTTTGCCTATAATTCCACTTTAAAAAAAGACCTTTCAGCCATTCTAAAGCGTTGCAACCTTTTACTGAATATATGAGCATATAATAAGCTCTTAAATTAAAATATGAGTGCATAGTTCACTAATAAACCAGTTATGCTAATATTAATAGTATTTAAAAATGACCAAAATATAGTCCAAGAAGAGCCCACTTGACCTTTCTCTATAAATAATTTATATCTATGATGTTTAAAAACACATCTTGCTAATACATTTTATCAAAATGTAACCAGAAAAATCTTACATGTAATAAAAGCAGATTGATGAAAAATGAAGGGCTCGTTTACGCTTGTGGTGGTGGTGGTGGTGGTGGTGGTGGGGGGGGGGGGGGGTATACAAATATATTTAAAAAGTTATTTTGCAATAATATCTCCACTTTATTGCATACCAAACTACATTTCTAAACATTGGATGTTTGACAGAAATTTAACAACTTTTTAAGAATAAGGCTGAGATTTAAATTATACTGGAGTGTGTCCTTGGGGTACAACTGGTGATGTAAGAACTTGTAATATAATTTGTAAAGAACATCATTATTATGACCGTCTTCACATCACAGTGCACCAGATGCATGGAAGCAACAAGCAGGGCCCATGGGAAAAGTGAACAAGTAAGGCTCTTGGGAATTTTGATCAAACACACATGTAAACTTGCTTGGTTTATTTAACCACTTCAAACCCGGAAGATTTGGTAGCTCAATGACCAGGCCATTTTTTGCTAAGTGACACTGCGTCACTTTAACTGACAATTGCCGTCCTTTTTTTCCCACAAATAGAGCTTTCTTTTGGTGGTATTTGATCATCTCTGCGGTTTTTATTTTTTGCGCTATAAACAAAAAAAACACTATTTTTTTACTTTTTGTCATCGGCACTACCACAGAGCAAGGTGCCGTTTTGCGGGACTGCGCATGCCCCACTTTGGCGCATGCGCAGTCCGAGATAGGTGCCACCTAATGACACCTCCGGACACTTTGCTGACGTCACCGGCTGGACAGGAGCCAGATGTATTTAATGGGAGCGTGTCTCCCTGTATCTGCTCTGTGGCAGTGCCGATGGCGGTGGAGTTCTCTGGTGAAGTGGGATGTCGTGGTCAGTATTTTTACTTTTGAACCGGTTGTTAAGACAACTGCACTAGCAATGGCTGTGTTTCTTTTTTGAATCATTGCTGGGATACCATTTTGTTTTAGGTAATTTTGACCATTTCATGTTTGGCTTGAATTGATCGGTGGCCGTTACAAAACCCCTATCAAAATGTATCTTCTTACCACCAAGGACTCAGTGGTTCCCAGATGTTATACATCTGTGGTTTGATTTATGTTTTCATGGTTTGTAGTTATGCCTCACCATTATGGCAGCTCTTTGGTGATGTGCTCTCTATTCTGTAAAGCTATACTGTAGATACTTTTTATTCAAAAATTGCTATTTGAATTTTTTATGTCTTCCTTCTAGATAAATATTCTCTGAAACATTAGTCCTGAAGAAGCGGGTCACCGCAAAACATGTAGAGCTTTTATAAATGGATCAAGAGTGTTACCATATATGTATTGCGGAAACTATACACCATCTATTTTCTTCATCCAGGTTGTGTCAGAAAATTCATGTAGGGTGTTCCCTCATTGGGACAATCAGCATCCTCTTTTGTTTTGTATATCTGCAGATGTTTTTTTATGTCTAAAATTGTCTTGTTTAATAAATTTATATTTTTTAACTAAAAAAACTGTGTAAGTCTATACCGTACCATGAAAATCCTAGTTGCCGCTAATGTTTTCTAGTCTTCTATTATGAAGAACAGTTATCAAAATGATTTTGCAAATCAAATGATATCACATTAATTAAAATGTCTAACATCCATATTTAAACCTACCACCTGAACAAAAAAAAAAACTGATCATGTCAGACAACATCTTTCCTAAACCCATGTTTTTTTGTGCTAATTGATTATTCTCTGGCCTCTGCTACTGTATATACACTTTATGACCATATAGGAACTTGCGTGCTCAACACAGAGCCCTGGTTTTGTTGTGGAAAATTTTATATTAATGTATTGTCATAAGAGTCTCCCAGTGTCTGTTCAATCGCAGCCCGCTCTAAAGAGCTGACTGGGGCAGACTGACGCTGGTTGAGACCTGTTAGGTAGTGGAAAACTTCCTGGTGTTTGGAGAGAGGTGTTTGCGGAGAGAGGACATGTCCGCCAGCAAAGGGCCCCTGTGCAATGCACAGAACGATCGTCTGGTGGGGATGCGTTCGCTCTGCAAAGACCTTATCGGTTTAGCGGTGGTTTGCTCTTGTCACCCCTGGTATGCCTGATCAACATGTTTTGGGTGCCATGACATACACCTGCAGATAATATCCCATGCACGAGGAACTTTAGTCATCGTCATTTAGTTATTGTATCATGTCCTGTAGTAATTGGTGGTTGTTTTGTGTTCTGTTGTTAAATCCTTATATGGTCATTCACATCCTGTGAGGTCATATCCTGTGAGGCTGAGGTTATATCCTGTGAAGGAAGCGATTGGCTGTTGGGGCCAGGGCTTCCTGTTTGTGATTGTTTTTGTTGTCTTTGAATAAAGGAGGCAGACTGAGGGCTGTGGCAGGCAGTCTTGCTGAGATGAGAATGTAAGAAGCATGTGTCTATTTGTAAGCATGGGGCACACACCAGAGGATGAGCTACGGCAAAAGGAAAGACATATGATCAAAAGGTGAGATGCATTCATATCATTAGACGAAATTGTTATTATGATTAGAAACAGGAGATTTGGCTGTGTGCTCTGCGTACAACCAAATTTCCATGACAGTTCCAACCCTACTGACTATATTTCGGATAATTGGATTACTGTTTGGGAACCAAGTCTACCCATCCAATATCAGTAACCGACCTCACAGATACCCATGAGGCTAAATGGGTACAAATTATTACAGATGCACCCCAACATCCTATAGGAAACTGTACCAGAAGAGTGGAGGCCATTGAAACTGCAAAGAGATGGGGATTCTATAGTAGTGGCCACGGCTCTGGAATTGGATGTCCAACATTTTGATATAGGTGTGAGTCAGATGTTAACAAACTTTTTAGAATACAGTAAAACTTTGGATTGCGAGCATAATTCGTTCTGGAAACATGCTTGGAATCCAAAGCACTCGTATAGCAAAGCGAATTTCCCTACAAGAAATAATGGAAACTCAGATGATTTGATCCACAACCATTTATTCATAAGTCCTTCAGTCTTTAGTCCATATAAAAAGATTATAGCAATGTAACTTTAAGGCAACTTCAGGGAATGACTGGGTAATCGTCCTGTAATGTTGGATCCAAATTACATCACTTAGGATCTGACTTAGGGCTCATGCACACTGCAGCTTTGAGCTCCTTTGAGCTTTTTTGAGCATAAGCATTTATTTTCACCAACCCTTCTTAAAGTCTATGGAGTCCACAAGTCAGATAGAAGTCGCCTTAAAGTAGTACAGGAAACTTTCCTAAAGTTGGAGCGACTTCAGTAGCGCTAATTAAGACCGCTCTCATTGACTAAAATGTGATTTCACTTGTCCCTCGACTTAGAGTCTCACAAGTCAGATCCCAAGCTACTCGTATTGCAAGACCTCGCTGGTTTATCATGTTAAAATGTATTTTAAAAAATTGCTCGTCTTGTAAAACACTCAAAGACCAAGTTACTCGCAATCCAAGGTTTTACTGTATAGTGTTTTTATATATAGCATCATTAGAACGCCTTCAAAGAAAAAGGCCTTCTAATGAAGATGTCAAGTTTCACCACTCCTTGTGTTAGGTGTAAAGTGTAAATAATGTAGAATGGGGGCACTGACTATTTCTTTTGACCATATCATCTGTCAGTAGAAACTCCTTTGGATAAACAAAAAGAATATGACTTCACTAAATTATTCAGTCCCAGTTACACTTGCTTATGCTAGATCTAGGTTGCCACATTATGAACAGTCAATTGATTGCCATTGGAGGAGGGAAGAGAATCAAGTGCAGCTTAGCATGGACAAACTGTAATGACAGGCAACTGTAGAGAACCTAATGAATGACTACCAGAAACAGCTACTGCTTAGGAGGTTCAATGTAGTTATGTAATGTATACTGCTCAGAGGTTCAATGCAGTTATGCAATGTATATTTTACCATTGTAACACTGGCCAGCTCTGTAAAACGAGAGTTACTACGTAGACTTTAGGGAGAGAAATTGGGAGCAAAACCTGGATATCCCTTTTAAAGGCCAGAACGTCTTTGGAAGAATCTTTGCCAGTTCTTAACCTACCAATCAATACCTTTTATTTACTTACAGCACAATATTTTCTGGTGGTACCTACCACAAGAGCATGTTATCAAATTGATCAGCTGTGTTAAACTAGAGTTACTACTTAGACTTTAGGGAGACACTTCAAAGACGTTCTGGCCTTTAAAAGGGATATCCAGGTTTTGCTCCCAATTTCTCTCCCTAAAGTCTACGTAGTAACTCTCGTTTTACAGAGCTGGCCAGTGTTACAATGGTAAAATATACATTGCATAACCGCATTGAACCTCTGAGCAGTATACATTACATAACTACATTGAACCTCCTAAGCAGTAGCTGTTTCTGGTAGTCATTCATTAGGTTCTCTCCAGTTGCCTGTCATTACAGTTTGTCCATGCTGAGCTGCACTTGATTCTCTTCCCTCCTCCAATGGCAATCAATTGACTGTTCATAATGTGGCAACCTAGATCTAGCATAAGCAAGTGTAACTGGGACTGAATAATTTAGTGAAGTCATATTCTTTTTGTTTATCCAAAGGAGTTTCTACTGACAGATGATATGGTCAAAAGAAATAGTCAGTGCCCCCATTCTACATTATTTACACTTTACACCTAACACAAGGAGTGGTGAAACTTGACATCTTCATTAGAAGGCCTTTTTTTTTGAAGGCGTTCTAATGATGCTATATATAAAAACACTATACAGTAAAACCTTGGATTGCGAGTAACTTGGTCTTTGAGTGTTTTACAAGACGAGCAATTTTTTAAAATACATTTTAATATGATAAACCAGCGAGGTCTTGCAATCAGTGTTGCCAACCGCCCGTAGATTTACGGGCAGCCCGTAAAAACGACCCGTTTTTCGGGGCGCCCGTGAATGCCCGTTACGGGCACCGGTGCCCGTAAAAATGATGGCCGCGAGCCGGCCACGCAACTGCGCATTCGCCGTTCCGAAGCCGGCCGGGCTCGGGAAAGGTCGTACGCGCTCGGCTGGGCGGCGCATGCGCAGTAACGTAATACCGCCGCCCGGCGCCATTTTCGAATCGATCGAGCGCGGCCGCGGCGGCAAGGCAAGCTGACAGCTGAGCTGAGCCAGGCGACTCTGTCCTGTCATGCAGTGCATGACTTGGCTGGCTGCACACACAGGAGGTACGGAGAGCGAAGCTGTGGGGGGGATGGGATTGGGATCTAAAGGAGGACATTACTGGGACTGGAGCCGGGAGAAGTAATATGATGGTGAATAGAGCATATCAGTCTCTGTCCCTGGGCCCTGGCTGCATGGCATATGCAGGGGACAGAGACTGATGTGCTCTATTCACCATCATATTACTTCTCCAGTCCACATCAGATTCATCAGTGTGCTGTGTCCTCCTCCTGTACCCCTTTCACCTCTCCACAGGTCAGGGCAGAGGTGAAAGGGGTACAGGAGGAGGACACAGCACACTGATGAATCTGATGTGGACTGGAGAAGTAATATGATGGTGGACAGGGGAGGAGGCTGCTGTGAGGATGTGTCCTGTCCGCAGCCTCTGTCCCCCTCCTGTAGTATGTCCGCAGCCTCTGTCCCCCTCCTGCAGTATGTACGCAGCCTCTGTCCCCCTCCTGTATCATGTCCGCAGCCTCTGTCCCCCTCCTGTAGTATGTCCGCAGCCTCTGTCCCCCTCCTGTATCATGTCCGCAGCCTCTGTCCCCCTCCTGTATCATGTCCGCAGCCTCTGTCCCCCTCCTGTATCATGTCCGCAGCCTCTGTCCCCCTCCTGTATCATGTCCGCAGCCTCTGTCCCCCTCCTGCAGTATGTCCGCAGCCTCTGTCCACCTCTTGTAGTATGTCCGCAGCCTCTGTCCACCTCTTGTAGTATGTCCGCAGCCTCTGTCCACCTCTTGTAGTATGTCCGCAGCCTCTGTCCACCTCTTGTAATATGCCCGCAACCTCTGTCCACCTCTTGTAGTATGCCCGCAACCTCTGTCCACCTCTTGTAGTATGTCCGCAGCCTCTGTCCACCTCTTGTAGTATGTCCGCAGCCTCTGTCCACCTCTTGTAGTATGCCCGCAACCTCTGTCCACCTCTTGTAGTATGCCTGCAACCTCTGTCCACCTCTTGTAGTATGTCTGCAGCCTCTGTCCTCCTCTTGTAGTATGCCCGCAACCTCTGTCCACCTCTTGTAGTATGTCCGCAACCTCTGTCCACCTCTTGTAGTATGTCCGCAGCCTCTGTCCACCTCCTGTAGTATGTCCGCAACCTCTGTCCACCTCTTGTAGTATGTCCGCAGCCTCTGTCCACCTTCTGTAGTATGTCCGCAGCCTCTGTCCTTCTCCTGTAGTATGTCCGCAGTCTCTGACCATCTCTTGTCTCTTATCATGTCTGCAGTCTTTGAGGGGATCCTAGAAAGGATTCAAGAGTGGGAGCGCTGCCGGGATGGGGGTTACGGGAAGAGACAGACACGTGTGGACTGTGGAGAGGAGGCTATAGAATAGCCACCAAGCTGGACCCATCTGACTGAGCCCTGCTGGGTGCACCTGAGAGGAGGTCAGTGACAGTGCCGCCAGGCCAGTCTGGGGGGGTCACTGATGTAAGGCGGAAGTAAATACAATAATGTAAGGGGGCACTGATATAAAGGTTCCCCCCCTATATTAGTAATCCCCCCCTTACCTTAGTGTATTCACACTGCGGAAGGTGGTCTCTGGTCACCATCCTGCAGACTCTGATGTAAGGGAGAACTCTCTGCTGGCCGGGTTATAGTAACCTGACCTTCATGTAAATTGAGAAATATGTTTTTTGACTTTTGTTTAACTTAAACACATTGCTAATAGCACTAGCTATGTGTTTATAGTTCAAATATTAATATTTGCAATGTTTAGCACTAAAAACAGTAATTTTAGGTACTTTTTTGCAGTGTCAGTAAAAAATGTGGATCTGCCAGTAAATTTCATGGGTTTTTTTTGCCAGTAAAAAATGGGCACCGTTTGTAAATTTTGACGTTCTGCCAGTAAATTTCACTTCGGGGGGTTGGCAACACTGCTTGCAATACGAGTAGCTTGGGATCTGACTTGTGAGACTCTAAGTCGAGGGACAAGTGAAATCACATTTTAGTCAATGAGAGCAGTCTTAATTAGCGCTACTGAAGTCGCTCCAACTTTAGGAAAGTTTCCTGTACTACTTTAAGGCGACTTCTATCTGACTTGTGGACTCCATAGACTTTAAGAAGGGTTGGTGAAAATAAATGCTTATGCTCAATCTTTTTCATTCACTTACACCACAATGTTTTCAGGTGGTACCTACCATGAGAGCACAGATCACTTGAAGAAGCAACTTGTGATTGTTTAGTTTTATTGCATTTTTTTTTACTGAATTTATTAACAAGAGTCCTGTAAAAGGAGGTGACTTGATATATGCTATAGTTAAGAATCTACTGTACATATTTATTGTTGAGTCTGTTTATAACCTCACACCTATTGCTGTAATAGTGACAATAGGTGTGAGGTTATAAACCTTTATGCCTTGCCTGAATGTAGCAGAGATAATCTCCGCAAACAATCTTCACCAGATAGCTGAACTCACCAAACACTTGGCATCCACAAATATGTTTATTGCATGCAGAAGATTGATGCAAACAATACATTTTGGTAAATGTCAGCATTTAAGTGTTTAAACAGTTAAAATTAATATTTTCTTTCCTAACCTCAATGTGTGCCTTGTAGGAACAATATACAAACTCACAAATGAGGAAGCAGGAAATTACATCATACAAAAAGGGAATTACAAAAATTATAAATAAAACTACAGGGTAGCAGCATAATCAAAAACAATCAAATAGTGAAACAGCAAAGACTATATTCTGCACATAAATGCAATTGCATTGCTCTTATACTGCATTCTGCTGTTTTTTTTTCCAGTTCCTTATTTCACAGTAAAACAGAGTATAGAGAGCATGTGTAACAATTGCAAAAACAGAAGCATATTAGGATTCCTGAGTACAGCGTCATAATCATAATGTCAATGATACAAAGAGCGGACTTTGTAAAACACAGCAAATAAATGAGCTTTCCTAATCACCTGGATTGACTGAGTCGTACATGCTAAACGGAGAAAAATCTGTTACCAGATACATCATGTTACGTTTGGGTCCCAGAACTTAAAGACGAAGTATCACAATGTGTCTTTAGATGAGGCAACGGTAAAAATAAACCATTGTCTCCATCCCTATCAATTGTATCAAAAAGGGAATGGGGAGGAAACAAGGGGAAGGCGGGGATGGGGAAAAAAGTAGCGTAAGGAAGAACAGGTAATGTTGGGACTTTAATTGTGACGACAGCTAAAAATAAGTGACATTGTCTCAATCCCTAATGGTAAACAAAGAGGGGGAGGGGAAAGGAATGGGGGATGTTAGTTGGGAAAGGGGTAAGAAGACGGGAATTTGGGACTTTGTATGAAACACACCACCGGAATATACTGAATCAGTTGATATAATAAAAAGTCATTTATTGGGTACACTAGAGCATATTAAGCAATAGATTTCACAGTAAATATCCAGAATATAGTAGACATGATTGGTAAATCACATATTAAATCACATAAAAAGATCAAATAATTGCATTAATTACACAATATGCATCATAGTGTCCAAATTGAAGCTAAATATATAACTAAACCCAATTGTCTTAAACAAACATGATTGACATGATAATAAAAAACCATAATATAAAAATTGATTCATGTTCCTCAAAGATAAAGGATAAAAATTGCATGCTGTTGCATGGTTGCTGTGACATAGCATCAGTAAAAAAGCTTGACGCGTTTCGTGGATATACTTCCACTCAGGAGCAAGTAAAGCCTGGGTATATCTGTAATAGAGTATAAATTTACTATATAGTAGTAGGTTAGTACAATGGAAGGAGGGAGAAACAAGAAATAAGATCCCAGCATTCTTACCAATTGGTGGATTGGTGTATAATGTAAAAAAGCATATATGGTACTAATGACGTTGCAATACAAAAGTTATCCCCGCACTAGTTCAGGTCACACCAGGTGTAAAGCTGATCTTGCTCTCCAGAGATGAGAGGTTCCAGGTGCTGGCTCATGCTAGTAGAGACTATATGCAAACGAGAAGATCTGGAAAGCCGCACTCCAGGAAGTAATAATCCAAGTTTCTTTATTTTAAAATCAGGAACACATCAGATACAGGACATCATAGACAGAGTGTACAGATCATAGGCTAACGTGCTTCACACTTGTCCAAGTGCTTACTCACTTGGACAAGTGTGAAACGCGTTAGCCTATGATCTGTACACTCTGTCTATGATGTCCTGTATCTGATGTGTTCCTGATTTTAAAATAAAGAAACTTGGATTATTACTTTCTGGAGTGCGGCTGTCCAGATCTTCTCGTTTGCATATGGTACTAATGACGTTGACAGCTGGAAATACTGTGGAGAACATGATTCCCAGGGGGAGCTGAGGTCGTGGCGCTGCGGCGATGGCCCGGAAAGAACCAGCAATCAATGGATTCTAATAAAAGGATATCCCCAAGCCACAATTGTAAATGTGAATGGTCTGTGGTAATGACCGTAAGATATCTGTAAAGATATTAGATAATAGTGATGAGTCATTGGGGTGGTCCCCCTTGTTTCCTCCCCATTCACGTTTTGGGTCTCAGAACTAAAACCTTCAGTAAAAAGAATAATTCTAAAAATAAGAGGGGGGGGGGGGTATGAGGTAAATTGCCTAAACAAAAAAATGGGAAAAAATGAAGAACAGGAAATGGAAAGAAAAGGTTAAATGGGGGGCATGTGGGAAAGGGCCCCACACAGCAGGTGGTTGGCCCAAATAGTAATGTCAGCTGGGAAGAGATAGGTCTGGTTTCCTTACTTGGAGGTCTCATAAGACCAATTGTTATCCTCTTAATACTAAACGGCAAAAAAAAACCCCAGTGGTGGACTTTTAAGGCACATAAGAAAATAAAATATTTTTTAATACAAATCTAATTTATTGAGTTTAAATAATAAAAACACGGTGATAATGTGTCATATACTATTCGGAATGCATATCAAACATTTTACATTAATGTACATACAATGTTATAAAATGCTCTTGCACCCAACGCGTTTAGGAGTGTGTGTACCTCCTTCCTCAAGGGTGGGTGTGAGCTAGAGACATTTCTATTCTAGAAAGATATATTGAAAAAACAAGCATAAACATCTATTGTATCACATATATAAATACAGTAATTTCTAAAATGATTTCTATATTTTTTACACACTTACGTTCTTATCATGTACTGCTGACTTGGCATTCCGTATAAATCTATTTTAAAAAAAATATATAGAAATCATTTTAGAAATTACTGTATTTATATATGTGATACAATAGATGTTTATACTTGTTTTTTCAAACGCGTCGGGTGCAAGAGCATTTTATAACATTGTATGTACATTAATGCAAAATGTTTGATATGCATTCTGAATAGTATATGTCACATTATCACCGTGTTTTTATTGTTTAAACTCAATAAATTATATTTGTATTAAAAAAAAAAAATAAAAAAAAATTGCCTTAAAAGTCCACCAGTAGGGTTTTTTTTTGCTGTTTAGTTTCAATACTGGATGTGGCACAAAAAAACACAGTAAGCGGCCGTTCTACAAAAAACTCTCATTGTTATCCTCTTAATATTACGGGGTTAGATCATGTAGGGCCATATACTCTGAATAGATAAAAGCATGCCAGTAGAATTTTTTTTTCAAAAATGTATCTTTCGTGCCCCTCTCTATTGCAATCAAGCCTTACATTTGACATTACACGTCATAATGTGCTAGTATGCATCCCATACTAGTATATTATGAGAGACTTACCCTAAAACGAAGCAGCCCTACAGTGGCACATAATCACCTCTGACAGGGCTTCCATCTTCACCCGGTCTTGCATTCATGTTCAAGGACTCCGGCCGTCTGACTGGCCGGGTATGGCACAGAGCTCTAAAGGAACAGCACGGATATGCAGTTCCTTCAGAGCACATACGCCGGTGAGGTTCCTGGCTGCTACTCACTGGATTATCTCCTAAACGGTGCACGTTTAGGAGATATTCATTTAACCTACAGGTAAGCTTTATTATAGGCTTACCTGTAGGTGAAAATGGCACACAAGAGTTTACTACTTGTGGACAGGCGACCCTGTGTATAGTAGCAATTTCAGCCTGATTTTTCTAAAACAGGCATGCTGATTGCACACCTGTGGGTTGGGTCTATATTCTTCCCAGGATCAGAGCTCAGGGCTCAGACTTGGAGACAGCTCCGCCCGGCAGACAGGAAGTCTGGCCTAGGAGGTCGGGAGGAGGAGAAGGAGACGGCTCCAGGAGAAAGACAGAAGGTCTCGGAGTCTAAGGCTGCAGGTGCAGCCTGTGCGTGCATGTCTGTAGCAGGCAGATGTGGCCTGCCACTAAACAGCACGAAGCTGAGAGTGAGTAAGCCAGGAGGCTGAAGTTTGTGTTTATACAGTGATGACGGAACGATGGTGAGGAAAGATTACTGTTTGTTTGAACTTTTTTGTAACCTTTAAATAAAAGTGGGCAACCATGCCTTAAAAATGCAGTCTGGAGCGGCACGTTTCTGGAAAACTGCATGCACCACTTGAACCTAATCACCCTGATATCTTACATACCACTTTAAGTGAGAATTACAGTGATACAAAATCCATCGGCAAACATAAAAATAATGTAAACAAAAAACCCCAGTGACAGAATACCTGACTAATAAGCCTAACAAACAGGAAGACTAACTATTCAAATTATATACAACATATACACAACATGGGGAACATTAGAGAAGCAGGGAAAACTGGAGGAGCAGGGAGCAAATGGGAAGATGAAACCAAACCTGGGCTCAGGAGCAAAGGAGATCAGGTACAAGGCAGCAGGGCAGGAGCAAGATCAGGATTACTGGCAGTAGCAATTTCAGGCTGTCAGGCAAGCAAAAACAAAACACTGACACGCAGTGTGATAGTAGAGGAGGACCTACAGTATATACCCTCCCAGCAACCAGTGGAGACTGATTACTGAAGACTGTTGGCTGCTGAAGAGACACTCACTGGTGGACACTGGAACTGAAACCTCCCACTCTGGGAAGCTCAGTGTCACCAGTAGGTGAATCAGGTCCTGACAAATATTCAGGGCTTCACCCAGTGCAGATAGGTCTCTGCCCAGGAGTCAGGATGGTGACCAGTGAGAAGAGGAAGATGCTAGGTGTATTTGGGATCACCAGGTGAAAATAGAGGGAAGAAGCCTGAAAAAAGAACTTATAAGAGTTCCTGCATTGCAAGACTCTAACAGCAATGGATCACGACTTCCAGAGGAAAAGACATATTGGGATTTGTAGTTTAAGCACTGGGGTGTTGAGGTTGTCTACTCCTGCTCTATAGCATTCTCCTTCAGTTCTCCCCCAGCTGCTGCATAATAAAATATGTAGGGATGTAAAAGGAGGGATGAAGGTGCTGGGTCAGCACAGAGTATTTAGAACATCCCAAAAGGAGAGGGCTATAGCTCACAAAGAAGGGTAATGGCATAGCCAGGGTATGGCATGTATGCCACAAGCCCTAGACACCCCTTAAAGGGGGGGCCTCACACAGAGGCAGTGCCAGGGAGGTGTGTGGGAGTACTATAGCATCCCCTAAAGTTCTGCTAGCACCCCCAAAGCAGGGGTGAGCTCTGAAATAAAGGGGGTTCTAAAGACTGATGTGAAAGGGGGCTCCTGATGTAAAGTGAGAACTGTGATTTAAAGGGGGCTCCTAAACGTACCTGTCAGGTGCCGGCAGGGGCCAGCACAGAGGCGGGTGGAGATAAAGAGGGGCAGGCACCAAAGCAGAGTAGATGGGTGACAGTCAGGAAGGGTAGAGGGGAAAGTGCCAGGAAGGCCAGTCGTTGGCTGGAACATCACCAATAAGTACGCCCCGTTGAGTGACATTGGTGAAACGAGTTAGAGACCAGCACTGCTGGAGCTGAGTGACTCCCCTTGTTGCTAGGGGAATAACTCCTCCAGTGAGGGTGGGAGTAAAGCCACGGGAAAGGAAAGAGATTCTGGTGGTAGGGGACTCAATTGTTAGAAGAACAGAGAGGGCAATCTGTCAAAAAGACCTGAAGCGCCTAACTGTTTGTTGTGTAACGGGTGCTCAGGTTCGACACATCACAGATCTGGTGAACAGATTACTGGGAGGGGCTGGGGAAGACCCGGCTGTCATGGTACACGTTGGCACCAATGACAAAATCAGAGGAAGATGGAGTGTCCTAAAAATGATTTTAGGGACTTAGGAGCTAAATTGAGGAAAAGGACCTCCAAGGTAGTATTCTTAGAAATACTACCGGTACCTCGAGCCACACCAGAAAGGCAGAGGGAGATTAGGGAGGTAAACAAGTGGCTGAGGAGCTGGTGTAGTAAGGAGGGGTTTGGGTTCCTGGAGAACTGGGCCGACTTCTCAGTCGGTCACCAGCTCTATAGATGGGAAGGACTGCACCTAAATGAGGAGGGTACAGATCTGCTGGGAGTGAAGATGGCCGACAAGTTAGAGGGGCTTTTAAACTAGGCGAAGGGGGAGGGTCTAGAGGTAAAGATAGTCAGCGCGGAACATTTTCCAGAGGGTAGTATTGGGGGCATTAGTGGTAGGTTGACTAAAGCACCTAAACCCGAGGTAAGTATAGTAACAAGTCCTATTTGCAACCGCAGAACACCCAGAACACCCAATAAAGGAGACAGTATGTGAACGGTCTAAACTACGTGGCATGTTCACCAATGCCAGGAGTCTGTCGGACAAGATGGGAGAACTAGAGCTACTGTTGCTGAGGAGGATTTAGATTTTGAAGGAATTTCAAAGACTTGGTTCAATACCTCTCATAATTGGCTGGCAACCATTCAAGGGTATTCCCTATATCACAGGGATAGAGAGAGCAAAAAAGGGGAGGGGTATTCCTGTATATCAAAAATGATGTACAAGTGAATGTGAGAGATGACATCACTAAGGGAGCAAGGGAGGAGGTGTAATCCTTGTGGGTAGAGCTGCAAAGGGATGAAACTAAGGGGAAAGTAATATTGGGAGTATGCTATAGGCCCCCTAACCAGAGGGAGACGGAGGCAGACCTCCTATCAGAATTTGGATTAGCGGAAAGAAGGGGAAGTGTCATCATAATGGGGGATTTTAATTATCCAGACCTAGACCGGGTGGAAGGAACCATGCATTCATCTAAAGCTTGCCAGTTCCAAAATGTCTTGCAGGACAATTTCATGGGTCAGATGGTAAACGCACCAACTATAAATAAAGCTTTACTAGACCTACTGATTACCAACAATACAGACCTGATCACGGATGTGGAAATACGGGGCAATTTAGGAAACAGCGATCACAGGTCAATTAGTTTCAGTATAAATCACACTAATAGGAAACATAAAGGGAATACAAAGACACTGAATCTCAAAAGAGCTAACTTCCCTAAACTATGAGCCTTGCTAGAAGATACAAATTGGGACAGAATCTTAGGAACAAAGAGCACGGAGGAGAATGGGTATGCATAAGGGCATTAGCCAGTGCATCCCAATGGGAAATAAATATAAAAGAGCTAATAAAGGTCCTGGGTGGCTTAATTCCAACGTAAAAATTGCAGATAAAAGCATAGGAGAAGGCCTTCAAAAAATACAAGGCTGAGGGATCATCAGCATTCCAACTTTACAAAGAATGCAACAAGAAATGTAAGGGTGCAATCAGGGCGGCTAAGATAGAACACGAAAGGCACATAGCGGAGGAGAGTAGGAAAAATCCCAAGAAATTCTTTAAGTACACAAAAAGTAAGAAAGGGAGGTCAGATCATATTGGTACCATAAAGAATGATGAAGGGAATCTGGTTACTAAGGATGGAGAGATGGCGAAGGTATTGAATTTATTTTTCTCCTCAGTTTTCACAAGGGAATCGGGGGGCTTCAGTAACCAAAACTGCAATGTTTATCCTCATGACACGTCACAGGAAGTACCCTCATGGCTAACAGAGGACAGAATAGAAATAGACTTGAAAAACTCAACATTAATAATTCACCGGGAACAGGTGGCTTGCACCCGAGGGTCCTTAAGGAACTAAGAGTCTTTAAGGAAGTAATTGCCAGACCATTGTTCCTAATTTTTAGGAACAGTCTACTGACTGGAATGGTACCAGCTGATTGGAGAAAAGCCAATGTAGCACTAATATATAAAAAAGGGCCAAGATATATCCCTGGGAGTTACAGACCAGTTAGCCTAACATCAATTGTATGCAAGCTCTTGAAGGGGACGATAAGGAACTATACAAGATTTTAGTAATTACAACGGTATCATTAGAAGTAATCAGCATGGATTCATGAAGAATCGTTCTTGCCAATATTAACCTTCTATGAGGAGGTGAGCTGCCATGTAGATAAAAGAAGGCCTGTAGATGTGGTGTATCTCGATTTTGCAAAACTATTTGATACAGTTCCCCATAAATGTTTACTGTACAAAGTAAGGTCAGTTGGCATGGACCATAGGGTGAGTACATGGATCGAAAACTGGATACAGGGGTGAGTTTAGAGAGTACTGATACATGGGGAGTACTCCGAATAGGCAGGGGTGGAAAGTGGTGTCCCCCAGGGTTCTGTCCTGGGACCAATCCTATTTAATTTATTCATAAACCACCTGGAGGATGGGATAAACAGTTCAATCTCTGTATCTGTGGGCAATAACTTCTCCGCAGGATGTGGAAACCTCGCAAGAAGATCTGAACAAATTAATGGGGTGGGCAACTATATGGCAAATGAGGTTTAATGTGGAAAAATTTTAAATAATGCGTTTGGGTGGCAAAAATAGGAATGCAGTCTACTCACTGGGGGGAGAATCTCTGGGGAATCGAGAATGGAAAAGGACCTGGGGGTCCTCAGCAATGGCATGCAATGCCAAGCTGCTGCAAGCAAAGCAAACAGAATATTGGCATGCATTAATTCCAGAGATAAAACGATAATTCTCCCACTCTACAAGACGCTGGTCAGGCCGCACCTGGAGTATGTTGTCCAGTTCTAGGCACCAGTCCTCAGGAAGGATGTGCTGGAACTGGAGAAAGTCCAGAGAAGGGCAACAAAGCTAATAAAGGGTCTGGAGGACATTAGTTATGAGGAAAGGTTACGAGCACTGAACTTGTTCTCTCTGGAGAACAGACGATTGAGAGGGGATAAGATTTCTATGTACAAATACAGTACTGGTGACCCCACAATAGGGATAAAACTTTTCTGCGTAAGGGAATTTAATGGGACATGCGGCCATTCACTAAAATTGGAAGAAAAGTAGTTTAACCTTAAACTGCGTAGAGAGTTCTTTACTGTAAGAGCAGGAGGATGGGAAATTCCCTTCCACAGGCAGTGGTTTCAGCAGGGAGCATCGATAATTAAAAAAAAAACTATTAGATAAATACCCGAACCACCACAACATACAGGGATATACAATGTAATACTGACATAAAATCACACACATAGGTTGGACTAGATGGAATTGTGTCTTTTTTCAACCTCGCCTACTATGTAAGTATATGTAAACAGAGGGCATTGATCTGGATAGGCCCCTGAAAAAAAGGAAGGACATTGACCTGAAGGGGGCACCCGATGTAAAGGGGGACCTCTGATGAGAAGTAGCTCCTAATATGAACGGGAATCCTGATATGAAACGCAAGACTCTGATGTAAAGAGAGAACTGTGATGTGAAGGAGGTTCCTGATGTAAAGGGAGAACTGTGACGTGAAGGGGGTTCCTGATGTTAAGTGAGAACTCTGGTGTGAAGGGGCTCTTGATGTAAAAGGGAAGACTCTGATGTTGAAAGTTTGCCGACTCAGAGACTGCAGAGACAGGGGAGAGACACGCCATGACGCTCACAGCAACGTAGTGCGAGTGTTGTCAAGGCAACAGACAAAAGCCTGGAGCATCTGCACTGCCACACTGTGCAGAGGTGGATAAGACTGCACTGCAGAGCATTGGGTTAGTGAATCAAGCACTCTGTTATGACTATCTTGTTCATTTAAAAATTATTGCGTTTGACTTGCATTTTTAGTTCATCATATGATATTTTCTAGCAAGTTCACACATTGCAACTTAGTAAAAAATCATTTAAGAAAAGGAAAACAGTAATCATTTAAATGACTTGATTTTTCATTTTTTTTTGTTTGGTTGGTGACAGGGTATCTTTAACTGCTTGCTGGTAAAAGGCATATAACGGATGTGCAGACTGCTGCTTAGATTTTTTTTTATGGTTCTTGGTTTTGGATGGGATAAAAATCCCTTGCGTGCTCTTTAATATATCAATATCTTCACGGGTCCCCATACAATCCCCTCCTACACTTCAAATGCAGTGCTTTTAATAGCTCCCAATTTGTAAGCAGCAGATATCCGCTATTTTTTTTTTCAGAAAACACCTCCATGTCTTCAGCATGCTCTTTTACAGCATTCATCTATGCAGAGAGTAATATAATCGTCAGTGAGCCATCCTGCTACTTCTCAGCACAGGATGCACTATGGTGATTCAGTTACTGATCAAGTGATAATTTTTCCTAGATAATTAGACTCTGCACTAGTCTGCCAGCCTCCGTATTAATTCCGTGCCAGATGTGCAGGGAAGAAGCTTGATGAATAAGCAAGGGGAAGGGCAATGTCTATAGGCAAGCAGCTATTTGGTAAATTGCAACTAGGCATAGTGAATCCTCACCAGTAGAGGAGGAAAGTGAATAATGCAATTTGCAGTCAATGTTATGCTGACTTAAACTGGCCATACAGTAGAATTTCAAAGGGTTTCGCTTTCAGAACATTTTTTGGACCTTCCTGTTAGTGGGGTCAAATTGACATTCATTTTCAATGACAGTGAAAATTTGGGCATCATTCCTTAAACAAATTTTTATATTTATGTGGTTTATGTGAAAGTCTGTTCGTCCAAATGTGGATGTTAACAGAAAAAGAAAATTGTTCAAAAATCCACTATTGTATGGCCAGCTCTAGAATGCACCTTGTATCTGTCCTAACCACACCTTGTCCCAGCCATGTGTGCTTGTTGGTTAGAGGAGGGAATATGATGTCACATATCACTGTTCTTATTGTTTAGCTCAATGGTCTTCTGCAATTCTATATTTAATAATATTTAAGGGGACATAACAATGACATTAAAATACACACACTTACACGAGAAACAGTAGGGATGACATCCCTGCTTAAAAATTGAAATGAGTGCATATAGATGATAAATTTAGAGATGTACCCATGGGATGGTAGCTGGCCTAATTGCCCACTGTGCAAAGAATACAGGGGTGCAATATAATATTGTAAAATAAAAACACCCATGAGTTCTGTACACGCGATTCCATAAATCTGAACAAGATTTGTATAATTATTTTATTTAAATCATCATTGAAAGGTGGAGAGTAAACTTGTTTACGACAGAAAATTTTGTTTTGTTTCATTTTTTTCATTCGTAAAATACATAATTTTGTTCTGTTATATTCGCTGTTACGTTAAGTCATTTTCAAATAATTTGTTATTTATGTAGAGTATCGATATTTGTTATAATGAATCAATTTATTTTCAGATAATTCGATATTTATGTGTGTATATATATATATTCGTGATAACGAGTCATTTGTTTATTGAATCCATTAACACACGCAATGACAAAATCTCTTCTCCTTTGTTCAAATACAATACAACTCCCTTCTCACTCAGTTCTCAGGAATGCACTTTGCCAGTAATCCAACCTCCAGCACAAAATGAATCAGCTGATTGGACTGTAAGATTTACTCCGAGTTGACCTTTTGGTTCATTAGACCTTTAAGGAATTAACGAATCATTCTGAATTTATTCGTTATTTTAGTTATAATTTATTTTATATTAATTCAAATTTTTTTTTTTTTGTCGGACATTTGGATGCAAAATCCGGCTGAATTTTGATTCATTGTGAAACTAATTGCACATGTCTAGTGGAGAGGGAATGACATGATGTAAATAGTTTCTAGTAGTACATAGGTACTAGTAGAAATGTACATGTACAGGCATTGGATAAAATTATAAAAAGTATGGTAAAGGAATGAAATCCGGGTCACAATACTGTGCAATGTCCTTTTTGCCTCTTTTGGTCAGTTGACCATGTCGACCGTGCTTAGGCTTATCAGACGACGTTTTCCCAGAAACTGTATATGTCATCATAACCTTTGCTACTGTACCTCGTGATACCGCAATTAAATTGCCAACTTCAGTAAAAGAGGCACAAGCTAAAGGGGGCCCCAACAATTTGCCCTCTTTGAAACTCAGTAAGCTCTGACATTACTTCATATCACTAGCAGCGCACATAGTGAATGACAAAAGTAAGACTTGCCCTCCCACCCACCTGCGGGGGCGGGGTGTCGTTTATCTTGCCTAGGGCTAACGCAGGTGACAGGATCAGAGAGCAGACTCACTTGACTGCAGCCATGTCTCCGCCTCCCCAGTTGTGCCTGCCACCTCCTCCTCCGACCTCAAGCCCAGCACCTCCTCCGCCTCCCCAGCTGTGTCTGCATCCTCTGCTGAACTCATGCCCAGCACCTCCCCCTTCCCTCCTCCGCCTTGTGCTCCCCGGCCAGGAAGTCAGCGAGCTGTGGCTGCGCCCCCTAGGCAGCAGTGCGCCCTAGGCTGTTGCCTAGTTCGCCTAGTGGAAGCACTGACCCTGGATAGATAGGTGTCTCATTACACAGCGAAAGCAAAAGAATGTTACATCACTTCCACTTTCAATGCGAAACATGTCGTCACTGTCACACCTCCAAATCATGTAGCGTTTCCATGTTTTTGTTCAACCCTGTATATATGGATTACATAAATGCAGATGAGATGTGGCTTTTGATTCTTCATTTTACAGGCTATGAGGCACATGAATTAATTAGTATTTTTGTAAACATTTACCTTTTTTTTATTAAATTATTTTTTAAGCATATATTTTTATTTCCTTCTCATTTCTCTGATTGGTAAATATAAAACACAACATACAATAAAACAGCCTGTAATTTTATCACCTGCTGTTCAACAATAGTCACAACTCACACAGCCAAAAGAGTCATCAGTGATAACTTGCCTTCCTATCCTGAGCTCATACAATGCCTTACAGATATAAAGTTAGGCGTCATTTACATTTTTCACGCATTTTTATGTATGTGTAACAAGGGAAAACAATACACTTGCTGGAAATTGCACAGAAACAGGATTTTTGCTAAAATGCAATGGTCTTAAAATGCATAGACATGTACTAGGTCTCAGAGAGAGATAACTAAGAGACTAAGAAAGACCACAATATATATTGTATTCTATGTTATCCTCAGTTTCTAAAAAAATACCCAGTACGGAAAAATAGTACATGTAGTACTCCTTTACAGAAACCTATAGAGGTTGGAGGCATAGAAACTTTAAAAAAGGCTAAGTGGTCTATCAAGTCTGTCCGTGTTTTTTTTTTTTTAGTTTTAGACATGTTTTTGTCATTTTTTTCTTTTTTCACTTTTAACTTTTTTGTCTGATTATAGATCTCTGTTTGTCCCAAGTGGGTTTCAAACTCCTTACTGTTGACTGACCCACTACCTCTGCTGGAAGTCTATTCCAAGAATCAACACACTTTTGGCAAAATAAAGCTTTCCTCCAGTTAGTTTGAGGTCATATCCCTGTGTTCTTGACCTTGGTTTCATATTGAAAATCCTACCCTCTTGAGCCTTATTCGCCCCCTTGATGTATTTAAAGGTTTCAATCATGTTTCCCTTCTTCCCTCCAGACTGTACATATTAAGTTCCTGAAGTCTTTCCTGATATGTTTTATCCCTCAGACCTTTCACCATTTTTGTTACCTGTCTCTACTCATTTCTATTATACCTGATGCTTCACCCAAATGTTTTTGAGGATGGGGACTGGAAAACACAGTACACCATACATGGTGGTCTTGCTCAAAAGCTAGGTGATTCTGGATTAGAATATGTTATTTAACATATTCTTTCACCAAAATAAATCTCATCAAGTCCATCCAGTGAATTGCTAAATAGGTTTAGTGGGGAGATTCTTAGATGATCCAGGAGGCCGATAGAACTTCTATAGCCAGATCATGGAAGATCATGTCTATCCCATTTGATCTGGTGAAAGCAAAACTCTTCTGAATAATGATCAATGAAGAAATATCTGCATTACTAAATGAAAGATGGAGGCCTTCAGGAGAGTCATGGATTCAATACCTTTCAGGGACACAGGGAGGTGAGCATGTTAAATTACCCTGCAAGATGGAAATCTCCCTAACCCTACCCTATTTTCCCTTGTTTCTATATCACCCCCATTTTCTTAATCCCGTTCTCTTTAATATACCTAGTGGATTTATTACCTTATAATTCCCTTTGTTCATCTTACATTATTTCTTGCCTTAAGTGCTGTGGTACTATTTACTCCAAGTGTCCACCATGGAAGGTGAGAAAATGTCTTCTGCAGTCCATTGAGGATCAACCAATATACCTACATATCATGACTGTGGAGACATACAGACTGCGCTAAATTTTTGTAAGCAGATTTCCATTGCCTTGTTACTAATCATAATGGAAATGTTAGAGAATGCAACTACATTGGGTTTCCATGTTGAAATCTGTTAATTTTTCTCAGAAAACTCAATAAAAATTGGAAGTAAAAAATTGAAGTGGAACTTCACCCCCTGCACTCCCCTGTATACTGTATTGGAAGTACAAAATTAAAGTGGAACCTAACTCCCTGTGCCCCCCTGTATTTATCTTTTTTTATTCTCTGCTTACCTATTATGCTGAATAAGCATTCTCAACCACCAAATAAATGTAGTGCTGTTCTGCTGTGATCTGAAGGATAGGATTTTTTTCTCAAATACATTTTTAACAGTGAACAAGGTTTTTGTCATTAAAAGCAAACTAAATTTTCAAATACTTTTGAACGATTTTCATCAAGTCATCAAATGTACTGAAAATTATATATATATATATATATATATATATATATATATATATATATATATATATATATATATATATATATATATATATATATATATATATATATACACACACACACACACTTTTAAAAAATCTACTGTATTACCAGCTTTAGTTGCTTAAAATCTTTTCAGACGACATGTTTATTATAGTATTTAGAATTATAAAAGATTTGAAACCTCATGAGAAAAAGAAATAAAAATAAAACTGTTTACAGGAGTACATTATTTTGATACATGCAACTAATTTATGAAGGGACGATTTTTTTCTATTTTTGAACATTTGTGACAAAACATATGCCTGTATGTTATGTGGCCTGTGACAAATTATATTAGTCTGTGTACCTATCAAAAAATATTAATCTCCAATTTCTGTATAAATACCCGTAAAAGGCACAAAAAAGGATATATCTATATAAAAACAACACTAACATAGCACAGGAAAGATAGTATATATATATATATATATATATATATATATATATATATATATATATATATATATATATGCTATGTGGCTTGCTGGATTTCTCTAACATGCAGTGAAAAGATATTATGGGAAAATCAAAGAAGATGGTGAGAATGGATCTTTGTGTTAACATATAGACAGTATGAATAAGTATATTATCACATTCTTCTCATTCATAAAATGACATGCTCTTAGTTTAGAGGATGGACCAGCCTGAGCGCTATGGCTGAATGGTCACATAATTGGTTAATTTGAGGCCCATAAAATATATAGGATTTTAGCCAGGATCAAGGCTGGCTGTATGTGCAGAGAACAAAAAGAGAAAATGGCTCTAATTTGGATCATTAGTGTCAAATCAGCTCTAATCATCCTTCACAGAATGAACCCAGCCTAAAGAATGTCTTTTCTCCCATAATGCATCACAGACAAGGCAGGGCCGGGGAATCGCCTGGAAGAGCTCACATCTATGAATAAAGCTTGTTTCAGCGGCCGTGGTGGCACCAGGAACTGCTGTTTAATATTCGACGTGCTAAATGTCTGTGTGGCTGTAAATAAATACGGTTTGTTTAAGCTCACACATGGTGAGTCAGTTTTATGAACACAGCCTAGTACAGACTGCCATTTCCCACGTATAACCGCAATGCAGAAATGCAGCTCAGCCATGTTTCAGTGAAGCAGCAGACGAAAGGGTTAAATCAATTTAAATCCAGAATAGAATCACACCATTTGCATAATCATTTCCATTTATTTTGCTTAAAATGGAAATGGGGATTGATTTCCCAAGCTGCACTTATAGTGGCAGCAAAGACAGTCACCGTGCCATCTTAAAAGACAAATCATTGCGCTGGGTGCCATTTTTCCCAAGTTCATTGGCAAATCTTAGGTTCACTCAAAAATAAATCTTTTTTCTTTGAACTTGTATTTTAAGCCCATCTCATATGTTGTCACTGTGTTGGTCCTGAGATCTCAGCTCCAGCAATGTTTTTTCAATGTCCAGAAGACCCCTCCATGTGCCACATAGGGTATGGTTCTGCACAGCAAACAAAGGGTGTGTTCTTTTCATGTACCCCTTCTTTCATCCCTCCTCTTTTCTTCTCTTTTCTTTCACATAGAACAAACAGGACTAAAACAATGCCAACTTGTTCAGGTTAGAGCTCTGTCAGCCAAATAACTCTGGGCCTTTCCTTCTAGAGCAAGCTACTGTTCTTGTATATGTATATAGAAATCTAGTCCTCTCTATTTAAACAGCACTCATAAATAACCAAGAATTTTTTATCATCTTCTTTCTCATCACTGACTTGCTCACTATATTTCCTTTTCAGCTTTTGTATATTATACTTTCCAAGTCTGGTTTACACTATCTGGTCAAGGAGTAAATTCTCCCTGAACATGGATATAAAATTGATTACCGAAGCTGCTATATTATTTTTGCTACAGTGACAATTTTCTATATACTTATAATTTGTTAATGTATTTCTTTAATCATCTGTTCTAATGTCACTATTAGTGACTGTGGAATTTATTTCCCTATATAAGTAATTGATTATGTTTATTTGAGTTACAGGTCAAATTGATTTTCCTATAGTCACCCTATATTGATTTTGATAGAAATGTAGTTAAACAAAAACATTAATAACAATTTTAGCAGTTTAAATTGTGTAACTACCTTTTTCTCGTTTTTAGAAGGTATATTAACTTCTTACTCTTGAATGTTATTCTATTTAATATTTAATTGGTTTGTTTTTATACATACACATATACATATACACACACAATTACCAAAAGTATTGGGACACCTTCCTTTACACACATATGAACTTTAATGGCATCCCACACATATACATATACACACACAATTACCAAAAGTGTTGGGACACCTGCCTTTACACACATATGAACTTTAATGGCATCCCAGTCTTCGTCCATAGGGTTCAATATTGAATTGACCCACCCTTTGCAGCTATAACAGCTTCAACTCTTCTGGGAAGGCTGTCCACAAGGTGTAGGTGTGTGTCTATAGGAATGTTTGACTATTCTTTCAGAAGCGCATTTGTAAGGTCAGGCACTGATGTTGGACAAGAAGGCCTGGCTCGCAGTCTCCGCTCTAATTAATCCTAAAGGTGTTCTATCAGGTTGAGATCAGAACTCTGTGCAGGCCAGTCAAGTTCCTCCCCCCCCAAACTTGCTCATCCATGTCTTTATGGGCCTTGCTTTGTGCACTGGTGCGCAGTGATGTTGGAATAGGAAGGGGCCATCCCCAAACTGTTCCCAGTTGGGAGCATGAAATTGTCCAAAATGTCTTGGTATGCTGACACCTTAAAAGTTCCCTTCACTGGAACTAAGTGGCCAAGCCCAACCCCTGTAAAACAACCCCACACCATAATCCCCCCTCCACCAAATCATTTGGACCAGTGCACAAAGCAAGGTCCATAAAGACACAGATGAGCGAGTTTGGGGTGGAGGAAATTGACTGGCCTGCACCTCAACCCGATAGAACACCCTTGGGATGAATTAGACTGAAGACTGCGAGCCAGGTCTTCTCGTTCAACATCAGTGCCTAAGCTCCAGTGCCGGGACAAGGTCATTTGGTGCCCAGGGCGAAGATGGCAAACTGCGCCCCCCCCCCCCCCAATTATTGTCACTGTTCACTCTCTGGGGATTTCCGCAGGTATTCTTGCCCACATTCCCTCCAGCTCTCCTTTCTGTACAAATCCCCCCAGATCCCTCTATTCACACATCCCTCCAGCTCTCCTTTCTGTACAAATCCCCCCAGATCCCTCTCTGCACACATTCCCTCCAGCTCTCCTTTCTGTACAAATCCCCCCAGATCCCTCTCTGCACACATCCCTCCAGCTCTCCTTTCTGTACAAAACCGCCAGATCCCTCTATTCACACATCCCTCCAGCTCTCCTTTCTGTACAAATCCCCCCAGATCTCCTCTCTGCACACATCCCTACAGCTCTCTTTTCTCTACAAATCCCCCCAGATCTCCTCTCTGCACACATCCCTCTAGCTCTCCTTTCTTTACAAATCCCTCCAGATCCCTCTCTGCACACATCCCTACAGCTCTCTTTTCTCTACAAATCCCCCCAGATCTCCTCTCTGCACACATCCCTCCAGCTCTCCTTTCTTTACAAATCCCCCCAGATCCCTCTCTGCACACATCCCTCCAGCTCTCCTTTCTTTACAAATCCCCCCAGATCCCTCTCTGCACACATCCCTCCAGCTCTCCTTTCTTTACAAATCCCCCCAGATCCCTCTCTGCACACATTCCCTCCAGCTCTCCTTTCTGTACAAATCCCCCCAGATCCCTCTATTCACACATCCCTCCAGCTCTCCTTTCTGTACAAATCCCCCCAGATCCCTCTCTGCACACATTCCCTCCAGCTCTCCTTTCTGTACAAATCCCCCCAGATCCCTCTCTGCACACATCCCTCCAGCTCTCCTTTCTTTACAAATCCCCCCAGATCCTTCTCTGCACACATCCCTCCGGCTCTCCTTTCTTTACAAATCCCCCCAGATCCCTCTCTGCACACATCCTTCCAGCTCTCCTTTCTTTACAATTCCCCCCAGATCCCTCTATTCACACATCCCTCCAGCTCTCCTTTCTGTACAAATCCCCCAGATCCCTCTCTGCACACATTCCCTCCAGCTCTCCTTTCTTTACAAATCCCCCCAGATCTCCTCTCTGCACACATCCCTCCAGCTCTCCTTTATGTAGAAATCCCCCCAGATCTCCTCTCTGCACACATCCCCCAGATCTCCTTTCTGCACACATCCCTCTAGCTCTCCTTTCTCTACAAATCCCCCCAGATCTCCTCTCTGCTAACCCACCCCTTTCACTGTTCCCTCTGCACAAATTGCTACCTCTTCTCTCAGCACATATTCCCCCATCCCCCACACCTTTACAGTGCACTCCTGTCCTCTCTGTTCAACTTCAGTGTTTGGCAATCCCTCACCTCTTCCGATAGCCACCAGTCTCTATGGTATGTGCAGGCTTTTTTTTTTTTTATTCAGAGTACAGAGAGCTCCACCTGCTGTAGCACAGAGCCGATGAGGAGTTTCAGAGCTCCTCGGCTCCGTGCTACAATGTCTCAGTAGCAGCAGCAAGCAGGGACAAGCTGCCTCTGGAGTCACTGCAGCTGTGGCTTACAGTGCTGGTGGCAGAAGCATGCACAAGGGCTCGAGGGCAGCAGCAGTAAGTGCTCAGAGCTAACACAGAAAAGCCAGTAGAGGAAGTGAGCTCTGCATAAAACTTCCTCTACTGGCTATGTGTTACCTGACAGGTCGGAGAGGAGAGGGCTGACAATACACACGTTTTTTCTGAACTGCTGGTTCCTCCTCGGCGGCTCCTCCCGCAGCTTCGGCAGCAGCTCTCTGCTCTCCTCCTATACCGCCTCCGGCCGTGAGTGACGTCACGCCGACGGGACTACAAAGCGCCTTCATAGGGGGAGTGAAGGGGCAGCTCTGACAGGATAGCTGGTGCGGACTGTGTAGGCTTGTGCCAGGTGCAGGAGCGCACTTGGCACATTACAGCAGTAAGGTACAGACAATTACAGTACAGCGAGGGGTGCCAACTAGTGTGTACTGTGAAGCACACTACCAGCACTTCACCTGCGCCCCCCTCCCTCCCACAAATTGTACCGCCCAGGGCATCCGCCCCTTCCGCCCCTGCCTTGTACCGGCCCTGCTAAGCTCACAAATGCGCTTCTGGAAGAATGGTCAAACATTCCCTTAGACACACTCCTAAACCCTGTGGACAGCCTTCCCAGAAGAGTTAAAGCTGTTATAGCTGCAAAGGGTGGGCTAACGCAATATTGAACCCTACAGGCTAAGACTGGGATGCCATTAAAGTTCATGTGCGTGTAAAGGCAGGCGTCCCACTACTTTAGACAGTATAGTGTACAAATAAAATAGTGGGACTGTCAATGTCAATTTCTTTAAACCACTCTTGAAAATAATGAACCATGCCAAGCAGCTTACTGAAATCATAGACCTCAAAAAAAAGAAAAGCAAGGTCCATAAAGACATGGATGAGCGATGGAGGAACTTGACTGGCCTGCACAGAGTCCTAACCTCGACCTGATAGAACACAATCAGAGCCTTACCTCACAAATGCGCTTCTGGAAGAATGGTCAAACATTCCGATAGAGACACTCCTAAACCTTGTGGACAGCCTTCCCAGAAGAGTTGAAGCAGTTATAGCTGCAAAGGGTTGGCCAACTCAATATTGAACCCTATGGACTAAGACTGGAATGTCATTAAAGTTCATGTGCGTTTAGAGGCAAAATACTTTTGCCAAAGTGTTAATGGCACTGTTAATTTATGGACTGCTTTTCATTTATATTGTACATTCACATCAGTCCCTGCCCTCAATATGACTTCTCTATAATCTGTATTATTAGGTATAACTGTTCAATTGCTTGGTAACAGAAATTGCTATGCTGGCCATACATTAATAGATTTTGATTAGAACATTTGAAGAACTTTTGTTTGATTTTCTAGTGGTCAATGTAGTCTAACCAATGTTCATTTTCAACCATAGTGACAAGAAAGCAGGATGGAACTTTTTTCTCGACTGATAAAATTTTTTAAGCTTGGTCATATACTAGAGCAGGATTAGGCAACCTAATTGTGTTTTGCACAGAGTGGCCCTGAACCTGCTCTTCTGGGGTCCCCCGGCAGCTCTCTCCGCTCCTCCCTGCATCAGATAACCCCCTAGGGGAAGCGCTTCCGATAGGGGGTTACTTTGCGGGCATGCTCCTGAGTGCCCCCGCCCCCGGCGCCCGCGTCATTGGATTTGATTGACAGCAGCAGGAGGCAATGGCTGCGCTGCTATCAGTCTAACCAATCAGGACACGAGACACCGGCTAGAGCTGGTGTGCTCGTCCCCAGCGCAACAAAAAGAGGGTTCAGGTAAGTAAAAAACGTGGGCACTGGGAGGCTGCTGCATTGCAAGAGGTTTTTCACCTCAATGCATACAAACCCAATGTCAACTCCTCACACCTGATTTAACCCTTTGCCATAATACCGTGCCACAATCACAGGTTTAAATCAGGCAGTGAGGAGGCAACATATTGCCTCCTCACCACCTGTCAAAAGGCACTTGAATCACTTTTCAGAGGAGCAGCCGTGCCTGCTGCACTTGTATGTAAGCCCTTAGTTGCATTTGGCGGCAGCACTCTTAGGGCTCATTTACACTTAAGGTTGGGTGTGGTAAAACCCAGCGGTTGAGCGGAGGTTTTACAGCCCCCAATCTCTACCCTCTTTAGCTGCAGAGACAGCAGCCAAGACTGCACACATATTGTGGCAGGAATTATACCCCCTGTCACTTTCAGTGAGTAATTGTGACCTATTCAAGTGAATGGTGCCACTGTGCAAGCACCCTGCAACCGTGTGCAATGCACGTGGTTGCAGTATGCTAGTGCGGGGTCCAAAGGGCTAAAGCAGGTGGCAATACAATGCCTCCTCACCATCTGCTTTAACCCCTTGGTTGCTATAATAAATCTTCTGAGTTCTAGGCAACAGCGCCAACGCAGAAAAATAATTCCTCCGAAAGATATGAGACAATATTTTAACAGTGACAGGACTATATACATGTAGCAGGCATGTTGTAATGCAATTTCTCCTTTTGGCCACAAGAAGAGAGAGAGACGACAGGTGTGAGGAAAACCGCTGAGACTGAGGTGACAGAGAGAGACTTTGGCAGCTTTAGAGGGGGAGAAAGCCAAGCTTTTCCAGAGACTGCCAGGAGACGAGGACGCCTGAGGGGAGCCAGGAGCAGAGATAGCCACGTGGTCCACTACTATTTAGTCTAGGGACCCTACTTAGCAGCCCAGAACCACTCAGCTCAGCAGAGATGACCCACGCCTTTCAGAGATTGAGATACCCATCCGAGTATCGGGTCAGCCGCTGCCTGTTCACCTTGCGAGTTTCGCTGCCAGCCATCTCGATCGGCCATCAGCAAGAGATCCAGTGCCTTATAACATCGCTAGCAACATCAGGAGCCTGAACCAGCACCTGGGACTATTGTTGTGTCATCGCACAGAGGACTGGTGAGCGGGTGTAAACCCAACATCCTTCTTGATACCATACTGACACTGTATGCAGACACAAATTTCCCTTTTTAGTGTCACGGGAAGCTTGTTTGGAGCTGCCATCTCTAGTAGTTTGCCCTTTTAAATCTCTACCTAAAGGAACATTCTAGAGGATTACTGCTCCATGCAAGCTTGTTTAAACCTTCTCTTAAAACAAGGGCCCCATCATTTGCTAGCAGAAGACACTAGTATTCTTCACCTGCAACATTACAGAACTGTGCTTACTGTACTTGTGTAACCCATTTCTTTTCATTGTGTGTTTGCCTCTCAAAGGTGTTTGCGGCCCAGAAGGATTTGAGAAGTTGACAAGTCTTCTCTCCTCCCTCTCAGAACCTGTGTTAAGGGCATATAGATTACTACCCTTTCTATACCTGCAGTTACTAAATATTAAAGGTTGTCTTTTCTAATGTATTAGTTATTTGTAGCAAGGTTTAAGTGTTGCAAGTTTCCATATGCTTTAAACCGTGATAATATATTCAACTTATTTATCACTACCAGGTGTGTGTCTATTTTTGGTAATAATCCACAGCCAGGATAACGGTATTTACCATGTGTCCTTAAATGTATTTGCAGTAATTGTATTTATTATTATTATTTAACCAGGTGTGTCAGAGAGGTTGAGGTCATTCTTGGACTTGGAGGCGGAGATCAGAGAATCCAAATCCACCAAGCGGCTCCTTTGGGGGTGGCGCTACATGTGGGGGCTCATCCGGGATCCTCTTTTCTACTAGCAAATCTCCAAGAAAACACCCCAGAGAGTGTCAAGATGGACCCTGCCACTGCAACCCAGTGTGTGAGGAGGAAAATGGTGAACAGGAGTCAAGTGTTGTAATCAACATCCCTGGGATGGGCTTGACTGAGAAATGGATCAGTCAAGCTGTGAAGACACTAGTGCCCGATTAGAAGGCGTGGGTGATAGACATCAAGCCAGATCAAGAGAACTCCCGCACGTATGCCCTGATAGAGTGGAGGAAAGGGATCCCTACTTTTACCCAAAGGGCCAGTGTACGGTTGACTGACGATGTCGAAGCTCGTCTGATCCAGCTGAATGCATTGGATGTGAGCCCAGAAAGTTCGGGCAAAGCAGCTTCAGAGGACACTACCCCACTGGCACCTGTAGCAATGATAGGACCAGAGTTTATTTCTGCCTTGGGAGCTGAAGTAATCGGTTCAATATTATACAATCTAATATATCCTATATAACTATTGCATACATGTATTAATTTGTCTAATCCCTATAGTTGCTAATCTGTAAGCGTCTGATAAGCACAATGATATAACACCTCTGCTTAGTAAACAAGTTACATTTATTTCCCAATAAAATAGGAATGTACTAAAACAGCAGAATTAGGAAAAAAACTAACATAATGGTATTACAAGAAATTGCAATGTTACAAAGCTTACAGTCAGAACACAATACAAGACTTATACTTAACACATCCTATCGGCTGGTCTCCAGGTGTTGAAAGAGGGAGCTCTGCTTGCAAACATTCCCTTTTCACAAACACACCTCATCCAAACCCCCTCCCATTGCCTGCCCAACTTTGCTTTTAGACGAATCACAGTATCTCTGGGGCATTTCCTCAAGAGGTTATATTTTGCCATAATTGGCCTCTGGGGGCAGTGTTTGTCCATGTTTGTCCATGAATTATCCGACCGGAGTCAACTTTTATAGATATCTGGGTCCTTGATTTCCTGTATCCCAACACATTTATCATCCCTGTCAGTTAGGTTCTCTTTTAAGTTTGCTTGCAGAGCAGCTAATCAGAAAATTCTCATAGACAGATCGGAGCCAGCATTGTCATGCGCAGCTAGAAGCTTAACGGGCTACATTCCAACTTGGGGGGGGGGGGGCATCCTTTTCTTCCAGGAAGTGTGAAAATCTCATTCTTTCAAAAGCCATGGGAGTCTGGCTTCTCTTGGGAATAAGGAAATACATGTACAAAATCCAGAAATCTGATATTAAATTCATGTTGAATTCCAACATATTCTGTTTTGTGCCTAAAGGGCGCATACCACCATTCTTCAGACACGGCTCCTATTGAACAGCCGTAACTGTCTTAACGTGTGCCGCTCCCCAACATGTGTTTCCGAACCAGTACCTATGGAACAGTCCTTAACTGTATTAACGTATTGTGTTTTTCAACAGGAACATCTCCTATGAAACAGTCCATAACTGTCTTACTGCGTTGAGGTTTTCAACATGTGCTTCAGAAACAGCTCCTATGGAACACTCCATAAGGGTCTTACCGTGGTGCGCTTCCCCACAGGAGCCTTTGTGGAAAAGTGCCAAAAGAGTAACCCTACATACACTGGGTCCGGATATAGAAAACTGAGGGCTTTTTCAGGAAATCAGCCAGTGCCAGCTGAAGATGACAGTTTTGAAGAGTGGCTGGAGCAAGCCACTCAAGCTTTAGATGAATGGGACGTTCCTGAGGCCCAGAAAAAACAGAGTTACTGAGCCTGCCTCAGAAGCCATTCCTCAAGTACAACTTGAGTGTTCTTCAAGACATGTTTGGGCGAACAGAAAAGACATCTGACCTTATGTATCAGTTCGAACATACCTATCAGAATGAAGGGGAAAATCTATCTGACTATATGAGGCATCTAGACAAGATAAGGCACCAGGTATTACTAAAAAAGGTCTTGGACCCCAGGTCAGTAGATGAGGTTCGGGCACAACAGGTTTTGAGGGGAGATCAACCCCTAGACCCTATCACAATCCAGCTGAAAACTTCAGGAGATGGAGGAATCCTGAAGTATCCTGACCTAATCCAGGTTGTACGAGAAGAGGAGGCCATGCTGGAAAACAAAAAGAGGACCCGAAATCAGAGCCTGTTGCTGGGGTTAGAGTAGCTAGTGTGACTGATGGCAACACAGAGATAGAGCTTTTGAAAACCCAGGTGCCACAATTGATGGAGATGACTCTACCGACAGCCAGAACTACTGTCTCACCTGTTGGGGAAGTCTTGGAGTCCAAGCAGTCTGCAAAGTCTATGGCTGTCAAGGTCGAGAAGCCAATGAATCGAGGGGTTGGCTTCAACTGTGGAGGAGTGGGGCACTACTGACATGTTTGTCCAAGCCCACTGAATTCTGAAACCCAGTGTCCAAAGCCAGCGGGAAACTTCAGAGGGCCTCTGTGACGGGTGCTCACCTACAACCATTAGCTCCATATTCAAAGGCGTAAATAAACAGCAGTGGAAGCCAAAATCTTTAACAAAGGGCCCCCACTGCTTTATCCAAACGACCATACAACCCCCTCTCTTCGACCTCAGGTGCCCGCTCGCTGAGAGTAGATGCACATCAACCCTCTGGGACCCAATGGAGATGCAAGCAAAACCAGAAGCCCATCAAGAATTGGGCACAAATACAGACAGGACAAAATAACTACCCTACTCCTGGTAGATTCCCTGACAAACTTGTGGGACCTTCTCCCATCATGTCAATTCAAGTAGAAGGCACCTATACAAAGGCCCTTCTGGACACTGGGGCGCAAGTTACCCTGCTATATAGAGACTTTTACAACCAGCACCACAAACACTTACCCCTGCAGAAATTGGAGGAACTGGAGATATGGGGTATTGGAACCCAAAATTTCCCATATGATGGATACTTACCAGTCAAGTTGATTTTTGACCCATCTGTGACCGAACAAACAAAACGTTTGATACCTTAGCCGTTGTATGCCCTCGCCCAACAGGAGCCAACAAGAGTTCTCTGATAATAGGAAGGAACACTGACCTTGTCAGAAGACTGCTCACTCCTCTTGTATTGAAGTCTGACACTCCAACCAAAGGCATACACCCTATGCTGAGACAAGTGCATTAGCAGCTAGTCAAACAACAGAGAGCCCCAGCTGAAGGAGTGGGGAAGATTTGGCAATTGGACAGAAGTGAGAAGATACTACAACCTGGAGAAGTGGTGTGTCTACAAGCTTCAGTCAAGCTCAATTGGAAACAACCGGGCCCCTTTGTTGTCCTTGAAGCTGACCGCCAGGGAGAGGACACAGGAGTGGAGGTAATCCCAGAAGTCATATCAATTAGGGCTCTGCAACGGAGTCGTGGGAAGATCCCTGTCAACATCTGGAATGTTACGGCCTCACCGTTGAAACGGCAAGCCCGAATGCTGTTAGGACAAACAAATCCAGCCACCCCAGTCTCACCATCTGATTTGGGGAAGGGAGAGAAGGAATAAATCTCCATAGAACAGTTTTACCCACAAACCACCACACTATCACATGAGTGGAAAGAAAAGGTCAAAGCCCAGCTCCTGAGATGGCAAAATATGTTCCCGAAAGATGAGATTGATGTGGGGTGTGCGAAAAGTGCCCAGTCGCCTTCAGGAAGACAGGCAATTCAGGGAAAGAGTCAGACGGATCCCTTTGGGGGACCTAGAAGATTTATGTAAGCATCTGGCAGAATTGAAGAGATCAGGCATCATCAGGGAGTCTAGGAGCCCTTATTCCCCCCCCCCCCCGCATAGTTGTGGTCCGGAAGAAAAATGGGTCCCTGAGGCTGTGCATCGATTATCAGATGCTCAACAGGAGGACCATCCCTGATAAGTACACGACTCCAGGGATAAAAGATGACCTACAGAGCCTATCGGGGGTGAAATGGTTCAGCGTTCTGGACCTGAATAGTGGGTACTATCAAATCCCCATGCACCCTGAGGACAGGGAAAAAAAACACCTTTATCACCCCAGTAGGGTTCTTCGAGTTTGACAGGATGCCTCAAGGTCTGTCCGGTGCCCAAGCAACGTTCCAGAGACTGATGGAGAAGACAGTAGGGGACATGAATCTAATCGAAGTGTTGGTGTATCTAGACGATATCGTCTTCGACAAAACTCTCGAAGAACATGAAGAGCGTCTGGAGAAGGTTCTGAGGAGACTCCATGACAAGGGATTGAAGATGTCCCTGGAAAAATGTCAGTTTTACCAGCCTTCAGTTAATTACCTTGACCATGTTGTCTCCGCTGAAGGAATAGCTACTGACCCCCAGAAGCTGGAAGCTGTCACCTCTTGGCCAACGCCTACCAATGTAACTGAGCTTCGGTCATTCCTGGGATTTTGCTCATACTACAGGAGATTCGTTGAGGGATTTGCTAGAATAGCCCACCCCCATAATGAGTTACTGAAGAATGAGGATGAGAATGATGACCCAGACCTAACAAAGCCGGTCAAACAACATGGAGGGCCCAGGAAGCCTCGGGAGTCAATCCAAGAACAGTGGACTGACCCGTGTGAGCAAGCCTTTCAGCAGTTGAAGTGGAGTCTAACATCTGCTCCTGTTCTGACCTATGCCAATCTAGCCAAGCCATATGAGCTGCATGTTGATTCCAGTCGAGATGTGTACAATAATGGTGACAGGAACCTTGTGGAAGAAGACACCTTGCCCACATTCCTATGAGACTACACAATGGGAAATTTCCTCTGGTGGGACTTTATAAGGCAAGAGTCTTTAAACAAATGATAAGTCAAAAAAGTATCTAATTTTATTATCAAAAGTTAAAACATGACAAAAATAAAAGAGGTGGATGCCAGCAAATACAGATGGTGGTAACAAAAATGAGTATACATATCTGTTTACAATAATGCAATAAACCCCACACGGACTGTTTCAGCAGGAGACTGAGAACAGTGGCCCGACGTGTTTCAAGGTTATAAATGTTGAAACCTCTTCTTCAGGGACTGATAGTGAGGTATATAGGTATCTGAAAACATTTTGATAAGAAAAACAGAATAAGCAACACCGTAAGAACCAAACATAATATACTCTTCAAATACATTCATATAGCATAGAAATCAAAATTTCTTTAATGTGTTTAGAAAATGTTCTGACCATGTTACTCCTAAGCCAACATCAGGTAGCATCCAACTTCAGGAAAAAATAGGGATGAATGGTTTGCCGGCAGGGATCAGATCCGTGAGCTAACGCTTGTCACCAATGCGCAAATCCACGACCCAGAACAGAACGCAAACTGCGTCCTACCACTTATAGTATGGCACCAATGCCATAAAATGTTCTGTCAACTGAAGGAGAGAAGGAGAGAAGGAACAATATGAGAGAGCCCACCCCATGGGTATAAGGGAAGGGTTAAGCCTAAATGGGCTCGCACCTACATTGGTGTGAAGGGAATATGTGTATCTCCTTTACATACCTGTTAGTACATGGAGGGTAAGTCGCTCCTAATAAGGGGTAGGGGAATGTCACATGGGGCGCTGTCTGGTCAGGGGTAGTGTTGAGTGAAAAAAGATCACAGGAAGGGAGAGCGGTGGAAACATCTGCACAAAACAGCTAAAAAGAAAAAAAGAGAAAAATAAATAAATGGTGCTGTGTGATTAATTAAAATCACAGACACCGGCCATATATAGCTCAGACTGCAGCATGGGGTGTCCAAAGTGGGCAATAACCATTGCAATCCAGTATGGAAGTGGATTTAGAGGCACATTGCTTTCTACAAAATGTCATATCAAAAAATATATAACGTGTAGTTTGCAAAGCAAAATTAGATAGTTTACCTTTGGAGGTGAAGCGGCTGCAGGACCAGTCTGATGCCTGTACTAGCATGAGACTGGGCGTCCACACCTGCAGCCTAAATAGCACTGCTCATTGTGGGAAAGCTGACACAGCTGGCTCGTGTTTGAACAGGCATCATAACAGTGGGAGGGGTCGCCCTCCGAGTCCCCGGCGCGCAGGCGCGCCCCCTGAACCCCATACACGTATCGGCGTCCAGGAAAGGATGACGTTACACGCCGGAGAGTGCAGACACGTGCTGGGAGGGAGCTGACGTCCGCGTCAGGGGCTCATGGCGCACTGATCGTCATGGCAATGGGATAAGCATATCCCGGCCACGCACGATCATGGGGAAGGAGGCCAAAAGTGTCAAACAAAGGGATGACACATTGGCCCCCGTGCGCCGAGTGGACTGTCCCAGTACGGACCAGCCAATTCCCCAGTACAGCACCAGCCCAGGATCAAAAACCATGGCGGCAACAGACACTCATTCCAGAGACTTGGAAAAAATGCACAGGTTGGGATAAGAGGAAGAACAGGGAAAAAAACGGGAGACAGAAAGCAAGAAAGAAAGAAAAAAGGCAAAAACTGTACAATAAAAGAAGTGCAATAAAAAGGATAAAGGAGGAGGGGCATTTACCGCTGTCCATAGTGATCAATATATAGAACAGAAGCGCATATATGTAATCTGTACGAATATACATATCCATATAAGATCCCATATCCATATATAGAACAGAAACACATACATATAATATATATAAATATACATATCCATACCCAACCTAGATCCCATATCCAACCCATATCCAACCTCGTACGTTATCTTACATTGGTGCGATTATAACAGTCTGCATATGTCAAAAATATGAAGGAGAACATCTGACTGCTGTACCCAAAAGAGAAGCTATGGGAATGATTTATATCAATTTAATGAGGGTTTCACAAGAAGTGGGGCATATTAACCTCAGGGGGGTCCCACTCAGACCCTCCTGAGGTGAAGCCCTCCAAAAAAGGTCGAAAAGAGGCATCATTCAAGCCGGGTGGCTTGGTGGCCTGAAGGCGATAGATCCATTTCTGTACTTTTTGCAACAGGGTTTTATTCCAATCCCCACCGCGTAGCCCTGGGTGAACACGATCTAGAATCAGGAAGGACACTTTGGGGAAGATTCCCGCATGAAACGCAGAGACGTGTCTTCCCAACGGTAAGCTGGGGTTGCATGATTTCATCGAGGCTATATGGCGGTATGCCCGCCGCCAAAATTCCTGGTTTGTTTTACCAACATAGTAGCATGCACAATCACAAATTAGTAAGTATACCACACCAATTCTTTTGCAGTTTGCAAAATGTTTGGGTGCATACTTGTGACCATTGGGCAGTTTGATATTTGATTTGCTGTTCATGAATTGGGAGTATGGGCATCCCCCACACCTGAAAGTACCCGAGATGGGCTGGGCGGAATACTGTATCAGGAGCACAATGGACACCTGCGGCCTGTTGCTTATGTGAGCCGAAGTCTTGCACCTGCTGAGAAAAACTACCCTACTCACAAGTTGGAATTCTTGGCTCTGAAGTGGGCAGTGGTGGACAAGTTGAAAGACTATTGTATGGTGCAGACTTCATTGACAACAACGCACTCAGGTACATACTCCCCACAGCAAAACTGGATGCCACCGGGCACAGGTGGGTGGTCGCCCTATCAGGGTTCTCCTTCAGCCTAAAATACCGCCCAGGAATTGGGAACAGATGCTGATGCCCTGTCGAGGAGACCCTATGACTTGGGGATTTCCTCTGAAGAGTGGACTCAACTGACTTCAGAAGGGATAGTATTTGGGGCAGATATCCCCAAATACTACTGTGATTTGTCCCAGGTCAGGGATAACGGCCTACCTAAGCTTTCAGATAGGGACGAAAGGACCAGATATCAGATCCCCTCTGTAGTTTAACACTGAAGGTCCTGGGGGGCCAATGCCCAAATCTACTGCTCACAGACTCTCCAACAGGAGCACGACTAGTACACAAGGAATGGGATAGACTGCAGTTACACAATTGGGGGATTTACCGAAGGGGCCACTCAGATGATCCTGAAGCTAAGTGGCAGCTATTCTTGCCGAGAATGCATAGAGAGACCATGCTGACTGCCTTGCATGACAATCCTGGCCACTTAGGGCTTGAGAGGACATTCAAACTGGTGCAAGTCCAGTTCCATTGGCTAACTAAGGACCAGCAAGCATCTATGGTGGCCAAAATTCTGGTAGGTAAGTTTTGTCCACTATGGCCTACCTCAGCATATTAACTCTGACCAGGGGAGAGACTGAGAGTAGACTCATTAAAAGACTGTTAGACCTGTTAGGTGTTCAGAAGTGAAGAACCATCCCCTACCATCCTCAAGGGGATCCCCAGCCAGAACGCTTTAATCACACCCTCCTGGATATGCTTGGGACTCTTACGGCTGAAAGGAAACAGCATTGGAGCAGGCAAATTGCAGCTATTGTACACGCCTATAATAGCACTGAAAATGATGCCACGGGCTATTCACCATATAGGCTGATGTTTGGTACCGAAGTTTGACTGCCGGTGGACTTAGCATTTGGCACCTCTTTAGCTTATACCTCGATGGTGTCACACAGAGGATATGTGAATCACCTGAGGAAGAGTCTGAGGACAGCATATGGGAAAGCCCAGGCTGCCTCAGACACCTAGGGGCCAGCGAAACATGCGAAACTGAGACCTAAAAGGTGAGCGTACATGATTTGCAGCCTGGTGACAGTGCTACTGAGGAACCTGAGCATCCCTGGGAAACACAAACTGGCTGAAGTCACAGCCCTACATCAGCTGAAAGCAGTTGCCAGAACTGCCAGTATACCAGAATTTGCCCAGAAGGAAGCACAGGCAAACCATCTCTCAGGAATCACCACCAGTAACCAGGTCCCAATCCTTGCAAACAAACATGGATCCAGAAGACAGTAAGGAACTGGCATGGATTGGCTGTGGCAGTCTATGCTGGCAGAGACTGCCACTCCCCTTTCTCCCAGAGAAGCAGATGCAGGAACCCTCAGGCCTGAGGCTCCAGAGTTCATCCCACAGAGACAACCTTTGGCTAGCCAAGGAGACTTTCCAAGTTCCCCAACTGTAGAAGACATAGAAGCTCCTCAACCTTCTGCAGCATCAGAGGAAGAGGCTACTATACCAGAAATGCCTGAGCCCAAAGAGCAGAGATGAAAACGAACAATTCGCCCACCAAAAAGGCTGACATATAATAACTTAGGCAAAAGTTCGGAAGAAGTGATCCTCATCTCAGGGTACGCACAGCCTGCCGACCCTTTCCATTACAGATTAAGTAGAGGGTGACTCCAACTCACCCCCTGGCACATCTAGAGAGAACACTGGGAAAAAGATGAGGAGGAGAGAGAGAGAGAGAGAGAGAGAGAGAGAGACACACACACACTTTAGGGACCTTTTTTGGCTGTAGGCAGAATCGCATTATAATTAGGGGGAGGGACAAGCGTTTGTAGGCGTGGCATAGTAAAAACGAAAAATGTGGCGTGGTGAAAAATGGGCATGGCTTACGCGAATAGTGGGCGTGGCTTTAATGAGCATGGCTCAAAGGGGGTGTGGTTAGAGTCAGAGATGAATGAGGGATGGAGAGGGAAAGGGGGAAAGGGGGAAAGGGGGAAGGGGAGGGATGGAGGGACAGCAGCCCCAGATCCTACACCACAATAGAAATGTGTATTCCAGAGTTTAACAATCAGCAGTTAAAGATACTCCAAACACTTGGTGTTAGCACTTCAATAATCCCGGCACCATGGTTGTTATGGTGTCAGTATGATTAAAGCTCATTATTTCTATTATTACATTGTAATGTAAAATTAAATCATTCAACTCACCATAATGCTGAATCAGTGGGAGCCCTGAGCGTGTCACCTGCCCCCATTGCCTGCCGCCAGATGCCATCAGGTGCCCCCAGCAGAGTCGGTCCTTACATCAGGTGCCCCAGTGCAGTCCGTCCTTACATCAGGTGCCCCCAGCGCAGTCTGTCCTTACATCAGGTGCCCCCAGCAGAGTCCGTCCTTACATCAGGTGCCCCCAGCAGAGTCCGTCCTTACATCAGGTGCCCCTAGCAGAGTCCGTCCTTACATCAGGCGCCCCCAGCAGAGTCCGTCCTTACATCAGGTGCCCCCAGCAGAGTCCGTCCTTACATCAGGTGCCCCCAGCAGAGTCCGTCCTTACATCAGGTGCCCCCAGCAGAGTCCGTCCTTACATCAGGTGCCCCCAGCGGAGTCCGTCCTTACATCAGGTTCCCCTAGCGGAGTTCGTCCTTACATCAGGTGCCCCCAGTGGAGTCCATCCTTACATCAGGTGCCCCCATCAGTGGAGCCTTCCTCACATCTGTGTCTCCAGCAGCGGAGCCCCTCCTTATATCTGTGTTCCCAGCAGCGGAGTCCTCTTTACATCTGTGTCCCCATCATCAGAGCCCCTCCCTACATCTGTGTCCCCAGCAGCGGAGTCAATCTTTACTTCTGGTGTCCTCATCAGCAGAGTCCTCCTTACATCTGGTGTCCCCATCAGTCCTTCTTACATCTGGTGTCCCCATCAGTCCTCCTTACATCTGGTGTCCCCATCAGCAGAGTCCTCCTTACATCTGTGTCCCCATCAGCAGAGCCCTCCTTACATCTGTGTCCCCATCAGCAGAGTCCTCCTTACATCTGGTGTCCTCATCAGCAGAGCCCTCCTTACATCTGTGTCCCCATCAGCAGAGTCCTCCTTACATCTTGTGTCCTCATCAGCAGAGTCCTCCTTACATCTGGTGTCCCCATCAGTCCTCCTTACATCTGGTGTCCCCATCAGCAGAGTCCTCCTTACATCTGGTGTCCCCATCAGTCCTTCTTACATCTGTGTCCCCATCAGCAGAGTCCTCCTTACATCTGGTATCCCCATCAGTCCTCCTTACATCTGTGTCCCCATCAGCAGAGTCCTCCTTACATCTGGTGTCCCCATCAGCAGAGTCCTCCTTACATCTGGTGTCCCCATCAGTCCTCCTTACATCTGGTGTCCCCATCAGTCCTCCTTACATGCCCTTGGTGTCCCCATTAGTCCTTCTTACATCTGGTGTCCCCATCAGCGGAGTCCTCCTCACATCAGCGTCCATCTCCAGCAGCGGAGCCTGTGTTGTAAAAAATCTCTCGACCTATGCAGAAGCTCGACCACGTCACTTCCGGTGCAGCTCATACAGCTGTTGGCAGGGCTTACCGTGCATGCGCGATTCACTGCCCTTAATCGCGAATGCGCGGGAGCTATCCACAGTCAAGGAAAATTATGGTCTCGAGCGGGTGGGCGGGTGGAGGCGGAGAGATGGTTAGAACGTCAGCACCAGCCCCGCCCACACCACCCCACTAACCATGTTGACAGGAGAGTGGAGCTTGGAGAGGAGGGCGGCCTCCGTGCATAGCACTGTCTATGTACACTGTTCTGCCATCAAACGCATCCACTGTGCCCATCTGCCACTTTGCCCATCAAATGCAGCCACTGTACCCATCTGCCACTTTGCACAAACGCAGCCACTGTGCCCATCTGCCACTTTGCACAAACACAGCCACTGTGCCCATCTGCCACTGTGCCCATCAAACGCAGCCACTGTGCCCATCAAACGCATCCACTGCGTTTGATGGGCATCAAACGCATCCACTGTGCCCATCTGCCACTTTGCCCATCAAACGTAGCAACTGTGCCCATCAAACGCAGCCACTGTGCCCATCTGCCACTTTGCCCAAACGCAGCCACTGTGCCCATCTGCCACTGTGCCCAAACGCAGCCACCCTCTCCACTGAACACAAGGGGATTAGTCCTCAAGGCGGCAGCGGCGGCCATCTTCTTGTAGCCTGCTGGCTGTTTTTGCTAAAACATTCCCGATTTTCCCAGGACAAAAAGCAAAATCCCGGCAATTTAATCGGGACGAGCTCCAATCGTGATGAGGGTCCCAAAATCGGGATTGTCCCGGGAAAATCGGGACTGTTGGCAAGTATGGATATCACATGCCAATTAAGATAGCGCAGCACTTATCTTTGGATTTATTTTAATACATTTGTCAAATCAAAAGAAAGAACTTTTTTTTTTTCAAATTTACTTGAAAATCTATTACTGTATGGGCAGCTTAACCACTTGCTGACCACCTAACGTACTAGTATGGCAGCAAAGTGGCCTCTCTGCACAGGATCACATAACTAGTCCATGCGCCCGGCTATGATTTGTTACAGCCAGGGCTTTTTTCCACCCGGAACAGCATTCCGCCTCCTCCTGCAATAGCCACTTACCCGCCGCTAACTGCTGTACTTTCCACACATGGAGTCCCAGCTTCTGTGTGTTAAGGTGACAGCACTTCCTCCCAGCGGTGCACACAGCCCTCCCTGCCCCACAGTAACTCTATGAAAGGGGGGGGGGGCGGGATGTCCACAGCAGCTCTATTTTGCCAGCAGCAGCTCCTTCTAAAGGTAACAGTAACTGTTGTAGGTGCTAGTTGGCAGGAACCAGGACCCAATAAGAGGAGGATCAGGTCTACACTGTGCAAATCCATTGCACAGAGCAGGTAAGTATAACATTTTTTGTTTTTTAATTTATCTTTATAATCACTTTATAGGGACTTTTCAGTCTGTTGTATACATAATAATTTAGAAGGCTACAGCTTCACTGCTGTCTGCAAGGACCTGAGTGGGCCACACAGTGCTGTAACTTATAAGTTACACGTTAACTTAAAGTAACTTCTGTGTATAGGAAACTAGATGGCCTGTGCTGCCTGACAGGAATAGTCACTAGTTACTTTATACTATATATATTTATGTCAGTTGTATACTCACCAGCTTTGTTACTCCCCGTGACATCAAGATAGTCAATTAACCACTTCCCGACCAGCTGCCGCAGTTATACTGCAGCAGGTTGGCACAACTACGCAAGCCATTGTAGCTGTACATCAGCTCTTTAAGACACTGTAGCAGGCGTGCGCATGCCGCCGGAGGCGCGCGTGCCCGCAGTGTGTCCTCAGAGCCAATGCGCATGCCCAGGGGGCGCGATGACTGCCGGGCACCCACAATCGCTGGTGACAGAGTGAGAACCAGGATCTGTGTGTATAAACACACAGATCCTGGTTCTGTCAGGGGAGAGGAGACATGTGTTCCTACTAAGGATGAGCTCTGAGTTCGAGTCGAACTCATGTTCGACTCGAACACCGGCTGTTCGCCAGTTCACCGAACAGCGAACAATTTGGGGTGTTCGCGGCAAATTCGAATGCCGCGGAACACCCTTTAAAAGTCTATGGGAGAAATCAAAAGTGCTAATTTTAAAGGCTTATATGCATGGTATTGTCATAAAAAGTGTTTGGGTACCTGGGTCCTGCCCCAGGGGACATGGATCAATGCAAAAAAAAGTTTTAAAAACCCCAGTTTTTTCGGGAGCAGTGATTTTAATAATGCTTAAAGAAACAATAAAAGTGTAATATCCCTTTAAATTTCGTACCTGGGGGGGTGTCTATAGTATGCCTGTAAAGGGGCGCATGTTTCCCGTGTTTAGAACAGTCTGACAGCAAAATGAAATTTCAAAGGAATAAAAGTCACCTTTTTTTCCTTTGAAATGGGGCGGGGTTACGTACCGGGTGACCCCGCCCCCTCTGACGTCACGGGGAATGCCACAGGGAAGTCCCCGTCAAGTCCCCATGCGTCAGAGGGGGCAGGGTCACCGGGTGGCCCCGTTCCCCCATTATTTAAGAACTGTCAGAAGAGGAGAAGCGTCACACAGTGGGAGCCTCCCTCCATGCCATCATGGATGCGGAGCGGCCCGAAAAGAAGATGAAGACAAGAAGATGAAGAGAAGAAGATGAAGAGAAAAAGATAAAGAAAAAGATGAAGAGAGAAGCGTCACACAGCGGGAGCCTCCCTCCATGCCATCATGGATGCGGAGCGGCCCGAGGAGAAGAAGATAAGAGGACGCCGCGGAGGAAGATGTCGGACGAGAACACCGGAGGAAGAACCAGAAGAAGAAGAAGAAGAAGATGGAGGAAGAAACCGAAAGAAGATAGAAGATAGAAGAAAGAAGATAGAAGATAGAAGAAAGAAGAAGCATTTAAATAAAGGAATTGTCAAAAACTGTCTCTTGTCATTTTCAACATTTTTGACAGTTTTTTTGTGAAATGGTAGGGGTACATTTGTACCCCCTTACCATTTCACACAGGGGGGAGGGCCGGGATCTGGGGGTCCCCTTGTTAAAGGGGGCTTCCAGATTCCGATAAGCCCCCTGCCCGCAGACCCCCACAACCACAGGGCAAGGGTTGTGGGGATGAGGCCCTTGTCCCCATCAACATGGGGCTACCCCAAAGCACCCTCCCAATGTTGAGGGCAAGTGGCCTGGTACGGTTCAGGAGGGGCGGCGCTCTCTCGCCCCCCCTCTTTTCCTGCGGCCTGCCAGGTTGCGTGCTCGGATAAGGGTCTAGTATGGATTTTTTGGGGTACCCCACGCGTTTTTTTTTTTAAATTTTGGCGCGGGGTTCCCCTTAAAATCCATACCAGACCTGAAGGGTCTGGTATGGATTTTAAGGGGGGACCCCACGCCATTTTTAAAAAAAAAATTTGGCCGGGGTTCCCCTTAATAACCATACCAGGCCTCAGGCCTGGTATGGAATTTAGGGGGACCCCCACGTAATTTTTTTTTTTTAATTTCGGTTCGGGGTTCCCCTGTGGGGAATTCCCATGCCGTTTTTATCAATGAACTTTTATGTGTATTGTCGGACCGGCAATTAATTAATAGCCGCGAGTAGTTTTTAATTACTTTTTAAAACTTTTTTTTGCATTGATCCTTGTCCCCTGGGGCAGGACCCAGGTCGCCAAACACTTTTTATGACAATAACTTGCATATAAGTCTTTAAAATTAGCACTTTTGATTATTCATGTTCGTGTCCCATAGACTTTAACGTTGTTCGCGTGTTCGAACAAATTTTTTGCCTGTTCGCAAGTACTGGTGCGAACCGAACAGGGGGGGTGTTCGGCTCATCCCTAGTTCCTACTAAGTAGGAACAACAATCTCTCTCCTCCTCTAGTCAGCCACATTCCCCCCACAGTTAGAAACACATATAGGCAACACAGTTAATCCCCTTATCACCCCCCCCCCCTGGTGTTAACCCTTCCCTGCCAATGACATTTATACAGTTATTAGTGGCTATTTTTAGCTCTGATCACTGTATAAATGTCACTGGTCCCAAAAAAAGTGTCTGATGTGTCCGTAAATGTTGCAGTCCCGATAAAAAAATAAATAAAAAATTTCGCAGATCACCGCCATTACTAGTAGAAAAAAATATATAATAAAAATGTCATAAATATATCCCCTATTTTGTAGATGCTATAACTTTTGCGCAAACCAATCAATATACGCTTATTGCAATTTTTTTACCAAAAATATGTAGAAGAATACATATCAGCCTAAACTGATGAAGAAATTCGTAAAATTTTTTTTGGGGGCTATTTATTATAGCAAAAAGTACAAAATATTGTTTTGTTTTTTTTTCAAAATTGTCGCTTTTTTGTATATCGCAAAACATAAAAACCACAGAGGTGATCAAATACCACCAAAAGAAAGCTCTATTTTTTTGGGGAAAAAAAGGACATAAATTTTGTTTGGGTACAGTATCACACGACCGCGCAATTGTCAGGTAAAGCGATGCAGTGCCGTATTGCAAAAATGGCCTGGTCAAAAAGGGGGCAAATCCTTCCGGGGCTGAACTGGTTAATGCCTCATTGCCATTCATTGTCTGACCAAAGAATTGAAGAGGACTGTGGGTGAAGAGGTTCACTTCTACCTCTAAATGCCAGTACTATCCACCCAGTCTACTGGACAACTCCAATCTTTTTTCATGTTTTTGCCATTTGGGATGCCAGTGCCAAAGATGTGAAGAGGATTGTGGGTAAAGAGGTTCACTTCTGCCTTTAAAGGCCAGTACTATCTATCCCTGCCTACTGGAAAACCCCAATCTTTTTTCATGTTTTCCCATTTGAGAAGCCAGTGCCAAAGAAGTGAAGAGGACTTTTTGTGAAGATGTATACTTCTACTCCTAAATGCCAGTATTATCGACCCCTGCCTACTGGACAACCCCAATCTATTTTCATGTTTTTGCCCTTTGAGAAGCCAGTACAGAAAGGGGGCCTGGTCAGAAAGGGGGCAAATCCTTTCGGGGCTGAAGTGGTTAATGCCTCATTCCCAATCATTGTCTGACCAAAGAAGTGAAGAGGACTGTGGGTGAAAAGGTTCACTTCTACCCCTAAATGCCAGTATTATCCACCCAGTCTACTGGACAACTCCAATCTTTTTTCATGTTTTTGCCATTTGGGATGCCAGTGCCAAAGACATGAAGAGGGATGTGGGTGAATAGGTTCACTTCTACCCTTAAATGCCAGTACTATCCACCCCTGCCTACTGGAAAACCCCAAACATTTTTCATGTTTTGCCATTTTGAAAGCCAGTTCAAAGAACTCAAGAGGTTCGTTTCTACTCCTAAATACCAGTACTATCTACCCCTGGCTATTGGACAACCCCAATCATTTTTCATGGCCACTGGGAGGCCTCGCACTCCCAGGGGCCTCGCAGCCGCCTACTTTGCCCATACCTCAACCTCCTCAGCGAATCAGAGTCCCGGGATGCCCTCAGCTGGGTGCGGTTTATCTTCGTTTCCGCACGCCGCCCGCAAGCTCCACTTTTTATGGCAAAGACCATAAAAGACCATTACGACATCTCCCCCTGTAGTCCATGGCTACCTGACACATACACAATGCAGATGCCCCTCCTCCTCCTGTGCTGTGAGGATCACCACGCTGCCAAGACAGCGCTACTGGTCTGAGATCAACTGAACGTATCTAAAGTGAGTCTTCCAGAGAAGGGGGGCATGGACAAGAGGGGGGGATATGTTCTAGGGGGCACTTTAGGACCTGTGCTGCAAGGGGGCTTGGATATGAAATCCATCCCCCCTTAACACATATCCCCCCCCCAAAAAAAAATCAAAGAACTGCTGTCTTCCACAGAGGGGGTGGCCCTTGGCACCCCACAAGAGATGTGGATAATTGCTCCAGGTGCCCATACTAGTGCCCCCCTTCCAGGCAAGTTAGTGAAGCAAAGTGTGGGTTCCAGGTCACAGGGTGGGCTCACAGGAATTCGCTATGCGTTTCACATGTGAGCCGGGTGCAATTTCAGCCCAATTATATATGCAGTCTCTGACCGTCTCCTGTACCATGTCTGTAGCCTCTGACCGTCTCCTGTACTATGTCTGCAGTCTCTGACCATCTCCTGTACCATGTATGCAGTCTCTGACCATCTTCTGTATTATGTATGCAGTCTCTGACCATCACCTGTATCATGTATGCAGTCTGACCATCTCCTGTATCATGTCCGTACACTCTGACCATCTCCTGTATCATGTATGCAGTCTCTGATCCTCTCTTGTAGTATGTCTGCAGTCTGACCATCTCTTGTATTATGGCCTCACAGTCTCGTAATCTAATATAGGATGAAAGGAGAGCCACCAAGCTGGAGCACAGAGAGGACCATCTGACTGAGTCCTGCACGGTGCACCTGAGTGGTGGTCAGTGACAGAGTAGCAAGGCCAGTCTGAGGGGGATCACTGATATAAGGGGCAGTGAATACAGTAAGGTAAAGGGGCGCTGATATAAAGGTTACCCCTTATATCAGTAACCCCCTCACCCCTCCCTGCTCTATGGTGACCAGTGTCCCCCCCACAATGACAAAGGGGAACTCTGATGTAAAGGGGAACGCAGTGGACTCTGATATAAGGTGATCTTGTCACCAGAGGCCCCCCTTATACCAAAGTCTGCAACATTCCGACTAACATCAAATTTCCCCTTGCACTGTAAGGGGGAATCCTGCACACTCTGATGTAAGGAGGAACTCTGTGCTGGGTTATATTAACCTGACCTTCATGTAAATGGAGAAATATGTTTTTGACTCTTGTTATACCTTAAACATTAATAGTAGCAGCTGCACAAATGTTATCTATATTTGTGTGCGTGTAATATACAGTATTTCACAAAAGTGAGTACACCCCTCACATTTTTGTAATTATTTTATTATATCTTTTCATGTGACAACACTGAAGAAATGACACTTTGCTACAATGTAAAGTAGTGAGTGTACAGCTTGTATAACAGTGTAAATTTGCTGTCCCCTCAAAATAACTCAACGACCAGGCATTATTGTCTAAACCGCTGGCAACAAAAGTGAGTAAAACCCTAAGTGAAAATGTCCAGATTGGGCCCAATTAGTCATTTTCCCTCCCCGGTGTCATGTGACTCCTTAGTGTTACAAGGTCTCAGGTGTGAATGGGGAGCAGGTGTGTTAAATTGGGTGTTATTGCTCTCACTCTCTCATACTGGTCACTGGAAGTTCAACATGGCACCTCATGGCAAAGAACTCTGAGGATCTGAAAAAAAGAATTGTTGCTCTACATAAAGATGGCCTAGGCTATAAAAATATTGCCAAGACCATACAGTGTTTTAACAGGACAGGTTCCACTCAGAACAGGCCTTGCCATGTTCAACCAAAAAAGTTGAGTGCACGTGTTCAGAGTCATATCCAGAGGTTGTCTTTGGGAAATAGACATATGAGTGCTGCCAGCATCGCTGCAGAGGTTGAAGGGTTGGGGGGGTCAGCCTGTCAGTGCTCAGACCATATGCCGCACACTGCATAAAATTGGTCTGCATGGCTGTCATCCCAGAAGGAAGCTTCTTTTAAAGATGATGCACAAGAAAGCCCGCAGTTTGGTGAAGACAAGCAGACTAAGGACATGGATTAATGGAACCATGTCCTGTGGTCTAATGAGACCAAGATAAGCTTATTTGGTTCAAATGGTGTCAAGCGTGTGTGGCGGCAACCAGGTGAGAAGTACAAAGACAAGTGTGTCTTGCCTACAGTCAAGCATGGTGGTGGGAGTGTCATGGTCTGGGGCTGCATGAGTGCTGTCGGCACTGGGGAGCTACAGTTCATTGAGGGAACCATGAATGCCAACATGTACTGTGACATACTGAAACAGCGCATGATCCCCTCCCTTCAGAGACTGGGCCGCAGGGCAGTATTCCAACATAACGACCCCAAACACACCTCCAAGACAACCACTGCCTTGCTAAAGAAGCTGAGGGTAAAGGTGATGTACTGACCAACCATGTCTCCAGACCTAAACCCTATTGAGCATCTGTGGGGCATCCTCAAACGGAAGGTGGAGGAGCACAAGGTCTCCAACATCCACCAGCATTGTGATATGGCCATGGAAGAGTGGAAGAGGACTCCAGTGGCAACCCGTGAAGCTCTGGTGAAAGCCATGCCAAAGAGGGTTAAGGCAGTTCTGGAAAATAATGGTGGCCACATAAAATATTCACACTTTGGGCCCAATTTGGACATTTTCACATAGGGGTGTACTCACTTGTTGCCAGCGGTTTAGACATTAATGGCTGTGTGTTGAGTTATTTTGAGGGGACAGCAAATTTACACTCTTATACAAGCTGTACACTCACTACTTTACATTGTAGCAAAGTATAATTTCTTTAGTGTTGTCACAAAAAACTTACAAAATTTGAGGGGTGTACTCACTTTTGTGAGATACTGTATATAGATTTGTAATATATTATATATATAGAGTATATATATATTTGATTAAAGAAGAATTGGTTAGAGAAAATGCTAGAAATTGTAATTTCATAGTTCATAGGATTTAAAAGTGGTTGTAAACCCTTACATACCACTTTTCCCTACAGGTAAGCCTGTAATATGGCTTACCTGTAGGTACTGAAAATATCTCCTAAACCTATACGGTTTAGGAAATATTTACCATATACACTTGTGCCGACGTCATTGGAGCATGCGCACTGAATAAAGGGCACCTTTTTAAAGGGCTCGTGCCGTGACTGTAGGCTTGCGCGCACATGCGCGGGAGTGACGTCACACGATTCCGGACAGTCACAGAGCCAGAGTTTATGGCCCCGGAAGGAAGAGGGGTAGAGAAGGACGCGGCCACTAGTGGGGACATCGGGGAAATCGCGGGCTTCGTTTGCAGGTAAGTGGCACATAATGGGCTAGTATGCAATGCATACTAGCCCATTGTGCTTTTACTTTGCATGGAACAAAAGAGGAAGTAAAGCCCATCAGGGTTTACTTCCTCTTTATATATGCAATTTATACAGTTAATTTTTATTGCTTGAATTATTTTTCCCATTATAGGCGTGAATGGGGCCTCATGTCTAAGGTTTGCCTAAGGCCTCACGAAGCCTAGAGCCTCTGGACCTGGGTAAATGAAAACCTTCACAGACATGGAATTGCAGTTACACAGATATATAAAATAACAGAAATGAGTCAGACAAAAATGCAGTTGTACCATTCAAAATGAAAAAAAAATAAAAATAAGTGTTTAACAATTAGCTCAAATGACACTATATACTCTATTCTATTAAAGCTGAATTCCAGGCAAACCACTAAATACTTAGAAAGAAATATAAGGGAGCTGTTTTGCCTGCCATAGGATGTGCATTTCTGTCTATGTCATCCTGAAATTTATACAGCTGTCACCCTGCACTACCCTGAGTGGCAGGACAGCAGGGTTGATTTGTTTCGCTGCAATTGAATAACACGTAAAGTTATGGTAAAGTCCCCCTGGACACTGTGGGAGTGACATAATCACGGCTCAGCTACTCAAAGGACTGCAGCCCGTGAACCTGGAAGGATACCAGGTGAAGATGGAAGCCCTGTCAGCGGTGACAGCATGCTGCTGGAGGTCTTCGTTTCAAGGTCATCTTTTCATAATATGCTAGTATGCATTGCATATTAGCACATTATGACTTTACCTTGCAGGGAGAAGATCTATATGTTTTTTTTTTCAATTTTACTTCCACTTTAAGGTGTTGTTTCTCCCCCAGCCTGTGACTGGACAGTGAAAAGAGAAGTAGCATACTGATGAGCTAATTTCTCTGCCACTCTGCTCTTTCCTCCTTTTATTATGCTCCTTGTACTGCAGAATGGCTGATGAGTTGTGCTTTTTTTGCCCTTTCTCATTCTGAATTATGCTGTAAAGGGGCTGCAGGGGGCTAATACCAAGTACAATTTAGGTACTGACACTGCTTACATTAAAGGGGTTGTAAAGGTTCTTATAAAAATAACAAACATGTTATACTTACCTGCTCTGTGCAAGGGTTTTGCACAGAGCAGCCCCAGATCCTCTTCTGGGATGCACACCTAGCTCCTCCCCTTCATCAGGTGCTCCCACGGAAAGCAACCCTTTCCTGGGGGCACCCAGGCATTTTTTTCCCCCGAGTCCTGCTGCTGCGTCCATTGACACAGACAGCAAGACTCGGCTCCGCCCCCGTTCCCGTGTAACTGGATTTGATTGACACCAGCGGTAACCAATGGCTCCTGCTGCTATCAATCTGTCAATCTGAGATGAGAGCCAGCGGCTGGAGTCACTAGGCTCGTGCACGGCACTCAAGCAAATGGTAAGGTAAGAAAGAAAGAGGGGGGGCTGCAGCAAAGAAGGTTTTTCACCTTAATGCATAGAATGCATTAAAGTGAAAAATGTGGAGACTTTACAATCCCTTTAAAAAAACACATTTAAGAATGCATTAATGAATACAGAGCTGCATTAATTAGTGTCTTTTATATCAATACAGCAATTAAGGTAGATTTATTCAAGACTTTTAATTATGTTAATGTTTAAAACAAAGATGTGCAGGGGGCTCCATTTGTAAGATTAAGGGAGGACGTAGGTACATCAACATTTCTAAATGATCTGATGAAAATATTCTTAATGTACATAGGATTTTCTACAATGATGAAAAAATGTATGCATTTTAAACAACTTAATCATAGCTTGTTTCCATTAAAAACACCTTCATAGATATATAGAGCAAATTGCACAAAAGGAGATACTGTATATGCTATAAGCATACCAAGCAAGGCACAAAAACAAGTAGAAATTATGTATAATAATAATAATAATAATAATAATATGAAATGACATAATAAAAATGTAATGGGTTTAAGTGTATTTAAGCCCCACATTTATTTTTTTTCTAGAGTGGTGAGGGATTACAGTTGAGGTTTTAATTATTTTATGCATCTCCACAATGGAGATTCACTCTCTCTATTTGTCCTGGTGACCACTGTCGCCAAGACTGAAAATAAGGTGCCACTAGAACAGGAATTATGTGGGAGAAATCACCTCTCAGACACTTGATATTGGAACAAGTGTCCCCACTGAGGGCCTTACCCTTTAGGGCGCATGTATACTGGGCATTTTGCCCCGGTGCATGAGGCTCTGGCATTTAGCTGCAGGTCAGGGCTACTGCTGCCAGCCTCTCTAACTCTATGATAGGCTGAGAGCTGCTGCAGCTGGTTGGGGCAGGTCAATGCACCTAGTGGTATGAACGCTTAGAGCAGTATGCACCCAGGAAAGAATGCCCAGAGCGCAAAAAAGTTTGAGTTCTGGCCATTTGTCCCTAGGTGCATGCTGCCTTTAGTACTACTCAGTGCACAGCCCAGCCCCATCCAGTTACTGTTATCCCATCCAGCTGTCAGCCCCTCATAGAGTTTGACAGGCTACTGGCAGCGGGGCAATGTGGAGAGCAAGGAAGCAAAGCCCAAAGGCAAAGTGGGCAAAGGATTGCTCCTTCCAGCAGGACAATGCACCATGTCACAAAGCTCAAATCATCTCACCACTGGTTTCTTGAACATGACAATGAGGTCACTGTATTCCAATGGTCTCCACAGTCACCAGATCTCAATCCAATAGAGCACCTTTGGGATGTGGTGGAACGGGACATTTGTATCTAGGATATGCAGCCGACAAATCTGCAGCAACTGCGTGATGCTATCATGTCAATATGGACCAAAATTTAAGGAATGTTTCCAACACCTTGTTGAATCTATGCCATTAGAATTAAGGCAGTTCTGAAGGCAAAAGGGGGTCCAACCTGATACTAGCAAGGTGTACCTAATCAGTGGCTGGTGAATGTATATCCGATAAGTATTTTGCTGTGCCTTCAAGATGGTTGAGATTCATTTGGAGTAGAAATCACCGTGTTCAAATTCTGGACATTTATGTGTACAGTTTGGCTTTTTGGGAAAATTCACAAATGTGGACTTTTTTTCCATCTAATTCGGTTTATTGTATAATAAGCATTTTATAAATTTTATGTAGAAACTTGATTAGTGTGGCACATTTGATATACTATAATACAGGGTTAGTTCTTAGATGTGGTGGCTGCATTCATTTTCAAATGCAGCGTTTCAGGGGGAAAAGCCCCCTTCTGCAGGGCCTGAGCCATTGAGGTTATTGGAATGAAGACAGAATGCAGTAAGGGGTCTGTGTTAAGGCTTGATGAAGACTAGTGGCAGGCCAGGTGAGGTGACAATACTCACCCACTGTACTGTATCTATGGAGGATCAATTTTGTCACCCTACAATAGGAGATGTGTTAGGACTATGGAATACTCCCCTTCTCCATGGCTCCATACAATTTTTTGAGATTTTTCTGCAATGTACAGAGAAGGTTATGAGCTCACTGGGTTTCTGCACTTCTCAAGCAGATATAACAAAATGTTTTCAAAAATAAAGGAATCAAATAAGAGAAGTTCATTGTTAGGGGTTACATACACTTCCAATTAGCACAGGCTTATTATTTTCTATCCTTATCCATATTTCTATCCTAGAACAATGTTAATGAAGTTTTCTTAAAAATATAGACTTCCTTGGTTTAAGTGCACGGCCCTTCAATTTTCAGGGTCGGTGTTATTTTATCTTAAAAATCTTTCATCAGAGTCTCATAATGAAGTAATGAAGAGATCAAGCTTAGCACAATCCGATCCTGATATGTAGTTATATTTAGAATTCCAGCACTTGCCATTTTGCATAATGTCTTAAATAAATAACGACAAAATCCACTCTGTATTTATTAGTAGCGATAGGAATCATAGTATAAGAATTCCCCATTTTCATACCGTGGTCCTCAGATGGGTAAACACTACTTATACCTATCAGTTTTTGACATCCAGTACGATCCTACTATGAAATTTTAACTACTTTTTTTTTAAATGTTTTTATTTATTTATTTGGCATTCATTTGAGTATGCTGACAAGAGATCAGTTCCAAAAGGCTTAGCCATCTAAATTTCTAAAGCTGAATCCCAAGCAAACAGCAGAATACACAAATGAAATACATATGTTGTAAATAGGAGCTGTTTTTGTATTTCTGACCATCCAGTCCCACGATTTATACAGCTCTGCTACATAGTGCAGACCTGTCTTGCAAGGGAAAAGATCTGATTTTTGTCAGCTAAATAAAACCCAAGTTCCAATTTGCAAATATGCAGCAGGTTAATGAGTATTACGTTGGACGTTAACATGCATTGCGTTACAGTATCCTGTTCATTTTGAATGGGCTATCAATGCATCCCAATGACCCTTTCCTTGTAATCCACATGACCGATCACACCTGATCCTTTCTTTGAAATGTAACACATGGAAACACACCACTGTCTGCTGCTGCACATTACCTTCTGTGCTAGGGTGTCATTAAATGAAAAGCACCTCAATGTAACCCATAAGTGTAAATTCAATTGGAAGCATGCAGGACCCAAGAGTGCTGGTGGGGGACCCCTGAAGAGGTTTAGGGCCACAAAACTTTTGCACAGTGCAGTTAAGTAGAATATGGTTATTATTTTTAAAAAAATAACCTTTACAATCACTTTAACTCTTTCTCCTGAGGCATCGTTTCTTATGTTATGGGTCGTTGACCCATTGTCCATGGCTCACGACCAGCAATCTGCTGTGTATTTGGAGCTAGTAAACTTAAGGCCTGATATTTCACTGTGCTTTCATACTTGATTTGATTGTAGCCGTACATTGATTTGTATACATTGATTTGTATGTGTTTGTTTTTCTCTCTTTTTTTTTTCTTTGACATTCTGCTTAAAATTTTGTGAATCAGTATTGCTTGGACCTTGAAGAAGGGGACATACCCCGAAAGCTTGTCCTGAAAAATTGTATGTTAGTGCAAATAAAAAAAGTATCACGGACAGTACTCATTTTTCACTGTGCTTTCAGAAAGTCTCTTTTGTTTTTATACCCAGGACTTATGAGTCCCACTAACTGTCCCAGACCTGCTCCTGCACTGCTGCACTTTGTTGCTGCCCCAGTAGACAGTGGCAGTGTCACCACATTGAACAGGCAGCAGTAAGCTCCATAGATACTGTTGGTGGCTTTAGAGTGAGCTGTATAGGTGGGGAGCTTCCTCTTTCATGGGGGTGCTGTGGCTGTGAAATAAGTTACCTTTGTGTCCATACAATCCAGTGTGAGCAATGGTAACCAGGGGAATTGATTAACTACTTCAGCTCTGGAAGGTTTTACCCTCTTCCTGACCAAGCTGATTTTTGGATACGGAACTGCGTTGCTTTAACTGACAATTGCACGGTTGTGCGACACTGTACCCAAATACAATTTATGTCCCTTTTCCCCACAAATAGAGCTTTCTTTTGGTGTTATTCAATCACCTCTGCTGTCTTTATTTTTTGTGCTATAAACAAAAAAGACCGACAATTTTGAAAAAAAACAAAAAACAAAAAAAAACAATATATTCTTACTCTGCTATAAAAAAAACATTCCCAATAAAAGAAAATCCAAATTTCTTTATCAATTTCGGCCAATATGTATTCTGCTACATATTTTTGGTAAAAAAATCCCAAGTGTAGATTGGTTTGCGCAAAAGTTATAGCATCCACAAACTATGGGATAGTTTTATGGACTTTTTTTAATTATTGTTTTTACTAGTAATGACGGCGATCAGCGATTTTTAGAGGGACTGCAACATTGCAGCAGACAAATCTGACACGAAGTGACACTTTTTGGGGACCAGTGACACCAATACAGTGATCAGTGCTAAAAAAAAGAAAAAAGCAGATTTCTAACTATGGGGGGGGGGGGGGGGCGTGGATGCACTGGAGGAAAAGGGAGATCCGTGTTTCAGCTTAGCTTACTTGTTTACATGGCAGACCGCTGTTCTGCCTTTCCTCCGAATGATTGGCGGGTCCTGGCGGCCACTGCAGCCACTAGACCTGCTGATTGGCTCCCACTGTGTCCAATCAGGTACGTGATTTTGCGCAGCTGGGCTACCCTGCCGCAGTATATAAGCAGTGGGCAGTCTGGAAGCAGGTAAACCAATAACATTAATGAAGCTCTCCTTAATAGTAGGCTCAGATAAAGTGTTAGACCTCTTTCTATATTCTGCAAGCAGAAAAGTATATGTAATTAAAGAATTACATTTTTTTTTAAAAAAGATTGTGCTGAGGTTTAAGGCTCCATGCAATACTAGCTCATAAAAACACCAGTGCTCTTGGCAGAAAAAAGCACAAATTTTGAGCATTTTTCTTTTAGTGTTTAGGAGCGTTTTTCTGCCAGAAAAAAAACCTAAAAATGCAAAACAGAAGGGTTTTTTTTTCTGCCTCTAAATGCTGAGCTTAAAAAAACACTGCTAGACTACCTAATGCGCATGGACACATTTGTTGCTTCTACAGGCAAAACACTAAACTCCTCTAGGAACAGTTTTTTTACGCTAGTGTGCATGAAGCCCAAATGTGTCTATGAGATTCTTGCTTGTGCCACAGTAGTTGAAGCATATTTAATGGGTACAAAGACTGTAGCACTTGTGTGCTGTGCATACAGAGAGTAGGCTTGCGTTAATTCTATTGGTAGTAAATTATGACTCATTTAGCCACTCTCACTGAGAGAATTGTAGGCATACCCAAAGTTCACCATGGTGCTCACAGTCATTGTTCTTCTAGGGTTGTCATTTAGGGTGAGCATTTAGAATGACAATGGGATAATTTGGTAGGGGCTATGATCAGTGTATATGTGGGTTTCAAGCCCTATTACCTGGTTCCCTTATGGCCCATTGTACAATGATGGCTGGGCAGGACCGCTCTTGTTCTGGGAGGACATCATATGTCGTCCTTCCATTCTTACCAAGCATGCGCACCACCGGGGGGCTCGCAGCGGGGCAATCAGTGGTGAGCTGTGTTCCTTGGACACAATGCATCACCGATCAGGGTAAAGACCCAATGAAGTTGGCTCTTTAACATGTGATCAGCTGTGTCCAATAACAGATGATCACATGTAAACAAATGTTGGTTATTGGCATTTCCTTTCCTCAGCGCTATCACTGTCTGAGGAAAGGAAAGCCGATAACTGGCTTTCCTGTGACAGGGCACATTTACTCTGATAATTAGTGCAGCCCCATCAGTGCCAATCAATGTCCATCAGTGCAGCATATTAATGGCCATCAGTGCAGCCTCATCAGTGCCAATCAGTGTACATCATTGCAGCATATCAATAGCCATTAGTGCAACCTCATCAGTGCCCATCAGTGCCCCCTCACCAGCACCCATCAGTGCAGCCTATAAGTGCTGCCTCATCAGTGCCCAACAATGCAGCCTATCAGTGCCTATCAGTGCAGCCTCATCAGCGCATTAGTGAAGTTACTTATTTGCAAAATGTTATAACAAAAACAAAGAAAACATTTTTTTCTCAAATGTTTGTCTTTTTTCGTTTGTTTAACAAAAAATAAAAAACACTGGTGATTAAACAACACCAAAACAAAGCTGTCTCAAAAAAAATGGTAAGAATTTAATATGAGTACAGTGTTGCCTGACCACGCAATTGTACTCGGGTCATTTGTCCCAGTCTGCATTTGGTTACAGTATGTTGGGGATGTGAGTGATATGTACAGCCATCTATGTAGCTGGTAGTTTAAAAGGATGGAAAATAATTTCTCTCCTTGTTCTTATAAAGCTTAATATGCAAGACCTCCATTGAAGCCAAGCAAAGTGTACCTCTGGACTATTTGACATACAGTATGTTTTGTATATAGAAAGGGTTTGCTTTCTTTGGGGTAGTCTTCCTTCAGATGAAAATATTTAAGAACCCCTGTTCTAGGCATTCCATCATCACTAATAGTCATTTAGTAAGTGATTGTGAGACTACATGGAGTGCTGCTTTCAGCCTTTAGCCCACACCTACCCATCAAGAACCAAAAAATATATATTAGCTAATATGAATATATTTGGGATTCTGGCTTATAGTCTGTAAATGTAAGAGCATTTCTCTCTGATAATTTGGCTCTAGAGGATGTTCCATTTCATTTGGATTGCAATCATTTTTATTAATCTGATTTAAAGTTGTTCATTTTCAATGCAATTACTCACTTTTAATTTGTTGCAGTCCTTCAGGGATTTCTATTTTTAGAGATGTTGAACTTACATGGGAGTTACGTTTTCCACATCCCCGGTCATCCTTTTTATGGGTTGATTGGATAATCTGCACATTTCCTCAAAGGGTGTTCTTTTAAACCACCAATCTGCTGGAATGGTAGTTAAATGATGTACTACTCATTCACAGCAGTCCACCATATCATCTGGATGATTTCCTTAATAAAATGTAATTGTTTAACCACCTTAAAACCAGACAATTTCACCCCCTTCCTGCCCAGGCATTTTCTCAGCTTTCAGCGTGGCTACACTTTCAATGACAATTACTCAATTTTTTTTTTTTAAACAGCTTTCTTTTGGTGGTATTTAATCACAACTGAGGTTTTTTTTTGCTATATAAACAAAAAATATCAAACATTAAAAAAAAAAAAAGTTTTCTTAGTTTCTTTTAAAAAATTTTGCAAATAAATTATCTTTATTCATAAATTGAGACCAAAATGTATTATGCTACATTTCTTTGTTAAAAAAAAAAAAACCTAATCTGTATATATTATTTAGTCTGTGTGACACTTATGGAGTCTACAAACTATGGTATATATATTTGAAAATTGATCAATCCTAAAGTACTGACTGACTATCTTATCCCCCAAAATGACTCATTTTTGGAAAGTAGACAGTCCAAGGTATTTTAATTGTAATGATTTTACCCCAAAACACATTCTACTATTCCTCTGAGTCTGTCAATACCACACGTAAGACTTTTTTCACAGCCTAGATGCATAGAGGGACCCAAAATCCAAGGTACACCTTTGGGCTTTCAATGAGCATAAATTCCCATCTAATTTTCTGATACCTATATAACCCCATTTTGGAAAGCAAACAGTCCAAAGTATTTTCTGAAAGGCATAGTGAGTCTTTTGAAAATGTATTTTTTTGCCACAAAGTTTTGGAGAATATATATATATTTTTTTAAACAAAGTTGTCAACTTTATAAGATATTTCTCACAATCAGCACTCAGCATAGGCATACTTAGAATTACAATCCAAAACACATTCTGCTACTCCTCCTAAATATGGTAATGCTGCATTTGTGAGACTTTCACTTTTGGGACTGATTTTATGCCGGACATTGTATCTTGTGTATCATACAAATCAAAAACAATGTACTGTAACGTTCACCTAAGCTTAGCCTACTGTCCCCAGGAATGTCATACTCACTTGCAAGGAAGTACAGGAAGCTAAAGAAAGGAGAGCAGTTGTCCACAGGGGATGGCCGGGACTTATGTCTCACAGGAAGTCAGGAGTCTGACACAGGAAGTCAAGAGACTGACAGGAGTCAGTCGAACATGCAGATGGGTCAGTGCAGGCAGAGACATGGTCAGCAAACAAGCAAATGATCCATCCAGTAAATAGGCAGAAAGTGGTCGATAAACAGTCCAGGGTTAGTACAGGAGGCAGGCAGAGGTACCACTGCACTGGTGGGGCGGTGATCAGGAACACCATTGCTGGCTGCATTGGTCTGGTGACAGTGGGACTTGTGTAGCGACGATCAGAAACACTGTTGATGGCTTACACTGGTCTGGTGACACCGGGGCTGGTGTGATGACAATCAGGGACACCATTGCTGGCTTACATTGGTGTGGTGACACTGTGACTGGTGTGTTGGGGATAAGGAACACTGTTGCTAGCATACACTGTTCTCTTGACACTGGGACTGTTGTGGCGGTGGTGAGGAAAACAGTTGCTTGCTGGTCTGGTGACCCTGTGGCTTGTGTGGTGGTTATCAGAGGACTGTGACTGGCTGAACTATTAGGGCTCATTCACATGTGAGGTTGGGGGGTGGCAAGACCCCACGGTTAGGCTGTGGTGTTATTGCATCTCAACTGCTACCCTCTTTAGCTGTTGAGGCAGTGATCAGAGACACTGACTAGTGTGGTGATGATTAGGGACAATATGACTGGTGTGGAGGGGATCAGGGACACTGACTTGTGTGGCAGTAATCAGGGACACTGACTTGGTAGGGGTGATTAGGGACACTGAGTGGTGTGGCAATGATTAAGGATACTGAGTGGTGCAGTGGTGATTAGGGACACTGAGTGGTGTGGCAGTGATCAGAGACAATGGCTGGGAGCACTGACATACAGTGTCATCATACAATGACATACATGATGACCAACACAGCAGTACAATGTCACCATAGTGACACTGCACTTGCTCTGGTGACATTATGTAAAAAGAAAATTATATATATATATATATATACAGTGCCTTGCGAAAGTATTCGGCCCCCTTGAACTTTTCAACCTTTTGCCACATTTCAGGCTTCAAACATAAAGATATAAAATTTTTATTTTTTGTGAAGAATCACCAACAAGTGGGACACAATTGTGAAGTGGAACGAAATCTATTGGATTGTTGAAACTTTTTTAATTAATAAAAAAATGAAAAGTGGGGCGTGCAAAATTATTCGGCCCCCTTGTGTTAATACTTTGTAGAGCCACCTTTGGCTGCGATTACAGCTGCAAGGCACTTGGGGTATGTCTCTATCAGTTTTGCACATCGAGAGACTGAAATTCTTGCCCATTCTTCCTTGCAAAACAGCTCGAGCTCAGTGAGGTTGGATGGAGAGCGTTTGTGAACAGCAGTTTTCAGCTCTTTCCACAGATTCTCGATTGGATTCAGGTCTGGACTTTGACTTGGCCATTCTAACACCTGGATACGTTTATTTGTGAACCATTCCCTTGTAGATTTTGCTGTATGTTTGGGATCATTGTCTTGTTGGAAGATAAATCTCCGTCCCAGTTTCAGGTCTTTTGCAGACTCCAACAGGTTTTCATCCAGAATGGTCCTGTATTTGGCTGCATCCATCTTCCCCTCAATTTTAACCACCTTCCCTGTCCCTGCTGAAGAAAAGCAGGCCCAAACCATGATGCTGCCACCACCATGTTTGACAGTGGGGATGGTGTGTTGAGTGTGATGAGCGGTGTTGCTTTTACGCCAAACATATCGTTTTGCATTGTGGCCAAAAAGTTCGATTTTGGTTTCATCGGACCAGAGCACCTTCTTCCACATGTTTGGTGTGTCTCCCAGGTGGCTTGTGGCAAACTTTAGACGAGACTTTTTATGGATATCTTTGAGAAATGGCTTTCTTCTTGCCACTCTTCCATAAAGGCCAGATTTGTGCAGTGTACGACTGATTGTTGTCCTATGGACAGACTCTCCCACCTCAGCTGTAGTTCTCTGCAGTTCATCCAGAGTGATCATGGGCCTCTTGGCTGCATCTCTGATCAGTCTTCTCCTTGTCTGAGCTGAAAGTTTAGAGGGACAGCCAGGTCTTGGTAGATTTGCAGTGGTCTGATACTCCTTCCATTTCAAAATGATCGCTTGCACAGTGCTCCTTGGGATGTTTAAAGCTTGGGAAATCTTTTTGTATCCAAATCCGGCTTTAAACTTCTACACAACAGTATTACGGACCTGCCTGGTGTGTTCCTTGGTCTTCATTATGCTCTCTGCGCTTTCAACAGAACCCTGAGACTATCACAGAGCAGGTGCATTTATACAGAGACTTGATTACACACAGGTGGATTCTATTTATCACCATCAGTCATTTAGGACAACATTGGATCATTCAGAGATCCTCGCTGAACTTCTGGAGTGAGTTTTCTGCACTGAAAGTAAAGGGGCCGAATAATTTTGCACGCACCACTTTTCAGTTTTTTATTTGCTAAAAAAGTTTAAAATATCCAATAGATTTCGTTCCACTTCACAATTGTGTCCCACTTGTTGGTGATTCTTCACAAAAAATTAAAATTTTATATCTTTATGTTTGAAGCCTGAAATGTGGCAAAAGATTGAAAAGTTCAAGGGGGCCGAATACTTTTGCAAGGCACTGTATATATATATCTTTTTTACATTATATATATATATATATATATATATATATATATATATATATATATATATATATATATATATATATATATATATATATATTTTTTTTTTTACATTATATTTTTAACATATGTAGCACCCTCTAATGTGCTAGAAGTGTAGTACTGTGTTTTGGTAGAGTAGGTACATTTCCAGGCTTGGCTGCCAGCCAAGTCTGGGTGTGTTTTGATCTGGGTCTGGGAGCGACTTGGGGTAGAGCTGGGTGATTCACAAGCAGCATCACCAGGACCTCCCACTTCTTTCCAGAATGTTCTGGTGTTTTCTGGAAGGAGAGGTGGAAAGGAGAGGTGGAGCTGCTTGGGGTATTTTGAGAAGCCCTGACCAATCCCCAGCTTGGATTGGCAGGGGGCAGGCCTCCTTAAGTACCTAGGGTCAGCCCAGCTGTGGGGGAGTTGTTCATGAGGAAGCTGGAGATGGAGTGCTAGGCTAATGGTGGCCTTTGAGGGAGCTCCCAGTCTGGGGGGGGGTTGACCTTGGGCCTGGGCTTGGGTGCAGACGCGACCTTCTAAGATACCTTGGAGTTGTCCTGGACTGGAGGCACCAGAGCAAGGAGAGGACAGTGGGAGAGAGCACTGCCAGGCAACTCACCAGGGGGAAACAACAGGTCACAGCCAGGAGGGCTGGTGAGTGATGCACAGTCAGGAGGACTAGGGAGGCACACCTGAGAGAAAAAGGAGAGAGCAGTCTGGAATGGGTGCAGAACCAGAAGAGTGGGCTGTGGAAAAATGGGCAGGAGAGAGGGACAGCTACAACCATGCGGGTTGGCAGGGCCTGAAGAGGTGGTACGGGGAGCAGTAGCCACGTGTAGGACAACTAGCACCAAGGACTGTCATATTCTTGCTACACCATAAGGATTCTAAGTCCCTACCCGCAAAGGAAACTTTCAAGGCCTGACTGAGCCAGTGTCAGGCCTAAACCTGTGCTAGGTGGTCCTGGAAGTACAAGTAAGTGATGTGCTGGAGGCGTTGAGGAGGAATAGTCTGCAAGCAAGTGTTGGGTTGGAGTGAAAACTGGAGTGTATATACAAGGAGTGTATAAAGTTGGTCCTGTGTAAAATATTCTGCAATTCAGTGGGCATCCCATATTCCCTTATCCCATCCAAGTTATTTCCCCTCAAAAAAAAAGACACACAAAAAAAAACAAAAAGTGTATGGACTTTTTTGTCTTAAGAGTGGAAATTGGAAATTGTGTGCCTGGCTGGGCAGGGTGACAGGTGGACTACAACACTCAATAGCCCTCACGAGGGTACCGCTACACATACTGTCACGAGAGAAGTGCAATGTCACCAAATTGCTCGGGGGGGGGGGCAGGATATTTTTTTTACATTACTATTGCTTTTTACAGTGATGATCACTATATAAGCAATCAATTTGACTATCTGACAACCATTCATGATGCCATTGTTTCCTATTGTGATTGCTGTGTTTGGCCATAGCTATTACATGATACAGGGCCACTGTACCATGTGATTGTCAGGTCCGCCAGGAGACTCCAACTGTCCCTCCTGTTTCCTGACCAGTGGTCTTCTTACCCCAGTATCAGGTGGAGGGATAGTAGAGATCCTGCAGCCATAAATATGGGACCACAATAGAAAGTGCAAACAGGCTATATCAAGGAACAACAAGCAACTCACGGTTAGTAGTGGTGCAGTCAGGAGCCAGGCAGAAGGAAAGGCTATCCCAGGAGGCAGCATCAGGAACAGACAAAGTCGGCAACCGTGAACAGAGTAATCCAAAGGAGTAGTCCAAGAATCAAGGTGGGGAACAGGCAGAGTCGGCAACAACGATCAGAAATCCAAAGGAGTAATCCATAAGGCGAAGTAGGGAACAAGCAGTAATCGGCAAACAAGAATACAGTATTTTAAACACCAACAACAGAACCTATACTAGGGTAAGGACAGGAAGGGGAAGTGATGATTTATAGGTTGCTAAATCAAGTGACTGCCTACAGCTGGTCACAGGGTGGAGCCAGGGTCCATGATTAAGGAGCAGGGCATACCAAGGACTTTAAAAAAAAGAAAGTGTCACACGGTGGGAGTCTCACATGGAGGTGGTTTGGTCGCAGCTTTTTTTCTTCTTTTTCAGTCCGTCGGCAGCGTGATAAAAGAAGATGAATGGACATCGTGGGACATTTTTATTTTTTTATTTTTTAATAAAGGACTTGTCCCAAGCTGTGTCTTGTCTTTTTTAACATTTTGACACTTTTTTTGTGAAATGGTAGGGGTACTTGTACCCCGTTACCATTTCACACAGGGGGGGAAGCTGGGATCTGGAGATCCCCTTGTTAAAGTGGGCTTCCAGATTCTGATAAGCCCCCCTCCCGCAGACCCCCACAACCACCGGGCAAGGGTTGTGGGGATGAGGCCCTTGTCCCCATCAACATGGCCCCTCTTTTACTGCGGCCTGCCAGGTTGCGTACTTGAATAAGGGTCTGGTATGGATTTTGGGGGGGACCCCTACGCCATTTTTAAAAAAGATTTGCGCAGGGTTCCCCTCAATTTCCATATCAGACCTGAAGGGCCTGGTATGGATTTTAGGGGGACCCCCATGCAATTTTTAAAATAATTTGGTTCAGGGTTCCCCTTAATATTCATACCAGACCCAAAGGGCCTGGTAATGGACTGGGGGGGATCCCATGCTCTTTTTTTCAATGAGTTTTATCTATATTGCCGAGACCCAACAATTCATTACAGCCGCGATCAGTTTTAAATGACAATTTTTCCTTTAGAAATGTCATTTTGCTGTGGTATTGTTCTGAACACGGGAAAAATGTGCCACTTTACAGGCATAATATAGACACCCCCCAGGCACGATATTTAAATGAATATTTCATTTTTATTGTTTCACTTTAAGCATTAAAAAAATCACCGCTCCCGAAAAAAACAGCCGTTTTAAATAAAAAATGTTTGCATTAATACACGTCCCCTGGGGCAGGACCCGGGTCCCCAAACACGTTTTATGACAATAACTTGCATATAAGCCTTTAAAATTAGCACTTGATTTTTCGTGTTCGTGTCCCATAGACTTTAACGGTGTTCATGTGTTCTGCCGAATTTTTTGCCTGTTCGCATGTTCTGCTGCAAACTGAACAGGAGGGTGTTCGGCTCATCCCTGATCACAAGCAGGCACCCAAGTCATTTTTGCAATGGAGTTGCCCTTCCAGTCCACTACTGCAGTTGTCTACCCCTACGTCGGGAATCCAGAATTTTACTAACTTGATGGTCATCCACAGAGACAGGAGGAGGACATCTAGAGGGTAGAGAGAACCTATTCTTGACAAAGGGTTTAAGCAAGGATACATGAAACGTATTGAGAATTTGAAGGTGTGGGGGCAAGCGTAGTTTATAAGCCACTTGGTTGACCTGACAAAGAATGCAAAAAGGTCCTATAAATCTAGGACCTAACTTGGGAGAGGGTTTCCTCAGTTTAGGAAGGGAGAACATCTTAGAGAAGGAGTGCCGTAGTGAATTGCGCGTTAATTCAGCTAGAGGTAACATCTCTCTCCAATTGTCATGTTCAGCATTGATATAAGCCCATAGATAGCTCTCCAAATCTTGATTGAGACTTTCCATCTGGCCATTAGCTTGGCGGTGGTATCCCGAAGACAGGGAATTCTTGATCCCCAGATGTTTGCAAACAGCTTCCAGAATGAGGATATGAATTGAGGGCCTCTGTCGCTAACAATAATCGACAGGAATGTAGTGTAAACGGATGACATTTTCAATAGAGGATAGAGCTAAGCTAGGAGCAGAAGGTAGTGTAGGAATAGGAATGAAGTGGGCTAACTTTGAAAATCGTATAAACATAAAAAACAGCGCTCGCAAATTATAGGTGGTATAGTGTTGATCAAACTAGCCTGTTGCAGCAGCAGAAACAAAAAGTGCTACACTTTTAGTGATATATATGACCAAAAAAGACTGCGCTAGCAACAAAATAAATTAAAATAAAAGAATGTCAGAACCAAATGCACTATAAAAAGGAATGTGGTGAATAAGACAAAATGTTATATGACAGAAAGGGTAGGATAGGATATATATCTAACACAACACACCATGTGCTAAATAGAAGCATGCACGGATGCACTAGCAAAATGAATAGCTCATATTATCATAAAAAGTGTACATAATAAACATGTGCAACTGTGGAGTGATATGGGTGAGCCTATCACTGCACTTGAACAAAAAATATATATAAATGTATGTACTCTCCTAGTTTTGCAAACACCAATATAGATAACACTGATGCGGACTTTTAGGAAAATGCTAGGTGAAATAATAAACGAAAAAGTCACCAATAACAAAATTGCAAACTAAAAGTATTAAATTGGATGAAAATCTTCCATATTAGAGACAATTGGCAGACTACCAGCTATCCAGTCCATGTAGTAAGCAGGACAAACGGTAGACTGATGTTGGAGATGCCCGGAAGAAACCTTTGGAGGACCACAAAGACTCGCGTTCCGCAAAAAAAGAAGAAAGAAAGGTATATGGTGTAAAACCTTATGGTACCATAGGGTCACCTGCGCATATACGCGCTACTCACAGGACCGGGATGCAGAGCAGGCAATCAGATACTAGGTCGGTTCGCCGCTGGCCAGCGTGCGTTCCACCAACTCCAGGAAGTGATGTCACTTGGTTGCTAGTTTAGCGTAGGCAGGATGTTGCGTCGACGCGTTTCGCCCCTCCCCCAGGGCGTTATCAAAGACTTAACATCCTGCTCACGTAAGAGATTATTTATATTGTTATGCTCGGTGAGTGACAGCCATTTACGGCCAATGGATGAATTAACTCCCATTACTTCCTTTATCATCATATCCTGTTGCAATCGAAACTTTATTTAGTGATTGAAGACACAAACATTTCTAATGGCAAATGTATATGCTTGTGTTACACAGACTGACAAGTTAGATGCTCATCGTCTTAAACAAAGGCAAAATATGTGTTACAACAGGATATCTAGACGAATACAAAGTATATACAGTGTGTGTTGACTATCTGATTTCTTAGTTATTTTTAACAATAGAAATTCATTCTTTAATATATAAACATCAAATATGTACAATTTTTTTTTTTTTTTTTTTTTTTTTTAAATGAAGATGAAAAAATTAAAAAATAATAATAAAATATATATGTATGTGAGGGGATCCTACACATACAAATAAATACATGATTGGTCATACATTTTTAAAATACTTTAAAAACATTACACTATACCATGCTAATTACCAACAATATTGCACCAAAAAAGAAGAATATTTATATCACGTGATCATGGGTATAGTAAAGTATCAAAATATCCCAACAAATATTAGAAATTAATAATTGATAACAGTAATGGTGGGCAAAAAAAAATAAATTATAATAAATAAATAAAAATAAAAAATAAATAAAAAATAATAAAATAAAAATTATCAAAAACTAATATCCATAGGTACAGTACATATCATCACATGGAATACATTTGTGTACATACAGGTCCAGACAATACAGTGAACAAGTACAACATGCAGCAAAAGTTTGCATACAGGTAGCATGTGGATTAGGTTAATACATTCTGCGTAGGTGTCTAGTAGTATACCTTTTACTGTTATCTATCTTAGGATATGAGATCCTTACCAGTACGTTAGTCAGAGGTCCATGGGGCCCAGACTTTTTCATATTTCCACTTACAGCCTCTGTTCAAATATGTAATTCTATACATGGGCAGTGCAGCTTTGACCAGTGCCTTCCAGGAGGAGATGGAGGGGGGGTCTGGTAGGATCCATTTGAGGAGGAATTCTTTTTTGGCATAAAAGAATAGGTATGCAATTAGTAGTTTTAAGTTGTGTGGTCTTTGCTCGTCATCGTGAACTCCCAGTAGTGCCAACTCAGGTGACATTGGGAGTGCCAGTTGCAGTCTGGAGTTAACTTCTCTAAAGACCTTCGTCCCAGAACATGTGAAAAAAGGTTCCTATATGTGCTTTACATCTGGGACACTCTGGGTCTTTCCAAAAAATATGAAAGAATGGGAATCCCGTCAGGATAGGAATATAGTAGTACTCACCACATATATTAAAGGTGTGATCAAAAACTATATATGAAAAGGAAAAAAAATAAAATAAAAAACTAAATGACCAAGGCACACCAAACAGTGTAAACTACAAAAAAGTTTATTAAGCTATGCAAAGCTAAACACAGAAAAAATGGTACACAACCACCCCTAAAAGACAGATATGGTGGGAATACCGGTAGGGGATCCCACCAATCTATCTGTACCCTCCCTGTAAACAGTATATAATCCCTCCTACAAAAGCGAGGAAGCCTGCAAGTGGGGGAGGTTCCTCCCTACCCCAAAAGATAGCACACCCATATAGCACCTATAAAGCCCCCTACTACCTGAAATGGCAGGCTGAACCATACAGTTCCTGAAGGGACAGCGTGATAATGCAAATGCACTAGATATTTACGCTGTTCCCAGACACAAACAGCTCAATGGCTAGCCATGGTATAGTCAGTCAGTCAGTCAAAAGAAAAAATGGGTGGTAAAAAATTGGAACAAATTGGACAGAAACAAAAAACAATGGAAGGACAAGAAATATATATGATAAAGTACTGTAATATAGGATGGAACAAAGGGGCCTGATTCCGCCTGGTAGAAATTAATATCCTGAGTGTAAGTCCATCCAAAAGTATCTTCCTGTGTTATTAGAGACAGGGATATAACAAGTGTCCAATGTAGTAATTGCTGCTGGGTATAAAGGTGGTGTGTAACCACATGAATGGGGACACGTGAGTAGATGGATATGCACTATACCCATATGCTGAGGAGTCTATAATGAGACAAAATATCTAATATATTCAGCTATCTAATATAGCTGAATGAATGCTAAATGGGGACACAATTCCAATACACCATTGGTAGCTGTATGTCCTCCTTATATTGTAGCAAGCCTAAATGCACAAAAGGGTATATGCAAAAAGGCTAGGGTTATTCACGGATGGTAGATAAATATAGATGTCCCTCAAAGATATTCGACCTGGATGCCGATCTGTATGGTATGTATATCCAGACGATGTTCCAATATGTCCATATTTAAACCCAAAGCATTGGTGCCTCTTCACCTGGGCTGTTTGGCTGATCAGCAGGGCTGTGTTCCATTCCTTAGCACCTGCTGCTGGTCTGATCCATGGCAATTAGTATGAAAAAAAGGGATAAATTGGTATCCAAGTAAATAAGTCAGGTTGTGGTTCAGTACCCCGATTCCATACGTCAGTGTAGGCTGTGGGGGGGGGGGGGGTGCATGACGGGGGTGCTCACCCAGCATAGAACAGCTTACATGTTTCGTTCCCTTACTTCCTGGAACTTCTTCAGAGGAACCTCCCCCACTTTCAGGCTTCCTCGCTTTTCTAGGAGGGATTATATACTGTTTACAGGGAGGGTACAGATAGGGTTGCCACCTGTACGGGAATGACCCGGACAGTCCGGGTTTTGACAGCTATGCCCGGGTTTCTCTCCTCCTGAGACAGAGCAGCATAGGCTCCTGCCAGTGTGGGAAGTGGGTGTTCATACCTCCAGCAGCATAGCCCCCCCCCCTCCTGTAGCTGACTGCGCTCCGTCCTGTGTCTCGGAAGCAGCTCGACCCCTCCTGTTGCTGGATGCATACTCTCCAACAGCACCTGCCCCCCCCCCGACGGCTGCTGTCCTGTGTGGTTTCAGTGGTGAGAGTTCCCCTCCATCCACCTCTCCCCCCGTCGGTGTGTTAATGCCGATTGGCAAATGCAGCAAATCCAGAGAAGTCATGCCGTATAAGGCACGACTAAATTGTTGGCTGCCTTACACTTTTTTGGGAAGGCATCCTATCAGATGGTTATATAAACTCTATTAATTTGCAAAAACAAGAAAATTAATATAAGCGGCGCTAGTGTTAATAATATAACGTGATAAAGTGACCATGTGTTTGACCAGTATACTAAGTGATATCAAATAAGCAAATCATATGTATCACACAAGGCAATCAATTGTATATCACAAATAACCACCCTGGATCAAAAAAAGTGGAAATTATATTATAAAGTCCATCCATAGAAAAGACACATCCATAGAAAAGACACCGTGAATGATGTGCAGATTTCTTATATGTCCACCAAATCAAATGTGCCAGTGACTCCTCTCCCTTCAGATTCAACACTCACCGGATAAATATGCCTCACACTCTCGTGTTTTGGCACATAAGCGTGATAAACCTTACATTCAGGTTTAAACGAAAAATCCAAATTCCATCCGTGTATGTACCATTTCACTCCACATGCAAATAAAAAATGCACTGATAGTGTAGTAACGTAAAACCAGATTTAATTAACTGTGTATACTTCAAACATTGCACTCACATAAAATCTCTTTAAACCGAGCAAAAATCAAAGCAACATCAAATCCCAGTCCTCCTGTGTAAACGCCCAACACCAGATGTAATCATGGTCACGGCGGACCCGAGGTGTGCGGATAAGGCTCTCACCACCACTCACTAATCCTCGCTTGCTCGGGCTTGGATCCCCCGCTCACAACCTCAGACTCGATCCAGTGCGTCCTCCATCACATGCTACAGATGGATGCCGTACAGCCACACCCCGATATGTTTCGTCATACCTGACTTACTCATGGGATTGCTTCACTTCACTTGCTTCACTTCAATGCCCAAATCTAGGTTCCTGTCACATGGCTAGGCCTCACTCTGAATAAATCCTAACATTTTCCTGATAGCCCTTCATAGGTAGAGGTCTGCAGTCCCCTTTAAGGTAACAACCGTTTTAGTAGAGAAGAATAAATGTGCTAACTGACACTTGGTGGACTACTGCTCCCAGCACGTCTGATGAAAATCCTACCAGCCCCCCTGTCTGCAACGACTTGACTCCATAACAACACCACCGTCTCTCCCTCTGGCTCCACATCCAAATCCTGGCATGTCTCTCCCACTGTATTCCTCACTCACCGACCCCGGCATGGATCCCTCCTGAATGACTTTCATCGGCAATGCTCCGAACTGTCCTCTTCCTGCTCCTGTTCCAGGACACCTCTCAATGACCAGCAGACTTTCATCGGCAATGCTCCGAACTGTCCTCTTCCTGCTCCTGTTCCAGGACACCTCTCAATGACCCTGTAATGAGAGGCTCCCTCCAAGATCCAGGCCTGAGTTCACCCCCCCCCCCCCAGAAAGGGGGTTCCCTCAGACCACGACAATCTTACTTCATTCATTCATTCATTCAGTTCTTCCACCCGACAACTCCTCCCACAGCAGGCTGACCATGGGTCCATAGGAGGCCTGCCCCCTACCAATCCTAGTTGGGGATTGGCCAGGGCTCCCACATACACCCCTTATCACTCCAGCTCTCTGCCCTGCCTCCTTTCCAGAACCTTCTGAAAACAGAGGAGCTGAAGCACATGTTAGGCACCTGCTGCTACACTAAACCACTCCCCTGTCCCCAGATCAAAAGAAACAGGCCTAGCTTACAGCATAGGCCTGCCTACATTTTCGTGCGCTGACAGTGCGAAACAAACCCGCTACTCCAGCACTTACCTACCTAAGTTAGAGGGTGCTACATGAATATTTAGTAGGGCTTCTCCAGTCCCTAGAGGGCACAGATGGTGGATGGGTTCCTGTTAAATAGGCTGGAGTTCAGGATAGATTTTCTTTTACCAGGAGGGGACTGGATCTGTGAGCTTCAAGAGGTTGATTGCCCCTGAAGCCCTTCTGGACTGGATTCTGGATTCCTCTTGGGGCTGCACCTATGAACTGACTGTGAGCAAGGACCTTGTTAGTAGAGTCTGCATACTTCATACACCCGCATGGTCTTCAGCTGTCCATCAATAGGCTTGTGCTCTATACACTCCTGCATGGTCTTCAGCTGTGCATCCCATAGACTAGCCAAGCCTATAGAATATTTGCTACCTACGATCTCATAATCTTCAGTTGTGCACCCTCAGACTGTACTAGTCAATTTGTCCTCATACTGTTACTGCTGACAGAGAAGTGTCCTCTTCAAGCTGTGTTAAGCACCTTGGAGTATCCCACACCTTTGCCCGCCATTCTTCAGCAAAAAATACAAAAAAGAATTCCCCTAGACTGATTATTAAGCCAGAATGAGTGAACTGTTGCTGTGTGCCTAACTCTGCACTAACTTTAGAAAAGAACCAGCTAACTCCTATGGGGTAGTGCCATATACTTTACCGCACGTTACCACAATGACATTTTGTGAATAGACTCTCAAATGTAAGATAAATGCACCTGAAAGCATGCTGCATTGCCCATATATGCAAAGTACTCAGCCTAGAGCAGGGGTCCCAAACCCCCAGACTGGTGCCGGTCTATGGCCTGTTGCTGACCGGGCCGCACAACGGGGGATGAGAGGCGACCACAGTCCACATAGGGCTATCACAGACCGCGGTTACAGTTCACCTCCTGCTGTGTGGCCATATCCCTGTGTCCTCTTCCAGTTCCTGCACCCGCCCGCCCAGTCGACAATGTCATCCAATCAGCAGGGCAGGGGGCAGGAGAAGCTGGAGATCAAAATGGAGAGCTCCTCCAACCCCCTGCCCTTCTGATACGATGACATAGTCAGCCAGGCAGTGGGGTGTAGATGCTGGGAGAGGACACACAGACTGCTAACAGCCTCTGCCCTGCAGGTAGGAGTCCTAAGTATGGGAAGCAGAGATTGATGTTAGAAAGGAAAGGAGGGGAGGGGGCAGACTGCAGAGGCTGTAACAGTGCCCCTTTACAGTGCAGTCACCTTTATATCATAGTGCCACCTTTACATCACAGCCCCCTTTACATTACAGTGCCCCCTTTTTCAGAGCAGTCCCCATTATATTGCACATTTACACTGCACTGTAAAGAGGCACTGTAATGTAAAGGGGGGCTGTGATGTGAAGGGGAACTGAGGACACTGTGGGATTTCTTTAAAAGGGGAACTGTGATGTAACAGGGGACTGTGGACACTGATATAAAGGGGGAATGTGCTGTAAAGGGGGGTTGGGGTGTAAAGGGGACTGAGGACAGACTTTGTGAATATTCAACCCCCTACCCGTCCAACACAACCACCATCCTCCCGCAGAGTGCCGCAAACCCCCCAATCTCTAGGAAAATTGGCTGCCATGAAACCAGTCTTTGGTGCCAAAAAGGTTGAGGACCACTGGCTTAGAGGATTTGTAAGTTTCCAGCTTGTTATATGTATCAGAATAATTCTGCATACACACTTTTTTGTGTCTAAATATTTATGTGGTCCAACTTTATAGACCGCAAAGAAGATACTGAAAGGGTTGAGTACCTATTTAGCACAAAACGCAGCTGCCTTTCCATTAGCAAAGGATTTGCAATAGTTTTTTTTGTATTTGTGACCCCTTTACCTCCAGTCCTAGATAGCCAGCTGTGAGTCATCTCCATACATCAGCAGTAGGTTTATCATTGTCATGGCAATAGTTTTCCAGGAATTTATAGTAACTATGTATGTGTAGCAATGACCCCTCAAGGAAGTACCGGATATGATAGGTTCTCCTACCGTTACCAATGATAAATCATCCCATAACTGGACCCACAGTACACTGAAACACCAAAAGCAGATAATTAGGCTTTATTAAATTATCAGCAAGTTCCGTGGAGAGGAAATGATTGAACACATTTTACAATGGCATGAGCAACACATTAGCAAACAATGAATAATGCAGAGACATACTGAGGGTGAATAGAGATTGCGTTCACTTTAATCGCATATGAAAGACCCTGCCAGAACGCACTTGGTGAATGAGAGCTAAACGACCTTGCTATCAGATAATTCTCATAAAGGAATGTTACCTTATGGTATAAAAGAATTTGTAAACCAAAATGTCCTATCTGTGAAGCTCAGACAATGTCCTATCTAGCCCAGTGCTGTATTTAGGCCTAGGCCGACAAGGCCCAGGCCTAGGGCGGCACTTTGCGGGGGGCGGCAACCCCCCCACAAAAAAAAAAGCACCTGCCTCCCGACTCGCGCATGCAGGGCCACCATCCGAGGAGTAAATATAAATCACATCGCTATGGGAGTGCGGGGGGGGGGAGCGTACTGCACCCGGGTGACACCAGGAAGCAGTTGTAGTGGGTGCAGTCACAACCCCCCCCCATCGGCAAAGCGTTGATCACAGGCAGCGGCGCTGTGACAGGGAGAGGAGAGCTGTGTACACAGTGTCTGTGTATTTACCCCACTCGCCCCCCTCCTTTCTCCTGTCAGCTGAACAGGAGAGGAGAGCGGCTCGTTCCCCTAAGCGCCGCCCGGCTCTCTGCCCGCTCTTGTCATAGCAGAGGGCCAATCCGAAAACAATCGGCATTATGGGAAACGTAGTCCCAGAAGATTGACGGCCCCAGTATGTCCACAGACATACTACAGGCTACAGTCCTCTAACATACATGCGCTGGGGGGGGGGGACCTGACCTGGAACCCAGCAAACAGCAGAGTGCTACAGGGGAAGAAAAAGAGAGGACTGTGCTGGGGGAGACCAGATAAAGCCACGCTGTACCCGCACCACCAGATAAAGCCACGCTGTACCCCCACCACCAGATAAAGCCACGCTGTACCCCCACCACCAGATAAAGCCACGCGGTACCCCCACCACCAGATAAAGCCACGCTGTACCCCCACCACCAGATAAAGCCACGCTGTACCCCCACCACCAGATAAAGCCACGCTGTACCCGCACCACCAGATAAAGCCACGCTGTACCCGCACCACCACAGAGGGAGCCACGCTGTACCCGCACCACCACAGAGGGAGCCACGCTGTACCCACACCACCACAGAGGGAGCCACGCTGTACCCGCACCACCAGATAAAGCCACGCTGTACCTGCACCACCAGATAAAGCCACGCTGTACCCCCACCACCAGAGAGGGAGCCACGCTGTACCCGCACCACCAGATAAAGCCACGCTGTACCCGCACCACCAGATAAAGCCACGCTGTACCCGCACCACCAGAGAGGGAGCCACGCTGTACCCGCACCACCAGATAGAGCCACGCTGTACCCGCACCACCAGAGAGGGAGCCAGGCTGTACCCGCACCACCACAGAGGGAGCCACGCTGTACCTGCACCACCAGAGAGGGAGCCACGCTGTACCCGCACCACCAGAGATGGAGCAACGCTGTACCCGTACCACCAGAGAGGGAGCCACGCTGTACCCACACCACCAGAGAGGGAGCAACTCTGTACCTGCACCACCAGAGAGGGAGCCACGCTGTACCTGCACCACCAGAGAGGGAGCCACGCTGTACCTGCACCACCAGAGAGGGAGCAACGCTGTACCTGCACCACCAGAGAGGGAGCCACGCTGTACCCGCACCACCAGAGAGGGAGCAACGCTGTACCCGTACCACCAGAGAGGGAGCCATGCTGTACCCACACCACCAGAGAGGAAGCAACGCTGTACCTGCACCACCAGAGAGGGAGCCACGCTGTACCCGTACCACCAGAGAGGGAGCCACGCTGTACCCGCACCACCAGAGAGGGAGCAACGCTGTACCTGCACCACCAGAGAGGGAGCCACGCTGTACCCACACCACCAGAGAGAGAGCCACAGGATCACTGTTGCGGTTTCGCTGGGTCTGGTAAGAGGGCCTGTTGGCCATTATCCATTACTGTTCCTATGGACTGAGCCGTGCCTAACCTGCTATTCTCTAGGCCTTATTGACCAGCACAACAAGCCTCTCTGTCCTCCTCCCCCGACGTCCCTCTGTCTTCCTCAGATGAAGATGACAGGGCGGGTCTTAAAAGGGAAGGGGTGTGGCCCTGACAGGAAGGGGTGGTTCATATTTAAATTAGGGGGTGCCCAAGTTTAGTCAGGCCTAGGGCAGCACAAAACCTAAATACACCACTGATCTAGCCACTGATCAGTGGAGTAAGGCCCCTTTCACACTTATACGATTTGTCCCACGATTTTGTACTGCAAAATCGTATGACAAGTCACTCTCCATGATTTTCAATGACTACCATTCATATTGGCACGACTTTAAGTGGTGCCGAATTCAAAGTAGTCCCTGTACTACTTTGGTCCAACTTCCATACGATTTGTACTCCATAGACCTCAATGTTAAACCCTCAAGTAGCATGCAAATCGTACCTGAATAATATAGACACGATTTCAGCACTACTTTGTAAGCACAAGCTGAGAATGGTTATTGCCAAAGTTGTGGCAAAGTCGTACAAAGTAATACTGCTCCCAAATCGCAGTAAAATCGCAGCAAAATAGCAGCAAAATAGCGGTCACGAAATTGCGGTAAAATCGCGCGACTTTGAAGTCGTATAAGTGTGAAAGGGGCCTAAAGCAGAGTCTGCTGGCGGTGGGGCCTTTTAACCTGGCAGTGGAACGTTCAAACTCACACCTTTGGTATTTGTAATCCAATGGTAAAGAAACTCTCCTCTAAGGTAACTGACGGTGAATGAAGGGTGAAGTCCCATATTAAAGTAATAATAAAGCTTCTTTTTTTTTCTTTCTAAAATAGCAAATATGTTATACTTACCTGCTCTGTGCAGTGATTTTGCACAAAGCAGCCTGGATCCTCCAGCTTGCTATGGGGGCACCTGAGCCTCTGCTCTGTGTGTCCATTCAGACACGGAGCCATGACTTGGCCCCGCCCCCTCCATCTTCTGATTGGCTTACTGGCTGTGATTGACAGCAGCGGGAGCCAAAAGCCAACCAGGAGTGCGATTTACCCGAGAACCAAGGCTCTCATGGATATTGCTGGATCGAGAGGGGGCTCGGGTAAGTATTGGGGGGGAGGCTGGGGGGGCTGCTACACACAGGGTTTTATACCTTCATGAATAGAATGTATGAAGGTAAAAACCTTCTGCCTTTACAACCACTTTATTAAAGTTCCTCTGGCAGCAAACAGAATCCTCAGGATCTAGTAAGATCAGTATATGCAGGGAATGCTAAAGGCCTCTCACCACACAGATACCATTTGGATGTCTCTCAGTAGTCAGTAACCCCATAAGTGTCTCGGCAGACTGGAGGCTAATAAAAAAAAAACACAGACTGCAAAACTTGAAGCTGGGCGATGATGGCTTTACAACAGAATACTGAAGAAGCCAGAATCTGAAGCAGCTGTTTATGGCAACCAATGAGCTTATTACTTTCATTTTTACTTAACTGAACAAGCTGAAGATATAAGCAGATTGGTTACCATGGAGAGCTGCTCCAGAATTGTGTGTGCTCCAGCACATTGTGGCTCCCTTCTTCAACCTGCACCTCCATTTCAGATCTCCTGGTGTGTCATGGTCTATTGCAGTCTTGATTCCCTGCCTTGCCTTCTTGGGCTCTTTCTCCTTCTTCTTCCTACATCATGTGTGGGGCCAAAGCACAATCACAATACCCTAGTCTCTCTGCTCCCTTCCACAGGCCTGTCTATCACTAGCAGGTAGACAGATTACTAGCAGTGAGAGAGTTGACTTCTGGTGCAGCTTAATGCAGAGTTCCACCCAAAAATGGAACTTCGGCTTTAAGTGACGGTGACCCCCTGACATTTGGCATGTCATTTTTTGGGGGGGGGAGGGAGCGAATACCCTCTTTTTAGAGGCATCTAGCTACCACTTCCTCCCGGGGCTCCACGGCACCAGAAGTAAGTTCACCTCTCCCCTCTCCTTCCCTGCAATCTTCTGGGACACGTCACAGGTCCCAGAAGATTGCCAGGCCATTCACAGCACGCAGCGCATGCCTGGCTGTGAAGACACAGCCGGGCACCCACAGTAACAATGCCGGCGTGAAGTGATGTTGTTTATCAAGTTTGCATTTTCTAATATATCGTTTTTACTCTATAGTGACCATACATGCAGTACTTACCTGAAGTCTCCTGAGGAAGCCATTGTTTGGTGAAACATGTAGAGTAAGAAGTTACTGCTGTTTACTCAATATATGGTTATTGTATGACGACATCCTGTTGGTTTTATACTTTTTTGTATTAATAAATTTGATATTTTTATATATCTATTTGCAATTTTTTGCGGCACCTTTAAAGTCCTATTTCTCTTTTCCTATCATATGTATGTATATATAGGGATGTGGTGCCTTTGACTATCCAACCTCCAACAAATCATAATAATAAACACTGAAGAAATGACACTTTGCTCCAATGTAAAGTAGTGAGTGTACAGCTTGTATAACAGTGTATATTTGCTGTCCCCTCAAAATAACTCAACACACAGCCATTAATGTCTAAACTGCTGGCAACAAAGGTGAGTACACTCCTAAGTGAAAATGTCCAAATTAGGCCTAAAGTAGGGTTGCCACCTTTTCTTCAAGCCAAACCTGAACACTTTTGCAGGGGACGGCATTTTTTTTGTAGTACACGCTATAGGATTGTAAAATATCTGGGACACCTTTTGGGTTACCCAAAGAGAGTAGTAATGAGGTGTGCTACGGTGAACAGTGGCTGTGGTCAAATTGCATTAACAGTGGGGGGGGGGGGGGGGGGGGTGCTTAAAGGGGCATGGTTAAATAAAACAAAAGCATTTGCTTTGCTCTGATTCATTGGGTGCATCATGATTGTACTGTACAACGAGATATGCTATGTAAGAATTATATTGTTCAGCTATTGATTGTTATATTACCACTGTACCTCTTGTACCTTCAACACTTGTTCACCCAGATATTACACTATTCTGCAATAAAAATGTTTGTAAACGAAAACAAAAGCATTTGTGTACCCATAAAATATGATTTACCGTATTTATCGGCGTATAACAGGCGCCGGCGTATAACACGCATCCCAAGTTTAGGAGGGCATTTTAAAGGAAAAAAACTTACATTAAAATGCCCATCAATGCAGCCTTATCGTGTCCATCTGCAGCCTTGTCAGTGTCATTGCAGCCTTTTCAGTGTCAGTGCAGCCTTGCCCCAGTGTCCATTGCAGCCTTGTCAGTGCAGCCTTGTCAGTGCAGCTTTGCCCCAGTGCAGCCTTGTCAGTGCAGCTTTGCCCCAGTGCAGCCTTGTCAGTGCAGCCTTGCCCCAGTGGTCAGTGCAGCCTTGCCCCAGTGGTCAGTGCAGCCTTGCCCCCAGTGTCCATTACATGCTTGAACAGATCGCCGCCGACATACACATAGCATGTAGTTTTAAATATGGCGCTGCGGAGTTCGGAGGGACTCGGCGGAGCTGAACGAGCGCCGCCGAGATACACATAGTCGAGTGTACTCGGCTCTTTCCGGCGCCGCTCACAGTCCCGCCCTATGATGGACATAACACAGGTCCAATGGCGGGACTGGGCGTGACTGTGAGCCGCGCCGGAAAGAGCCAAGAACACTCGACTATGTGTATCTCGGCTCCGCCCAGTTACTGTGATCTCGGCAGTGCTCGTTCAGCTCCGCCGAGTCCCTCCGAACTCCGCGGCGCCATATTTAAAACTACACGCTATGTGAATGTCGGCTGCGATCGCAGTGATAGATAGATAGATCACAATTAGCAGGGATTGGTGTATAACACGCACCCACGATTTCCCCCTGATTTTAAGGGGAAAAAAGTGCGTGTTATATGCCGATAAATACGGTAATTAATAAAAGAAATGTCAGTTAAAATATGAAACTAGCCTACCTTAAAAGTGGACACTGTCCGCCAGTAGAGCAGTGGACAGCGTCAGTAGAGCAGTGGAGGGCATCTGTAGAGCAGTGGAGGGCGTCTGTAGAGCAGTGGACAGCGTCTGTAGAGCAGTGGACAGCGTCATTCGAGCAGTGGACGGCGTCATTCGAGCAGTGGATGGCGTCAGTAGAGCAGTGAACGGTGTCAGTAGAGCAGTGGATGGCTTCAATAGAGCAGTGGACGACATCTGTAGAGCAGTGGACGGTTTCAGTAGAGCAGTGGACGGCGTCTGTAGAGCAGTGGACGGTGTTAGTAGAGCAGTGGGCGGCATCTGTAGAGCTGTGGATGGTGTCAGTAGAGCAGTGGACAGCGTCTGTAGAGCAGTGGACGGCATCTGTAGAGCAGTGGACGGCGGCAGTAGAGCAGAGTCTGTAATACCATGCTTTCTCCTGCAAAAGCGTCCCTGGTTGCTAGAACACCAGTCCAGTGGTCCTCCATTCACTGTCTCTGGTGATATCAGCACCAGCGGCTGGGTGGGAGAGAGAGAGCTGGAGTGGGGGAAGAAGGGGGGATGCATGCTGTTTGGGGGTAGCTGACAGAGTGGGGGTAGCTGACAGAGGAGAGGGGGGTAGCCGACAGAGAAGAGAAGGGGGTAGCTGACAGAGAGGAGAGGGGGTAGCTGACAGAGAGGAGAGGGGGGTAACTGACAGAGAGGAGAGGGGGGTAGCTGACAGAGAGGAGGGGGTGCTGACAGAGAGGAGGGGGTCTGACAGAGAGAAGAGGGAGCTGGCAGGGGAGGGGGCATTGACAGAGAGGAGGGGAGTCTGACAGAGAGGAGGGGGGTCTGACAGAGAGGAGGGGGGTGTCAGAGAGGAGGAGGGGGTGACAGAGAGGAGGGGGGTCTGACAGAGAGAAGAGGGAGCTGACAGGGGAGGGGGCACTGACAGAGAGGAGGGGGTCTGACAGAGGAGGGGGGTCTGACAGAGAGGAGGGGGTCTGACAGAGAGGAGGGGGAGTCAGAGAGGAGGAGAGGGGGTGAGAGAGGAGGGGGGTCAGACAGAGAGGAGGGGAGTCTGACAGAGAGAAGGGGGGTGTCAGAGAGGAGGAGGGGGTGACAGAGAGGAGGGGGGTCTGACAGAGAGAAGAGGGAGCTGACAGGGGAGGGGGCACTGACAGAGAGGAGGGGGTCTGACAGAGGAGGGGGGTCTGACAGAGAGGAGGGGGATTTAGAGAGGAGGAGAGGGGGTGACAGACAGGAGGGGGGTCTGACAGAGAGGAGGGTGGGTCTGACAGAGAGGAGGGGGTGATGGAGAGGAGCAGGGGGGTGATAGAGAAGAGGAAGCTGACAGGGGAGGGGGCACTGACAGAGAGGAGGGGTGTCTGACAGAGAGAAGGGGGGTCTGACAGAAAGGAGGGGGCACTGACAGAGAGGAGGGGGGTTGACAGAGAGGAGGGGGGTGACAGAGAGGAGGGGGATCTAACAGAGAGGAGGGGGGTGACAGAGAGGAGGAGGGGGGTGACAGAGAGGAGGGGAGTCTGACAGAGAGAAGAGGGAGCTGACAGGGGAGGGGGTGCTGACAGAGAGGAGAGGGGTCTGACAGAGAGGAGGGGGGTCTGACAGAGGAGGGGGGTGACAGAGAGGAGGGGGGTCTGAGTTTGAGGATGCTCCGCAGATGCGCAAATAGGGTTTAGGTCTGGAGACATGCTTGGTGTCAGAAACCATGAATCAGACCGAGACAGAAATACAGTTAATCACACTTGTTTAATAATAATAAAAAGGTAAACAGAGTAAGCGTAGTCAATACATAGCCAGAGTTCAGTAACCAGATCGGGTAGTCAGCCAATGCCAATGTCTGAGGGCCAGAGATCAACATAGTAGTACAGCAAGCAGGATCAGGAGCCAGAAGGGACGTCAGCTGAGCAAGTTTTCAACAGGAACGCAGGAGAAAGTCTCAGAGATATGACCAAAGGCAAAGGCAGAGATGAAGTGTGCTGGACGGCCTTAAGTAGGCAGGACTGACGAGCAGATCATCAACAGCTGAGTCACTGTGGAGAGAAAGGAGCTGGCAATTAGCCGACAGCTGAGCGGCCAGCTTAGAGAAGGAAGGGCTGAGCCCAGCCCTGACACTTGGCCAGTCCATCACCTTTACCCTCAGCTTCTTTAGCAAGGCAGTGGTCATCTTGGAGGCGTGTTTTGGGTCATTATCATGCTGGAATACTGCCCTGCGGCCCAGTCTCTATCAGGAACCATGAATCAGACCGAGACAGAAGTATAGTTAAATCACACTTGTTTAATAATAATAATAATAAGGTAAACAGAGTAAACGTAGTCAAAACAAGCCAGAGTTTAGTAACCGGATCGGTTAGTCAGCCAAGCAAATGTCAGAGAGCCTGAGATAAATGTAGTAGTACAGCAAGCAGGATCAGGAGCCAGAAGGAACGTCAGCCGAGCAAGTCTTCAACAGGAAAGCAGGAGAAAAGTCTCTGTGATGTTGACAAAGGCGAAGGCGGAGATCAAGTGAGCTGGACAGCTTTAAGTAGGCAGTACTAACGAGCAGAATCAACAACAGCTGGGTAACTGTGGAGAGAGATGGGAGCTGGCAATTAGCCGACAGATGAGCGGCCAGCTCAGAAAAGGAAGGGCTGAGCCCAGTCCTGACAGTCTCTGAAGGGAGGGGATCATGCTCTGCTTCAGTATGTCAAAGTACATGTTGGCATTCATGGTTCCCTTAATGAACTGTAGCTCCCCAGTGCCGGCAGCACTCATGCAGCCCCAGGCCAGGAGACTCCCACCACCATGCTTGACTGTAGGCAAGACACACCTGTCTTTGTACTCCTCACCTGGTTGCTGCCACACATGCTTGACACCATCTGAACCAAATAAGTTTATCTTGGTCTTATCAGACCACAGGACATGGTTCAAGTAATCCATATCCTCAGTCTGCTTGTCTTCAGCAAACTGTTTGCAGGCTTTCTTGTGCATCACCTTTAGAAGAGGCTTCCTTCTGGGACGACAGCCATGAAGACCAATTTGATGCAGTGTGCAGCATATGGTCTGAGCACTGACGGGCTGACCCCCCACCCCTTCAACCTCTGCAGCAAAGCTGGCAGCACTCATACGTCTATTTCCCAAAGACAACCTCAGGATATGACGCTGAGCACGTGCACTCAACTTCTTTGGTCGACCATGGCGAGGCCTGTTCTGAGTGAAACCTCTCCTGTTAAACCACTGTATGGTCTTGGCCACCATGCTGCAGCTCAGTTTCAGGGTTTTGGCAAACTTCTTATAGCCTAGGCCATTTTTATGTAGAGCAACAATTCTTTTTTTCAGATCCTCAGAGAGTTCTTTGCCATGAAGTGTCATGTTAAACTTCCAATGACCAGTATGAGAGAGTGAGAGCGAAAACACCACATTTAACACACCTGCTCCCCATTCACACCTGAGACCTTGTAACACTAATGAGTCACATGACACCGGGGAGGGAAAATGGCTAATTGGGCCCAATTTTGACATTTTCACTTAGGGGTGTACTCACTTTTGTTGCCAGCGGTTTAGACATTAATGGCTGTGTGTTGAGTTATTTTGAGGGTGACAGCAAATTTACACTTTTATACAAGCTGCACACTCACTGCTTTAGATTGTAGCAAAGTGTCATTTCTTCAGTTTTGTCACATGAAAAGATGAGAGAGAGAGAGATGGCGGCTAGGTGGAGGAGTGTACTGGCACCGACGCCGGGCGGCTCCCCGCCCAGCCAAGGACGGCTTCCTTCTGCAGTACATGCCTACGTGACATTGGTGGGCGTGTTTTGCTTGTGCCCTTATAGGCTTTACCCAGGGACATCAGATTTACTCTGGTGTGTCGTCACTCACTTCGGTTCACTACTTGAATCACCTTGGATCCCTGGACCCTATGAACTAATCACTGTCTAATTGGTAATTAGAATCCACCTCCAGTTGCACTGCACTGCTAGATTGTTTTATTCAACCTTTCTTGGTGATGAGTTTATATCCTTATCACTTTTCACTTCTTACACCTTGGCTACCACCAATACCTTCTAGTACTTCAATCCCCCTTTTCTTTACCGAGCACAGGACACCTTGCACCTGTTATACTATAAATATATATATATATATATATATATATATATATATATATATATATATATATATATAATTTTTTTTATTTTTTTCAGAAGTCCTTCATTGATGGTCTCAGCACTTATGGTCACTCTGACTACTTAAATTTCTTAAAATCTGTCTCCCCTGGATGATTTTCTTGCTGGATAGCAGGCCACTCACACCACCTCAGCTCCCAGCGGATATGCCCCCGTTTGGGGGTCCCCGGTTTACAGTGCCACACTTTTATTATTTAGTCAACCTTGTAAGTATGGTAGAGAGTGGGTTTTTATGCTTGGTTTTATTTTATTTTTTATGATTTTTCTTTTTTCCTTTTGTAGGATCAGACCATACAGCAACTCCTTCTATTATATTTTTATTGAACTCACGTGCATGCTCAAGAAGAGTGGACCAATCCATGAAATGCATAGAACTATATATGCTGTGTTCCTATGATCCAATTGTTATCTGTCAGTATGTATAATTGTTAATATTACAGTATTTTTCGGACCATAAGACGCACTTTTGTCCCCAAAAAATATGGGGGATAATGTCTGCGTCTTATGGTGCGAATATACGACAGGCACCGCCCTCCTGCCATTGCCGGCACCGCCCCCCGCCGGCAACGCCCGCCGCCACCTACCCGCAGCCTCAAACGCAGACGCCGGGAAACACTGCCCGCCGCCATGCTAGTACTGGAAGACAGACATCCCAGGCCCCCGCGAGCACCGAGCGATCTCCCGGCTGGGCCTGACACCTGCAGAGAAGACAGAGCAGCCCAAGAAATGGCACAGTTCAGGCTGCATTATTGGGAATATTCAGGCTGCGATAATGGCAATAGTCAGGCTGCATTAATGGCAATGGTCAGGCTGCATCAATGGCAATGGTCAGGCTGCATTAATGGCAAGGGTCAGGCTGCATTTTTGGCAATGGTCAGGCTGCATTTCTTTGGCACAGGTCAGGCTGCATTTCATGGGCACTGGCAAATATTTTAGTACACCATTTGGTTCAGAATATTTTTTTTCTTGTTTTCCTCCTCTAAACCTAGGTGCGCCCTATGGTCAGGTGCCTCTTATGGAGCGGAAAATACGGCAATCGTTTATAATCATGTGGCAACCCGCCTATATTGTATATATAGATTAATTTTTATGAATTGTACCAGTTATTTGAATTGTATTGGATATACACTTATTCATGATTATGCGTTTGTATGTTTATTTATATAATAAACTGAATTATTTATACCTACGTGCTTAATTCAAAGTCCCAACCCCTTTTCCCCTCCTTTTTGAAAGGTAGATTTAGAGATATGTAGGCATGCTCCTGCAAAATAATGGACACTTCTGGGGATGGGTACAGTCAAAATACATTGTTGGACACAGATGTAGAATCCTGATGTTTAGGCAGGGTTTCAATTAAATTTATTGCCAAGTTGCTGTGTCCAATTGTTAGGAGGTCAATTGATATTGCCCTAATTCTAGAATTGCTGCACTTCTATTTTCTGTCGTTAGATGGCTGGATATCTGGTGACATTAGATAAGACAAGGGCAAGGACAGACTATGAATGAATGGGGTGTCTCAGCCAATGGACAGGGATTTTCTTGAGTCCCTTGGCCTGCTGGGAGAACCTATTTATTTGGGTGGAGTCAGGTGATCGGGGTTCTGTGCCACCTGGATGGCTGTCTGAGTGGACGTGTGTTGCATTGCCCCGGGCTGCGAGGCCAGAAACTTAAGGCCTATCCTGGGGACATCTGGCTGCTAGGCTGTCTGGGGTCCTATCCAGAAGCAAGAAAGCAGCATAGGGTTGGGACTATGAGCTTGTAGTCCAACCAGAAGTAACGGTTCCTCCGGCCGGGGAACCAGTTGTGATCGGGGAAGCTGTCGCCACTAAGGGACCAGCTACCTTGCTACCAGAGATCACTGTGAGTAAGCTGAGGACAGTACCAGACCAGACTTCGTCCCAGCCAGGGACAGTGAAGAAGTGGGAAAACTTCAGCAAGTGCCAAGTCAGGGACCCAGCAAGACAGCAGAGGTGACACTTGTGGAGTGCCAAGCCAGGGACCTAACGTGTCAGCAAGGGTGAAGCTTGAGGAGTATCTGTGAGTGCCAAGCCAGGGACCCAGCAGTAAAGCGGGGGTGACCCCTGAGGAAGATACTGAGTGCTACAGTGGAGGAGCTCGGGGGATTCAGTGGCTAGTGGATCTGAAGTCTAGTGAGAGAGACTGGGAGCTTATTGAGTTGTAGCACTAACTCACGGTGGAGCTGCTGATTTAAAGCGGGCTTTTACCGTCACCTTTTTACCTGTAGTTTCACTGATACCAGACCTAAAGTCCACGTTGAGCGTATCATCTGACAATGTATGCACCAGTCACTTTAGTTCTTTTCCAATGCTTTAATGGGAGATAACTGGAAGAAGTAGCAGGAAAGAGGTAGAAGAAGAGTTGCAGGGAAGTTCAAATACCTTTTCTCGGTGTAGCACTAAGGAATTGAAATATCAGGGATGAATGTATCCTCGGTTCAGGATTAAATCTTTGCCCGCCCAGATAGGTCTCTCTCACTAACCTAGCAGCCGGAGCGTAGCACGAACAAAAAGTCTCTGCCACAGACTTGAGTAGAACAAACTGTACGATCCTCTGCCACAGGATGTAGTAGTTTTAGATGAACAGCAAACACAGTACCAGAACCTTTAAGCTGACCCGGCAGTACTTGTGCGGTAGATTGACTTAAGATGCGTCCTTCAATTGAGTCACCAGGCCCCTCTCCAGACCAGCGCTCCGCCTGGTCCCTTCCAAGACGGGTCCTCCCCTGGATTCTTCTCAATTGTCCGGCTTCTTCTCGCAGGACAGACAGCACAGGACCATCCCAGCAGTAGCAGGCCCCAGACAGGCTTCTGGGCCTACCTGCACGGCTGCAGCAACGCAGCCCTCCAGCCCAGAGTGCTACGAGGTAGGACTGACTAGCACATACCTTTAGGCCAGGAGGGCCACGAGGCAAAAACTCTAGAAACATGGCGTCTGTCCCATAAATACTCTCTCCCAGAATGCAACACAGAGGACTACCTTCGCCGATTCATCTCCGAAAAAGAAGAGCACTCATATACTTCAGCTTGTTGCTTTCCAACACCGACCTATGGTGACAACAACACCCACAGGCACAATGTGGAACTGCACGCAACACAGAAAAGATAAAAGTATAACCCTGCGCTTACCCAATATGGAAGCAGCTCACACAACAAATTAGGATTTTTGTCAGATTACAAATGCATATACAAGTGTAGCGCTATGAGTTAGGAAACTTATGAGATTATAAAAATAAAGATGATAAAAGATGAAGGTAAAAAATAACTGTATCAAACCCCAACATTTGCAATATAAGATGGCTTGACAGATATATAAAATAAACAAAAACAATAATAAAGTCTCTGGTATTTCTTCAGATGTTTAAATGCTTGAAAGGCTGAGGAGGACTGATGTTAGTCAAGAGGTATATAAAATCCCTTATTCACCACGTGGATAACACATGCAAAATGTGATGGACCCTCCACACACGGACAAAATGAAGGCTTACCAGAGGGATTGAACTCATAAGAACATACGTTCAATGCACGCAACACAGCCAAACTGGAACAGAGGCTAATTTAACAATAAATTGAACCTGAACTATATACAGGACAGATGACCCACTAAATTTACACATAAGCGGTAGATTGAAAAATCTACCAGCCATACAGAGTGAAAACCCACAGTGAGTGACTGTGGGGTAAAGAGAACTGTTTGTGTTGCAGATAGTTGAATATCTTTACCGTTAGTAACTGCTACAAGATTGTTGCCATAGGAGACAGCGGTCCTACCTTTACAGAAGTGGTGTCTGGCTGGAGGCCTTCACCTGTATAGCTGTCTACCTATAGAAGTCTCTGAGTCTGCTAATTATCTTTGCATCTACCTAAGGGTGTCCTGGCCCTAACGTTATCTCCTACAGCTTTGTTTAAGAGACAATAAATCTCTTTGCATTTAAAAAGTGAATGGCGCCCACCATTTCATCTTGCACTACACCCACCATGCCTTGTAACCCACTCTACACTGAAGGATGTCCGCTGTCCCTAACTTTGGAGTTCACTATTAGGCCTCAGGGGCCCCGCGACTTTGCTACACAGACAAAAGAAAATTTTCAGTACAGTGAGGAAGAGTCGGTAGAAATAGTTATTTTTATTTCTGCCTGGTCCTTCCTGTCCCAGAAAAAAAACTATATTTTCTTTTATGGGTCTCACAGTAAGGAAAGATCTAACAGAAATGAAAAATCTGACGGATAGCTCATCTCTTTCCCTCTCTATGAGAAACTAAACACATGCACACAGTGGCCCCTTTTATTCATATAAATCGGGCTGTAGTCTGTGACCTGGCCCTCATCCTGGCTTTTATTGTTTGTTTAGTTTACAAAACTGTCATTAAATTTCGTGCCCTTTTCCGGGTTTAGAATATTAAAGTCAGCGGCGGGCAGAGTGCTTTTTTAAAGCACATTGGTGTACTTTATAAATGTTCAATGCTTGTTTTTGTATTTTTGTTTTATTTTAAGCAGTCATATTACTGATTTTTAAATGAGCCTCTATAGGTTAATAAAGGGTTAAAAGGGAATGCATTTTATTTTCAAAACATTTTTTTTAAATGTAAGTTTGCTTTAAAGGACATCACTCCTTTGATCTGTATGTGTATGAAACAGAGAAACTTAATTGAAACAGCTTTGTTTTACACAGCAGTAGCTATAACAGCTGTTGTGATGCAGAGCAAGTCCCGGTTGTCATGGCCTCATGCACACTGGGCTTATGAAAAAGCCAGTAGAGTTAGTAGAAAGCTGTAGCTGTAGAATGAGTTTTTCAGTGTTTTTGCAGTAGCGTTTTTCAGCGTTTTATAGCTGTAGGATTTTTTAACAAAATTATATTCCAACAAAAACTTATGGCCAAAAACACTGATATACGCAGAATAGCCAAGTTTTCAGCGTTTTTTGGCGTTTTTAAGCTTTTTTTTTTCAGCTTTCTTTAGAGTTAGAGTGTTTTTTCAGCTGAAAAACTCCACTCAAAACCCACTAGTTCTGGGGTTTTTTTCCAGCCAGAAAACACCCCTGCCTAAAACTGCTGATAACAGCCTATGTGTGCATGGATACATAGGATAACATGCTGGGGAGTTTACGTCTGAGGCCGGGTTCACACTGTAACCCGCTGCGGATCGCACAGGAGTGCTGTGCGTCCCTGTTCCCCGTTTCAGGGACGAATCAGGGCTGATTCTATGCCTGAATTCAGCCCTGAAACGGAGCCAAAGACACACAGCGTTTCTGTGCAGTGCGCTCCGCAGCCGCAACGGAGCTATGTGAACCGGCTCCATAGGGAGCCAGTCACATTCTTCTGCTATGCGAATTGGATGCGGGGAAATCCGGATCTAATTCACATAGGTGTGAACCCGGCCTAAAGCCAAAAACAGCAGCTGTAAAAACACCCAGTGTGCATGAGGCCTAAAAGTCAGAATTTGCCAGCAACAGCTGCTAAGGGAACTACACAGGACTATGGCATATATCAAAGGTATGTTGCTGAAGTTTTCTTTAGGGCATGCACTGTATAGGTAATCCTCAATGTTGTTATAATCAATATTCAGAAGCCATCTTTTACCTAGCAGTGGTTGCAGCACAATAACATTTTGTTAGGGCATACACTTTATCAGGGTATTTTTTCTCAGTAGAATAGATCCAGGAACTCACACTCCCCAGCCAACACTCCGCCCCCAACCCCACGTTGGAGAGAGGTAAAGCGGTGCCAAATCTGCATATTGCTCAAGGCCCAAGAGGCACAGAGTACTCACCTATCTCCCCCAATCATCTATTTCTCACCTCTGTGCCCGTCATTCACACCTCACCAACCCTTTGCCACAGCTCATCTATGCCCCCCATCCACAGCTTACCTATTCTACCCCCTGATCACAACTCACCTCTTCTTCCCCCATCCCCAGCTCACCTCTTCTTCCCCTCCTCCGTCCGCGAGCTCACCTTCCCCCCCCCCCGTCCGCAGCTCACCTCTCCCCCCCCATCTTCAGCTAACCCTTTCTTCCCCCCCATCCGCAGCTCACCTCTTCCTCCCCCCCATCTTCAGCTCACCCTTTCTCCCCCCCGTCCATAGCTCACCTCTTCTTCCCCCTGTCCGCAGCTCACCTCTTCTTCCCCCTGTCCGCAGCTCACCTCTTCTTCCCCCTGTCCGCAGCTCACCTCTTCTCCCCCCCATCCGCAGCTCACCTCTTCTTCCCCCTGTCCGCAGCTCACCTCTTCTTCCCCCTGTCCGCAGTTCACCTCTTCTTCCCCCCGTCCGCAGCTCACCTCTTCTTCCCCCTGTCCGCAGCTCACCTCTTCTTCCCCTTGTCCGCAGCACACCTCTGTACACCTTTGTCAACAAATCAACTCTGCACCGCCCCCCAACTGCCCCCCCATCTACAACTTACACCTCTAGGCCCCAATTACAGCAGTCTTTACCTTCCCGTCCAGGTTTCACTTCTGCACCCCAGTATACAGATTACCCCAATGCACATCTCTCATCTTTTCAACCCTCCAACTTTCACCTCTTCACCCCCTTCCACCTCTAAACAACCTACCAACCTCCCCCTTCCCAGCTCTTGCCACTGTACCTTCTGCCCCCCCCCACCTCCCTCCCCCCACTACTCAGCTCTCACTTTGTACAACCTCTCCCCCTTTCCAGCTCTCACCTCTTCTAGCAACTTCACCCCCAAATTCAACCCTGCTGCGGTTCACAGCTGTCACCTCCCCTACAGATGCCTCTCTGCACAGCCACTCACCCCTCTCCCTTTCCCTCCACAGCTTTTGCTCAACCTCCTCTCAAAAGCTTAATAGCGGTTCAGCTGCCAATTGTTTGTTAAGAGTGTGTGTGCAGGCTTTCTTATTTTCCAACACAGTGCAGTCCCCACTTGTCAAACCTCTGTAACACAGAGCCAAGGAGGAGTTTTAGAACACTGCACTTGGCTCTGAGATACACAGGTCTGAGAGGCGGGGCAGGACAGAAGCTGTCTCTTGAAGCTCCAGAGGTATGAAAAAAAATGCAACAGTTGTGGCGTGGGGACTCAGGGCACCCACTGACATATGTACTGCTCTACACATGTCCTGAGTGCCCGTCAATAGGACACAGAAGCCAGTGGAGGAAGTGGACAAACGTCCTCTATGGCCTTCTGTGTTTAGTTACAGGAAGAAGAGAACAGGACTGCCAGGGGTGGCGGAAAGCTGTTCCATCACGTCCCGAGCAGAAAAAAACCCTGCGCCTTATACATTTTTTTTTTAGGGCATACATGGCCTAAAAATTTTAAAAATGAATAATTACTTGCTTGGCGGTGACAGGTTTGGCTTCATTTGCATTAATAGTACAAATATTGTTCTCACTATCACCATAAATGCGTCTTACCTTTGCTAATGTCTGAACTTGAACGATGGTATGCTTTGCAAGATACAAAGGAAATACTTAGTTCTGGATAAATGCTAAATAAGAGGCAATAGATTCTCTGTGAATAATGTTTATTTTTTATTAAAATAAATATTAGATTAACCAACTCAACTACCGGACACTTTCATCCCCTTCTTGCTCAGGCCAGTTTTCAGTGCTGTCACACTTTAAATGACAATTACTCAGCCATGCAAAACTGTATCCAAATGCAATCCTAATCATTTATTTGAGTCAGAGAGTGCTTTCTTCTGGTGTTTTTTTTTCACACTTCAAAATTGCGCCCGCACGTGGAATGGCGGCAAACTTTGACCCTTAAAAATCTCCATAAGCCACGTTTAAAAATTTCTATAGGTTACCAGTTTTGAGTTAGAGGAAGTCTAGTGCTAGAATTATTTCTCTCGCTCTAACGATCGCGGCGATACCTCACATGTGTGGTTTGAACACCATTTTCATATGCGGGCACGACTTACATATGCGTTTGCTTCTGCACGCGAACTCGGTGGGAGGGGTGCTTTAAAAAAAATTTTCTCCTTATTTATTTTACTTTTTATTTTTTTATTTTACAATGTCTTTTAGAATAAAAACGTTTTGGGTCACTTTTATTCCTATTACAAGGAAAGTATGAGAGGACCTCTTTAATGTGAGATTTGGGGTCAAAAAGACCTCAGATCTCACATTTCACTAAAATGCAATAAATAAATGAAAAAAAATTTTACAAAAAAATAATTTCCGACCATTGGGCGGAAGTAACGTTTGACGTCGCTTCCGCCATCCAATGGTATAGAGCCGAGCGGGGGGCCATCTTTCCCTCACTTGGCATCCAGCTTGTGAGGGAAGAGGACCTGATCGTCTCCGTCGCTACCGACGGCTACCGACGGCTACCGACAGTAGCACCGTGGGAGGGGGGCCCTTTCCCACCCCCGATAAAAGTGATCTTGCAGCGAACCTGCCACTGAGACCACTTTTATCTGATGAAGAGCTAGCTGCTGCCATAAAAACGGTATTAACCTTTAAACAGCCGACGCATAACGACGGCGGGCGGTCGTGCAGCTCTATGTGAAAGGTAGAGTCTACAGACTACGGTAAATAGAGTGAGGAAAATAATTATTTGATGCCCTGTAGATTTTGTAAGTTTGCCCACTTACAAAGAAACGAAGGGTCTATAATTGTTATCATAGTTGTATTTTAAATGATAGAGACAGAATATCACCCAAAAATCCCGAAAAAAATACATGATATAAATGTTATAAATTAAATTGCAGTTCAGAGAGTAAAATAAGTATTTGATCCCCTACTAACCAACAATAAGGCTGGGTTCATACTAGATGCAGCCATGGTGTCAGAAATCAGCGGCTAAGGAGACCAGACACATAGCTACACAAGGGAACTGAGACCAAATAATGTATTTATCAAAGTGATATTTACAGTGAACACACCAATAAGCATACACAGCAACCAGTGAAAACATAAACCACTCCAGCAAACAAGAACAAAAATAACTAATGAACCTAACTACTATCTATTTACAATATATACAATAAAAGGGACAAAAGGTAACAGGAATGCAAGGAAGGGAAACACGACTGGGTACAAGAGCAGGGAGCAAGGCAGAGGGGTGCAGGACTGCTGGTGGACACTGGAACTGCAGCCATTGGCCCAGAGAACCACAGTGCCACCAACAGGTGAACTCAACCCTGACAGATTCCCCGCCTTAAGGAGCGGGCTCTGGATGCTCCATAGTGACCTACCACCGGGGTCTGCAAGCCGACTGAGTACCCCACTGCCAACATCCGAAGGCTTGGTGAGAACCCCGCCGCCGGGGTCCCAAAACTGTCTGGGTTTTCTGCTGGTCAGATCCTCTGAGATGTACAGTATTTAGTAGTCCCTCAAGACAGCAGGTATCCTAATGCTGGGGTTCCACAGGTTATCTGCAGTCTTAGCCCTGGGGTCATGTGACAGTACCGGAAGCCAGATACCGAAGTGACTCATCATAACCCTGTAGCTTGTCTGGTTTCCGGGACTTGCTCTGCACATCAAAAACCACCTAGGTCTCTCTGAGGCACTGTTTACTCGACCCAGGTCCCCTAGTACACCCAGAGCTGTGCCAATTGCATCCGGATCATGGCAAGGCACAGATCGTACTCTGCCATTCCCCAGGAGATTACCATGGCCAGGGCCATGAAGGCAGATGCAGTTACCAGTTACCAAGTGTATGTCCGGACCACCAAGCTTTGGCACCATAGGAGCAACACACTGCCAGAGGGACTCAATCGATGCAACCATCAAATGAATCTCAGGCCCAGCAGATGACCCTTTAGCAGGTGGACACTCAGCCTTTGCATAACAATCCAACTGAGCAGCTGTCATAGAGTCAATAGAACCGGTGGGTTGGTAGGGAGACGGTATCTAAGATCATCAATGGTAGACTTGTCATCGGACAGCAGACCCTCAGAGGCAGGCAGGTTGTTGGGCACAGGACATCCAGAGGCAGGCTGGGACACAGGCAGAAGCACATCAGGGTGGGCACTGGGCAGTGGCACAGGTATCAGCATAGTCAAGCTGGGACAACAGCCCCAGAATCAGCATAGTCCAGCTGGGCGGCAGGCTTGGCAGCAGAAGGTAGGTCACCCACGGCAGGTAGCAGCATGGAGGAGGAATGGACCCTATCGGCAAGCGGCAGCATGAAGGAGGAATGGACCCCATCAGCAAGCGGCAGCATGGAGGAGGAATGGACCCCATCGGCAAGCGGCAGCATGGAGGAGGAATGGACCCCATCGGCAAGCGGCAGCATGGAGGAGGAATGGACCCTATCACCAAGTGGCAGCATGGAGGAGGAATAGACCCCATCGGCAAGCCTCAGCATGGCGGAGGAAAGGACACCATCGGCAAGCGGCAGCATGGAGGAGGAATGGACACCATCGGCAAGCGGCAGCATGGAGGAGGAATGGACACCATCGGCAAGCGGCAGCATGGAGGAGGAATGGAAACCATCAGCAGGCGGCATCAGCATGGAGAAGGAATGGACACCATCAGCAGGCGGCGTCAGCATGGAGGAGGCATGGACACCATCAGCATGGAGGAGGACTGGATCACATCAGCAGCAGTCATCAGCATGGAGGAGGACTGGATCGCATTGGCAGAAGTCATCAGCATGAAGGAAGACTGGATCGCATTGGCAGCAGTCATCTGCACAAAGGAAGACTGGATCGCATTGGCAGCAGTCATCAGCATGGAGGAGGACTAGATTGCATCGGTAGCAGTCATCAGCATGGAGGAGGACTGTATCCCATCAGCAGGCAATACAGATAGGGGAAGAGTTGTAAGAGCAGGAGAAAAGTTTTGTTTCCTTTTGGGCTTGGATACTGGAGTCCTGCATGTAGTTTCATTGTGCTGATCAGAGTGAACTGCTGATGGGAAGGTAGTAACAGTACTGGGGAAAATAGAGGGAAGAGTAGCAGAAGTACAGGAAGAGGCCTGAGACGTTGCTATGGACGACGGTACTGCAGGGGGAGCTTTCAATAGATTGCATACTGAGGAAGTGTAGTTACACATGGCAGGCTACTGATCTACAGGAGATAAGGAACACTCAGTAGCAGCAGCATAGGCGTGCCCACGGGGTGTGCCGGGTGTGCCCAGGCACACCCTAATCATTGTGCTCTCATTGGTTGTGACTGGTGTCAGTAGTTGTGACTACTACTGCTCATGTCACCACTGCCTGGCCTGGGTTGGTCCTGCAAGAAAAAGCATCTTTTTGCAGAACAGCCTGCACTGCAGGGACTAGGGAGTCCCCGGGACCACAGGCGCGGCGGAGTGATCCGGCCGCATTTCCCGATGGGTCCTGTATAGTTCCGGCAGCGCAGGTACAGCAGGCAGCGGCGGAGTGATATGCATCTGCACTCCGCCCCCCTCCGGCCTCCTCTCTCTCCCTTCCCTCGGAAGAAGCAGCGGACTCAGCGGAGCCTCAGCCTGGACTCGGATAGCGGCAGGCGGCTGGCTCAGTGAGGTAAGCAGTGCCAGTGAGACAGCACTGAGCAGGGAAGGGCAGTCACACGATGGACAAAAAAAACAAAAAGGCAACTCGATATGAACCCTGTCCCTGCCAGCAAAAAATATATATATATATATATATATGTATGTATGTATGTGTGTGTGTGTGTGTATATATATATATATATATATATATATATATATATATATAGAGAGAGAGAGAGAGAGAGAGAGAGAGAGAGAGAGAGAGAGAGAGAGAGAGAGATATACACACATATATATACACTTACTTTTTTGCTGACAAGCCAGGCAGGGTTCATATTGATTTGAATTGTATATGTGATGTACATTAAAAAAAAATTATATATATATATATATTTTTTTATGTTTATCACATATACAATTCAAATCAATATGAACCCTGCCTGGCTTGTCAGCAAAAAAGTAAGTGTATATATGTGTATGTATATGTGTGTGTATATATATATATATATATATATATATATATATATATACACATATACATACATACATACATACATATACACTTACTTTTTTGCTGACAGGCCAGGCAGGGTTCATATTGATAAACGCACAAAAAAAATTATATATATATATATATATATATATATATATATATATATATATATATATATATATATATATATATATATATATATATATATATATATTTGCCCATACATACATTAAGTCGATTTTTACATGTCATTTTTTTAAAATTGTTCTCACGTGTTACAATAACGCTTCGATAATGTTATTTTAAAAAATAACAATTCAAAAAATGGGCATTTAAAAATCAACTTAACCACGACCTTTGAAATATTTTCCCCCTTCAGGACCAGGCCATTTTTTGCTATTTAAGGCCCCTTTCACACGATCGGACCGTTAAGGTCCGCCTGTCAGTTTTGACAACGGACATGAACGGGTGCTCCATGCTAGCCTATGGAGCGACGGATGTCAGCGGTGACATGTCCGCTGACATCCGACACCGTCCAATCCGCTAAAATCAGATGGATGCCTCTACGTTCGGATCCGTTGCTGGCGGATCGGATCAGGTGAGATCTGATGAAAACGGACATGCTGTCCGTTTTCGTCCAATCTCTCCATAGGCAGCAGCGGCGATCTACAAGCCCCTCCCCGCTCAGTGAGCAGAGAGGGACCTATCATCCGCCGGCAATTGCGCAGCCATGCAATACTTTACCCAAATGAATTTTATATAATTTTTTTCATGCAAATAGAGCTGTGTGTGTGTGTGTGTGTATATATATATATATATATATATATATATATATATATATATATATATATATATATATATATATAGAGGCACGTGTGTTTGAGCTTTGGTTTGAGGTGCACACCCTAATGCAATAGGCTGCGCACGCCTATGAGCAGCAGAGGTTGCTAAGGTTAACAGAGGAACAGATTCTTGATTTTTTGCAGCAGATCTGACCTTATGTGACTCATCTAGCATGGGGATATGACCTCTGACCAAGCTTATAGCAGAGGGTGAAATAATGTTAGTTTGTCTCTCCCTTGCTCACATTGCTCAATTAAACAATGTAATCCAACTCCACCTGTTGTGAATAGGCTGACTACTGCTAAAAAAAACATGCACAATGTTTCAGCAACCATCCCAAAAATCCAGCCTGGTGTATAGTAAATGGAGGAGTGAAAACATCATGGCCCTGAGAGATACACTGAAATAGTAGCTCAGAACAGACCTGAATCAAGGGTTGCACGTTACTAAGAGTGAATCTGCCCTCAACAGCTAAAGCATGTGAAATCAGAATGCTTCCAAACAGCTCCTCCTAGGTGAGATCCTCCCAAAGTGAACAACACAAATCTTTATCGCCTACTGCAAGCTGCACACGACAAATAAACTTCACTCTCATCATTCTGACAAAGGCAAAAAACTGGCAAGTAACTGGCTCTCCGTTCCTAAATGTAGCAGATCTGGTCATTAGTGGGTGTCACTATTATGTCAGAAATCAGCGGCTAAGGAGACCAGACACGTAGCTACACAAGGGAACTGAGACCAATGTATTTATCATTAAAGTGATATTTACAGTGAACACACACCAATAAACATACACAGAAACCAGTGAAAACATCAACCACTCCAGCAAACAAGAACAAAAAAAACGAATGAACCGAACTACTATCTATTTACAATATCTACAATATACGGGACAAAGGTAACAGGGATGCAAGGAAGGGAAACACGACTGGGTACAAGAGCAAGGCGCAAAAAAAAACTGTATTTACAAATCTTTATCATATGATCCTGAAATAAAACCAGGTAAAAAGGGCTTGATATTGAATGCCTCGTTGAGGCCAGGGGGCACTGTGGCGTTAAGATTGAATATCCACCTAAACTCTCGTTGTAGGAGGAGTTTGTCAAGATCTCCTCCACGAGAGCCAGGGTGTATCCGATCCAAAACCAATACCTTGATTTTAGGGAAAATCCCATTGTGAGTCTACATGAGGGTACATCCGGGTTGTTGGTCTGCATGGCTCTAATGTGGCGATAAAGTCTTTGCCAGAGTTTCTGTATGGTCTTACCTACATAGAAACAATTACAGCTGCAGATTAAGAGGTAAACAACTACATTGGTTTGACAGTTTGCAAAGTGTTTGGGCAAAAATCGCATTCCATTAGGTAAGTGTATATCTCTTCTAGTGTCCATATATTTGCAGTATGTGCATGAACCACAGGGAAATGTTCCTAGTGTTTTGCATGGATCTCCTCTTTTAGATCCCTAAAACTCACTCTTCACCAGAAGATCATTTAATGAGGTGGCACGTCTATATGTTATAGTAGGTGCGGAATGTACATAGGGTCCTACCACAGGGTCAGAAGTCAAGAGGTGCCAATATTTTCTGCAAATTTGTGTGATAGATACATGATCACTTGAATAAATAGTAATAATGCGATTGTGGGTCTCAGGGGGTTTCTTTTTGGTAGTCAGCAAGTCATGTCTGCTTTTGTTTTCTACCCGCTTGAAAGCCTTAAGACATTTGTGACTATAACCCCTTTGTAAAAGGCGTCGCTTCAAGTTGGTAGCTTCTCATATGAAGTCTGAATGGTTGGAACAGTTACACTTAACCGGTTCCCGACCGGCTCCTGTAGATATAAGTCGACAGAATGGCACGGCTGCGCAAAGTAACGTACCTGTACGTTACTTTAAATTTGCCGGCGTGTGAGCGCACGCGCGCCTGCCGCGATCTCCGTGAGTCGGGTCGCAGGTCCCGCGGACTCGATCGCCGCGGGCATACCCGCGATCGCCTCACGGAGAGGACGAACGGGGTGATGCCGTTGCAAACAGCATCTCCCCATTCTGCCTAGTGACAGTGTCACTGGATCTCTGCTCCCTGTCATCAGAGCAGAGATCAGTTATGTCACATACACAGCCCATCCCCCCTACAGTTAGAATCACTCCCCTAGGACATACTTAACCCCTCCCTAGTGGTTAACCCCTTCACTGCCAGTGTCATTTACACAGGAATCAGTGCATTTTTATAGCACTGATTGCTGTATAAATGACAATGGTCCCAAAAATGTGTCAAAAATGTCCGACATGTTCGCCATAACGTCGCAGTCACAATAAAAATTGCTGATCGCCGCCATTACTAGTAAAAAAAAAATTAATAATAAAAATGCCATAAAACTATCCCCTATTTTGTAAACGCTATAACTTTTGCGCAAACCAATCAATAAACGCTTATTGCGATTTTTTTTTACCAAAAATATGTAGAAGAATACGTATCGGCCTAAACTGAGGAAAAAAAATGTTTTTTTATATATTTTTTGGGGATATTTGTTATAGCAAAAAGTAAAAAATAATGTGTTTTTTTCAAAATTGCCGCTCCTATTTTGTTTATAGCGCAAAAAATAAAAATTGCAGAGGTTATCAAACACCACCAAAAGAAAGCTCTATTTGTGGGAAAAAAATTACGTAAATTTTGTTTCGGAGCCACGTCGCACGACTGCACAATTGTCAGTTAAAGCGACACAGTGCCGAATCGCAAAAAGTGCTCTGGTCAGGAAGGGGCTAAATTCTTCCGGGGCTGAAGTGGGTAATACGTAAGTATTGTCCGTACGAGATGGACCCGACCAAAGGTCTGGGGTGGAAGTTGGAGGAGTGAAGAATGGTATTCCCTGCTGTCGTTTTTCTGTACAATTTGCAGGAAAACATATTAGTGTCATTTTTGAATATCTTAACGTTCAAAAATGTAACCCTGGATAAGTCAAAGGTCATAGTGAATTTTAAATTGAATGTGTTATTATTTAGGGCCAATAAACACTCATCCAATAACCACTTAAGGACCGCCTCACGCCGATGTACGTCGGCAAGGAGGCACGGGCAGGCAAAATCACGTACATACACGTGATTTGCCTCCCGCGGGTGGGGGGTCCGATCGGACCCCCCCGGTGCCCGAGGCGGTCCTGTTTTGTTCCCCGGCGATCGGAGGTGAGGGGGAGGCCATCCGTTCGTGGCCCCCCCTCGCGATCGCCGCCAGCCAATGGGAACATTCCTTTGCTGCTGTATGCTAAACAGCAGCAAAGGAAATGATGTCATCTCTCCTCGGCTCGGTATTTTCCGTTCCGGCGCCGAGGAGAGAAGACTGTAATGTGAGTGCACAAACACTACACACACAGTAAAACATGCCAGGCACACAAAACACCCCGATCTCGCCCCCGATCACCCCCCCCCCCCCCCCCCGTCACAAACTGACACCAAGCAGTTTTTTTTGTTTTTTTCTGATTACTGCGTGGTGTCAGTTTGTGACAGTTACAGTGTTAGGACAGTTAGGGTTAGCCCCCTTTAGGTCTAGGGTACCCCACTAACCCCCCCTAATAAAGTTTTAACCCCTTGATCACCCCCCGTCCCCAGTGTCGCTAAGCGATCATTTTTCTGATCGCTGTATTAGTGTCGCTGGTGACGCTAGTTAGGGACGTAAATATTTAGGTTCACCGTCAGTGTTTTATAGCGACAGGGACCCCCATATACTACCTAATAAAGGTTTTAACCCCTTGATTGCCCCCTAGTTAACCCTTTCACCACTGATCACCGTATAAGTGTTACGGGTGACGCTGGTTAGTTCGTTTATTTTTTATAGTGTCAGGGCACCCGCCGTTTATTACCGAATAAAGGTTTAGCCCCCTGATCGCCCGGCGGTGATATGCGTCGCCCCAGGCAGCGTCAGATTAGCGCCAGTACCGCTAACACCCACGCACGCAGCATACGCCTCCCTTAGTGGTATAGTATCTGTACGGATCAATATCTGATCCGATCAGATCTATACTAGCGTCCCCAGCAGTTTAGGGTTCCCAAAAACGCAGTGTTAGCGGGATCAGCCCAGATACCTGCTAGCACCTGCGTTTTGCCCCTCCGCCCGGCCCACCCAAGTGCAGTATCGATCGATCACTGTCACTTACAAAACACTAAACGCATAACTGCAGCGTTCGCAGAGTCAGGCCTGATCCCTGCGATCGCTAACAGTTTTTTTGGTAGCATTTTGGTGAACTGGCAAGCACCAGCCCCAGGCAGCGTCAGGTTAGCGCCAGTACCGCTAACACCCACGCACGCACGCACCGTACACCTCCCTTAGTGGTATAGTATCTGAACGGATCAATATCTGATCCGATCAGATCTATACTAGCATCCCCAGCAGTTTAGGGTTCCCAAAAAAAGCAGTGTTAGCGGGATCAGCCCAGATACCTGCTAGCACCTGCGTTTTGCCCCTCCGCCCGGCCCAGCCCAGCCCAGCCCAGCCCACCCAAGTGCAGTATCGATCGTTCACTGTCACTTACAAAACACTAAATGCATAACTGCAGCGTTCGCAGAGTCAGGCCTGATCCCTGCGATCGCTAACAGTTTTTTTGGTAGCGTTTTGGTGAACTGGCAAGCACCAGCCCCAAGCAGTGTCAGGTTAGCGCCAGTACCACAAACACCCACGCACGCAGCATACACCTCTCTTAGTGGTATAGTATCTGAACGGATCAATATCTGATCCGATCAGATCTATACTAGCGTCCCCAGCAGTTTAGGGTTCCCAAAAACGCAGTGTTAGCCGGATCAGCCCAGATACCTGCTAGCACCTGCGTTTTGCCCCTCCGCCCGGCCCAGCCCAGCCCACCCAAGTGCAGTATCGATCGATCACTGTCACTTACAAAACACTAAACGCATAACTGCAGCGTTCGCAGAGTCAGGCCTGATCCTTGCGATCGCTAACAGTTTTTTTGGTAGCTTTTTATTGAACTGGCAAGCACCAGTGGCCTAGTACACCCCGGTCGTAGTCAAACCCGCGCTGCAGTAACACTTGGTGACGTGGTGAGTCCCATAAGTGCAGTTCAAGCTGGTGAGGTGGCAAGCACAAGTAGTGTCCCGCTGCCACCAAAAAGACAAACACAGGCCCGTCGTGCCCATAATGCCCTTCCTGCTGCATTCGCCAATCCTAATTGGGAACCCACTACTTCTGCAGCGCCCGTACTTCCCCCATTCACATCCCCAACCAAATGCAGTCGGCTGCATGAGAGGCATTTTCTTTATGTCCTCCCGAGTACCCCTACCCAACGAACCCCCCCAAAAAAGATGTCGTGTCTGCAGCAAGCGCGGATATAGGCGTGACACCCGCTATTATTGTCCCTCCTGTCCTGACAATCCTGGTCTTTGCATTGGTGAATGTTTTGAACGCTACCATTCACTAGTTGAGTATTAGCGTAGGGTACAGCACTGCACAGACTAGGACACACTTTCACATGGTCTCCCAAGATGCCATCGCATTTTGAGAGACCCGAACCTGGAACCGGTTACAGTTATAAAAGTTAGTTACAAAAAAAGTGTAAAAAAATATATATATATATATAAAATTAAAAAAAATAGTTTTCGTTTTATTGTTCTCTCTCTCTCTCTATTCTCTCTCTCTCTATTGTTCTGCTCTTTTTTACTGTATTCTATTCTGCAATGTTTTATTTTTATTATGTTTTATCATGTTTGATTTTCAGGTATGCAATTTTTTATACTTTACTGTTTACTGTGTTTTATTGTTAACCATTTTTTTGTCTTCAGGTACGCCATTCACGACTTTGAGTGGTTATACCAGAATGATGCCTGCAGGTTTAGGTATCATCTTGGTATCATTCTTTTCAGCCAGCGGTCGGCTTTCATGTAAAAGCAATCCTAGCGGCTAATTAGCCTCTAGACTGCTTTTACAAGCCGTGGGAGGGAATGCCCCCCCCACCGTTTTCCGTGTTTTTCTCTGGCTCTCCTGTCTCAACAGGGAACCTGAGAATGCAGCCGGTGATTCAGCCAGCTGACCATAGAGCTGATCAGAGACCAGAGTGGCTCCAAACTTCTCTATGGCCTAAGAAACCGGAAGCTACGAGCATTTTATGACTTAGATTTCGCCGGATGTAAATAGCGCCATTGGGAAATTGGGGAAGCATTTTATCACACCGATCTTGGTGTGGTCAGATGCTTTGAGGGCAGAGGAGAGATCTAGGGTCTAATAGACCCCAATTTTTTCAAAAAAGAGTACCTGTCACTAATTATTGCTATCATAGGGGATATTTACATTCCCCGAGATAACAATAAAAGTGATTAAAAAAAAAATGAAAGGGACAGTTTAAGAATAAGATAAAAAAGCAAAAAAATAATAAAGAAAAAAAAAAAAAAGCACCCCTGTCGCCCCCTGCTCTCGCGCTAAGGCGAACGCAAGCGGCGGTCTGTCGTCAAACGTAAACAGCAATTGCACCATGCATGTGAGGTATCACCGCGAAGGTCAGATCGAGGGCAGTAATTTTTGCAGTAGACCTCCTCTGTAAATCTAAAGTGGTAACCTGTAAAGGCTTTTAAAGGTTTTTAAAAATGTATTTATTTTGTTGCCACTGCACGTTTGTGCGCAATTGTAAAGCATGTCATGTTTGGTATCCATGTACTCGGCCTAAGATCATCTTTTTTTATTTCATCAAACATTTGGGCAATATAGTGTGTTTTAGTGCATTAAAATTTAAAAAAGTGTGTTTTTTCCCCAAAAAATGCGTTTGAAAAATCGCTGCGCAAATACTGTGTGAAAAAAAAAATGAAACACCCACCATTTTATTCTGTAGGGCATTTGCTTTAAAAAATATATAATGTTTGGGAGTTCAAAGTAATTTTCTTGCAAAAAAAATAACTTTTTCATGTAAACAAAAAGTGTCAGAAAGGGCTTTGTCTTCAAGTGGTTAGAAGAGTGGGTGATGTGTGACATAAGCTTCTTCAAAACCCCCCAAATGACCCCATTTTGGAAAGTAGACACTCCAAGCTATTTTCTGAGAGGCATGTCGAGTCCATGGAATATTTTATATTGCGACACAAGTTGCGGGAAAGAGACAATTTTTTTTTTTTTTTTGCACAAAGTTGTCACTAAATGATATATTGCTCAAACATGCCATGGGAATATGTGAAATTACACCCCAAAATACATTCTGCTGCTTCTCCTGAGTTTTTTCTTGTCTTTCTTCATTTTCAAAAACAAATGAGAGCTGCAAAATACTCACCATGCCTCTCAGCAAATAGCTTGGGGTGTCTACTTTCCAAAATGGGGTCATTTGGGGGGGGTTTGTGCCACCTGGGCATTCCATGGCCTCCGAAACTTTGATAGGCAGTGAAGAGTGAAATCAAAAATTTACACCCTTAGAAATCCTGAAGGCGGTGATTGGTTTTCGGGGCCCCGTACGCGGCTAGGCTCCCAAAAAGTCCCACACATGTGGTATCCCCATACTCAGGAGAAGCAGCTAAATGTATTTTGGGGTGCAATTCCACATATGCCAATGGCCTGTGTGAGCAATATATCATTTAGTGACAACTTTGTGCAAAAAAAAAATGTGTCACATTCCCGCAACTTTTGTCAAAATATAAAATATTCCATGGACTCAATATGCCTCTCAGCAAATAGCTTGGGGTGTCTACTTTCCAAAATGGGGTCAGTTGGGGGGGGGGGTTTGTGCCACCTGTGCATTCCATGGCCTCCGAAACTGTGATAGGCAGTGAAGAGTGAAATCAAAAATTTACACCCTTAGAAATCCTAAAGGCGGTAATTGGTTTTCGGGGCCCCGTACGCGGCTAGGCTCCCAAAAAGTCCCACACATGTGGTATCCCCATACTCAGGAGAAGCAGCTAAATGTATTTTGGGGTGCAATTCCACATAGGCCCATGGCCTGTGTGAGCAATATATCATTTAGTGACAACTTTTTGTAAATTTTTTTTTTTTTTGTCATTATTCAATCACTTGGGACAAAAAATAAAAATATTCAATGGGTTCAACATGCCTCTCAGCAATTTCCTTTGGGTGTCTACTTTACAAAATGGGGTCATTTGGGGGGTTTTGTACTGCCCTGCCATTTTAGCACCTCAAGAAATGACATAGGCAGTCATAAACTAAAAGCTGTGTAAATTCCAGAAAATGTACCCTAGTTTGTAGACGCTATAACTTTTGCGCAAACCAATAAATATACGCTTATTGACATTTTTTTTACCAAAGACATGTGGCCGAATACATTTTGGCCTAAATGTATGACTAAAATTGAGTTTATTGGATTTTTTTTTATAACAAAAAGTAGAAAATATCTTTTTTTTCAAAATTTTCGGTCTTTTTCCGTTTATACCGCAAAAAATAAAAACCGCAGAGGTGATCAAATACCATCAAAAGAAAGCTCTATTTGTGGGAAGAAATGGACGCAAATTTAGTTTGGGTATAGCATTGCATGACCGCGCAATTAGCAGTTAAAGCGACGCAGTGCCAAATTGGAAAAAGACCTCTGGTCCTTAGGCAGCATAATGGTCCGGGGCTCAAGTGGTTAATTTAGAAGGTCCATCCCAAGCGACGAAGATGTCATCTATGTACCTGTGCCACATAACAATGTGGCACAGGTACATAGAGAGATCCTCGTCGCAAAAAATAGCTCGTTCCCTCTCCCCCAGGTACAGGTTGACGTAGCAAGGGGCACAACAGGTGCCCCTGGCTTTGCCCTGTACCTGGACGAAAAAAATCAATCATCAAACGAGAAGACATTATGTCTCAATATAAAATCCAAGGAAAGGAGTATAAATTCATTAAATTAATTTTCATGATGACTGGTTTGGGAGAAAACTCTTTGCATGCATGCAAGTCCCTTGGTGTGGGGTATCGAACTATAGAGAGCTTCCACCTCGATACTTGCAAGGATGCAACTTTCTGAGACCTGTACCCCCTCAATAATCTGCAGCAAATGAATCATATCACGTATGTAAGAAGGTATGGAAAGAACAAAAGGTCTCATCAACAAGGCGTGATAAATTTTCTGTGATAGCCGGATTGCCAGAAACTATCGGTCTCCCTGGAGGATCTGTAGTGTGTTTGTGAATCTTAGGGAGTGCATAAAAAGTTACCAGTCTGGGAAAAGGAGTGCGAATGAAATCAAAGGTCTGTTTGGAAATAACCCTCGAAATGCCTCATCCACAAATGAATAAAATTTGTTATTAAATGCTTCAACAACAATCGGGGCCAACTGGACGGTACCATTCACGGTAATTGAGAATTTTCATACACATAAGACTATATTTGTCATTGTCCATCAGTACAATGTTTCCCCTTTGTCGGATGCCTTAATAGTAATTTCATGATTACTTAGCAAGTCTTTTAGAGCAGTTTTCTCATTTGTGGTGAGATTTTCCGAAACAGGGGATGTACATTTAAGGCTCTTGATTTCTTGACAGGTAATTTTTAAAAACGTTGATACTCCCTGGTTGGAGCTGGGTGCAGGATATAGCGAGGATGTCTTTTTAAAGGAAGGTTTTTTTAGGCGCAGTTTCTCCAGGAGCAGTAGCTCCTTTGAGAAGGGCCTCTATATCAATAATATCGAAAAGGTCCCTGGGTTCACTCTCCTCGAGTAACGAGTTGAGGTTATCCAGGGCTCGCCTTTCGCTTAAGGTTCGAAACCGTCCATGTCAGGTTTCGTTTTATCAAACATACTTTTTAGAAGAAGTTTGTATGTGTATAGGTGAAGATCTTTAATTACCTCAAATTTGTCCAACCTATTGGCTGGAACAAAAGTGAAGCTTTTGGAAAGAACTAGGACTTCATCCTGTGTGAGAACGTGAGAAGAAAGGTTGATAATATTTAGATTCGTAGAGTGATCAGGTGCTAAAGGGATATTTGTGATGTGGGGTTTGGGGAGTTTCCCTGATTTTTGGGAAAAAACATAGTTGGAATTTTGAGGGTGATAGATGTTGGCACATCCGCTCCCACTGTCGGTCCTACCCCTGCGCCGATGAAATCTTGCAGCATCGGGTCATTACCCGGCACTGAAGAGGATGTGTCAGTGTGATGTTTCGGTGGACGTTTGTTAGTACCTGTCATGGAAGGATTATCACCATCTCGACCAACCTCTAGGTTGTCTCATACGTTTAGTTTTAAGGGATTGAGAGGATGCTATAGATGACATGGAAGAGCTATCAGACATGTCTGTATGTGAAGTGTTATGTATTGATTTAGGCTTATGTTGGCCTCCTTTGTTAATAGTTTTAGGTATTTTAGATGACCACTTATAGGCTCTTCCTTCATCAAAGGCTTGTATGTCTCTCATATATTTGAGCTCTTTCTTGGAGAGAATGGATTTGTTAAACAATTCAATGTGAGTTTTTCATTTATCCTTCAACTCCTGAAATGACGGATGAGCCTGTAAGGGTTTAATTCTAGAATACATTTTGCCAATGTTGGAATTAATATCAATCAGACGTTTTTGATACTCTTCGATTAAGAGTTTCATCATTACAGCAGAACATGTTTTTAAATTGTTCTCCCACGCCATTTTAAATGTGGGATCCAAATTTTCAAATGATAGAAAAAAGCTTTTTATATGCCAATGAAGTAGTAATTTCTTTTCCAGCCACTTAGTAAGGCCGTAAAACAGAAAACTTAGTTCAGATATACGTGATTCATTTTGACCATAGTCTTTTTGTAATTTAATTGCAGACTCATCCCAAGATTGACTATATAATTCTGCCATAATAGAAAAAAAATGGTAACTACCCGTCAAAAATTGGCAGTATGGCTGAGGGTACTAGACCATATCTAATTGTAAAACACTGGTGGTTTCAACAACTGGGGGGCTACAAACGGGTATCTACTACCCAAAGAAATGGAGAGAAGAAGGGAAAAAGAAGTAGAAACCAACCAGGAATGTTTTGGAGGACCCAAAACTCTGTGTCACATCCTAAAAATAAATCTGTAGAAAAGGAATGAAGCCCCAAGGATTTTACGGACACAGAGAAATGTGTAAGTAGGGTACACCAACAATAGAAGTATAAAAAATATAAATGATTTTATTGACTAGAAAATACACAATTCAATAACGATATACAAAAATCACCTAAAAACAATATATAGGAACATAGGATAACAAAACGGGACAGCCGCAAAACTTGGAACACACCACAAATCAAGGCTGAAAATCAGGTTGGTGAGGTGTGTGCACCAAGATACCCAACATGTTTCGGAAAGCAAAAGAGGGAAGCGACGCCTTTCACAAAGGGGTTATAGTCACAAATGTCTTAAAGCGGGGGTCCACCCACACCGCCAAAAAAAAAAATATTAAAAGCCAGCAGCTACAAATACTGCAGCTGCTGACTTTTAATACATGGCCACTTACCTGTCCCAGGGTCCAGCGATGTTGGCAGGCGACGCCGAGAACCCGCTCGGTTCTCGGCAGCTGCCGCCGCCATCCTGGGTGAGGGAATCAGGAAGTGAAGCGTTGCGGCTTCACTTCCCCGTTCCCTACTGCGCATGCGCGAGTCGCGCTGCGTGTCCCAAGTGGTCCCCGCTCTCTCCTGGGAGCTGTGTGTTGGGGACGGGAAGAGGCGTAGACTCCCATGGGAGTCTATGCCGGAAGTAATTGCAAATACCTGTCTTAGACAGGTATCTGCACCCCCCTCCCCCCTGAAAGGTGCCAAATGTGACACCGGAGGGGGGAGGGTTCCGAAAAGCGGAAGTTCCATTTTTGTGTGGAACTCCACTTTAAGAAGGCTTTCAAGCGGGTAGAAAAAAAAGGCAGACATGACTTGCTGACTACCAAAAAGAAACCCTCTGAGACCCACAACCGCATTATTACTTATTCAAATGATTATGTCTCTATCACACAAATTTGCAGAAAATATTGGCACCTCTTGACTTCTGACCCTGTGGTAGGACCCTATGTACCTTCCGCACCTACTATAACATATAGACGTGCCACCTCATTAAATGATCTTCTGGTGAAGAGTGAGTTTCAGGGATCTAAAAGAGGAGATCCATGCAAAACACTAGGAACATTTCCCTGTGGTTCATGCATATACTGCAAATATATGGACACTAGAAGAGATATACACTTACCTAATGGAATGCGATTTTTGCCCAAACACTTTGCAAACTGTCAAACCAATGTAGTTGTTTACCTCTTAATCTGCAGCTGTAATTGTTTCTATGTAGGTAAGACCATACAGAAACTCTGGCAAAGACTTTATCGCCACATTAGAGCCATGCAGACCAACAACCCGGATGTACCCTTAGTGAGACATGTCTTCCAGACTCACAATGGGATTTTCCCTAAAATCAAGGTATTGGTTTTGGATCGGATACACCCTGGCTCTTGTGGAGGAGATCTTGACAAACTCCTCCTACAATGAGAGCTTAGGTGGATATTCAATCTTAACGCCACAGTGCCCCCTGGCCTCAACGAGGCATTCAATCTCAAGCCCTTTTTACCTGGTTTTATTTCAGGATCATATGATAAAGATTTGTGAATACAGTTTTATTTTTTTTCTTCTTCCCACATTTATTGTGTCAGTTCTACATCGTATATATGGTTACATGTATTGTTTCCTGATATCCTGTTTTTTGTGTATTTCATGTATTTTGGTTTACATAATTGCAGGCTTACTTCTTATGGTTAATATTCATTTATGTACCCCTAAAGGTTTCTGTATTTATTGTATTATAATGTCCGTCTGTTTTCTCTTATAGACAAAAGCACTGTCATTGTATAACAAATTTGACTATGTTAATGATAACCAAGGGCTTTTATTTGATGCCTAGCTGCACCTATCACATTTTTCTTTTATTACTTTAACTTTACTCATGCAGTTATTAATAATTTTTTCTTTGCGCTATTTTTTTCTTTGTGCTGGTCTTTGTACAGGTCATATTGGTACTGCCCTTGGTGGCCCACCGAGGCTCCCCGGCACGCGGGGGCCCCACTCCCGCATGCGTGCTGTTCTGGGGCAGCTTCCCATTTTGGGTCGTCTGGGCGAGCGCTCCTGTGGAGACAGTCGCTCTCCACATCTGCGCACTGGACACTTTCATTGTCCAGTCGGTCTGCCCCTCTGCGTGTCGGCGGTCATGTCGATGTCTGACGTCACCGCGCTCGACACGGTGATGCGGGACGCTGCATCGGCCAGAGGATTCCTCATTGGAGATGGCCATAATGCCTGGTTTTGAGCAACAGTGTATCCGGGTTAAACAGCAGTATGATGCCCGGCACCTGTGCTTCCACCTGGTTATGATGACAATACCCCTAGAGTTCTATCCTCAATATATATGTCTGCCTGTGCGAGCATTAATTGCTGCACAGCCAGGCTACACCAGAGATATCTGTGAATGTGATATTCCATCTTTATCACAGGTACTAAAAATTGCTTATTTTGCAGTTTTTATGTTTTGAATACTCCTTTCTTTACATTGTCCCCCTGGAGGGTTGTGACTAATTTGTGTTCACTTGACCCTTGGAGGACTATTAATACACTGTGACATTACCTTTCGCTTATACATACATCATATCTTTTTCACCATTCATCCGCCTCCACCAGTTAGGGGATATCCCCGTGAGCTTTGTTGGATCGCTTCAGGGTATCCATTGGACCTGTTTTTTGCCATTTATTTGCAACTGCTGCAGTGTGAATTTTAACTGCATGAGTTTAAAGCTCCAAACAATTCCAACTAATTGAATGAATCTGTGTGGTGCAGGTCAGCAACCTCCAGGGCCTGACGTTTCGTCTTGTGACTTGCATTATTGAATTGAAAATTAGATCTGTAAGTACAGGATACTTTCACTACATGTACCATATTGTTGCTATACCAGATCATTGTATCACAACAAGAATATTTATTACTCCAATACTGATGTTATTTTCTCCCCCTTCCTTTCTTTTAGTAGAAATGGAACAGTGCGCTTTGTTATAAAATCCCTGAAGAAGGAAATATAGTTGTCAGAAAATCCCTCTTTTGCTTTCCGAAACATGTTGGGTATCTTGGTGCACACACCTCACCAACCTTATTTTCAGCCTTGATTTGTGGTGTGTTCCAAGTTTTGTGGCTGTCCCGTTTTGTTATCCTATGTTCCTATATATTGTTTTTAGGTGATTTTTGTATATCGTTATTGAATTGTGTATTTTCTATTCAATAAAATCATTTATATTTTTTATACTTCTATTGTTGGTGTACCGTACTTACACATTTCTCTGTGTCCGTAAAATCCTTGGGGCTTCATTCCTTTTCTACAGATTGACGCATTTAGGAGCCAATGGGCGGGGCAATGTATTGTAAAATCTTGGATGAGAACCTTCTTCCCGTAGCCAGAACACTGAAGATGGGTTGTGGATGTGTCTTCCAGCATGACAATGAGGAGTGGCTCAAGAAGAAGTGCATTAAAATGTTACTAAACCCAGTAATATGAAAATAGTTCATCAACCCAACCCCCCCCCCCCCTCCCAAAAGGTGCCCACAGCTTATAAATCTTCTTTTTACATTTAAATACTGCCACTATATTTGTTTTTGGCTGATCTGTATACCATGGTCACGTGATAAACTGCAGAGTGCTGAGTGTTCAGGTAGGAGGAGATTTCCACTAGAGCTTTTAGTGTCCTCATGCTGTTAATGTTCTTTTTTAGTTACTGGGCATGGAGGAGGAGGGAGGGACTAGGCTGTCATATAGGATCTGTATACACACCCAAATTTGTGAGGTAAGTACCATGTGACCTGAAAATCTCAGCTTAACAAGGAAATGTTCTCTCCAGCAATATAGACCAAACTTAGCATGTGCAGCTTCACTACCCTCACTGTGTTTTATCTGGCCTTGCCAAGAGAGACCCTGCAGGAGGGGGGGGGATCTATTCATACAGGATCAAAGAGCCTTTTTACACAATAGAGAGGATTAACCCCCCAACTTAAGTTCCACAATGAGTATAACAAGCATGCTATTCTGCATAAACAGGCAGATTTTACTGTTGAGGGTTTAGTAACACATTAAGGTTATGGAGTGGTCTAGCCAGTCTTCAGACCTTAATCCTATAGTAGATTTATGGAGGGAACTGAAACTTCGAGTTGCCAAGCAACAGCCAAGAAACCTTAAGGATTTAGAGAATATTTGCAAAACAGAGTTGACCAAGGAGATGTGTGCAAACCGGGTCACCAACTACAAGAAAAGTCTTACCTCTGTGCTTGCCAACAAGAGTTTCTCCACCCTCAGTACTAAATTATGTTTTACTTGGGGATCAAATACTTAATACTTACTTTTGCTAACTGAACCGCAACTCAATTTTTAACATTTGTTTCATGTATTTTTTCTGGATTTTTGGTTGATATTATGTCTTTATCAACACCTATGATAAAAAATGATAGACCCTCAATTTCTTTGTAAGTGGGCAAATGTACAAAGTCTGCAGGGGATCAAATAATTATTTTTCCCACTATATTATATATATGTTTGTATGTATGTGTATATATATATATATATATATAATATATATATAATTTTTTGGTAACCTATAAAAGATGATGTTATGCTGAATAAACAGATACCTAACATGTCACGCTTTACAATTGCGCACGCTCGTTGAATTGCGACAAAATACAATACTTAAAAATCTCCATAGGTGGTGCCTATCTCATTTCTTGAGGCCCTAAAATGTCCGAATAACACAAATGCCCCCTAAATGATCCCTTTTCGGAAAGCAGACAGTCCAGGGTATTTAGTAAGAGGCATGGTGAGTTTTTTGAACTTGCAATATTTTGGAAAATAAAGATATAAAATATGGCATAGGCATACTTATAATTATACCACAAAACACATTCTGTTACTCCTCCCAAGTATGCGGATAGCATACTGTATGTGTGAGACTTTTTCACAGCCTATCCACATAGAGAGGCTCAAAATCCAAGAAACACCATTGGACTTTCACGACGCATAAATTATGCCTCTATTTCCTGACTACCTATCACATTTTTGGAGGCTCTGAAGCATCAGGACAGTGGAAAACCCACAAATCGCCCCCATTTTGGAAAGCAAACACTTCAAGGTATTTTCTGCAAGGCAGAGTGGGCTTTTTGAAAATGTAATTTTTGACACAAGTTTTTGGAAAATACAGAAAAGAAAATGAAAATTATTTTTTAATCTGTTTTATTAATAAAGTTGGCAGGCTTGGCAGCAGATGGTAGCTCACCCACGGCAGACAGCAGCATGGTTGAGGAATAGACCCCATTGGCAGGCGGCAGCATGGAGGAGGAATGAACCCCATCAGCAAGCAGCAGCAGGGTTGAAGAATGGACCCCATCGGCAAGTGGCAGCATGGAGGAGGAATGGACCCCATCGGCAAGCGGCAGCATGGAGGAGGAATGGACCCCATTGGCAAGAGGCAGCATGGAGGAGGAATGGACCCCATTGGCAAGCGGCAGCATGGAGGAGGAATGGACCTCATCGGCAAGCGGCAGCATGAAGGAGGAATGGACCCCATCGGCAAGCGGCAGCATGGAGGAGGAATGGACCCCATCAGAAAGCGGCAGCATGGAGGAGGACTGGACACCATCAGCAGGCAGCATCAGCATGGAGGAGGACTGGATCACATTGGCAGCTGTCATCAGCTTGGAGGAGGTCTGGATCACATCGGCAGCAGTCATCTGCATAGAGGAGGACTGGATAACATCGCCAGCAGTCATCAGCATGGAGGAGGACTGCATCCCATCAGCAGGTAACACAAATAGGGGAAGAGTTGTAAGAGTAGGAGAAAAGTTTTGTTTCTTTTTGGGCTTGGATACTGGAGTCCTGCATGTAGTTGCATTGTGCTGACCCCAGTGTACTGCTGATGGGAAGGTAGTAACAGTACTGGGGAAAATAGGAGGGAAGAGTAGCAGACGTACAGGAAGAGGTCTGAGATGAGTGGTCCTTTTTAAAATGTAATTTTTGACACAAGTTTTTGGAAAATGCAGAAAAGAAAATGAAAATGATTTTTTATTTCAATCTGTTTTATTAATAAAGTTGTGGTGCAAAATTAGAAACATCCCAGTAGCCAGGTCATTATCGAGTCACGGTTAAAGAGCACAACACGAATATCAGAACAGTTTAGAATTAACAAAACTATCCCAGTGCAAAACTCCATAGGGTTCCAACACCGTAGTTGCCATTGAAGGGTTACCACAGTCATGTAAAGGAATTACATAATAACAGCAAAAAATAGTTCCACAAGTTGCTCACAAAGAAAATTTGAGGGCATCGCCCAAAAGGGGTACAAGAAGAGAGAAGTACAGAAAATCAAGGAAATAAATAAAGAGATCAGGGGCATGAGCGTCCGCAGAACTTTTCTCGGGGACGGTAACTTCGGCAGCGGCGATGTACAGTCGCATTTAACCCTTTGTTCGACCGCTAGCGGGGGTTAAAAGCGCCCTGCTAGCGGCTGAATAGCGCTGCTAAAACAATGGTGAATCGCCGCTAAAACTAGGCCAGATGGCAGTGTGAAATAGCTCTTGAGATAATTCAGCTTAACTGTGTATGGAAGTTACCAAGTCTCAGGCATACCATTCCCATATAAATATAGCCTAGAGAATGTTCATCTTTCTATATTGCAATACAGTATAGGTTGTTTTCATCAAGATCAAAATATGTCCACAACAGATGTATTGAAATACATTGCAATATAGAAAGATGTGCATTCTCTAGGCTATATTTATATGGGCATGGTATGCCTGAGACTGAGTAACTTCCATACAAAGTGAAGAAGATTATATAACACACAAATATATTTTTCCAGCAATAGCTCAGCTGTCCAAATTTCCAAGCAATGTATATATCTAAAATCTCCTACTAACTGGCACTGCTGTTACCTGTGGTTCTTCAGGATTTCCTCCTGTGATGCGATAGGCCCAGGCACTGGCAGCGTATTCTCGGCCACTGACTGATTGCACGCTCCGGCCTTATCTGCATAGCTAATTAGCGAAACTGATTTTTGGGACTTTAAATGAAGGCGCGACCTGGTAAGGTCAGTTCTTCCATCCCACGGGACTTTAAATGAAACTGTGGCCCGGTAGGGTCACAAATTTCCATCCCTGTCATATTCAAAAGGGGGGAGAAAGCAAGGGGGCGGGACTTTAAATGAAGCATGTGGTGGCAAAAGCATCATATGGTGAAACATAAAAGGGAGTTTATTGGTTGCCATCAGATAAAAGACAGGGTACAACAATAAATATACATATACAGGGTAGTAATGCATGGATAATATGACAATATAGTACATCTCAATCATGACTTGAATATCACAAGAATTAACAAGCAATATTGTATATCACAAGCAATGGCAAGCAACAACTTTCCAAAGTACACCAAATATATTATAAGGGTAAGATGATAAAATATAATAATGCCTGCAGAGACTCGAGCCTCTTGGATCTTAAAGTGGGGTATATGGTTGAGCTGGTAAAGCTATGTGGATATAGGGTGGCAAGGCGTAAGGCAGCTCTACGCGTTTCATGGCTGAAGGGCCACTCTTCAGGAGCCAGCACTTGATGTTTTCGGATTCAAAAAAAGATGGAGGTGTGGTGTCGGGCGGTACGAGCCATCCAGGCGCATTCCCCACCGGGAGCCGCAGCGGGCAGACCTGCAGCGGCGCCCCAAAGGCGCCAACCAGGGCAGGCACGGAACCAGGCAACCTGAGTGTAAGGTGAGAAGTAAGGTGAGCAAAAGTGTTATGGGGGGAAAACAAATGAGGTGAAGAAACAGAAACAGAACATAAAAACTCTCTTTTATGTTTCACCATATGATGCTTTTGCCACCACATGCTTCATTTAAAGTCCCGCCCCCTTGCTTTCTCCCCCCTTATCTGCATAGCGACGTACATGCACAGGCAGGCAGCCAATTACGGAACAGCCGAGATGTCGAGCAGAGGCCCGAGCGGCAGAGCCAATCTGATGATCGGGCCGGGATGAGGGAGAGAGGGAGGGACAGATGTCTGTATCTGTGATAAGTCGGAAAAGAGAGCAGCTCCAGTCCAGCAGACTCAGAAAAAAAGTCCACTGTGGCCGCGATGGCGACACCTTCTTACTATTCCGGGGGGGGGCAATTGCCCCCCCTTGCCCTATGCTGCGGACGCCCATGATCAGGGGGTAGAAGAAGGAAGTTGGAGGAAAAGGAGCTTCGGGGGGAAAGCCAGAGGTTGTGGAGCAAGTTTTATTAAGCAGACTGACCTTCGCAGAAAGCGGCTTTAGTGACTAAAGCTTAATATAGACATAGCTAGCCCATGGATTCCAGACCTTCTCAAACCGTTGGGTATTATTATTTATGCTGGCAATTCTTTTGCTGAGCAAAACCCAAGACATCTTGTGCTTAAACATAGAGATAGGTATTGTGATCTTCTTCCATGAGCGAGGGATGGTGATCTTAGCTGCCAAGAGCATAAAAAGATCAGTTTCTGCGTAGAACCGGAAACCTTTTCCAGTGGTTCTTTCAGTAAAGTGATACGAGGTAACTGTTGTACTGGTGCCCCCGTAACCTTTCATATTTATTCAAAGACCTTGTTCCAGAAACCTTGTAATTTAGAACATTCCTACCAGACATGATACATGGTACCGTATGAATGACAGCCCTGAAAACACAGTGATGAGGAGGTCGGATATTATTTTGAGGGATGAAGAGGAACCATATACCATCTGGTCATAACCTTTACATTTGCTTCTACCAGAGATTAATTTAATATACCCTTTTATGCCAAGTGGAAACAAAATCATGCCAATTTGCAGGTTCCTTCTCAGAGGCTAGCTCTGTGTCCCATGGCCTCATATAAGGAAGTAGATGTGCGGTTCGTTTCATTCCAAATTGAAATTCTGACAATTTTTTTGTTAATCAATCCAAAATAATGAAACAAAATTTCGGACGACATTCAAATTCTAATAGTTTTCTAATCAAATTTGAATAGAAAAAATAGAATAGAAAATAAAGGGATAGAAAAGAACAAAAAATATAATAAAATAGAATATAACCATCTTCTGAAATTTGAATTTCATAGAAAATAAATTCAAATTAGAATAGAATAGCAAAGAATAGAATCGAAAATAAAATAGTAGAATAGAAAAGAATAACAATATTATAAATTATAAGTGTCTTCCCCAAACTCTAACACAGAAAAAAAAAAAAAGTAACCCCTTTCCCCTTCCCTTTTCCTCTCTCCCTCTTCCCCCTTTCTTCCCCTCCCCCTCCTTTCCCTTCTGTGATTCTTCCCTCTCATCTTTAATACCACTTTACTCAACTCCTCCCCCCATATCCAAACGTGCTTATTACTTTAAATCAGTGAGTTTCCCCTTCATTCAATACGTGTCTTAGATCACTATAGACCATAATCAATAAATTGTGCCTCTTTCCCTCCCCCCTTTCTTAGTATTGGTTTAACTCTACTCTTACCCCCGATGTGTGGACTTAATAAACTGAATTATACAGTGAAATCCCCCTTTATCTGAATCATGTTATAAATCATTGTGGTCCTTATAGTTCCTATTTAAGAGGAAAGAGAAGAGAGGGGGAGAAGAGAGAAAAAAAAAAAAAAAAAAAAAAAAAAAAAACAAACCCCCTACCCCACCTTACCCTCACCACTCAGTGTTAATTAAGGGAATCAGGGTGAATGGAAGACAAAAAAAAAAAACCCTCCCTCGGTAAAATGAGACCATATATCCATACATTATCTTACCCCCCCCCCCTTTACTTAATTGGCATTGGAGAAGTCATGTTAATGTTTAATTCTTTCTTTCTGGGTTTATCTTATTTCTTAATGACTATACCATTTCTACTTCTATTATCCATTATTAGCTCCCCTCTTCCATTATCTCTCTGTCGCACTGTTCCCATTTTGCCCATATAGTTTCAAATTTCTTTTTTTGGTTTTTAACCACATGAACCCACCTCTCAGCTTCCTTTATTATGTTGACCTCATTTCTCCACTCCATGACTGACGGGCTCCGATCCTGCCTCCAGTACTTCGGGATCAGTTTTTTTGCTGCGTTTAATAAGTGTGGGGTTATGCTTTCCCTATACTTTTTGACAGATCTAGGGTTCCCATGGAACAAATATTGTATGGGTCCGAATTCCAAGGGGTCCGCTGTTAGTTTCTCAATCCATGGGGCCACTGATTCCCAAAATGATTTAATTATTGGGCATGTCCACCAGATATGGAGAAATGTTCCCCTCTGTCCACACCCCCTCCAACATCTATCGCTAGATACTGAGAAGATTTGTGCTAGTTTTACTGGTGTCCTATACCATCTCGCCAGGAATTTATATGCCGTCTCCTGCACTTTTGAGCTTATAGATGTTGTGAATGTTAACGATATCATTCTATTAATTTGTTTATCTGTCCATACTTGGCCTAGCTCCTTCTCCCACTCTTTTACAAAGTATGGGGGTTTCCTTTCTTGTTCCTTTAAAATCATTCTATACATTCGGGATAGCATATGTCCAGACTCTAAAGTCTGTACACACTGCCTCTCAAATGCTGTGAGTGAATTCATGGGTCTTAATGGTTTAGATTTCTTGAAAAAGCTCTTCATTTGGTGATGTTTCCATTCTGCCATTCGTATCTTACCGAATTTCATGACCATTTCTGTCAGTGATAAAAGGGCTCCATTGGGTGCAAACTTGCCACATCTAGCATTCCCATCCTGACCCCATGCCCCCAGACTACCCGTCTCCTCCCCCAGGGGGAACCAAGGAAATCCCTCTAGAGGAGCCAGAGGGGAGGTCTGGGGAGCATATCTACCCTTACTATTCACTCTATCCCATACTTCTAATGAATTCAGGGTCATCGGTGATGTCCATTGTGACAGTCCCCTCGATGACCCTTGGATCCATGGGGCTCCTGCCAGGTTTCTTCTTCCCACGGATCCCCTTGATTGCTTTGGGACAGTCCTTTGCCTACTTTTTTCTACTAAATGTGAGTGCATCACCAGCTGTTGCTACATCTTTTTAATAAATTGTTTTAAACGTCTGCACCCAGAGGCGCCTCTTTCTCCTTGTTTTATAGTGCTACTGGGATATGGCTTTCACTCCCATTAGAAGGCTGCCCTGAATGTGGATTTTTCACCTTATTCCTGCTTCCTTCATCTGCTGTGTCATTACATGGACTTATATATTTCTCTCATGTTTAATTTAATTGTTATGGAATTTCTTTTCCTATGTAGATATACTACCCATTTCTTAGCCAGATTCTGTATGTCACAACACGCTAGGTCTCACCTTCTCCTTTCCCCGCCCCCCCCCCCCCCACACATTCCCCCCCCCCCCTTTTTTTTTTTTTTTTTTTTTCTCCCTTTCTCCAAACTACCTCCCCCCCCCTTTCTTTCTTTCCCTTTTACCTCCCTTCCCCTTTTCCCCTCCCCACACATATACGTATGTATATGTATACATCAATATCAACACTATATATGGATGCACAATAATGCATGCATGTATCATACATATATCCCTACATGTTACCCAATTCATGTAGCGACCATTTCATTTGTATATTTATTTTTATTATTATTATTATTTTTTCCTTTATAATATACCATCCATATCCCTTTGTCACCTATAGGGGTTCGAGCTCACTGATCCATATGCAGCATGTGTCATGTTGTGGTGGCGCACATACGTGTGCGCATGCATGTGCCTGCTTGCACGCTTGCGTTTGTGCCCAACAGGTGACACATGTGGTCACCATCTATCTGTACATATATATATGTGTGTATATGCAATCGACTTTTTGTATATGCACACAGGTGCATGCTATCGTTTATGTGTGTACACACACATACACATGATTTTTCCTTTTTTATTTATTTTTCCTCCCATAGTTGTGTTGCAGCCCTCTGCCCTCGTCCATTCCATTCATTACACTTGTGCATATTATGATAAATTTTCCCTTCCTTTTTTACATTGTCCCCCTCCAACCTTCCCATTGTAACCAATAGTTTTTAGTTTCTATTTATTTTCCCCTCTTTTTCACATCAGCACACTACATCCCCTCATATCGTCCTTCTCCTCGATTCCCTCCTCTGCTGACACTTCCACACATCAGATTCCAGGTCCATCCCCCTTTCCGCCCCCATTCCGCCCCCTTCCCCTTTAGTATTTTCTATTTAAATTCCTCTTCAGCTCCCAGCCAATCAGCTTGACAAAGGAGCGCCGCCGTCACACCATTCACGGTGAGCCAGCTCAGGAAACGCGTCGCATATCGAGTGACGTCATCATCCCTCGCCTGATCGGATGCCATCCAAGCCTCTCTCTGGAGCCTGTCTCTGCTGTTCGGCCGGAAAAACATCCAGCGTTTACAGACTGCCCAGTATCTCTGTCATCCATCAGCCGGGATTAGATGACCCCACGGATCCCCTTGATTGCTTTGGGACAGTCCTTTGCCTACTTTTTTCTACTAAATGTGAGTGCATCACCAGCTGTTGCTACATCTTTTTAATAAATTGTTTTAAACGTCTGCACCCAGAGGCGCCTCTTTCTCCTTGTTTTATAGTGCTACTGGGATATGGCTTTCACTCCCATTAGAAGGCTGCCCTGAATGTGGATTTTTCACCTTATTCCTGCTTCCTTCATCTGCTGTGTCATTACATGGACTTATATATTTCTCTCATGTTTAATTTAATTGTTATGGAATTTCTTTTCCTTATTGTTTATGCGCATTATTATAAATTAGGATTTGTTTGTCTCTTTTGCGCCATTTACTTGCTGTATTGTTGCCTTTGATTGCCTTTTGTGCGGCATATTGACTATTATCCTTACACATGTGCATATATATGTGTGCGTGCGAGCATATACACACGCACAGATATACGCATATAAATATGCGTTTTTAATTTTAATTTCATTTTATCTGTATATTTGCTTTACACTTATTGTTTGTATAAAGATCTCTTTCCCTTTCTGCCCCAACTTTATCCTTCCCTATACACATATAGACGTGTACCCCCTGTAATTTTACTACAAACACACGCACAAATATATACAATATTGTGTGCTCTCTATTCCATTCTCCCTCCTCCCCCCCCCCCCTTCCTTTATTACAGCCTCATACTACTCTCTAAATATAAATGCACATCTGTTGGTATTTTCACTAAAACCAACTATGGATCTTCCAGCCATCATAGATGACCATAGGTATAAGTTTTTAGATCAAATCTCTTCCAGTCTACTCCAGGTTACTTTTTCCCAGGAGGCCACACTTACGGGCAAAACTCGTTCACATCTTTGTGGCAAGTTCAAACAATTGGAAAGATTGATACATTCTGCCAACCAACAGTGTTGGGATCAATTTTTCCTTGAACAATATACCAAAACTCGGATTTCACCCAGAGGCCTCAGAGTTCTGAAAGAAAGCCCGGCCTTTTTGGGTACCGAGCACACCAAAGAATGGGCCAGTCTAGCCGAATTCTGTACGGCTAAATGGATGGGAATCCTAATATCCCATAGGAAAAATAGATTTGACAAATTGCAGGAACAAATACTCTCTCTCATAAACGATATAAAAAGTACATCTACCATCATTCCCCAAATATGGTTTACTATACTTCAGAGTAACACCAAAAGAGATGAAGATTCTCTCGTCAGCTCTAAAATGGGTAAATTTAAAAGAGACCTAGATGATTACAACTCTGACAGAATTTTCACGTGGAATAAAAAACCTCCATCCAGTTCTGCCTGTATACCTTCCACCCAGGCCTCTAGATACACGGTACCTCCTCCCTCAGACTCCTCTGTTCCAGCCCCTCCACCCCTTATGAGTTTACCACCACCTGTCCCCACTCCCTACCCACCGCCCCTTATGAGTATACAACTCCATATACCTCAGAGATCCAAATCATTTTCCACAGCTCCTAAAGCTCAACGTTCCTCCCACATACATGGTTCACGTCCTTCAGGTATCCATCATCCCATACCTACACGGAAGAACAATAACCAACGAGATGATCTCAAATATCCCAGAAAATATATACAAAAAAATAGAGAATTAATTACTTCTCTGACCCTATTTTACAATAGGCAGCGTCACACCCCCACATTCTCATCCAGCCAGACCACGAATGTGGACACTCACAACGAAGCCATTGGCCCTACATACTCACCCATTGTGCATGCGGATGCCACACATTCCCATTTAGGAACCTCTATAGCAGATATAGCCAATCGTCATACTGATTCGTCCACCTCAGTCTTACATACCTTAGGAGGCCATACTCCTGTTGGTCCCCTCATTGCCTCTCCCCAGGATACTTTTTTAGTTCTCAGTCCCCCTCTGGCAACCATATCGAGAAAAAGAAAACTCACAGAAGAGGCCGCCGAGGGGGACGAACCAGACGAGCTGTGCTACACTCAGACCTCAAAAAAACGGTAAAAATCTTTAATTTATCCAACCATATGTTGTCCTCCTCCGACATGGCACTTCTTAGTCGAGGCTTAAACTTCGCCCCTATCAATAAGCCTAACCCTTTCCTGTTGTTCAAAGACCTAAATTGCTATATCAGAAACTTAACCCTTCAAAGACATTTCAATATCCAAAAAACAAAAGATTTACAAACCCCCATTTCACAGGTCAATATCACCCCACTTTCACCTCTATCACTGGATACCGACAACGTCTCAGACATCCCTGATCATGATTGTTCAGATATCTTATACACCATGGACAACCATTCATATACGGAAGATGATCTATCCAGGCTACTTACACAACATCTTGCCACATCCCCACCCATCATACATTCCGGTTTAAAGCCCAAATCCATCTTTTTTCCCACACACTCAAAAGGACCCTACATAGAGAGTTTTTACAGAGTGGTCTTTTCTGACATGACCAAACTCTGTAACACCACATCTATCTCCACATCACACAACCTTTCATCATCCGAAACCAGATCCCTGCAACAATTCATTCAAGCAGAAGATATCATTATCAAGCCTGCTGATAAAGGAGGCGGTATCATTCTCCAAAATAAAGCTGATTACATCGCAGAGGCTGAAAGGCTTCTATCAGATCAGACCACCTACATGAAACTATCTAAAGACCCCACTAACGATTTCACATCAGAAGCTGAGCTTCTGATCTCCACTGCTCTTAGGGATAATATCATCTCGAAGGTGGAGTGTCTTTTTTTCCGTAAATCATTTTATTCCATCCCATATTTTTACCACTTACCCAAAATTCACAAGAACCAACAGAATCCCCCAGGTAGGCCTATCGTGGCCTCCATGGACAGCATTACCTCAGGTTTCAGCTTATATGTTGATAGATACCTACAACCTTTGGTTCACCAACTCCAGTCCTATATACGAGATGGGACACATCTTGTTGAACAACTCTTACCATACAGATGGGAACCCACGTACTCTTGGTTATCTTTAGACGTAAGTTCCCTTTATACTTCCATTCCCCATGATTTTGGAATTATGGCCCTTGAGTACTTCCTTTCCACAGACCCACTCATGAACCCCCGTCAGGCCACCTTCATCATAGAAGCCACCAAGTTCTGTTTAACACACAACTATTTTACATTCAACGGTGACTTCTACTTACAGCTACAGGGGACGGCGATGGGGGCAAATTTTGCCCCCTCGTACGCAAACTTGGCCATGGGGTTTTGGGAAAAACAGTACATTCATCACAATAACCCCTTCTCAGCTAATATCGTCTATTTCGGAAGATACATTGACGATATCTTAATCATCTGGGATGGACCTCTAGACCTCATTCCACTATTCACTACACATTGCAACAATAACAAGTATGGTCTATCCTTTACACATGACAGCAATCAGACCTCTCTAGCCTTCCTTGATCTGGAATTAAGACATGACCATCAGGAGATATATGTCAAAAACTACACCAAACCTACTAGTGGCAATTCGTATCTTCACTTCAAAAGTTGCCATTATCCCCCTTGGATAAAAAATATTCCCAAAGGTCAATTTTGTCGTTTGAGACAAAACTGTACCAAAAAAGCGGACTATATAGACGCCAGTATTCATCTCAAACAAAAGTTTTCTGAGAAAGGATATCCGAAAGACCTAGTGGAGACTGCTTATGAATCTTATCTTCACGAAAAACCTCCACGTAGCAACACGCCCCCGATGAATTGCCCCATCCGGTTCATTACCACTTTTCATTCCGAACATAACAAAATGGAGAAGATACTCCGAAAACACTGGGTCATCCTCCAACAAGACCCTCACCTTAGATCCATTCTCCCCACACATCCACAGGTCACTTATCGAAGGGCTCCCAACCTCAAGAATAAAATTGCCCCCAGTAAACTCAAGACTACCCCGACCTTTGTGCCTATCACCCCACTCATCCCTCTAGTAGGGATGTTTCAATGTCGGAAAAAACTATGTAAGACTTGCCATTTTGTTCAACATGGCCAAAAATCTTTTTGCACTAAAGGCCAGACATACATTCTGAAAGATTTTTACAATTGTTCATCCGATTACGTTGTGTATGGCTTGACCTGCCCATGTGGCCTCATTTATGTCGGCCGCACTATCCGGCCCCTAAGACAACGCTTCGGGGAACATAGAAGATACATTGAGGGTGGCACAGACCCCCACAGTGTACCGAAACATTTCGCTGCAGTGCATAAGGGCTCCACCCTTGGGCTCTCAGTTTGGGTCATAGAACAGATCCCTAGGTCTCTCCCGCCTGCCGAAAGGTTTAACAAATTGTGTGCAAGAGAGACCTATTGGATCTACCGTTTAGATGCCCTTTCGCCCCGGGGGAATCAATGAATGTATTGAAACCTCTACCATTTTGTAAGGCGGACATGAATATTAACTTACATGGTATCCACACTCTTCTGGTTTACTTATCTTCTTTATCCCATTGATTGTTATATTCCTTTACTCATAGGTTTATTGATTTTAACTTTATTGATTTTAATCTTATCCTTTTCTGTTGCATTGTATAATGGACGTATATATTGGTAAATGTAGATATACTACCCATTTCTTAGCCAGATTCTGTATGTCACAACACGCTAGGTCTCACCTTCTCCTTTCCCCGCCCCCCCCCCCCCCCCACACATCCCCCCCCCCCCCTTTTTTTTTTTTTTTTCTCCCTTTCTCCAAACTACCTCCCCCCCCCTTTCTTTCTTTCCCTTTTACCTCCCTTCCCCTTTTCCCCTCCCCACACATATACGTATGTATATGTATACATCAATATCAACACTATATATGGATGCACAATAATGCATTCATGTATCATACATATATCCCTACATGTTACCCAATTCATGTAGCGAGTTAGCGACCATTTCATTTGTATATTTATTTTTATTATTATTATTATTTTTTCCTTTATAATATACCATCCATATCCCTTTGTCACCTATAGGGGTTCGAGCTCACTGATCCATATGCAGCGTGTGTCATGTTGTGGTGGCGCACATACGTGTGCGCATGCATGTGCCTGCTTGCACGCTTGCGTTTGTGCCCAACAGGTGACACATGTGGTCACCATCTATCTGTACATATATATATGTGTGTATATGCAATCGACTTTTTGTATATGCACACAGGTGCATGCTATCGTTTATGTGTGTACACACACATACACATGATTTTTCCTTTTTTATTTATTTTTCCTCCCATAGTTGTGTTGCAGCCCTCTGCCCTCGTCCATTCCATTCATTACACTTGTGCATATTATGATAAATTTTCCCTTCCTTTTTTACATTGTCCCCCTCCAACCTTCCCATTGTAACCAATAGTTTTTAGTTTCTATTTATTTTCCCCTCTTTTTCACATCAGCACACTACATCCCCTCATATCGTCCTTCTCCTTGATTCCCTCCTCTGCTGACACTTCCACACATCAGATTCCAGGTCCATCCCCCTTTCCGCCCCCATTCCGCCCCCTTCCCCTTTAGTATTTTCTATTTAAATTCCTCTTCAGCTCCCAGCCAATCAGCTTGACAAAGGAGCGCCGCCGTCACACCATTCACGGTGAGCCAGCTCAGGAAACGCGTCGCATATCGAGTGACGTCATCATCCCTCGCCTGATCGGATGCCATCCAAGCCTCTCTCTGGAGCCTGTCTCTGCTGTTCGGCCGGAAAAACATCCAGCGTTTACAGACTGCCCAGTATCTCTGTCATCCATCAGCCGGGATTAGATGACCCCACGGATCCCCTTGATTGCTTTGGGACAGTCCTTTGCCTACTTTTTTCTACTAAATGTGAGTGCATCACCAGCTGTTGCTACATCTTTTTAATAAATTGTTTTAAACGTCTGCACCCAGAGGCGCCTCTTTCTCCTTGTTTTATAGTGCTACTGGGATATGGCTTTCACTCCCATTAGAAGGCTGCCCTGAATGTGGATTTTTCACCTTATTCCTGCTTCCTTCATCTGCTGTGTCATTACATGGACTTATATATTTCTCTCATGTTTAATTTAATTGTTATGGAATTTCTTTTCCTTATTGTTTATGCGCATTATTATAAATTAGGATTTGTTTGTCTCTTTTGCGCCATTTACTTGCTGTAGGTTTCTTCCTGCCATTGACATTTCTGCCTGTACCCATGGTTTCCTCTTTAGGTCCTGGCACCAGTCTACTATTCTTACTAGAGTCATGGCCTTATAGTAGGTGGATATGTCCGGGAGTCCTAGGCCGCCCTCACTTCTGTTTCTTCTTAAAATATCATAGGCTAATCTAGGCCTCCTATCGTTCCATACAAAGGACACAAATAGCCTACGCACTTGCTTAAACAGAGTCACTGGCAACTTGATTGGCACTGTGCGCAGTACATAAACCATTCTGGGCAGTATGCTCATTTTTATGGCACTGATTCTTCCGAACCAAGTCAGGAATTTACCCTTCCATTGCTTTAGCTCTTCTGTTATTTCTTTCAGTAGTGAGCCATAATTACGTTCATACAGTAGTTCATAGTCTGCGCTAATTTGTATCCCCAAGTATGTCAGTGACTCCTTATTCCATATAAATGGATACATCTCTCTCAGCGACCTCTCCATCTCCATTGATATATTACTAGGGAGGATGACTGATTTCTCAAAATTGATCTTGAAACCAGACACCCCTCCGAATCTTTGTACTTCCTCCATCAATGCGGGTATAGATGTCTGAGGAGCGGAGAGAAAAAATAGCAGATCATCTGCATATGCTGCTATTTTATGTTCCATATGTCCTATGTATGTCCCCACTATGTCCTCGTTCTTCCTAACTCTGCGTAGAAATGGTTCCATCACTAACGCAAATATCAAGGGTGACAGTGGACACCCTTGCCTAGTACCGTTTTGTATGTTGAAGCAATCGGATACTGTCCCATTAACCTTAATTCTTCCTCTTGGTTTCCCGTATAGTGCCATAATCCATCCTAGCATTTTTCCCCCCAGCCCTATCCTACCCAATACTGCTCTCATAAAGCCCCAGTTCACTCTGTCAAAGGCCTTCTCGGCATCCATCGACAGAGTGATACCTGGGGCTCTATCCGGACCATATCGCGTCCAATGCAATACATGGAGAGCGCGGATGGTATTGTCCCTGGCTTCCCGTCCTTTTATGAACCCACGTTTGATCTGGATGTACCAGATCACCTACGTATTCCCGAAGTCTCGATGCCAGGATTTTTGCCAGTAGTTTTGTGTCGGAGTTCAGCAGAGAGATAGGCCTGTAGTTAGCACACACCTGGGGATCTTTTCCCTCTTTTGGTAATACCGTTATATATGCCATTAATGCTTCTGGAGAGAGTGGGTTCGCAGCGTTAATGGAGTTAAAATAACTGCAGAGAGGTCTTACCAGAACTGGGAGAAGTTTCTTATAATATGAGTTTGTCAGCCCATCTGGCCCTGGGCTTTTCCCGGGGGGCAAGTCTGCTATCGCTCTACTCAACTCTTCAACCGTGATTGGACGCTCCATATCCTCTGATACCTCTTTAGGTATTGTGGGCATAACAGCACTCTCCATATATTCATCGATCTCATTCCTCCTTTGATCCTCGCTTTCCCCTCCCTCAGACGGTTCTGTTTTATCAATGTTATATAATACTTCATAAAATTTACCAAATTCTTTCGCTATAGCTTTTGTGTCCAGTATCTTCTTGCCTTGTACTAATAAGCTGTGCACGTGTCTAGAGTCCTGTTGTTTTTTAAGTTGTTTTGCTAACAGCTTTCCACATTTGTTTCCTTGTTCGTATGCTCTGTTAGCAAAAAACCTAATCTTGTTCTTTGCTCTATATTCTAGGCATTGTGAAAGCTCTACTCGTAAGCTTTCCAAACACCTACCATCTGTTTGGTTGAGATTTTCCTTGTGCTTTATCTCTAAGGCCTTAATCTTCTCTAGTAGTTCGTCTATCTCTCTTTTATCTTCCCTTTTCTTGTGCGCACCAATGGCGATTAGCTCCCCTCTTACAACTGCCTTATGGGCTTCCCACACCAATTGGTCTGATATTCCTTCTGTTTTATTTATTTCAAAATATTCCTTTATCTTAATACTTAGATTCTCCACTGTTTCCTCCTTATCTAGCAATGACTCGTTCAGCCGCCATATTCGTTCTGAACGAGCCATTTGAGTTGGTCTAATGGTCAGAATTATTGGAGCGTGGTCGGATATAGTTATTGGTTCGATTGTACTTGTGTTGATATTTCCCAGGTAGTATTGGTCCACCAGAAAAAGCTCCAGCCGTGAGTACATATCATGTGTTTTAGAGTAATAACTAAAATCCCTAGTCCCTGGATGTAGAGCTCGCCAGCTGTCCACAAGATGTTGTGCGCATAAGGTTTGTTTAATTCTTTTTATAGCTCCAAAAGACAAAGCGGATCTGCCCGTGGATGTATCTATACTTGGATCTAGCACCATATTGAAGTCTCCCCCCACCACTACACATCCCTCCTTAAATTCTTCCAGTTTTTGAAACATTTTAACCAAAAAATTAACAGTCCCTTCATTGGGTGCATATATCGAAGCAAAGGTATATCGTCTCCCCTGTATTTCTCCTTTTACAAACAAATACCGACCTTCTGGGTCGCTTTGTACATTCTCCAATATCCAGGGGCATGTTTTCTTAAATGCAATTGAGACCCCTCTTGCCCTAGCTACTGGGGATACCGCATGATACCATTGCTTCAGTATACTCTGGGGCAGGCCTGAAATCGGGCCGCCCCCGAAGTGGGTCTCTTGTAAGAGAATCACATCAGCTCCCAGATGTTGCAACTCCACCCATAGTCTCCCTTTCTTATTTGGTGAGCTCAACCCCCTCACATTATATGAAAGTATTTTCAATATTGCTGTCATTTCCTTTTATCCCAGAAACCCCCTGCTCCCTTGCCCTTAATCTCTGTCTTCCCCTCTGCCATTCCCACCCCCCCCCTTACCTCCCCCTTTCCAGCATTCAGTGCCCCATTAAACACATACTTATGCATAACATAGCAAAAAGAAAAAAAATAAATCACCTTTGTGTTATAAACATAACCCTTACATACTCTTCCCCCATACAAAAAACCTCTCTTTAGGGGTATATCTAAAAATCGGGCGGGGAGCCTGCACATATCAACACCTCCCATGTGCATGCTACCCCCCTTCCCTGCATTCCGCAGGATTATTCTCCCCTTTAATTGGGGTTGGCCTATTGACCTACACAAGGTCCTCATTTTCCCTCAAGTCCCCCCCCCTGTTCCCCCCTCCTCCCGGGCTTCACCCTGTAGAACTCTTCCCAGCGAGGGAGAGAAAAAAAAAAAAAAAGTCCTCTAAGTCCTTCTTTGGGTTCCACCCCTGTTAGCCCTTGCCGGTACTTCCTGCCACTTTTCTGTTTGTTGCAGGGGGGGCCTTGAAGATTTTATTCTCCAGTCCATAAAGTCCACCTTTGGGAGGTCTAGTTTTTCTATAAATGAATTTAAATCATCCTTTGTTCGCAGGGTTGCAGTTTTTCCATCCCTAGAAGCTGTTAGGCTAAAGGGGAACCCCCACCGGTATTTAATATCGGCCTTTCGTAGGGTTTCTAGCAACGGGCGGACCGACCCTCGTTTAAAAAGAGTTCTTTTTGAGATATCTGGATACAGTGCTATGTTTGAGCCTTCAAATGTAATTGTGGGAATATTACGAGCTGTCTTCATTATGTTTTCTTTCACGGTGTATTTGTGAACTTTACAAATTACATCTCTAGGTGTATCAGCTTTTGTGTTCTGGAGAGGGACCCGGTGTGCCCGATCTATTTCGATAATGCTTGGAGCTTGATCCCCCAGAATCTGTCCAAAAATTTTTTGTACTGCTGGGGCTAGTTCTGTCGCTGTAATTGACTCCTTTAATCCTTTTATACGTATATTTTGTCGCCTGTCCCTATTCTCAAACTCGTCCAGCTGGTCTCTGTATGAATTTAATATCTCTTCATATTTTTTCATGGACTCTTGTACATCAACCACTGCCTGTGTGATGGTTTCTTGTTCTTTTTCTGCCCCCTCTACCCTGTATCCCAGATCCCTGACGTCCTCTTTTAGACTTGCCACAGCTTGCATACATGATTGTTCAACTGCTTTTATTAATTCCTGTATGTCATTTTTGGTGGGGAGGGCCTTCAACAACTCCCACATATCCCTTTCTGGTTCTGTATTTGTTCCATTCTGCCCCTGTGGGTTCCCCTTGCCATCCTGAGCGCTCTCCTGATCCGTGCGGCACCTCTTTTACTCCCTTATCCCACCTTGTGATTTCTATATGATCCTGTCTGATGCTTTGGTCCGTACCGGGGCTTAGATCTTCTCCTCCTCTTCCAATTACGGTCTCTGTGTCTGGTGCCTCTTCTAGTGACCACCTGCTATTTTCCCATTGCGTCATAACGTTTGTAGGTTGGGGAAAGGGAGTTGGAGCAATATAAGGATAGGGGTGGTTGGAGATACTAACAAGGAGGAAGATTGTGGATCCCTTCTTTTTTTTTTTTTTTTTTGTCCTACCCTGGTTAAATGGGATATATGGGGTAACTGGTGTTTTGTTATTGGATCTTGGGTTGAAATTAGGGGTATAGTAAGTTGAACGAATGTTATTGTATGATGTACCGTATAAATGAATAAGTATGTATTTTGTATCATATAAACGAATAAAATTTTGATTATTAAAAAAAAGGAATAGAAAAGAATAGAACAAACAATAGAAAAGAATAAAATAGAAAGAATATAAATGTTTTCCAAAATTCGAATTTCGAATAGAATAAATTTGAATTTGAATAGAATAGAAAAGAATATAATAAAAAAGAAAAGAATAGACCAGAAAATAAAAGAATAGAATAGGAAAAAAACAATAGAATAGAATGGAATAGAAAGAATATAACCATCTTCCAAAATTCAAATTTCAAATAGAACAAATTTGATTTTGAATGGAATTCAATAAGAATAAAATTCGAATCTAATTTGATTCAAATGGAATTCAAATAAACAAAACAAATTCCAAAAGAAAATTAAACAAATTTAACTAAATTAATTTATGAATTTAATATAATCAAAAAGGAAACAAAACACATTTTTTCGATCTACAAATGTCTATAAGGAAGTTTATCTGTGGTGTCAAGCAATAGCTTGTAAATGGAAGAGATCCCCCAATGCATCCTATGAAAATTATTAAATTGTCAATGAATCGGATATTTCTAATACACCTCATAGGTATACTTAGAATCACACCCCAAAACATATTTTACTACTCCCGAGTATAGCGATACCACATGTGTGAGACTTTTTCACAGCCTAGCTGCATAAAGGGGTCCAAAATGCAGGGAGCACCATCAGGCGTTCAAGGGGAATAAATTACACATCTAATTTCCTGACTACCTATCACATTTTTTGGAAGCTCTAGAGCACCAAGACAGTGGAAACACCCACACATTTTGGAAAACAAACCCCTCAAGGTATTTTCAAGTCCTCCCAGGGTATGTGCTCCTAGAACAATGCTAGTCCCTTCCTGGACATATATGTATTGAGGCGTGGTGAGCAGCACTTAAAACCACTTAAGGACCATCCTCCTCTCAGGGCTGGGCTCAGCCCTTCCTTCTCTGAGCTGGCCACTCAGCTGTCGACTAATTTCCAGCTCCCATCTCTCTCCACAGTTACCCAGCTGTTGTTGATTCTGCTTGTCAGTCCTGCCTACTTAAAGCCGTCCAGCTCACTTGATCTCTGCCTTCACTTTTGTCAACATTACAAAAGACCTTCTCCCGCATTCCTGTTGAAGACTTGCTCGGCTGAGGTTCCTTCTGGCTCCTGATCCTGCTTCTACTACGTTTATCTCTGGCTCTCTGACATTTGCTTGGCTAACTACCCGATCTGGTTACTGAACTATGGCTTGTTTTGACTACAATTACTCTGTTTACCTTATTATTATAATTATTAAACAAGTGTGATTTAACTATACTTCTGTCTCGGTCTGATTCATGGTTCCTGATAATAGGCGAAGGCCATAAATTCAGAAGATACAGTCAATTCACTTGTTGATAATATTTTTCCAGATTGGATGAGCAAGATCACCGCATGAATCAGTTTGCCAACCTGAGTTGCAGGCTGTCCCTGCTGCTGCGCACTGTGCAGGCACCCGCCTCGAGTATTACCTCTATAAGAGGTATGTCTGGTTCCGCTCCGCTTCCCCAGCGATTTGGGGGCAATTCAGTTCAATGCAGAGGGTTTCTCAACCAAGTTGAGATATACTTTGAGATGCTGCCCCGGGCGTTTCCCATGGACAGAAGCAAAGTAGGTTTCGTTATATCTTTGCTTTCTGAGAGAGCTTTGGCCTGGGCAAACCCTCTATGGGAGACACTGAGTTTGTGGCCTCCTTTAAAAGGGTATTTGATGTTCCCGCACGCTCCGATTCTGCTGCCAAGTGCCTCATGTCCATCAAACAGAGTACGAGAACTGTTGCCGACTACGCCATTGAATTCCGTATTCTGGCAGCAGAGGTTGCTTGGAACAATGAGGCCCTCGTGGCTGCTTTTTCTCATGGTCTCTCGGATTTCATCAAGGATGAGATAGCAGTCCGACATATACCCACTTTAAGGAGCGCTTGCGGAAGCCTCCTGTACATTTGCCTCCCTCACCTCCAATGCCTCCTGGTACAGAGTCGGTCAGTGAAGATGAACCCATGCACTTGGGCTTCACGCGTCTCTATGCGGATGAGAGAGCCTTTAGGAGGAGGGAGAGATTGTGCCTTTGTTGTGGCCAGGCAGGTCACTTTTTGAAGTCTTGTCCTAACCGTCCAGGGAACGCCCGAACCTTGAGGTCCTGTCTTGGACAGAACTTAGGTGGCGTTGTTTCGTCCCCAGTTATCCAGAAGGATAAGCCCCTGCTTTCGGTCACCCTTTCTTGGGCTGAGTCGTCCATCGAGATACAGGCTCTAATCGACTCTGGGGCTGCAGGCCTGTTCATTGATGCTGCCTTTGTATCGCAGCACTTGATTCCGCTGCAGCTGCGTGACACTCTGCTCTTGACGGGAGACCTCTACAGCCTGCCCATGTGACTCATGAGACGGTTCCATTGTCCATGGCCGTAGGGGCTCTTCTCCATAAGATAATCCAATTCCAAGTTATTTTCACCTAGGTTTCCGCTGGTTATTGGTTATCCTTGGTTACAGAAGCACAACCCCTCTTTTGATTGGCTCCGTGCTGAGGTTCTCTCCTGGTCACCACAATGCAGCGAGACATGCTTCCAGAGTGGTAGGCAAGGTCCTGTGCACCTCTTCACTCTCCTCCCTGCCAGAGGAGTACCTCGATTTTAGCGATGTCTTTGACAAAGTTCAAGCCGGTAGTTTGCCTCCACACCGGGCTTATGATTGCGCAATTGACCTTCAACCTTTCGTGGCCAGGTTTACCCTTTGTCGGTCTTGGAGGATAAGGCAATGAAGGAGTATGTTGCAGACGCACTTTCTCGAGGTTTCATCTGCAAATCCTCATCTCCTGCTGGTGCTGGTTTCTTCTTTGTGAAGAAGAAGAGCGGTGAACTGAGACCTTGTATCGATTATAGGGGTCTCAATTGTTTCACGATTAAGAATGCCTACCCAATCCTGTTGATTACAGAGTTATTTAACTGCCTCAAGGGAGCAATGGTTTTCACGAAGCTTGATTTGAGAGGGGCATACAATCTCGTGCGGATTAAGAAGGGCGACTAGTGGAAAACTGTGTTTAATACCAGAACAGGCCATTATGAGCACCTCATAATGCCTTTTGGCCTTTGTAACGCCCCGGCAGTTTTCCAGAAATTTATTAACGATGTCCTCCGAGATTTGTTGCAGTTATGTGTGGTGGTTTATCTCAATGATATCCTCATATTTTTCAAGTCCCTGGAGAGCCACCACACAGATGTCTGTTGTGTGCTTCAGAAACTAAGAGAAAACAATCTCTATTGTAAACTGGAGAAGTGCGAGTTCCATCGTGAATAGGTTAAATTCCTGGGCTATGTCATTTCCACTGATGGTTTTTCGATGGACCCAGAGAAACTTATAGAAGTCCTACGGTGGCCGTGACCCGTGGGTTTACATCCTCTGCAGCGTTTCCTGGGCTTTGCCAACTATTATCGGAAGTTTATCCGTAACTTCTCGTCTTTGGTCAGGCCCCTGACTGATATGACCAGAGAGGACGGTAACCCACAGAGTTGGTCTCCGGAGTCCATTAATGCCTTTGAGAGTACTGGCTTCCATTTTTGCTCAGGAGATCTTTCACTTACATGGGCTACGCAAGGCGATTGTCTCGGACAGGGGTAGTCAGTTTGTCTCCCAGTTCTGGCGAACCTTTTGGGCACAGTTGGGAACTCAGCTTGCTTTCTCCTCTGCGTATCACCCACAGTCTAATGGGGCCACAGAACGAGCCAATCAGTCCTTGGAGCAATTCCTACGTTGCTATATTTCTGACCATCATAACAACTGGTCAGACCTATTACCGTGGGCAGAGTTTGCTCACAACAGTGCCTTGAATTCTGCTTCACGATTGTCCCCGTTTATGGCGAATTATGGTTTCCAACCTCCCATGTTGCCTGACACATTTGTTCCGCAGAGTATTCCTGCATTAGAGGAGCATCTCTGTGGTCTTCGCTGAACTAGGGCACAAGTTCAGGAGGCTTTGAAACATGCTAAAGATAGGTACAGACTCCATGCTGACAGCAGACGCCTGCCTGCGTCGTCCTACCAGGTTGGGGACAGAGTCTGGCTGTCGTCTCGCAACCTCCGACTTCGTGTTCCTTCTTGGAAGTTCGCACCTTGGTTTATTGGCCCTTCCTTCTCTGAGCTGGCTGCTCAGCTGTCGGGTAATTGCCAGCTCCCATCTCTCTCCACAGTTACCCAGCTGTTGTTGATTCTGCTCGTCAGTCCTGCCTACTTAAAGCCGTCCAGCTCACTTGATCTCTGCCTTCGCCTTTGTCAACATCACAGAGACCTTCTCCTGCGTTCCTGTTGAAGACTTGCTCGGCTGACGTTCCTTCTGGCTCCTGATCCTGCATGCTGTACTACTACGTTTATCTCTGGCTCTCTGACATTTGCTTGGCTGACTACCCAATCCGGTTACTGAACTCTGGCTTATTTTGACTACGTTTATTCTGTTTACCTTATTATTATTAAACAAGTGTGATTTAACTATACTTCTGTCTCGGTCTGATTCATGGTTCCTGATACTGCCGTCGTTGTACATTGGCTGTTTGAAGAGGAATATCGTTGTTATGGCAGCAGCTAGCTGCCATAACCCCAGTATCCTCTTCAAGAGCGGACGGTCCTCTTTCAGATAAAAGTGGTCTTAACGGCGGATTCACTGCAAGATCACTTTTATCGGAGTTGGAAGAAGGGACCCCTCCCACCGCCCTCCGGTAGTCTCCGCCGCTCACTGGAGCCGGCGGTAGCAGCGGAGACGATCGGGATCTCTTCCCTCGCAGGCTGGATGCTGAGTGAGCGAAAGGTGGCCCCCACTCGGCTCCATAACATTGAAAGCTGGAAGTGATGTCAAACGTCACTTCCGTCCTCCAGTCTTAAATCGGAAATTTTTATTTTATTGAAAAAAAAATAGAATTTTTTTATTGCATTTTAGTGTAAAATATGAAATCTGAAGTCTTTTTGACCCCAGATCTCACATTTAAGAGGTCCTGTCATGCTTCTTTTCTATTACAAGGGATGTTTACATTCCTTGTAATAGGAATAAAAGTTACCCAATTTTTTTTTTTTTTTATAAAGGACAGTGTAAAAATAAAAAGTAAAATAAATAAGAATTTTTTTTTTTTAAAGCGCCCAGTCCTGCCGAGCTCACGGACAGAAGCGAATGCATACGTAAGTCGCACCCAAATATGAAAACGGTGTTCAAACCACACATGTGAGGTATCGCCTCAATTGTTTGAGAGTGAGTGAGAGCAATAATTCTAGCACTAGACCTTTTAAACGTCGTCTATGCAGGTTTCTAAGGGTAAAAGTTTGTTGCCATTCCACTAACGGGTGCAATTTTGAAGTGTGACATGTTGGGTATCAATTTACTCAGCGTAACGTTATCTTTCACAATATAAAAATTGGCTTACTGTTTACTGCTGTCTTATTTTTTAAGTCAAAAAAGTGTATTTTTTCCTCAAAAATTGTGCTTGTAAGACTGTTGCGCTCCGCTTTATCTCACGATGTGACAAAGTGTTCCAACGACCACCATTTTAGTGGTTAAATAAGATTCAAATGTAGCTTAATAGTATATGTTCTCATACAAGTAGGTTCTCTGTACTGACTGGAAATAATAAGAGATGTACAATATATTATTACAATACAAATATGCTGTATACAGCTGATCAATTGAAACTGTACAATGGACCTTGCATTGATAGTTTTTTTTGTTTTTGCCTCTTTTTTTGCTTTTGTATGTTGTAACAATGCACAAAGTGTGTATGCAAAAATTTAAAAAAATAGCATTCCTTGATGAATAACGTAGCCTTGTGTAGTTTCTCTAGTCGTTGTTGCTGGCATAGTTCATAAATGCTTCACCTGTAAAGAAAAAGGCAAATATTTACCACACTGACAAATGCTGCTTTAATTCAGGAAATTTCCAAGCTCAACTCTGTGCAGGAACTGACAATTCAAGGTGTGAAGATCTCCTGAACACTCACAGCCCTCACTGGTTTCTCCCATCCACCTCTACAGGACACAGTATTGATAAGAGATTTTGACCTAATGTCACCAATGATCTCAAGACTCCAATATACAGCTCAAACATATTTTATTTAGAAAGCATGGGATTTTGGATGTTTAGCATTTTGGAGCTTAGAGCTTCCAGCTACAAAACCCTCAGGCATTAAAGGAGCCTTTATATAGTTACAGAGAAACGTGATCATATAAGTAAATAGTTACTGTATACTAATCTATTTACAGTTTTAAGATGCTCATGGGATGTAGACAGTTGGTATTTGAAAAAGAGAACTGTATATTGCTTATGTTTGGCTGGATCCTGTATAGAGGGGTGGTCTCCACTTGTTAAACAGGTACCTGTGTTCATTAGTACATTTCTGACTTTGCCTTAGTTGTTGCAGCAGCAACCTGTAATTGGGACTTTATTGCATGTAATTACCTCATGTGTCAAAGGTATTGTTATGCTCTGCTATTGCATCACACAGTTAGAAGTCATTGCTTTGCATGGGTGGATTTAATCCTTTCATTTCTGTTAAATGTCAACTTGCTGGCTAAGAACTCTTCAGTAGAGGTTATGAATCAAATGCCAAATTAAAGTGTCTGTGAATTATAACTATGCGCTTCTCCTATTTGTTTCCTTTTTGCCTGTTACATATACCAATAAAAGTACTTTATTATATATCTGTTCAATAAGTGCAAAAAAATACTTGTTGACCATGTCAGAATTTCAGAGGTGAAAAGCAAGGAGGGGGGGATTTTTGGGACTTTGAACGAAATGACAGCCTGGTAAGGTTGTGTATTTCCATCCCTGTCAAAATGACTATAAACAAGCAAGCAAGCAGGGAGCTAGCGAGCAAGGAGTGGGGGGGGGGGGGGGGGGGTTGGGACATTAAATGAAGCACATGGTTTGCAAAACAATAATTGGTGGGTTGATAAACTGTTTAATAAGTCACATACAGTGGTTGACATACAAGTTCCTATTAACACTTGACAAGGCAGTTAGAATAGGTAATAACACTGATATACAGTGGTTAACATACAAATTACTAATATCACTTGGCAAGGCAGATAGGATAGGTAATAGCTCTGGTAATAAAAAACATTGCTAGGTAAAAATAAGGGGCCACCAATATCAGAGTAGGTAAACATATATTGCACAGTAATGCCTGCATGATCTCTGGCCTCAGTGTCCCTTTATTGAGGGATGATCCATACACATAGTAAAAATTGGTGAATAAAAGCGGTATCTTACTTCATTAGCGAAATTATGACACGTTATATTCTCAAAAATTTTGGCTCAACTTCTTTTGTTTTCACATTTCAATACTTATGTTAGAATATTCCAACTGCATTTGCTACTGGTGTTTAGTCTGCCTGTGGGGCCGTCTGGCCCTTGCATTGTCCAGGAACTGTGATACGCACGGTCGGCCCCCTCCCCCGCCCTTCATGGCGTGCGTGGAGGGCGGGGTTTTCTGCCACTGCGCATCACTGTCACGCCTCCCGCAGCTGACGTGCGGCGCCTTGTTGCTGTTTCCACGCTCGCGGGCATTATGGGTGTTGCTTGGGTTGCTGCTGGCTGGCTGCCGGTTCTCTGCCTGGGCTCCTCCCTCCCCCCACTTGCTCTGCGTGCGTGACGTTGACGGGCTTTCCCGCGGCGCCACCTATATGGGCGTCCACTTCCTCCAGGGCGATGCGGCACTTTAAACACTTTACTCCTCGGTTTCGGTGCTTCTCACTGCACCACATCCTTTTTCATAGCCACAGGTAACCTCTGCACTACAATAGCCACTTTCACTGCATTCAACTATTTCACAGACCTCTTGTCTCAGCTACATGGTGGGCATTCTCTCACCTCCTCCTTACTCACCTTTTCTTCACTCACTACTAGTAATTTTTTCTGTTTCAGTTTTCTCACCATTGTTCACTCCCCAACTTCACATAGCCATTCATTTTCTCTCTTTCCCCCACTCCTCTACAGACACTTTATCTGTTTGGTTCACTCACCACTCACCTCTCCAGAGTGCCTTGTGGTCCTGTGCCTCCCCGGCGGGTGCCTTTGTTGGTCGCCGCCGCTGGGTCACCCGCCTCAGCTCCCAGTTGCGGTGTTCCCAGATGGCTTACCACTCTCTGCCTTTCACCATCAACAAATGAATCCTAGTGAGTACTTTGCTTCTCGGGGGGGTTCATTTGCCCCTCCTGCATCCATGTTAATTATGTTGACTCATTATGCAATCTTAAATTACAGAAATATGGCGTGTCTGCTCCTGATGAGTGGTCCAGAACCACGAAACGCGCCGAGCTACTAGGTACCGCTTTCATTCACCAATTTTTACTATGTTTATGTATTTTCCTCATTACAGGAACATTGAGGCCAGAGATCATGCAGGCATTACTGTGCAATATATGTTTACCTACTCTGATATTGGTGGCCCCTTATTTTTACCTAACAATGTTTTTTTATCACCAGTGTTATTACCTATGCTATTTGACTTGTCAAGTGTTAATAGGAACTTGTATGTCAACCACTGTATGCGACTTATTAAACAGTTTATCAACCCACCATATATTTTTTTGCAAACCATGTGCTTCATTTAAAGTCCCAACCCTCCCCCCTCCTTGCTCGCTAGCTTGCTTGCTTGCTTGTTTATAGTCAGAATTTCAGAGGTGTCCTGTGTCCCATGCACATTTTTTTGTGTTATACAGAATAACTAGTCTGTGTTGTGGCTAATAGGATAGGGGTTATATTTGATTAGTTTATTAAACGATTTTGCCACATAATGACAGATCCCTAATAGTTTCTGTTTGTAAATAAAGTGTCCATGGCATCCCAGGTAACATCATTGACCTTGTCCTCATGTTGATGAGAACAAGGGCCTCTTCCCCACAACCCTGGCCTGGTGGTTTGTGGGGGTCTACCTACAGGAAGATATCAGAATACTGGAAGCTCTCTTTAAAGCGGTTGTAAACCGTGGCTGGTTTAAAAAAAAAAAAAAAAAAAACACCTGTAAGACAATGGCATAATGTACTACTATGCATTGCATACTAGCACATTATGAAATACTTACCTTAGAACGAAGCCCTCCAGTGTCACGCTGTCATCGCTGAGAGGGCTCACATCTTCTCCCAGTCTTTCTTCCGGGTTCATGGGCATGCGCGGGAGCCCATGGTTCTGGCACAAAGTGAATATCTCCGAAAAGGTGCACGTTTAGGAGTTATTAATTTTACCTACAGGTAAGCCTTATTATAGGCTTACCTGTAGGTAAAAATCACAAAATGGACTTTACTACCGCTTTAAGATAAGGAAACCCCCAAATAATGCTCCCTATATAAATAAGGGGTAGTACCCCTGCTTATTCATAAAATAAATGTAAACGGTGAATAATGAAAATACACTTGTTGACAAGTATTTCAATAATATTAAAAAAAAGTCCCACAATGTACATCTATAAGCACATTGTCCATTGATGCAGAGCCTCTTCTATCAGGATGAATGACACTCACCACCCACCGACCGACGAAAAAAAAAAATCCCACGAAAAATAGACACCTCTGATCCTGTCGCTCACTCGTGCCAAACATCTCCTGGGCCCCACCGCTAAATGTAAACAAAGGAGCGGGGTCTCCAAATTCGGCTATATTTTGTCAACATCATTGTCCAAATATGGCCATGTGGTCATATTTAATCAGTGATTATAGGGATATCATAACAGCTTTGTTTACGTGGTCGGGGACCCCTGGCCAGAAAGGAATGAGGCTGGGTATGACTAAGGATGCATCTGCATTTCCTTAAACTGGTTGTAAACCTCAGACATGAAATTTGTCCCTATTCCACTGAGTGCAATTTCCCTTGGCTGCCTCATTCCTGTTATCTGCATGAGTCACTTCTGACAGCTTTTCCCGACTGCATGAGCTAATTGGTGATTGTGATGGAGAGCTCCAGCACACAGCCTATGATTGACAGCCACAGCTGTGCATGTTCTTGTGTACTGTGAGTAGGGGGGGGATGGCCCTTCCCTCCAATCAGGGTTCAGGGCTCTCCTCACTGAGCTCTGCAGTGCATAACTTCACCTCCCTGCCCCCTCCTTTTTACAGCTGAGAGATGCTGTGTAAAAGATGTGTTTTGGAAGGCTGTAGAGGGGAGAGGGCTGCAGATAAACAGATACAACTTATGTAGGAGGATTTGTGTCACCTCTGTGTATTATCTGATGCCAGTCCCTTCACCAGGTTTACAACCACTTTACTAACAAATGACAAGAAATTCTGCGATGGGAGCAAAACATAAGGTGTTTGGACAAATGCTCGAACAGCCAAAGTTTGGTCTGAACTTGTGTGTGGACTGAATCTAGAGCTCACCCCTTTACAGGTTGCTTGTAGAACCATTGTAAAGCTTGAAAAATGTAAACTTAAATCAAAACCTTAAGGCTGAGGTTGGTAGGAGTTTGGTAAATTTAGCGTTGTGGTTTTGAAGTTTTTTGCGCTCTCTGTTTTGACATTGTATTAATGTTTGGCTAGACGTGTTATGGCTTCTGTTTCCATCAGTCAATTTAGGCCTATAACCACTGGAAAAAAATAGGTGTCACAGCCAAAATCACCTAATGAAAACTTTTATTTCAAAATGCTGCTGCTTTATTTAAGCCAAACAATATTATATATTATAAAAGTCAATTACACGTGCAAAATATGTGATACCAAAATTTAATGTCACTGACACTGTTTGTGAGAATTGTTCTTTTCTCTAACCATGTACAGCTTAAAGGCATTTCCCAAATTGAAAGGAATGGTCTTTTTCTGATGTTGTCCTCCAAGTCACTTTAAAAATGAAGACCCTCTCCCTGCTGTACAGTACTTTTTAAAATTTGTCTTTACATTTGTATATGACAATGCCCAGCTCCCCAAACCCTTCATTTTACACTTTCTTGCTTATTACAACAGTGTCAGTGACATTAAATTTTGGTATCACATATTTTGCATGTGTAATTTACTTTTTTTTAAAATTTTATAACGGCAATGTAACCTGGGTACTCCTTTATCAAAAAAAGAAAGGCCTAAGACTATACACTTCATTTCCATTATACAAAAATAGGGATGCAGAGCATAGGGCAGGCCAGGGGAAGGGCAAGCAGCAGCAAAAAGTTAAAGTGTTTGTAAACCCTCTCCTATAACCAGTGAAGTGAACAGCCTCAGATGATACACAGAGATGAAACAAATCTCCCTACATAAGTTTAACTTGTATATCTGCTGTCTTTCCATTTCCACACTCTTTGGAAAGTGGAGATCATGTTAGAAATCTTTATTCCTCATACAGCAGTGGGAGGGGAGTCTGGGCATACACTGTGTGAGAGCTGATCGGAGGAGAGGCACACACCCCTCTCCACATAGGCAGAGGAACGAAGGAACTTGCAGAGCTGTAGTCTGAATAGACCAGCTCCCTGCTAATCTCCCTCTAAGCTCCCTCCCAGACACAAATTTTTAGTTCATGTTATTTCATGTGTCGGAGAATTTGTCAGAAGTGACTCATGCTGATAACAGAGAAACGGAGCACCAAAGAGAAACAGCACTCAGAGCTTTGGAGAGAGATAAGTAAACACTACAGATATACAGAATGTGCTTAGGTTAAACTTAATGAATGGGTTCTATAACCACTTTAATTGTTACCCTTCCCCAAATCCTTTTCTGTAGCACATATCATAGAGACAGTGTGAAGAGGCTGTTGGAAGCTTTTTTTTTTTTTGTCCAACAGACAACCAAAAGTTCCAGGTGCTGTTCTGCTTGAGCTTGAAATTGCCAAGGAAAGCTCACATTTAATTGGTCTTTGCTTCCTAGACACTGCATATGGTGTAAACTAGGTGATAGGGAAATTGCCTTACAAGAACCAAGAAAAATAGGCAACAGTGGGTTCAAGATATATGGAGGAAAATTAAAGTGTTACTAAACCCAGGACCCTGCATTCACTATATCTGGTCTCCCTCAGTACACAGAACATGGAAATGCAATTATTTTAGTAAATATAAACTAATAAATACCCTTTCTCATCAGCAATATATAGCAGTCTTAGGACTTTTTAGTAAATATAACTAATAAATACCCTTTTCTCATACAACTTAATAAATACTGTTTCTCATCAGCAGTATATAGCAGTCTTATGACTTCTATCAGTGTTCGGCCGGGCACTGGTTAAAGCTAGTAGGAAGAGTTTTTATTCTCATCTGACTGTCCTTTGAGGCTACACGACCCCTGACCCTCTGTCTGGACAGTGCCGATTGGCCCTGTGCCGATCACATGCACCCTCCAAAAAAAAACATCTCTATCAATACACATCAAGCTGAGCATGTGCAGAGTGCCTCCAAGGCTCTGTACTATCAGCAGATGGATTAGGGACAGTAAAAAAAGGGGGGGGACCTGAGAAGACAGGATCAAACAGCCTTTTTACACAATGCGGTGGAGTAACCCCTTAGGTTCCACAGTGAGTATAACAAGTATGCTTTACTTCATATACAGACTGATTTTATTGTTGAGGGTTTAGTAACACTTTAATGCCCTGTACACACGGTCGGATTTTCCGAAGGAAAATGTGTGATAGGACCTTGTTGTCAGAAATTCCGTCCGTGTGTGGGTTCCATCACACATTTTCCATCGGAATTTCCGACACAAAAAATGTCTGGAGTTTGCATGTTCTCCCTGTACCTGCGTGGGTACTCCGGTTTCCTCCCACACTCCAAAGACACGCTGGTAGGTTAATTGGCTTCTGTTCAAAATTGGCCCCAGTATATGATTGTGAGTTGGGGACCTTGGATTGTGGGCTCTTTGAGGGTAGGGACCGATGTGGGTGTACGATGTATGTGCGGAGTGCTGCGTGAATTGGTGGCGCTATATGGGTACCTTAAATAAAAATAGGGATAATTGTAGACATGCACCCACACTCACTCAGGTTGAACTGGATGGACTGGTGTCTTTATTCAACCTTACTAACCATGTAACTATTTTGTGGTGTTGCCCCTTTGTTAAAAGGTTTGGCAAAGGGGCCATGCCCTTCTATGTCATTTGACAGCATCACGACCATCTTGTGGACCTACAACACTTCCTTGCTGCCCACAGTGGTTCTCATCCTTGTTTATACACAGACAGTCTGCTGCTTCTGTTGGTTCTTTCTTGTGTTTCCCTGGCTTACTTCCTGGTTCCAAGCCCCCTTACATCATATCCATCCAGAGGGGCTTCCTCACCATTAACCACCTGGAAGGTTGCTACCTGCTGGAGATGTATCAATACACTTTTTAAAATCTTGTAAATGTGAGTGCATACTTGTTTTTCATTTTATAAATATGTTTTAATAAATGCTACACTTAGGTAGTGGTTCTTTTCTCTCCTTCTTTTTGTTTTTACACTCCGAAAACAAGACTTATTTTGAGCGATCAACTCTACATCAGAGAATGATTTTCCAGCAGCGTCAGTGAAGCAACATCTCAAACTATTACTGAAGGCAATAAGAATGAACTTTCAGGTGCCCAGAAATCTATTAATGCCGTGAACTTGCACAGCAATACCATTTCTCATCAGTTAATGGGCTATGTAACTAGAAACTCTAAATCACCATACTTTTCAGTAGATACTTCAGAGTTGCACATAGCAAACCAGCTGAAACCTCAAACTGGTTCTGTCATCAGTGGAATTACACCTGCCAACAACAATACGGTAATGTCCCTTCACATTCTAGTGAGAGACCCAGAGACTTTTAGTTTTGATTCCTGCAATGGAGACTTGCAGTTCAGCTCCAGATCTATCTACTAAGATCCAAGCTGACATGGCTGACAGCTCAAGCAATTCCCCAAAAATCTTGCTGACAATTAGGGATGAGCCGAACACCCCCCGGTTCGGTTCGCACCAGAACCCGCGAACGGACCGAAAGTTCGCACGAACGTTAGAACCCCATTGACGTCTATGGGACTCGAACGTTCGAAATCAAAAGTGCTCATTTTAAAGGCTAATTTGCATGGTATTGTCCTAAAAAGGGTTTGGGGACCCGGGTCCTACCCCAGGGGACATGTATCAATGCAAAAAAAACTTTTAAAAACGGCCGTTTTTTCGGGAGCAGTGATTTTAATGATGCTTAAAGTAAAAAAAAAAAAGTGAAATATTCCTTTAAATATCGTACCTGGGGGGTGTCTATAGTATGCCTGTAAAGTGACGCGTGTTTCCCATGTTTAGAACAGTCCCTGCACCAAATGTCATTTTTAAAGGAAAAAATCTCATTTAAAACTGCTTGCGGGTTTAATGTCATGTCGGGTCCTGGCAATATGGATGAAAATCAGTGAGACAAACGGCATGGGTACCCCCCAGTCCATTACCAGGCCCTTTGGGTCTTGTATGGATATTAAGGGGAACCCCGCACCCAAATTAAAATAAGGAAAGGTCCCTATATACTCTGAACAGCAGTATACAGGCGGTGCAAACAAGACAGGGACTGTAGGTTTGTTGTTAAGTAGAATCTCTTTGTAATTTTGAACATTTTTAATGTGTTTAGCTCCAGCCAAAAAATCTTTTCTAAGCTTTTTGGAAAACATAGGGAAGGGTTATCACCCCTGTGACATTTGTTTTGTGTCTTTCCTCCTCTTCAGAAGATTTCACCTCACTTTTTTGTCCCAATGAAAAATGTTTTTTGAAAATTTGGGTTTTTTTGTGGAACAAGGATTGGAAAGCATCAGTGGAAAGGAGAAATTGTTTTCCCATATTAACTCTTACATGAGAGAATTTCCCTTCCTATGGGTAGATTTCATCTCACTTCCTGTTGTCTCCTTCCGTTTGCAAGTAGGAGTCGTTTGTAAGTTAGATGTTTGAAAGTAGGGTCCTGCCCTATATACTCAGCAGAAATTTGGGCCTTAGGTGTTGCTGTGGCCAAAACACTGTAAGCCCTCACAGGGCCCTGCTGTGAAATATTAGATCAAGAATTGTAATTACATGCCCCTGTTGAACAGGAGCTGAAAAATTAGGCCTTAGGCACTGGTGCTGGTGCCACAACACTGCAACCCCTCACAGACACTCTAGTTGGAACGCAGGAACGAGCACTGCTGCAAAGTATTGCATCAAAAATTGTAATTACACGCCCCTGTTAGACAGGGGCAGAAAAATTGGGCCTTAGGCACTGGTGCTGGTGCCACAACACTGCAACCCCTCACAGACACTCTAGTTGGAACGCAGGAACGAGCACTGCTGCAAAGTATTGCATCAAAAATTGTAATTACACGCCCCTGTTAGACAGGGGCAGAAAAATTGGGCCTTAGGCACTGGTGCTGGTGCCACAACACTGCAACCCCTCACAGACACTCTAGTTGGAACGCAGGAACGAGCACTGCTGCAAAGTATTGCATCAAAAATTGTAATTACACGCCCCTGTTAGACAGGGGCAGAAAAATTGGGCCTTAGGCACTGGTGCTGGTGCCACAACACTGCAACCCCTCACAGACACTCTAGTTGGAACGCAGGAACGAGCACTGCTGCAAAGTATTGCATCAAAAATTGTAATTACACGCCCCTGTTAGACAGGGGCAGAAAAATTGGGCCTTAGGCACTGGTGCTGGTGCCACAACACTGCAACCCCTCACAGACACTCTAGTTGGAACGCAGGAACGAGCACTGCTGCAAAGTATTGCATCAAAAATTGTAATTACACGCCCCTGTTAGACAGGGGCAGAAAAATTGGGCCTTAGGCACTGGTGCTGGTGCCACAACACTGCAACCCCTCACAGACACTCTAGTTGGAACGCAGGAACGAGCACTGCTGCAAAGTATTGCATCAAAAATTGTAATTACACGCCCCTGTTAGACAGGGGCAGAAAAATTGGGCCTTAGGCACTGGTGCTGGTGCCACAACACTGCAACCCCTCACAGACACTCTAGTTGGAACGCAGGAACGAGCACTGCTGCAAAGTATTGCATCAAAAATTGTAATTACACGCCCCTGTTAGACAGGGGCAGAAAAATTGGGCCTTAGGCACTGGTGGTGGCGCCCAGAACCAAAAATGTTCTTACAAGCTATCAGCGTGATGATTGAGGAGGAAGAGGATAATTACTCAGGGATAATCACTCAGCATCAACATAGGCAGTCTTTGAAGGGATCTGAAAAAAATTATTCAGTTACATCAGCATCAGGTGCTTGGTAGCTGGTGGTGATCCAAGACTGATTCATTTTTATGAAGGTCAGCCGATCGACCGAGTCAGTGGACAGACGCACCCTGTGATCGGTTACCACGCCTCCAGCAGCACTGAATGTACGTTCCGAAAGAACGCTGGATGCAGGACAGGCCAGTAGCTCAATTGCATACTGTGCAAGCTCTGGCCAGTGATCCATCCTCAAGACCCAGTAACCCAGAGGATTTTCGGTGGGAAAGGTGTCCAAGTCTGATCTTGCCCCTAGGTATTCCTGCACCATGTAAAACAGACGCTGGCGATGGTTGCTGGAACCGATCATACCTTGGGGCTGCGGACCAAAAAATTGTCTGAACGCATCGGTCAGACGGCCACCTTCTCCACCGCTCCTTCTTGACTGACCGAAGCCTCAGCAACACGTTGTCCAGAAACAGGAGTTTGTAACCTCCCAGTCTCTGGGAACGCGTTGCACAGACCTTTCTGCAAGGCCTCCCGAAGATGTTTCATCCTCTGCTCCCTCTGCGATGGCAAGATAAGGTCCGCAACCTTACCCTTGTAACGTGGATCAAGGAGGGTTGCCAGCCAGTATTGGTCCTTCTCCTTGATACCACGAATACGAGGATCCTTACGCAGGCTTTGCAGGATCAGGGAGGCCATGCAGCGTAGGTTTGCTGAGGCATTCGGTCCGGAGTCCTCTGGGTCACTAAGGACAACAACGTCCGCAGCCACCTCCTCCCAGCCACGTACAAGTCCATGTGTTCCTTGGGACTGATCCCTTAAAGACTGCTGATGCTGAGTGCCAGGCTCCACCTCCATACTGACACAATCTTCCTCCTCCTCCTCCTCCTCCTCCTCGTCCTCTTCCTGTGTGATCGGCGGGCACGCAGGAACACTGTCTGGATAAAGGGGGCCTTGAGAGCTAAGGAAGTCCTCCTCTTCCTGCCTCTGTTCTGCCTCAAGTGCCCTGTCCATTATTCCACGCAGCGTGTGCTCCAACAGGTGGACAAGGGGGACAGTGTCACTGATGCATGCACTGTCAGTGCTCACCATCCTCGTGGCCTCCTCGAATGGTGACAGGACAGTGCATGCATCCCTGATCATGGCCCACTGGCGTGGGGAAAAAAAACCAAGGTCCCCTGACCCTGTCCTGGTGCCATAGTCGCACAGGTACTCATTGATGGCCCTCTGCTGCGTGTGCAGCCGCTGCAGCATGGCCAACGTCGAGTTCCACCTGGTGGGCATGTCACAGATTAGGCGGTTCTTGGGCAGGTTAAACTCCTTTTGGAGGTCCGTCAGCCGAGCACTGGCATTATATGACCGGCGGAAATGCACACAGACTTTCCTGGCCTGCCTCAGGACATCCTGTAAGCCCGGGTACCTGCCCAAGAACCGCTGCACCACCAAGTTAAGGACGTGAGCCAAACAGGGCACATGGGTCAGTTGTCCCTGTCGGAGGGCAGAGAGGAGGTTGGTGCCATTGTCGCAAACCACCATTCCTGCCTTAAGTTGGCGTGGCGTCAACCACCTCTGAACCTGCCCCTGCAGAGCTGACAGAACCTCTGCCCCAGTGTGGCTCCTGTCCCCCAAGCACACCAGCTCAAGCACCGCATGGCATCTTTTGGCCTGCGTACTTGCGTAGCCCCTTGAACGCCTACGGAGCACCGCTGGTTCCGAGGAAGAGGCCATGGAGGAAGAAGAAGAGGAGGGGGTGGAGGAGAGAGGTGTGTCACAATCAGCATTTTGGAGGCGTGGTGGCGGAACAACCTCCAACACTACTGCACCTTGTCCTGCATCCTTCCCAGCTGCCAGCAGAGTCACCCAATGCGCCGTGAAACTTAAGTAACGTCCCTGTCCATGCCTGCTGGACCATGAGTCAGCGGTAATATGCACCTTACCGCTGACCGCCCTGTCCAGCGAGGCATGGACATTGCCTTCCACATGCCGGTAGAGAGCCGGAATCGCCTTCCGTGAGAAAAAGTGGCGTTTGGGTACCTGCCACTGAGGAACCGCACATTCCACAAACTCACGGAAGGGGGCAGAGTCTACCAACTGAAAAGGCAGCAGTTGAAGTGCTAGCAATTTTGCCAAGCTAGCATTCAACCGCTGGGCATGTGGATGGCTGGGAGCAAACTTCTTTCGGCGGTGCAGCAGCTGGGGCAGGGAAATTTGCCTGGTACAATCTGACGTCGGTGTACCAAAAGCAGATTGCCCACAAGTACTTGGCTGTGACACACCTAATTCTACACCTTCATTCCTCTCACTGCAGGTCTCAGAGAGGACTGAAGGTCTAGTGGGGTTGGAAATCTCAGCTGATGAGGAGCAAGGAGAGATCCTCTTTGTTCTTTGGTGTGGGTCTTTCAGATACGCTTGCCAACGAACTGCATGGCAGGTCAACATATGTCTGGTCAAGCATGTGGTACCCAAGCGGGAGATGTTTTGGCCACGCGAGATACGCTTGAGACATATGTTGCAAATAGCAGCGGTGCGATCTGATGCACTCGTCTCAAAAAAGGCCCACACCAAAGAACTTTTTGAATAACGCGCAGAGACTGCAGCGCCCTGCACATGTGGAGCTTTGGGGTGTGATGCAGTCAATGTGCTGCCCTTAGGCTGGCCCCTGGAGGGCATCCTGCCTCGTTGGTGATGTGCCGCCTCCTCCTCCTCCTCCTCCTCCTCTCTCCTATCAGGCACCCACGTTGAGTCAGTGACCTCATCATCCCCTCCCTCCTCATCACTGGAGCAAACCTGGCAGTATGCTGCAGCAGGGGGAGCATGACTGCCAGATTGCTGTCCTTCTTGGGCACCCCCTCTGTCCGTGCTCATGTTACTGCCTTCATCGAGCTCAGTATCATCATCAGAGCCTTCCAAACGCTGGGCATCCTCCTGGAGCATGTACCCAACACTGTGGTCAAACAGTTCGAGGGAATCCTCATGAGGACATGGTGGAGCTAGGGAAGGAGTCACTGATGACATTGAGCTGAGGGAAGAGGCCGCTGCTTTGCCAGACAAAGCACCCTGGGCATGGGTGAGAGAGGATGAGGAGGATGAGGACGGCTTGGTCATCCACTCGACCAAGTCTTCCGCATGTTGCGGCTCAACACGGCCAGCTGCCGAAAAAAAGGCCAAGCGTGTCCCATGGCCACGTGCTGATGAGGATGCACCGTCTCCACGACCAGCACTAGACACAGAGCCTGCTTGCCCTCTCTTATTGGCTTGTGACTGTCTGCCTCTCCTTCTTGGCCTTCCAGACATACTAATGGCCTGTAGCTGCACTAAGCTGGGATAGAACACCTGTAATTTTCTTCAGGTAGCTTTATATACTGTAACCAGACAAGCCTGCCTGTCAGTAGGAAGATAACAGGAACGGATCTAGCTGAACACTGTGAGCAGGACACACTGTACTAAATGTAAATAGTCTAGCTGCCTGACCGTGGTACTAATAGGATCAAAAAGAACACCTGTAATTTTCTTCAGGTAGCTTTATATACTGTAACCAGACAAGCCTGCCTGTCAGTAGGAAGATAACAGGAACGGATCTAGCTGAACACTGTGAGCAGGACGCACTGCACTGAATGTAAATAGCAGGAACGGATCTAGCTGAACACTGTGAGCAGGACGCACTGCACTGAATGTAAATAGCAGGAACGGATCTAGCTGAACACTGTGAGCAGGACGCACTGCACTGAATGTAAATAGCAGGAACGGATCTAGCTGAACACTGTGAGCAGGACGCACTGCACTGAATGTAAATAGCAGGAACGGATCTAGCTGAACACTGTGAGCAGGACGCACTGCACTGAATGTAAATAGCAGGAACGGATCTAGCTGAACACTGTGAGCAGGACGCACTGCACTGAATGTAAATAGCAGGAACGGATCTAGCTGAACACTGTGAGCAGGACGCACTGCACTGAATGTAAATAGCAGGAACGGATCTAGCTGAACACTGTGAGCAGGACGCACTGCACTGAATGTAAATAGCAGGAACGGATCTAGCTGAACACTGTGAGCAGGACGCACTGCACTGAATGTAAATAGCAGGAACGGATCTAGCTGAACACTGTGAGCAGGACGCACTGCACTGAATGTAAATAGCAGGAACGGATCTAGCTGAACACTGTGAGCAGGACGCACTGCACTGAATGTAAATAGCAGGAACGGATCTAGCTGGACACTGTGAGCAGGACGCACTGCACTGAATGTAAATAGCAGGAACGGATCTAGCTGAACACTGTGAGCAGGACGCACTGCACTGAATGTAAATAGCAGGAACGGATCTAGCTGAACACTGTGAGCAGGACGCACTGCACTGAATGTCAATAGCAGGAACGGATCTAGCTGAACACTGTGAGCAGGACGCACTGCACTGAATGTAAATAGCAGGAACGGATCTAGCTGAACACTGTGAGCAGGACGCACTGCACTGAATGTAAATAGCAGGAACGGATCTAGCTGAACACTGTGAGCAGGACGCACTGCACTGAATGTAAATAGCAGGAACGGATCTAGCTGAACACTGTGAGCAGGACGCACTGCACTGAATGTAAATAGCAGGAACGGATCTAGCTGAACACTGTGAGCAGGACGCACTGCACTGAATGTAAATAGCAGGAACGGATCTAGCTGAACACTGTGAGCAGGACGCACTGCACTGAATGTAAATAGCAGGAACGGATCTAGCTGAACACTGTGAGCAGGACACACTGCACTAAATAGTCTAGATAGAAGATAACAGGAACGGATCTAGCTAAACTGAATACAGTGTATATATATATATGCAACACCTGGGATGCATATATATACACAATACACTGTAAGTGCAGCTAACTGACTGACTGTTCTGCCTAATCTATCTAACTCAAATCAAATGACACTGTCTCTCTCTCTCTCTATCTCTCAGCACACCGGAACACACACTACACAGGGCCGCCGTGCAGGCGGCCTTATATAGTGTGGGGTGTGTACTAAATCCCCTGAGCCATAATTGGCCAAAGCCACCCTGGCTTTGGCCAATTACAGCTCTCTCTACTGACGGCGCTGTGATTGGCCAAGCATGCGGGTCATAGTGCATGCTTGGCCAATCATCAGCCAGCAATGCACTGCGATGCCGCAGTGAATTATGGGCCGTGACGCGCCACACGAATTTGGCGCGAACGGCCCATATCGTTCGCAATTCGACGGACGGTCGAACAGCCGATGTTCGAGTCGAACATGGGTTCGACTCGAACACGAAGCTCATCCCTACTGACAATCAGTGGTTCAAGAAATTCATCCAAATCTTTTGCCCAAGTCATCAGATGAGAACAATCTTCACTTCATGGGTTGAAAGCAGAGTCTCCTGAGAACAGAATCAACCAGAATTTCTTCAGATCAACATGAGAGACTTTCTTCTTCTTCCTCTAAAGCAGTGGTCTCTGAACTGCAGCCCGGGGGCTGGATGTGGCCCTTTACTTGCCTTTATCAGGCCCTTGGGACACTATTCCTTACACTAATACAAGTCACTATTCCTTCTACACCAGAAATTGGGCATAATTCCTATCACTGATACCAACAATGGGGCAATATTACTCCCACTAATACCAATGATAGAGCATTCTTTACTCACATTGACGCCAGGGTATTTTCTACCCACACTGGCCACAGTCCGGCCCCCTCAAATTCAGAAGGACAGTTAACTGGCCCTTTGTTCAGAAAGTTTGGAGACCCCTGCTCTAAAGGCTTGCACATGCTTTCCACCCATACAGAAGTGACTTGATCCCTTCAAGGGCTGTTTCAGGTATCAAGACTGCAACATCCCAAATAATCCCAGAATGTATCCAATGTTTATTGCTTTATGCATATACAGTATATTTATTTACATACTTTTCATTACTTTTCAATTAGAGCCCTTGCACACTGGGGCGGGGGCGGCGTCAGCGGTAAAACGCCGCTATTATTAGCGGCGTTTTACCGTCGGTATGCAGCCGCTAGCGGGGAGGTTTTACCCCCGCTAGTGGCCGAGAAAGGGTTAAATACCACCGCAAAGCGCCTTTGCAGAGGCGCTTTGCCGGCGGTATAGCCGCGCCGTCCCATTGATTTCAATGGGCAGGAGCGGTGAAGGAGCGGTATACACTTCGCTCCTTCACTGCTCCGAAGATGCTGCTGGCAGGACTTTTTTTACCGTCCTGACAGCGCATCGCTCCAGTGTGCAAGCCCTCGGGGCTTTCACACTGGAATGAAAGCAGCGGCACTTTCGGGGCGGTTTGCAGGTGCTATTATTAGCGCAATAGCGCCTGCAAACCGCCCCAGTGTGCAAGGGCTCTTACATTTCTCTTTTTTTGTGTTCTCCAGGTCAAGAGGACAAGACAACCTTGTTCATGTACTTGTATTTTGTCATAGTGAAATCTGAAGATTTCAGGTGGGGAGTGTTCTGTCTTACCTATATGTACTTTTCTGTTATTTTATTGCACTGGATCAGGTTACTATTGTTCTTACAGTAACAGTAACTTGATCCAGCTAACAGCTAGTGCTGGTTTATGAACACAATTACTTTTACTTATGTGATTTGGTATCACCCTCTGTCCCCCATAACTGTTTAGTCCCTCACTAAAGACTTAGGAAAGTCATTGTTTAATTACAGTTCAAAAAACTGGAAAAGCACCTTTTGTACTGCACCCTGAAATAAAATTGCATGGGTTTCAACTAATGTGTCTTATTGAAGAGTTATGCCCTGTACACACGGTCGGACTTTGTTCGGACATTCCAACAACAAAATCCTAGGATTTTTCCGACGGATGTTGGCTCAAACTTGTCTTGCATACACACGGTCACACAAAGTTGTCGGAAAATCCGATCGTTCTGAACGAGGTGACGTAAAACACGTACGTCGGGACTATAAACGGGGCTGTAGCCAATAGCTTTCATCTCTTTATTTATTCTGAGCATGCGTGGCACTTTGTCCATCGGATTTGTGTACACACGATCGGAATTTCCGACAACGGATTTTGTTGTCGGAAAATTTTATATCCTGCTCTCAAACTTTGTGTGTCGGAAAATCCGATGGAAAATGTGTGATGGAGCCTACACACGGTCGGAATTTCCGACAACAAGGTCCTATCACACATTTTCCGTTGGAAAATCCGACCGTGTGTACGGGGCATTAGGCTGCATGTACATTGTGCAGAGCAATGCTTCAATGCTTGCTTTCATGTGTTTTGTTTCATATACTGTACAGTAATATTGCTTACATTTAGATCTCTCTCTTTATTATTTTTTTAAGAACAGGTGACCACTGGAGTTCCGCCCACATATTCATTTAGACATCAATGATAAACAGCATAGAAAGTAGATATTACTCCACTGTCATATAAGATCTTGGAGCCACCCCACATGTGTTGTAAAGGAGCATCATATAGTCTGGCTGAGAAGACTTGTTTTGTACATTATAATTGTCCATGTGCATAAATGAAAGCAAGCATCGCTTTTATGTGTTTTGTTTAATAAAAATGGCATTTGCATTTAGATCAGGTTTTTTATTTTTACATTGATCATGTGGCCAAAAAAGTTCTGCCCACATGTTGCACATAGACTTACTGAAGGCATGAAGACATAGAGAAGGACCACATGACTGACTTTAAAACTACCAAAAAAAGTGTATTTAAAGTTTTAATTCATCAATGGATGTGCCTTGATTTTATTGATGCTATGTACTACATTGATATTAAAGCATATAAACATGGGTTTAATGATGCTTTAAGCTATACTTTAAGGTGGAATTACAGTCAAAAATCAAAATCTATTCTTCATCTATTTTTTTGTATTTTTAGGCATATTGATTACTTTGTATTACAATAATAATTGCAATAAACCATTTAGAACAATAAACGTTTACAACCACTTTAAAGAAGAGAATATATACATTGTCTGACATAGTAACATAAAAGTTGTAACAGATGTTCAAACTACAGGTATATCTAGAGACAAAACTTTTTTTGTTAATTTTGGATAGAATATGGAATAATGAAAACCCCGGTGAGTTTTCTTCAAGACTATATCCCATTGGGGGGATTTCTTTTACATTTCTGTTCCAGTGACAACCATAACATTTTGGATTTGGAATAAGTGAATCTCCCCAATGCATAGACAAGCAGCAATACACACCTGTCAGGCACATTAAAACTTCTCCACTCTATTCAAAACAAAATCTTTCGTGTTCATTACTCGACACATGATTCAGAGATGGGTTATATTGCTACCTACAGGATGATGTGGACACTGGAAACAAACAAAAAAAAAAAAGCAGTGACCAGCCCAGTATAAACCTTCCTACTTCCAGCATGCCTCAGTTTCCTGCTATTGTTCTAGGAGGGATGCCTTTTTCTCTTCTGAAAAATTGTTACTGCATTCAAAATTAATATCATTAATTCCTCAGTTAAGATTGTACTACACAACGCTTGAGCTGGTCTTTATGTGCAGCTATCCAGATTGGCATATCATCAGCAATAACTTTGCAGGCCATACCTGGACCCTGTTGAACTGGACAATTGCAGGGCTAGCCTGGAATGCGATCTACTGGAATTGGGTTCATCACTGGGTTGCATTCCAGACCTAATCTTAGCCACAAAGTGTTTTTTGGGTCCAGAGCCATGGCACAACTTCTGTCCCAGTCTCTTACAACTCACTGTGTGAGTAGTAGGCATGTAAATAATTAATTGGGAAAGCGGATGGGGAATGTTGAGACTTTAAATGAGGCCATGGCCTGGTGAGGTCATGCCCCTCCATCCCTGTCAATATGAGAAATTCAGAGCAAAAAGGGGTAGGACTTTGAGTATAGCACAGGGTTGAATAGAATACAATGGTTGGATATTAAGAGATTTAATAATCTGTAAAAACATGATTACATACATTTATTCCATATATATAGAAACACATACATTCACAGTGTCCATTTCTACAACAGTGGTAACTGGTAATAACATGGTTATAAATGAATACCATAATAAAATACAGAGTCCACCAATGGTCATAATGAGGTACACATATAATACAAGGTAACGACTGCATGGTCTATGACAGTGATGGCAAACCTTGGCACCCCAGATGTTTTGGAACTACATTTCCCATGATGCTCATGCACTCTGCAGTGTTGTTGAGCATCATGGGAAATGTAGTTCCAAAACATCAGGAGTGCCAAGGTTAGCAATCACTGGTCTATGACCTTCCTGATCCTGTCACAAGATATAATGGTGTAGGTGAATGGCATATAATATTGAAACTGAAATGCTGGGATACATGGCATCTGGTATCTCGATGCGTTTCGCGGCTTGGTGCCGCTCATCAGGAGAAAGCACTTGATTTAGTCATTTCTGCCATGAACAGAAAGTGGAGATAGAGAGCAGCATGATCAACCAGGTTTTTTTCAGAATACAGAAAACTAATTTCATAGTGACTGAGTAAGTATGAACAGCATGTAAAGGGCCGTACACACGATCGGACTTTTTGACAACAAACATGCAAATTAGCTGTTTTGGAGCAACATGCGACTGTGTGTACGATCCATCGGACAAACTTTTTCAGTTTCCATCGGACTTTTGTTGGCTGTGCGAACGGACAAACTTTCCTGCAACAAAAGTCCGATGGAGCAAAGTCCGATCGTGTGTACACAAAGCCATAGGACTTTTGTACAAACTACAGTACGCAGCCGCAAGAATGTTTCCAGCGCGACGATCGCGCTGGCTCTCGGCGGCAGGGTACTGTACATCTCGCGCTAGCTGCAATAGGAAAAACACATTTTCCTACTGCGGCTAGCGTGAGAGGGAATTCCCCTCTGGGGAATACCAAGCCCTTCGGTCTGGTATGGATTTTAAGGGGAACCCCTACGCCGAAAAAACGGCGTGGGGGTCCCCCCCAGATCCATACCAGATCCTTATCCGAGCACGCAGCCTGGCCGGTCAGCAAAGGGAGTGGGGACGAGCGAGCGCTCCCCCCTCCTGAGCCGTACCAGGCCGCATGCCCTCAACATGGGGGGTGGGTGCTTTGGGGGAGGGGTCGCCCTGCGGGCCCCCCACCCCAAAGCACCTTGTCCCCATGTTGATGAGGACAAGGGCCTCTTCCCGACAACCCTGGCCGTTGGTTGTCGGGGTCTGCGGGCGGGAGGCTTATCGGAATCCGGGAGCCCCCTTTAATAAGGGGGCCCCCAGATCCCGGCCCCCCACCCTATGTGAATGAGTATGGGGTACATCGTACCCCTACCCATTCACCTAGGGAAAAAAGTGTCAATAAAACACAGTACACAGGTTTTTAAAGTAATTTATTAGGCAGCTCCGGGGTCTTCTTCCGACTTCGGGGGTCCTCTTCTGACTTCGGGGGTCTCTCCGGGGTCTTCTCCCGGTGTCCGCATCTTCTGCCGGCTCCACCGCTATCTTCTGGCGCTCTTTTGCCAGCGGTGGCCTGGACCTCTGGATCGTCTTCTTCCCTCTTCTCTTCCAGAGATGTTGACACGACACTCTCTCCAGCCAGAATGCTCTCTGTGCGCTCCGCAACGGACTTATATAGGCGGTGACCCCGCCCCCCTATAACATTACAGTCCCGGGGCATGCTGGGACTGTGAGGTCATAAGGGGGCGTGGTCATGTCATCATATGACCACGCCCCCTTATGACCTCACAGTCCCAGCATGCCCCGGGACTGTGATGTCATAGGGGGGCGGGGTCACCGCCTATATAAGTCCGTTGCGGAGCGCACAGAGAGCATTCTGGCTGGAGAGAGCGTTGTGTCAACATCTCTGGAAGAGAAGAGGGAAGAAGACGATCCAGAGGTCCGGACCACCGCTGGCAAAAGAGCGCCAGAAGTTAGCGGTGGAGCCGGCAGAAGATGCGGACACCGGGAGAAGACGCCAGAGAGACCCCCGAAGTCGGAAGAGGACCCCCAAAGTCGGAAGAAGACCCAGGAGCTGCCTAATAAATTACTTTAAAAACCTGTGTACTGTGTTTTATTGACACTTTTTTCCCCAGGTGAATGAGTAGGGGTACGATGTACCCCATACTCATTCACATAGGGTGGGGGGCCGGGATCTGGGGGCCCTCTTATTAAAGGGGGCTCCCGGATTCTGATAAGCCCCCAGCCCGCAGACCCCGACAACCAACAGCCAGGGTTGTCGGGAAGAGGCCCTTTTCCTCATCAACATGGGGACAAGGTGCTTTGGGGTGGGGGGGGCCGCAGGGCGCCCCCTTCCCCCAAAGCACCCACCCCCCATGTTGAGGGCATGCGGCCTGGTACGGCTCAGGAGGGGGGGCGCTCGTTCGTCCCAACCCCCTTTCCTGACCGGCCGGGCTGCGTGCTCGGATAAGGATTTGGTATGGATTTTGGGGGGACCCCCATGCCGTTTTTTCAGCCTAGGGGTTCCTCTTAATATCCATACCAGACCTAAGGGCCTGGTATGCCCCTGGAGGGGAACCCATGCCGGTTTTTTATTTAAAATTTGGCGTTGAGTTCCTCCTCAAGATTCATACCAAACAAAGTGCCTGGCGTGGGCGGGGATCCAAGTCGGATCCCCGCACCAGTGTCAACCCGGCTTGCAAGGTGTCAATCTCGCCAAAAAAAAATTGGCGAGATTGACAGAATATCAGACAACAATACACAAGTTGACCAAAGGGGGTGGTAAAGAGCTGAAAAACCACGTGATATGGTGAAAGTTGGCTGGAAAAGTCCTGTCGTCTGTATGCAAGACAAACTTTTGGGCAACGCCCTTTGTACAAAAATCCAAGAAGAAGGTTGGAAAAAGTCCTATCATGTGTATGGGGCTTAATACAGCATTTATTGATAGTCTTTATGATGTGGGTTTAGTGGCACTTTACACCTTCTAACAAATCCTCTTTGGCAGGAAGGAGCACCACCTTCTGGATGAAGGTGTTTTCGCCCCGTGAGAAACTTCAAGCTCTCTGCTCATAGACTAGGGCCTTTCAGTTCAGAAGTTGTCTGACTTTTTGCTTCTGCATGAGAGTTCTGGGGCTGATGGTGTCCTCATTTCAGGCAGTTACATTTGCCAAGTTGCACTCCAGAACACTACAACTCAACATCCGTTCATTGTGGAACAAATCAGTTCAGTATCTTAACAAACCAATTGTTAAGTCAAAAAATTTCACTGCTTCATTCTCCAGCATTCTCAGAGGAGATCGTTCTCCTCTGGATGCCAGTTTATGAAGCGGTGTAGATCGCTTCTCCTTTGGAGGAGAACGGCCCCTGATACTGGAATCTCGTGAGACATAGCGAGATTACAGTACCAGAAATTCACTGAAACACTGAGGTGTCCGTTTATTAAGCAGTGATAAATTATCACTGCTTAGTACACGGACAGATAGCGTGGTTAATGCTAATAAAATAAAGAGCCCCCTACATTATATATATATATATATATATATATATATATAGTGACATTATATCAAGGGCATGGTAGCCCACTTTTATTGAAAGTAACGAAAAGATGAAAGTTATCACACGCGTTTGGTTTCCCACACAGGGGTTCCTCTCCCAAAAACAACAACAACTGAAAAATGCCAATTCACCTGGCTCTTAAGCTCACTCAGCCTTGGGCACAGTTCCTTGCTGCACAGGCCCACTCCTGGCCTCTAGGAAAGGGCTCTCCTGACACTGCAGGCTTCCACACTCCTCCAAGACTCACGGTCCCCAGGACTCTCTCTCCTAGTTGTCTCAGCTATGGTCTCCCCGACTCTCTCAGCTGGCACAACTCTCTCAGTCCACTAACCTGGAACCTCTCCCACATGGAGTACCCTCTCAAGGATGTTGCCTGGGTTCTTAAATTGTAGCACACCTCCTTCCTGTCTGCAGCAACTGCACCAACACAAACTCCTTTCCCACACACACTGAGCTATGCTCAGCTCTGCCTTATAACGGGTGTGTGCACCTTATAATGGGTGTGTGCACCTGGACACACACACAACCTGCAGAGCTTCTGGAAAACCTGGACACATGACTGAAGACTCCATCCCTCCCAATGCTCTTTGAAGTCTTCAAGTTTCCAGCCCAAATCCAGACTTACAAAATCCAGAGAAAACTTAAAGCATAGTTTTCTCTGCTCACCGATCTTTTGCTGGAACTTCTCAAATTGCTTCTTTGAGAGTCCTGTGTCCATTTTACACACATTTTCACTAAGACAGGGGCTCTCACAATATATATATATACACACACACACACACACATATACAGTGGGGCAAAAAGAATTTAGTCAGCCACCAATTGTGCAAGTTCTCCCACTTAAAAAGATGAGAGAGGCCTGTAATTGTCATCATAGGTATACCTCAACTATGAGAGACAAAATGTGGAAACAAATCCAGACAATCACATTGTCTGATTTTTGAAAGAAAGTACAGCCCGGAACTGAGCGCAGCATAGGTGTAGGGTTAGCATGACTGGGGTGAGGCTGTGAGGCGGAGATGTAGGGGTTAACTAGTTAGGCAGTGGGGGGAGTTTGGGATACTTTTAAGGGGTGGAGCTTAGGCGCAGTGGTCAGTTGGGAAGAAGAAGCTAGTGAGGAAGGTGAATTTCGGCGGTGCAGGTTAGTTAGTTAGATGGGGGACGTAGAGCGCTTATTGCAGCAGCTGCGGGAGGAGGCGGCGGCTAGGGGGACGGAATGGCTACAATCCACCATGGCATCCCTGCTTCAGGGTCCCAGCCAGGCGTCCGCTAGCCCGCTCGCCTCCCCGCAGCCCGCGGAACGGCCTCGTGCTAGGAGGTCGCGCCCTCCGGAGCGCTTTAGCCCCACGGCCGATGCAGACAGAGGGAGGAATGGGGCCAGCGTGATGGAAGGGGAGCCGCCTGTAAAGAAGTCGGCGGCGGTGAGTCCACGGACGCGGCGGGCACGGGGGGGAGCACATCAGTGAGACCTGCTCCCGCTCCTCCAGCGGGTGAAGAGAGACGGAGAACGGCGGCCTTGGCAGGCTCACCGCCTGGTCGGAAGGCGGCTCGGCGGGGGAGAGAGGCCGCGGCGGGTGACGGCTTGGCAGAGAAGGCGGCCGGGGCCTGTAATCCAGATAGGAGAGGCTGCAACAGGCCGGCGGACGGTGCAGGAAGATATCGGGGGGACCTTGTAGCGTCACGGTCCAGGAACACGGCGAGGCGGGCTTCGCCAGCCCGGCCTGTAGCCCGGCAAAAAAGTACCAGGCCTCGTGGGGAGATGGAGCAAACGGCGCAGGGTGATGACGTCACGCCTGGGCGCTCGGCGGCAACGGGGAATCCAGACCAGCGGCCTGGGGAGAAGCAGCATGAGATGGCCGGGAGTTCCCAGGACAGCCTGTCCGAGGGTGAAGTGGATGAGCGGGACACATCAGACGGACGGGAGACGACGCATAGAGCTGGAGGCGCGGCTGGATGTCCGGTGCAACGGATGCAGCCAGGTGAGCACATTGTGGTACCTATTTCTTCTGTTGGTAACACTGTTAGACCCTCAAGGGGGGGGTCTGTGGGGACAAGAGAAAGGGAGGCTGGGGAGGGTCCCAGTGTGGGTGTCCAGTCTATGGGAGCAACTGGGGAACAGGCTGGGGGGATGGTGCAGGTGGTATTGGCGGGTCTCAGGGAGGTGCTTGCACGCTGTGAGGCTGGCACACGGCCGGTGGGTGGCATTTCTCCTGCGGCTGCGTGGGCGGTGCCCGGCACCCCTATGGGTCAGGGAGCTGCGACTGCGGCTCCAGGCCCGGTGGTGGCTGCGGGAGGCACAGTGTTGGTAGGGGGCTCGAGTGTTGGGGGAATGGGGGTGGCTAGTACAGGGCCCCCACCGGCAGCGCCGGTGGTGGCGGCCGCCACGACCACAGTAGCGGGGGATGCGGCAGCGGCCGGTAAAGGGTTGGCTGGTGTGGATGGGTTACGTTTGGCGGATGCTGCCAAATGTGAAGTGTACGTTTGTTTTGAAGGGCCGTTGGGAGCGCACTTAAAAGCAGAAATTAAGGAGCGCATTTGGAAGGGGGAGTATGTCGAAATTTTCTCTTTGTTGCCCTTAGAAAAGTTTAACCTGGACAAGGTTAAGCCGGATGAGAGCAAGAAAGAAGAAGAGGAAAAGAGGCGCTATCGTTTGATTCCACGTACGTTTGCAAATTGGTTGCAGGCGTTCGCGATTTTGGCGAGTGTGATTGGGGAAAAGGCGCCTGAGAATTGCTCACCGCTCTTCTGTTACCTTGATTCCATCGGGGAAGCACAAAGAGTGTACGGTGGTACGGCATGGCTGCGATATGATGAGCAGTTCAGGCAGAGGAAAGCGGTTCGTCCATCGATAAGATGGGATCACAAAGACATTAGTCTTTGGATGAAGCTGATGTCTTCTCCGAGGGGTTCTGTGCCGCCCTTTCAGGGGGGGGCCGGGGGTTCGGGGTTGTCTGGACAACCGGCCGGAGGGCGAGCGGGCTTCTGCTGGCAATTTAATGCTGGATCTTGCAAATTCGGGGCTAAGTGTCGATTCCGACATGAGTGCTCCACATGTGGGGGCTCCCATTCGCAGTCCAGGTGTTTTAAACAGGGACGAGGAAAGGGAGGAGATGTTGGAAAAAGGGAAGACGCCAGTGATGGTAGGAAGGATGGTTCCCTTTCTAAAGCGGTACCCTGATAGGGATGCGGCCCGGCTGTTGGAATTGGGTTTTAGGGAGGGGTTTCAATTGAATAGTCAACTCCGGGCTGTTCCGCCTGCGGCTGAGAATTTGAAACCGGCAAAAGAACACGCTGAGGTAGTTACGAAAAAATTGTTAAAAGAGGTGGCGTTGGGCCGGATGGCCGGCCCGTTTAAGGCACCGCCGGTACCGGATTTGGTAATATCCCCGTTGGGAGTGGTGCTCAAAAAGGAGCCGAATCAGTTTCGGCTCATTCACCATTTGTCACACCCTCGGGGGGGGTCGGTTAATGATTCCATTGATCCGGACCTCTGCACGGTGTCGTATACGTCCTTTGATGAGGCAGTTGCGTGGGTGCAGCGTTTGGGCCGGGGGGCCTTGCTGGCTAAGACGGATATCGAGGCGGCTTTTCGCCTCTTACCAGTTCACCCGAAGTGTTGCCGATTGTTGGGCTGCCGATGGCGGGGAGAGTATTTTGTAGATAGGTGTTTACCCATGGGGTGTGCTATTTCATGTTCGTTGTTTGAGCAGTTTAGTTCGTTTTTGGAATGGGCAGTGCGGGATGTATCCGGCCTGTCCTCGGTCCTACATTATTTAGATGATTTTTTGTGTATGGGGCCTGCAGGGAGCAAAGTTTGTGCATTTTTGCTGGCCACAATTCAGCATGTGTTTGCCAATTTTGGGGTGCCGTTGGCTGCAGATAAAACGGAGGGTCCGGTGACCGAGTTGTGTTTTTTGGGGATTGTAATTGATACTGTGGCCATGGAGTGCCGGTTGCCACTAGATAAGCTGGATGGTTTACGGCTTGAGGTGGCGGAGGCCATTAAGGGGAAGAAGATTCAGCTTCGTGGGTTGCAATCGCTGCTTGGGAAGCTGAATTTTGCATGCAGGATTATGCCCATGGGGCGTGTGTTTTTACGGCGTCTGGCGGCTGCCACGGCGGGGGTTCGGGCCCCACATCACTTTATCAGGTTGGGGTTGGAGCTTAAGGAAGATTTGCGGGTTTGGGATTCTTTCCTGGCGGCCTACAATGGCCGTTCACTGTGGTTGGAAAAGGCTGTTTCCAATTTTGATATGGAATTATTTACGGATGCGGCTGGGTCTGGTGGTTTTGGGGCCTTTTTTCAGGGCAGGTGGAGCGCAGGGGAGTGGCCGGAGTATTGGAAGGAGGAGGGTTTGGTGCGTAACTTAGCGGCTTTGGAGCTATTTCCCATCGTTTTAGCACTAGAGCTATGGGGGGATGAGTTCCGGAATAGGCGGGTTAGGTTTCATTGTGATAATATGGGGGTGGTGCAGGCCATCAATAACAACACCGCGTCGTCGCCACCGGTTGTGCGTTTGCTGCGTCATCTGGTGTTGCTTTGTTTAAATAAGAACTGTTTTGTTACCGCTGTGCATGTTCCTGGAATTGAGAATAACGTAGCTGATGCATTGTCTCGTTTCCAGTGGGACAGTTTTCGTCAACTGGTGCCGGAAGCGGACGTGCAGGGGAGTCCTTGCCCGGAGAGTCTGTGGAGCATCGTGTTACCACGGCGCAATTGTTGATTCGTAGGTCTGTCTCGGCAAATACTTGGCAAGCATACAGTAAGGTGTGGTTGGAATGGGAGGTGTTAATGCGGGAAGTAGGGGATGATGTTTGTGGGGCGAGCAAGGTGCAGCTACTCCTTTACTTTATAGGACGGAATTTTGAACAGGGGGTATCGGCGTCATATATGGCTCGCAAGTTGGCTGGTTTGGCGTTCATGTTCCAAATGGCGGGCAAGTGGGATTTTACAAAAGATTTTATGGTACGGCGTGCTATGCGCGGTTATCGCGCTGGTAGAGCGGCTGCCGACACAAGACGCCCGGTTTCATTTGCCGTGTTAAGTGAAGTGGTTACACAGTTAAAAAATGTTTGTCGGTCTATGTTTGAGTATGTGTTGTTCAGGGCGGCATTTATATTGGCCTTTTTTGGGGCGTTTCGGGTTGGTGAATTGGTGAGTAAGAATAAAAGGGGGGAAGGTGGTTTGGATGGACAAGATGTACGGGTGCGGGGGGATGCGTTAGGTGTATTCCTCAGAAAGTCAAAGACAGACCAATTGGGAAAGGGGGCATGGGTGGAGTTGAGGTCGGTCCCAGGTTCCCCCTTGTGTCCGGTGACGGCTGTGGGGGAATTCTGTAGAGTTAGGCCTGACGGGGGGGGGACATTCTTTCGTCATGAGGATGGTTCGGCTCTGTCCCGCTTTCAGTTTCAGGCTGTCTTTAGACAATGTTTGAGGGCGACGGGTCGAAAAGCGGAGGAGTATTCTTCCCATTCATTCCGCATTGGGGCGGCTACCGAAGCGGCTCGTTGGGGTTTGGATGAGCAGGTGGTGCAGCGTATTGGGCGTTGGGAATCAGCACGCTTTAAGCTTTATGTTCGCCCTAACTTGTTGGAGAATGGGGGGAGGAAGGTTGTTGTTTTTTGGGAACTGTCTTACAGTGGGAGGGTTATAATTGATTTGCTATATTTTCCCTTTGTTTTGTTTCTTGTTTTTCAGGAGCAGCAACCTGCCTAGTATGGATATTTGGACACTCTTATGTCTATTGGGGTGCCAGAAGGGCAGATGTCAGGAAGGACGGCAGGTTGTTGGGTTTGTCGGGGGAGGAAGGGATGGTGCGGTGGATTGGTTTTCCGGGGATGTTGTGGTCTAGGGTTGTTCCGGAAATGCACAGGTTTGCTAGTCTTGATCGCCCTCCGGATGTAGTGGTTTTACATGTGGGGGGCAATGATTTGGGCGTGAGGTGTGCTCGGGAACTGATTAGGGATATAAAATTTGATCTTTTGCGACTGCAATCCAGCTTTCCTGATACTATATTCGTGTGGTCGGATATGGTGGCCAGGACAGCTTGGCGTTTGGCGCGCTCTGTGGCAGGCTTGAATAGAGCGCGTGTGAAAGTTAATAAAGCGGTAGCAAAATTTTTTGTGAGGAATGGAGGTTTGGCTGTTCGGCACAGGGAGTTGGAGGAGGAGACATGGCGTTTTCTGCGCGCGGATGGGGTACATCTGAACGCGATAGGCATTGATTTGTGGCAGTTGGGATTACAAGATGGTGTGCAGCGAGCAGTTAGAGTTTGGAGGGCGACGCACACGTAAGGTTGTCACGTGTTCGTCCCGTGGCAGTAGGTATTGGGGGTCTTTGAAGGCGGTGATGAGAATAATTGAGGTTTAAAATGGGGGTTGGGCTCATACGGATGTATGGGCGTCCTTTCCCAAAATAAAATGGCAACATTGGTGGTAAAAAATTGCATCTGGAAGGATTAATGTGCTTGTCCCTGAGCTTCCGTAATGCACGGCGTGGGGCCTTACATGGGGATACCGATGCAATGAGTTGGAGAAAGTTAGAGTTGGCCTTCAAAGACCTCCTAGGACAATAAAAAAGTTGTTATGCTGTATAGTTGGTTTAATGTTATTTAAAGATGTATTTATAAGCATTTAAGTTATATATTGAAGAATGTTGATATTTCTGGTATTTTTTGTTATAATAAAAGGCTGCTATGGCCATTCGACTCCAAAGAGAAGTTTGTGTCGTCTGGTCATTGGGTAAGAAATAGTTAGGAATAAGTTTGGGTTAACTAAGGGAGCCTCACTATATGCCACATCCCATAGTCAAGTACAGCCCGGAACTGAGCGCAGCATAGGTGTAGGGTTAGCATGACTGGGGTGAGGCTGTGAGGCGGAGATGTAGGGGTTAACTAGTTAGGCAGTGGGGGGAGTTTGGGATACTTTTAAGGGGTGGAGCTTAGGCGCAGTGGTCAGTTGGGAAGAAGAAGCTAGTGAGGAAGGTGAATTTCCCGCCCGCCCTCCCTATAGGTGTGTAGTAGTGTGTTCAGGGAGCTTGGAAGGATAACTTTTGTTTCTTTTAAGGGGTGTTCAATTTTAAGGGTTAGGGGTAATTATTCAAAACGTCGTAGCGGCAGTAGGTATTGGGGGTCTTTGAAGGCGGTGATGAGAATAATTGAGGTTTAAAATGGGGGTTGGGCTCATACGGATGTATGGGCGTCCTTTCCCAAAATAAAATGGCAACATTGGTGGTAAAAAATTGCATCTGGAAGGATTAATGTGCTTGTCCCTGAGCTTCCGTAATGCACGGCGTGGGGCCTTACATGGGGATACCGATGCAATGAGTTGGAGAAAGTTAGAGTTGGCCTTCAAAGACCTCCTAGGACAATAAAAAAGTTGTTATGCTGTATAGTTGGTTTAATGTTATTTAAAGATGTATTTATAAGCATTTAAGTTATATATTGAAGAATGTTGATATTTCTGGTATTTTTTGTTATAATAAAAGGCTGCTATGGCCATTCGACTCCAAAGAGAAGTTTGTGTCGTCTGGTCATTGGGTAAGAAATAGTTAGGAATAAGTTTGGGTTAACTAAGGGAGCCTCACTATATGCCACATCCCATAGTCATGTATTTGCAAATTATGGTGGAAAATAAATATTTGGTCAATATCAAAAGTTCATCTCAATATTTTGTTATATATCCTTTGTTGGCAACGACAGAGGTCAAACGTTTTCTGCAAGTCTTCACAAGGTTGTCACACACTGTTGCTGGTATGTTGGTCCATTCCTTTATGCAGATCTCTAGAGCAGTGATGTTTTGGGGCTGTCGCTGGGCAACATGGACTTTCAACTCCCTCCAAAGGTTTTCTATGGGGTTGAGATCTGGAGACTGGCTAGGCCACTCCAGGACCTTGAAATGCTTCTTACAAAGCCCTCCTTCATTGCCCGGGCGGTGTGTTTGGGATCATTGTCATGCTTGTCATGCTGAAAGACCCAGCCACGTTTCATCTTCAATGCCCTTGCTGACGGGAGGAGGTTTGCACTCAAAATCTCACGATACATGGCCCCATTCATTCTTTCATGGACACGGATCAGTCGTCCTGTTCCCTTTGCAGAGAAACAGCCCCAAAACATGATGTTGCCACCCCCATGCTTCACAGTAGGTATGGTGTTCTTTGGTTGCAACTCAGTATTCTTTCTCCTCCAAACACGACGAGTTGTGTTTCCACCAAACAGTTCTACTTTGGTTTCATCTGACCATACGACATTCTGCCAATCCTTTTCTGGATCATCCAAATGCTCTCTAGCAAACCTCAGACAGCCCCGGACATGTACTGGCTTAAGCAGGGGGACACGTCTGGCACTGCAGGATCTGAGTCCCTGGTGGCGTAGTGTGTTACTGATGGTAGCCTTTGTTACGTTGGTCCCAGCTCTCTGCAGGTCATTCACTAGGTCTCCCCGTGTGGTTCTGGGATTTTTGCTCACCGTTCTTGTGATCATTTTGACCTCACGGGGTGAGATCTTGCATGGAGCCCCAGATCGAGGGAGATTATCAGTGGTCTTGTATGTCTTCCATTTTCTAATTATTGCTCCCAGAGTTGATTTCTTCACACCAAGCTACTTGCCTATTGCAGATTCAGTCTTCCCGGCCTGGTGCAGGTCTACAATTTTGTTTCTGGTGTCTTTCAACAGCTCTTTGCTCTTTACCATAGTGGAGTTTGGAGTGTGACTGTTTGAGGTAGTGGACAGGTGTCTTTTACACTGATAACAAGTTCAAACAGGTGCCATTAATACAGGTAATGAGTGGAAGACAGAGGAGCCTCTTAAAGAAGAAGATACAGGTCTGTGAGAGCCAGAAATCTTGTTTTTTTGTAGGTGACCAAATACTTATTTTCCACCATAATTTGCAAATAAATTCGTTCAAAAATCAGACAATGTGATTGTCTGAATTTGTTTCCACATTTGTCTCTCATAGTTGAGGAATACCTATGATGACAATTACAGGCCTCTCTCATCTTTTTAAGTGGGAGAACTTGTTGGTGGCTGACTAAATATTTTTTTGCCAAACTGTACATGTATATATATATATATATATATATATATATATATATATATATATACATATATATATATATATATATATATATATATATATATATATAATATACATATATATATATATATATATATATATATATATACATACATATACATAAATATGACAGGGGGGCATGGTTACTGTCTTGGGGGGTTTGATCGAGGTAGAAGGAAGTTAATAATCTTCCTGTTCAAACATGTTCTCCCTGATTATCTCTGTTTCATAAACCGTTTATGGACTGTGATCAGTGGTGATTGTTGTAAGGTAGGGTGGGTTTTAAATTTAGGCCCCTTCCACGGTTAACACAATGTGGCTACACCCTCTGTTCGCTACACCCCCTTTAAGCCAATATTTAGCGCAATTTAAGACATGTCCACTGTTCACCACAATCTTTTTTCATACGCCCCTGCCCCAAAAATCAGCAAAAAAAATGTCAAAAATCATCTTTTTTTTTGGGGGGGGGGGGGGTGTCCCTGAATGGCAGTTTAGAAATGTGGTCACCCTATCTGTCACTTTTGTACCTAAGATAAGAACAGGCACCATATCCTATGTTGCTGGCATCTGAAAAGGGGTGTAGTTCCACCTTCACTATTTTACCGAAGTCAGGATGGTAGCATCTGGGTATCTTGATTTTCCTTAAAGCTTGCAGACTACTCTTCCAGTCCTCCCACCATGGGCTTAAGCTCTCAGGAAGTGCTTCATCCCAACCGATGCCCTTGCGACAAAGCTCCTGGAGAATGCACTTGTCACTCAGTATGAAGGGAGCTATGAAGCCTAGAGGATCATAAAGAAAGGCTATGACTGACAGGATACTACGACGGGTTGAGGGTCCATCCTTTATGTCAACGCTGAAGCTGAAGGTGTCATTTTCAATTGACCACAGAATGCCAAGTACTTGTCCTTCTGATGTTGAGTCTGGGTTAAATTTGAGAGGTTCACTAGTTGTTGCTCTTTCTGATGGAGCTACACAAGACAGGACGTCCCTTTTATTAGAGTTAAACTTATGCAGTCTTAAGCCACCATTTTTACATAAGCCTTGCACTTGGAGGATTAGATTTGTAGCTTCACTGATTGTTGAAACAGTGGTTAGGCCGTCGTCGACATAAAAGTTCTTCTCAATGAAGGCTGATGCTGAAGGATACTCTGCCTTGTGTTGTTGTGCAAGATACTTGAGGCCAAAGTTGGCACATCCTGGTGATGAACTGGCACCGAAGAGGTGAACTGCCATTCTGTATTCTTTTGGTTCTGTTTCTAACTGGCCGTTCTACCAAAGGAACCTTAAGTAATTGCTCATTTCTGGGGGAATGTAGAACTGGTGGAATATCCTTTCAATGTCGCATATCACAGCGACTGCTTCCTTCCTGAAGCGACAGAGGACTCCCACTAGAGAATTTATCAGGTCGGGACCTGTCATTAAGGTGTCATTTAGGGAGATGCCTTGAAACTTTGCTGAACAATCAAAGACGACTTTTAACTTGTCTGGCTTCTTGGGGTGATAAACCCCGTGATGTGGGATGTATCACACTGTTTCTTCCTCTGATAATGAAAGGGCTGGTTCTGCATCACCTTTTCTGATCTTTCTTCCATGAATGCAGTGTAGTGTTCGTAGTACTGTTTATTTGCCTTTAGCCTTTTCTTTAGATGTTGAAGTCGAATAATGGCTGGCCTCTTATTGTTTGGTAGTGTTGGTTGACTGTTGTCTTTGAAGGGTAACGGCATCTCATAGTGTCCATCTTTCCTTTTCATTATGGTTTCAGAGAGAAGCTGCACAAAATGAACGTCATCTTGAGACACGTACTTATCTTCATAATTTCTTTCAGAGAAGTCCATTTCTAGAGCCTTTAATACATCAGTGACAGGGGGCATTGGTATTCCTTTTACTGCGACTCTGAGGACGAAGCTCTGGCTAATCTGTCTATCAAGATGTGGATTTGCTAATCCTATGATGCTCCAGCTGAGCATAGCTTTTTAAGCAAAGGGTTCATCTTCAGAGCCCGTAATGACCTCCAAGGGAGCCAGTGCTGATGGGCAATTGTAACTGATCAGCAGTCCAACTTCGCAGTCTTGAAGTGGCTGTAACTTGTTTGCCAAATGCTTGAGGTGTGGCCACTGAAGTGCAGTCTCCTTGGTGGGGATGTGAGACTTATCTACTGGAATGAAGTCTCTCGTATAGGCTTGACGGAGTTGGACTATAGCTTTAGAATTGAAACCACGCACTTGATATAACTATATCAATGGCTGTCATGGTGCTGAGCTTTAGCTGTAACGGCTTGGTGCTCACACTTAGCTTAGATACCAGGTCTGCCAAAATAAAGGTTGAATCACTGCGTGTCAAGTAAGGCATAAGTGAGGATTTCTCTCTGAGGCTCTGCTGCAGCTGACAACAGAACTGGAACAATGCAAGAGGTGGCAAGAGTATGCCTTGTCAATGTATGGGACATAACTTTGGGAACGTTGTCGTTTACCTTATGTCCCGTAGCTACTGAATCATCATTTGGCGTTTTGACAGGCTCAGTGTTTCTCTGTACGTGCAAACAGGTTGGATGACGAAGACTACATATGCTACATGTGTGTCTTCCTTTGCAGTCTTTTGAAGTATGGCCCTTTCTCAACCAACCAAAGCAGAAGTGGTTTTCATAAAGTAAGGCTTTCCTTTCATCTATGGTCCTTGCTGCAAAAGTCAGACATTTAGCGACACTGTGCATTTTGTCTTTGCAGACTAGGCAGGGTGGTTTTGGTCTTGAAGCTGAGATCTCTGGAACACTGGAGGTGGAGGGCTTCATTTGATTGCCTGTGTTGAGTGCCTTGGCTCTTTTGGAAATTCTCTCATCTGTGGTCTTGGTACTGAGGAGGAAGGGGGAGGCAATGGGGTTGCATGCTATCTTGGCTTCCTTCTGCAGGAACTCTGTGAAATGAGCAAAGGTTGGGTATTCTTGAGACTTGTCTAATTCGTCCACAGCGATGCGATGCCATCTACACACGACCCATTCAGGCAGTTTCTTGAGAAGCTTGTGGTTTTCTTCACAATCATTTAGAATATCTAGGCCTTTAACATGGGGAATGGCCTCTACACAGCCTCGAAGGAAATCCGCAAACTCTCTTAATGCTACAGGGTCATTTGCTGATATCTTTGGCCATTTAGTCAGCCTTTCTCTGAAAGCTCTTTGCACTATGAATGGACCTCCATACAAATCCTGTAGGGTCCCCCAGGCACCCAGATAAGCGTCTTCTGAATTCCGATAGAAGAAATCTTCCACTGCCTTATGAGCTTCACCACCAAGATACCTCTTCAAGTGCAGCATTTTTTTTGCACACAGGGATTGGTTTTTGTTCAATCAGCGCCATAAAGGATATCTTCCAATCTATGAACTTTAAAGAATCACCTGTAAATACGCTTGGTTCCGTTATAGGGAGACAGTTAGAGATCAGCAGACTTGCAAGTCCTGGAATTAGACTACCTTCTTCTTGTGGTCTTGACACCTCAAGTGGTGTATTTGAAGGTTGAAATGGCACAGCTTTCTGATTCAATGAGGCTTGTGGTTCATTCTTTTTGTAAAGGTTTTGTACCTTGTAGTCTGTCTCCTGTTCACAATATTCAAAAATATCATAGGTATTGTAAGCTTTCACTCTTGCTGCAGCTACCTTGACTTCATTTTCTGCTTGTAGCTGTTGCAGTCTTGTCTTTTCCTCATCTAACTTAAGTTTAATTTCTGCCTCCATTTTGCTCAGCTTAATTTGTTGCTCACACATCTGTTGCATCACCTTTGCCTGTTCTATCTTGGCTGCAAGGTGGGCTTCTGCGTCTGCGCGTTTGCTAGAAGATCTGGAAGTGGCTCTCTAGCTAGAGTCTGGTAATGACTCTGAGAGGACAGTTTCTGTTTCCGTGTTTCCAAAGACTGACTTGTGCTCTTCTTTATTAAGTACCATCCTCACCCTTTCCTTCTCAAGTTGATCATTAAAGGTTTTCTGCACACTCTCTAGCCGTTTGTTGGTGAGGTTGCAGATTTCAGCTGTTAACGTGGTGCATGCATCCATTCTTTTAACAACCTATGAGGTAGTGGAATGATTACGGCAAATGGACTCATACTGTTGGTGTACTAACGCTTCTTTGGCTTTAATCTCCTTCATTCTTGTATCAAGGTCTTCGGCTAGGCAGAAGTTCTTTAATTTCGTCCTAATTTCTTTCACTGGCTTCTTCCAAGAGTCGTACGCCTTGTTGAATGCTATTTCATTTTTCTTAACTGTTTCTTTGTGCACTTCTTGGCCCTTTTCTGTTAATCTTCTCTTTCTGGAGCTGGACCACACTTTTTGTGACTCGGTGGGTTTGTCTGTTTCTTTAGTGGGTGACAACATTTTGTTTTTAGTGTGCCTTTGCCTTTCAAGTGTGTGTGTGCCTGAAACCTAATTAGAATGATAGTTGGCTCAAACTTGCTACCAATAGGCTACGAAAGAAAATAGGCATTTACACTTGTAACTTACAAATATTAGCAAACAATGCATACCATATGACAAATTGTTGTTAAACGAATATACTGCTGATATTTTTTAACCAGACAATTTACCCTTTACGTAATTAACTTCAGTTTAATGGAGTAGGAGCTTAGGAGATAGCGTTGTTTACAATTTGACACTAGGCCTCTAAATACTAGGCACTCATATCACAAATACAATAACAATCATTGCTTTAGTAAAATATAAATTATTTGGTTTGTATACTAATTAAAGGCGATTTCCAGACCGTGTATAAAGCAGCCTGCTATATTTAAATGTCCATGTGACGCGTTTACTTTTCGGCCTATTCTCTGTTGCTAAGATGGCATCTGCACGTGTCCTTGAGAGGCGTTGGGAAGCCCTTACTCACAGTTTGATGAAAACAGTGATGCAGCCGGTTAAGACAGAGATGTGGCGTTGAGTCTCCACCTCAGTGACAAGTTTTCACTGTAGTGGCACTATTGGCTTTGAGTAAATAACGAGAGGAGAGCTTCTGACGGGTGCAGTACTTTAATTCTTTTGCCTCAAAGGGGTGCATTAAGGTTGAATACCACAGAGGTTAATCCTTTTGACTCCTTAAATACTTTAAGCACCATTTGTACCATATGCACCATTTGCACCGTGAAAACTGTAAAATGACATACAATACATTAGTTTACAGAGATCACCAAAAAGGGGGTTACAACAGAATTACAAATGTGGAGTTACAAAGTGGTGTTCCATTACCTATACACATATATCTAAATTAACATTAAACATTTAAGGAAGCATGACTATATGTTCAAACATGTGGATTGTCTACAGCATATCTTTTAACTAACAGCATGGACTCAATTTGTGCCTAAAAACATATATACTGACAATGACAATGCACCTTTACTGCATACTTTGCTCCGCTTGCCAAAAGGGTGACCACATTTCTAAACTGCCATTCAGGGAACCCCCCCCCCCCCAAAAAAAAAGATGATTTTTGACATTTTTTTTGCTGATTTTTGGGGCAGGGGCGTATGAAAAAAGATTGTGGTGAACAGTGGACATGTCTTAAATTGCGCTAAATATTGGCTTAAAGGGGGTGTAGCGAACAGAGGGTGTAGCCACATTGTGTTAACCATGGAAGGGGCCTAAATTTAAAACCCACCCTACCTTACAACAATCCTTTCTATCCACTGCACCCTTCCACTGACAGTTTAAAGTAGCCCATCCTACCTATAGCAACCCACACTATCAACACCACACCAAAGTGGCCCATTCTATCTCAACACTCCAAATCCGTCCATCATATCTAAGGCACCCCAAAGTGGACCACCCTAACCACAGCACCCCAAAGAACCCCACACCAGCGGGATGCACAGGGGGAGGCAGTGGGGTGGAGGGGGGGCTGCAGAGTGGTCAGGGGGGGCGCAGAGTAGTCAGAAGGACAGTGGGATGCACAGGAGAACAATGGGATGGACAGGGGGACTGTGGGATGGACAGGGGGACTGTGGGGTGGACAGGGGGACTGTGGGGTGGACAGGGGGACTGTGGGATGGACAGGAGGACTGTGGGAGGGACAGGAGGACTGTGGGATGGACAGGGGGACAGAGGGATGGACAAGGAGACAGAGGGATGGGCAGGGAGACAGAGGGATGGGCAGGGAGACAGAGGGATGGGCAGGGGGACAGAGGGATGGACAGGGGGACAGAGGGATGGACAGGGGGACAGAGGGATGGACAGGGGGACTGTGGGATGAACAGGGGGACTGTGGGATGGACAGGGGCACTGTGGGATGGACAGAGGGATGGACAGGGGCACAGTGGAATGGAAATGGGGGCAGTGGAATGGAAATGGGGACAGTGGAATGGACAGGGGGACAGAGGGATGGACAGGGGGACAGAGGGATGGACAGGGGGACAGAGGGATGGACAGGGGGACAGAGGGATGGACAGGGGGACAGAGGCGGGACTGTGGAATGGACAGGGGGACAGTGGGATGGACAGGGGGACTGTGGGATGGACAGGGGGACTGTGGGATGGACAGGGGGACAGTGGAATGGACAGGGGGACTGTGGGATGGACAGGGGGACTGTGGGATGGACAGGGGGACTGTGGGATGGACAGTGGGATGGACAGGGGGGCAGTGAGATGGACAGGGGGACAGTGGGATGGACAGGGGGACAGTGGGATGGACAGGGGGACAGTGGGATGGACAAGGGGACAGTGGGATGGACAGGGGGACAGTGGGATGGACAGGGGGACAGTGGGATGGACAGGGGGACAGAGGGATGGACAGGGGGACAGTGGGATGGACAGGGGGACAGTGGGATGGACAGGGGGACAGTGGGATGGACAGGGGGACAGTGGGATGGACAGGGGGACAGAGGGATGGACAGGGGGACTGTGGGATGAACAGGGGGACTGTGGGATGGACAGGGGCACTGTGGGATGGACAGAGGGATGGACAGGGGCACAGTGGAATGGACAGGGGGACAGTGGGATGGACAGGGGGACAGTCAGAGGGGGGTGGGGGACAGAAGCAAACCTGAGAGGGAGTGTGCATTGCTCACTGAACTAGGTAGGTAGTGGAAGTTACACTAACCTGAAGTTTGTCTGGCGGTGGCGGCGGGCGGACCTCGTGGGCGGGAGGGAGCCGGAGGGAGCACTCGGACGAGGCGGCTCAGATGGAGAGAAGTTGGAGAAGTCGGGCAGCTCGGAGTCAGCCCGGGTTGCGCTGCTGGCTGGCAATGTGCTTCAAGTTCTGCTTCACGAATCACCGGCTGCAGTGCTGGAGTAGTCGGCTCGGGCGGCGGCTCCGGCTCCGGGGCTGGCAGGCAATGGCACCACTAACTGGGGCTGGGCACAGCCACAGGGCAGGGCAGGCTAGTAAGACGTGTAGCAGCCTGGCAGGCTGGCGGCTCAGTCAGCGGCTGCTCTCTTCTGGGACTGAGGCGCGCTGCTCAGCCGAGTGTAGACTAGAGTGCAGGTGGCCGGGTGCCCACTGCTGCTGCGCCTGCACTGACTATCACGTGAGGGACGGTGCCAGCTGACGTCACTGGTTGCTAGACGCAGGGCGGGCGGCCCTAGCCTAGCAACCAGTTAAACTGCATGGTGTGTGTTACTGTGTACTACTGTATAAGAGTGGCGGACTCGGAGACGGAATCGGACTGGTGCCAGCCCCGGCGGTGTGTTTTTTTTTCATTCCGGGACACTGTATTGTCCCGGAATGAAGGTACCCGGGACACGGGACAAAAAGCTGAAATAAGGGACAATCCCGGGAAATTCGGGACACGTGGCCACCCTATTTGCCAAGGTGTGCAAACTTTAAACTTTAGAAAACTTCCATAAACTGTCGCCTTCCCACAAGGTACTGCTGGCTTGCCTGTGAATGCTGAATTAAATGAAAGCCCCTTTCTCCAAAACTAGAGGAAGCAGGAAGTGTCTGATGATTAAAACATTCCCCAGAGAAACAAGAGGAAGGCAATAAAGGTTCCACCTGTCAGTCAGTGCTGAACAAAAGATTTAAAGTGACAAGCGGACAGTTACAGTAAGTGTAAACTGCAAATGGCTTGTAGTTTGCCCAGTGGCCCTTGGAGACTACAGTGAAATGGTCAAACAACTCCTGCCCTAGAAGTTCCCCAAAGCCTTGCTTGAGCTGGAGGAGGCTAGAGATCCTGATAAGGATTTACTGGTTAAAAATCTCCTTGGTTATCCTGGTAGAGCGTGGTGGGGCAGTGGAGGAGTCTGCCGACAATTCAAGCAGATCAGCACAGCTTCACTCCAATTTCCCCAAACCTGGAGGGGTAGATTTGGATTGCAGGGAAGACAATGCTGAGAAAGCTTCACAAGCCCCTTTTACCCAAGTAACAATGGATCTCATCAAGCTGGAACCTTTGTTGGCTATGTTCCAGCTCTCTGCTGAACTAGACTATACCTAACATGGAAAAATCACAAATATAGGTGCTGTGACCCTTTCAGTGAAGGACGACCCTTTGCCCAAAGATACGGCTTACTATATTTTGAGTTATAGACTGTAATATATTTTTTTCGTATTCTAATCGCTCACATATTGCTGGTGTGTATGAATAAAGTTACTGCTTAGTAATGTTATGCATGTTAATACCAATATGTTGCCTTTACATGTGTAGTTAAAAGTTCCTGCAATATTTGCTGGATATCATTATGTAAGTTGTTCTGCAGGTATGTGCTTGAACCAAGGTTTGGTCTGAGGGAGTGTAGGCATGTGCCTACTTAAAGTGGTATTAAAGGCTCAGTGTTTAAAAGATAAAATAACAAATATGTCATACTACCTGCTCTGTGGAAAGGTTTTGCACAGTGCAGCCCCGATCCTCTTCTTCTTGGGTCCCCGCCAGCGTTCTTTGCTCCTCCTCATTGACCAGTTCCCTCAATAGCAAGCCACTTGCTGTGGGGACACTGGTGCATGCTTGCTTCTGAAGCCCTGTTCCTATGTGTCCATACAACACATAGAGCAGTGACTCCGCCCCCCTCTCTCCTCATTGGCTTAGTGGCTGTGATTGACAGCAGTGGTAGCCAATGGCTCCCGCTGCTGGCTCAGCCAATGAAGAGAGGGAGTCCTGGAAAAGTAGAGGCTCTTGTGTGCATCCCTGGAACGAGAGGGGGCTCAGGTTAGTATTGGGGGACTGTGGGGGGAGCAGTACATAGAAGGTTATTTACCTTCATACATAGAATTTATGAAGGTACAAAAACCTTCAGCCTTTACAACCAAAAAGTTATTATTAGGCCTGTTCTGTTAACTATTGACTGGTTCTGTAGTTCTCCCACATAGAGGAGTTCAGCTCCCATGGTTGAGACAAAGGATCTTCCATTCTATTACTAGAGTAGGACCCACTAATTTGGGGTACTTTGTTGCAGTAAGTGGGCTTAGCACTATATGACCATATAGTGTGACCAAACCACCGTATTTTTTGAATATGTTCAGGTGTTTTTAACTAGCCTTGCAGGAAATGTCATTCTTGAATGTGTGCGCTGTAATATGTTTTGTACTGGTTCTGTAGGCAGGGCCGTCTTTACCGCAGGGCAAACGGGGCAGCTGCCCAGGGCCCTTTCACTGTTTGGGGCCCAAAGCAGAGCTGCCCCTTAAGCCCATGCGGTGCCCGCATATCGCCGCTGAAGATCCCACACAGTCTGTCTGTCACAGACAGACATCAGCCGGCATCAGCTGCTCAGCAGCACGCACACACAGTGCAGCAGTTCCAGTGTCAAGGAGCGGGGCCTTGAGCTCCACTGATGCTCTGGCCCCGCCCCTTGCTATGCTGCCTGCAAGCAAGTGTGTGTACGACGTGAACGTGATCGGACTCGGAGGAGCGCAGAGGCCTCGGTATGAGGAGTCAGACCGCGGCTCGTATTCGGTGCTGAGCTGGCCAGGAGGACAAGGTAGGTTTTTTTTTTTTTAACAAACACAAATTTTCCGCGCTCACAGACAGAACCGGTGTGCAGCCTCCCCTGAATCGCACCTCGAGAGGAGGTGAGATAAGATACTGAGAAAAGAAAGGATAGGGGTTTGTGGCGCTACCAGTACCGGGGTATCCTATAAAGTGACTGCTGTGCATATAAACTAAATCTGACATAAAACCTCTTGCAAATTAATCCATATGAGTGTGTGAAAATTATGAAAAGCACATACCCACTACCATATATAGTGATTACACCTTACAATAACGTTGGGAGAGATAAAAAACCTTCAGAGTCACCCCCAATGTCCCACATCATAAGACATAAATTATAATATACATCCTGTAAAGTATCTACTGAAGTGATAATAGATAATCAGTGTCCAACAGGTGAAGCATAGATACTATCTAAACGATCTGGAGTCCATTGTGACCAACAGTCCCATAGAGCAAAAATATAAAAGTGAATACAACAATGAATAAAAAATGAATAAAAATTAAGAAAAAATGTGAAGCTCCAGAATGGCAAAAAGTTCTTGTAATAAGTGACTCTTTTGGTGAAACCTGATGATATCCAGTGACTTTAGTGCTCCCCCTCAAGGGTCCCCACTCAACAGCTCCTCATACCCCTGCAGGGGTAATACGCATGTAGCAACAGACAATGAAGGGCGTCCCAGATCCAGTGCAGCCGTCACCGGGTGTCTCCTCTGTATCCCTGCTCCAAACTGGATGTTGCGCCAATACCTTATTCACGTCCTCGTGGGAAAAAACAGGGCTCCCATAGTTTTAGATTTCCTTAAACAAAAACCACAACAGGTCTAGTGGCGCTTTGTTATACAAATCCTTAATGGCAGTTCACGTTCCACCCTCCTCTCCTGTCCTGCATCGAAATCATCCACTGTTTGGAGCAGGGATACAGAGGAGACACCCGGTGATGGCTGCACTGGATCTGGGACGCCCATTATTGTCTGTTGCTACATGCGTATTACCCCTGCAGGGGTATGAGGAGCTGGTGAGTGGGGACCCTTGAGGGGGAGCACTAAAGTCACTGGATATAATCAGGTTTCACCACAAGAATCACTTATTACAAGAACTTTTTGCCATTCTGGAGCTTCACATTTTTTTCTTAATTTTTATTCATTTTTTATTCATTTTTGTATTCACTTTTTATTTTTTTGCTCTATGGGACTGTTGGTCACAATGGACTCCAGATCGTTTAGATAGTATCTATGCTTCACCTGTTGGACACTGATTATCTATTATCACTTCAGTAGATACTTTACAGGATGTATATTATAATTTATGTCTTATGATGTGGGACATTGGGGGTGACTCTGAAGGTTTTTTATCTCTCCCAACGTTATTGTAAGGTGTAATCACTATATATGGTAGTGGGTATGTGCTTTTCATAATTTTCACACACTCATATGGATTAATTTGCAAGAGGTTTTATGTCAGATTTAGTTTATATGCACAGCACAGTCACTTTATAGGATACCCCGGTACTGGTAGCGCCACAAACCCCTATCCTTTCTTTTCTCAGGTTTTTTTCTTTTTCTCCTCCCCTGACTCCCACACAGCACCCCATGTGTAGAACTGGAAAAGACTAGAAATTTTTAAAATTTAGTGGGCACACTGGCAGCATATGATGGGCACACTGGCAGCATATGATGGGCACACTGGCAGCGTTTGATGGGCACAGTGGCAGAATTTAATGGGCACAGTGGCAATGTTTGACGGCACAGTGGCAGCGTTTAATGGGCACACTGGCAGCGTTTGGCATAGTGACTGCAATTGATGGCACAGTGGCAGCGTTTGATGGGCACAGTGGCTGTGTGTGACGGGAACAGTGGCAGCGTTTAATGGGCAAAGTGGCAGCGTTCGATGGGAACAGTGGCAGCGTTCGATGGGAACAGTGGCAGCATTTAATGGGCACAGTGGAAGCGTTTGATGGCACAGTGGAAGTGTTTGATGGCACAGTGGAAGCGTGTGATGGGCACAGTGGCAGCATTTGATTGCATAGTGGCTGCAATTGATTTTTTTTCAAAAAAAAATTGCGCCCCCCCCAAAAAAATTTTGAGCACCAGCTGCCGCTGAGGCTGAGTGGGGCTGTGGCTGTATTTTTTATTACAGGGCACACAGCATTACAGCACATAGATAGCATTAGTGTATTTAACTGCTTGATGGGCTTATTTTGGGCCTGGCTGGTTCACATGTGTGTTTTGGCGGCCCACATTTTCGCAGACACAGCAGCCTATTCATTTGAATGGGCTGCCATGCCTGGGTTTCCTGCAAAAACAAATGTACATGCATCATGTAATAGGCTGCGCACACCTATGCCCATCAAGCAGTGAAGTACAGCACTGTCTGTCCATTCTGCTTTTGCACCATGTGATTTACCTGCCGTTCCTGCACCAGCAAACTTGCTGCGTTTTTAGATGTTTAGGCCACACTTTTAAAAACACAGTGCATTTGTGTGTGCAGGAACTGCAGGTTAGTCGCATGGTGCAAAAGCAGAATGGATTTCAAGGCCACTGCAATTTTTAAAAAAGCTGCATGCACCTTTTTTTCTGCAGGACACGAAGGCATGGCAGTCCATTCAATAGAATGGGCTGCTGTGCCTGCGCAAATGTGGGCCGCCAAAACACCTACATGTGAATATGTGAGGTGACAATGGGTGCAATGTAATTGGGGTGCTGTGATGTGTAAAGGGGCACTATGAAATGAAGGGGACGCTGTGATGTGATAAGGGGCACTATAATGTGGAAATGTCTGCAATGTATTGGGGCGCTGTGATGTAAAGAGGCTGCAATGTAATGGAGTGCTGTGACATGAAAGGGAACTCCGTGAGACTGCTGTGAATGGGGTCTGCAAAGTTTTTTTTAGATCATTTATGTGTGTGTATGGTTTTTGAGATGTTGGGGTGAAGAGCAAAACTGCATTGGGGGGGGGGGGGGGGGCAAAAAAAATGTTTGCCCAGGGCCCAAACCATATTAAAGACGGCCCTGTCTGTAGGGGTTCTCCAGTGTGTGATTTGCTACCTTTTGTGAGGTAATATATACAGGGAAGAACCCCTTTAATAGGTCCCGGTCACAGTGTCCCACAAAGATGGACATTAAGTACAATTTCTAGAAAGAGAGACTTTCCTAATATTGGGTATGGACGGCACATATTGGGAATAGCACAGCCTGTTATACAACATGACCAAATCCAATATATTGCACTATATGAGAAGGGACAGTGTTATGCCCTGTACACACGATCGCACATTCCGACAACAAAATCCATTCGATTTTTTCCGACGGATGTTGGCTCAAACTTGTCTTCCATACACACGGTCACACAAAGTTGGTCGGAAATTCCGAACGTCAAGAACGCGGTGACGTACAACACGTACGACGAGCCGAGAAAAATGAAGTTCAATAGCCAGTGCTGCTCTTCTGCTTGATTCTGAGCATGCGGGGCACTTTGTGCATCGTAATTGTCTGCACACTATTGAAAATTTACGCAAACGGATTTTGTTGTCGGAAAATTTTAGAGCCAGCTCTCAAACTTTGTGTGTCGGAAATTCCGATGGGATAAGGCGCCCACACACGGTCGGAATTTCCGACAACAGGCTCCGATCGCAGATTTTCCGTTGGAAAGTCCGATCGTGTGTACAGGGCATAAGATGTAATTTTGCCATTTCACTTGGAAATCAGTGTGGGATTAACAAAGTGTATTAATAATGTATCTGAAAAATGGGGAATTGGGAGTGTCTGCCATAATTATCCCTCTAGGTTATACTGTAAAGTGTTGACCCTTGTGGTTATGAATCCAAGAGTTTATATCATAGTTAACCCTTAAAGTGGAGTTCTGACTAAAAAAAAAAATTGAAAAGTCAGCAGCTACAAATAATAATTGAAGCCTGAGGAAGGGACACGCATGTCCCGAATGCGATGCATCTTGGGACCTGTGGAGCAGAAGCTTATGGAGAATGCTCAGTAGCCAAAATTTCACGAGAAATACTGTAGCACGGTGCAGGATTGTCTTATAAGATTTGGGCTATTCAACATTCCTCCCAGAGCTCCCTCCAGGGTCATGTCTAAAAGCCATGTAAAGGTAAATACATTTAACTTCTCCCCTCTAAGGAAAGCTAACAGTTGCTAAATTGCTGTAAATGCTCAAAAATCTGTATGTGAAATCAAACTGACATGTTGCCAAATTGTCAGCCACCTGACCATCCTGCAATCTTTGTAGCTACAGCTTTGATGACCCTATTTTTAAACTGTTGATATTTCTTAGGTCAATCTTGACACATTGTGTCATCAGCAACAGAATTACCCAGGAGAGCCTTCTGTTTACCTCTAAGGAATTGCTCCCTCAAAGGTCCCGAATGCTAAAGAATCTCACGAGTGATGGAGCAACATCTTGCTGGCCCGGCTAGCAAGGGAGCAACTCCATAGTAACAGGTATCCTGTTTCTGGTAAGTTGTTGCCAGTAATGATCATTCATGTGACACAGTTATTATTGTGCCAAAAAGTTCACAATGGTAGCCTACATGTTTTTCTCTTCAAAGGTTTCTTTTAAAAAGGCTTAGTATAAATACATTTTGATACTCCTGTAAAACCAAGTATACATTAATACCCACTAGTAGAGTACTCTACTCAAGGTCTGCATAGACAGGTCATATGTCTATACAGAGCCAGCTTTGTTGGGCATATATGCTGCTTATTTATGTGAGCCTTATATATAGTATAACTGTGCTTTATTATGCTATTTTGTGTATGTGTGCGTGTTATATAATAAATGTTATGTTGATAAGATCATTATTAAAGTAAAAAGTCGGTGGGAAAGTGAAGGAAGGCAGTACATTTCTGACACATGATAATCAATAGAAATATTTACTATTTCAATAGACTACCTATTGTAGTTTTATATATACATTATAATATTTTATATATTTTTTTTATATATGGCTTGTATAAATATATACATTTATTCTAAGTTTATGTAAATTATTCATGGAATGTTTACATGTCTATAGATCTTACTTTTGTCTTCTGAACAGACAGTCTCCTGGTACTAAATTCCCTGTTAAGTTTGTTATATCATTTTATTCCTTTTTTGCAGCTTTGAAGAAGATAATGTTTCACTGCTTTCAAATTCTGATTCTGAATTTTATATGACGATAAAACATATTTCCAAAATATATTTCTCATATTCATGCTTAACCCACCAACCTTTTTTTATGCATTCCATATTTTTTTCCACATTCTGTTTGCACCCAAGCATCCCCAAAGTTTACCTGGGCTAAAGAAAATGTGTATTTCTACAACATGAAATTGCTGAACTTCCAGAGGTCAGTAAAAAAGGTTGTATATTTTATTAAAAAAAAAAAAACAGCTAATGTATGCCTGTTCATTAATGGGGTCATTTTTTGAGTGGTTGCAGGGTATTGCTAGTGGTATTAATAGTGGTAATTTTTTGCATGTGGAATGGTTTTAGGTAATATATTACCGCTCCTTTTGTGTATTTTGTGTATTTATGTGTTATAGAATAAAGTTTGTATTTAAGAAGATTATTATAGTAAGAAGTGGGCAGAGCAGGATACAAGGTTTTATTAATGGGTGAACTAGAAGCAGTGACATTAGTCAGTACGTGGCACTAACCCCCTCATGGGCCACTGGACATGGATTCTCTTCCCTTCCATGACTCATTAAGCTGCTTGGTCCTCATTGACACACCTGGTTGTAAGTTGGAGGCTGCTTACACCTGTGTAACATAAGAGTTATTATACTACCACTCTATACCATAGAAAATAGGCCACAAGCAATTGGATGGAAGATTATATGGATATATTATGGCTGGGCAATTAACAATACACAAATCAGTAAATAGGCAATTGAACATGTTTAAAGATGCTGTACTAGATCATTTGAACACTGACCCATAAGATGGAAATCCCCTGAACCGTAGTAATGCTAAACCCAATTTTAACTGATGCAAACAGGGTTAAAAGTATAGAAATGAACTAACACAGAAAAAAATGTCCTTGTGTGCACGCTATGCACACAGCCCCAATAGCAGGTGGTTGTATGCGTTCCTGACAAAAGGGTACCCCTGGAGGTGACTACAAGTACCTGGAGCCTAATTGGCAGCATTAGCTGGCTATAACTGGATCCCATATGTAAGGTAGTGCACGTGAAGCTGTCCTTTTAGGAGTGTGCAACAAATGGATAACGGGCTGCTAAGTAAGTGGCAGTCTCTATTAGCATTAACTGTGGGCAATATGGAGTTAAACTCGGTAGTTCGTTTAACCACTCCTGATACACAGGAATATGGTCTAAATTACTTGGCAGCCTGCTGTCTTCAGGCACTTGGGACCCAGTAACTCAGTCCTTATGAACACTGTGACATGAGTCACTTTGGGCGGGGGGCTTGTGCCAGAGGCGTAACTAGAACCTTCAGGGCCCCGGTGCAAGAAACCATGATGGGCCCCCCTTCCATCCGAGCCCCGGGCTTCCAATTTTGGGAGGGTCTCCATGGACATCCTCCCAAAACCGTGCTTCCCGCATGACCCCTGGGACGTGCATCCAGCGCAATCACATCGGCCCTTTACCATGTGATCAGCTGATCTCATGTAAACAGACTTGCCGGTTATCCACAGCCCTTTCCTCACACGCTGTGTCTGTGTGAGGAAAGGACTGCCGTTAACTGTCAAGAATGTCAGTAAATTGTTTACACTGATAATCAGTGCCATCTATCAGTGCCCATCAGTGCCTTCTATCAGTGCTCATCAGTGCCTTCTATCAGTGCCTTCTATCAGTGCCTTCTATCAGTGCCCATCAGTGCCTTCTATCAGTGCTCATCAGTGCCTTCTATCAGTGCCTTCTATCAGTGCCCATCAGTGCTTTCTATCAGTGCTCATCAGTGCCCATCAGTGCCTTCTATCAGTGCTCATCAGTGCCTTCTATCAGTGCCCATCAGTGCCTTCTATCAGTTCTCATCAGTGCCCATCAGTGCCTTCTATCAGTGCTCATCAGTGCCGTCTATCAGTGCTCATCAGTGCCTTCTATCAGTGCATTCTATCAGTGCTCATCAGTGCCCATCAGTGCCTTCTATCAGTGCTCATCAGTGCCTTCTATCAGTGCCTTCTATCAGTGCTCATCACTGCCTTCTATCAGTGCTCATCAGTGCCTTTTATCAGTGCCCATCAGTACCTTCTATCAGTGCTCATCAGTGCCCATCAGTGCCTTCTATTAGTGCTCATCAGTCAGTGCCTTCTATCAGTGCTCATCAGTGCCCATCAGTGCCTTCTATCAGTGCTCATCAGTGCCCATCAGTGCTTTCTATCAGTGCCCATCAGTGCCTTCTATCATTGCCTTCTGTCAGTGCTCATCGGTGCCCATCAGTGCCTTCTATCAGTGCTTATCAGTGCCTTCTATCAGTGTCCATCAGTGCTTTCTATCAGTGCTCATCAGTGCCCATCAGTGCCTTCTATCAGTGCTCATCAGTGCCTTCTATCAGTGCTCATCAGTGCCTTCTATCAGTGCTCATCAGTGCCTTCTAGCAGTGCCTTCTATCAGTGCCCATCAGTGCCTTCTATCAGTGCCCATCAGTGCCTTCTATCAGTGCCCATCAGTGCCTTCTATCAGTGCTCATCAGTGCCCATCAGTGCCTTCTATCAGTGCCCATCAGTGCCTTCTATCAGTGCCCATCAGTGCCTTCTATCAGTGCTCATCAGTGCCCATCAGTGCCTTCTATCAGTGCCCATCAGTGCCTTCTATCAGTGCCTATCAGTGAATGCTATCAGTACTCGTCACAATGAATGCTTTTAGATCCCATCAGTGCCGGACAGCACGGCTCTGAGCGGAGATCGTGTGTCATATAACAGAAGCACAGAGAGACACCAGCGGCGGCATTAATGTTCTATTTGTCGGTCCTCTCTGGCACAGATGAGAGAGGAGGACACACAGCTGATCTCACGGCTCCCCCTTCTCCCCCCTCCCCTCTCCTGTGTGCTCCGTGGGCAGTCTAGTGTGAAGCTAAAGAGCTCACATTTCCCGCGGAGCACAGAGGAGAGGGGAGGGGGGAGAAGGGGGAGCCCTGAGATCAGCTGTGTGTCCTCCTCTCTCATGTGCCAGAGAGGACCGACAAATAGAACATTAATGCCGCCGCCGGAGTCTCTCTGTGCTTCTGTTATATGACACACGATCTCCGCTCAGAGCCGTGTGAAGAGCAACCCCGCTTGCCCCCCCCCACAGTGGCGGGATGCCGGGCCCCGTCGCAACTGCAACTGTTGCGACCCCGGTAATTCCGCCATTGGCTTGTGCAACCCAGCTTACCTTGGAGAGCTCTGGAAACTCCTTGTCTAGCTCCCCAAGCCCCTCCTATGTGTAAGTCACCCTGTGTCTTTAGGGAGCTCAGGGTGACCAAGAACCCCAGTGGGGCCTGCACTAATCCAACTCGCCATACAACCACACCGGACTCCTTCCTTTTACCCCTGTTATCCAGGGTCCTATATGTGTGGTTTGTGTTGAAAGAATGAAGGGGCTCTTTCACTTGGGACAGTAATATTTCTGAACAATATCCCTCAAGAAAATATGAAGATAAATTTCACCTTTCCAATTGCTGGAATATTGTGTGAGCTTGGTCTCAAACTGTTGTAGACTTTTTAGTTGATCGTTTGAGGTGTGGCTGCATCCCACTGTTCTATTGTTTGTCTTCCTTGGGAGCAACCTATTATGAGATGTATATGTGTTTCTAGCATGTAGACCGGGGCAGGGTGGAGGCAGGTGGGAATTCCTCCAACAGCCCTCCCTGCTGATAAGATGGTCTACTGATGAGAAGTTTGAATACACCTATGAGAACTACTCCAGGACGCTGTAGGGATCCAGTACACTATCACACAGAAACAGAGCTGCTGAGACAGTTGTCATCGCATCTGTTGCCACCATTGCTGTACTGCAGGATAGGGACCACCTCCGAGCAGTTTACTGATTACCATCAGAGAACTGTCAATAAGGAAGTTGGTGAGAGGGTCACAGACCCATCCATAAGTTTTAACCACCTGCTAGCAAATTACAGTTGCAGACCCACCATTAAGCTGCATTTACTTGTTAGCAACTGACAACCTGCTGCTGCTGTTTGTATTGCCAAGTCATATTAGGCAGAGATATACATAGCCCAAAAGTCTGTCCTGTGTTCCAGAGTGCTGACCTTGTCGTTTCTTATCTGACTGCTATACCGCTGCTATACCTCATCTATTGACTCATCCTCATCACCTTGCATGCCAATGGTCTGAAAGGGTTCCAACGTAGCTGGCATAAGATTCATTACCCAGAGTACTCTATCCTGAGGTCAGAACTGTGTTTAACTATAAGTTTGAATATTCAAGTACTGAGCCTAACCCCTTTCTTTGAGAGCCCTCAAGCGACATGCTTGTCTACTTTGTTGGTCACTTGAGGTATATACAGTAATTTCATACAGAGACCTACTGTTTATGCCCTTAAGGGTCTTAGTGTAAGCCAGAATTTGACTTTTGCCAATTTAGTCAGGGTTGTGTGTAGAATTCTTGTATGCCTGCTGAGGGCCTACTGAAGTAGGAATGGGGATCAGATTATATGGCCATGGTTATGTGTGTAGTAGGGCTGATTTAGAATTCCAGCTAAGAAGCCATTCCTAATGACTATGTTAAGAACATTTTGTGAGATCTGTAGAACCTGACACTGAATTCACCCCCTTCCCCCCCTTAGCAAAGCCATCTGTGCTTAGCTTGGCACACTTTTCCTGTCCAGGATGTGTCAGGCTAGTCAGCTGATTAAGGAGGTAACCGCAGAGGCAAGGCTTGTGCAATGCTTGTGAAAGAATATGCTTTGGTAAACTGCTTGCATTAGTAAGAGTAGGTGAAAGGTTAGAATGTTTTGTAAAGGAAATGTATTATCTGTGCGCTTGTGACGTAATGTGATAGAGTTATATGTACACTGAATTGTCTGTAGGGGACACTCTTTGGCGTGTAGACACGAGTCGGGCCAGGAGTGTTCATTCTTGCTAGCTAGAAGAATGAAATAAAAAACTCGCATACCAGAAGTTCATTGCCCAGCAGTCATTACTGTTATTCTGCTACCTCATTTGGTGCATTGGCCGTAAGGGGGGAATATCGGTGTGACCTGTTGAGGCAGGTGGCACTGTTTTCCACCAGACCTACACATACCTCCCAACTTTTGAACTTGACAATGAGGGACACTTAGAAGATCCGATGTGTGGAGAGCGCAGCGCACCATGCCGAGAAATGGGCGTGGCCAGCAAAAAAGGGCGTGGCCATTTGGTTGTGGTTTAAGAGGTGTGGTCAATCATATTGGAGACATGTTTACATCACTATAATATTAAGTGCTATAAATTAAATTTCTGTTAAATCCTATATAATATAGCTACCCATTTTAATGGCATGCCAATTAGCACAGCATGATGGATGTATATTAAACATTCAGCTATACAAACCAGGTCATAGCTGCCAGGTCATAACCAAAGATATACACCATTTAAATAATTATTTTTCTCTCTTGTTGCTTCTGCTACCTTGGATTTTGCAGGATATTAATAGTGGACCTGAAGTGCCGGTTCACACTGGTGCGATGCCAAACATCGCATGTAATTCGCAGCGCACTGCCGTTCACATTACATGCGATGTCTGTGTGGTGCGATATCAGCCATAGAGATAGTATGGCTGATATCGCACCGCATTCGGTGCAAACACGCACAGGACCCTTTTTTCTGTTCGGACCAGAATCGGATCGCATGTGTGTTCACACATATGCGATCCGATTCATGTCCGAACTGTCAGTTCACAGTGCGATATGCAAGCTGAACTGGGGGTGTTGTTAACAATGTATTGACACTCCCCAGTGATTCGCATATGGCAGTGTGAACTGACATGCGATGCGGGAACACGCAGTGGATTCGCAGTGTTCTCGCATCGCACCAGTGTGAACCGGCACGAAGTCAATAGATAGATGAGCTTTGTGAAAATAAATACCCAATACTATAAGATTCAACAAGAAAATACATTTATTTAAAACAAAATCTCTTAAAAAAAACAGCAGTAACAACTCCAAGTAGTGTTTAGTGAAAATAATAAACATATTTACTTTTTAAGAAACAAAATAACTTACTGAGGCTGCAGCATATGCAGAATATAAATTATAAATAACCCACGGGGAGATTGCATGGTGGGACGGGGAGATTGCAGGGTGGGACAGGGAGATCGCAGGGTGGGACGGGGAGATCGCAGGATTGGACGGGGAGATCGCAGGATGGGAAGTTGGGGTGGACAGGGAGATTGCAGGATGGGACGGGGAGATTGCAGGGTGGGACGGGGAGATCGCAGGGTGGGACGGGGAGATCGCAGGATAGGAAGTTGGGGTGGGACAGGGAGATCGCAGGGTGGGACAGGGAGATCGCAGGGTGGGACGGGGAGATTGCAGGATTGGACGGGGAGATCGCAGGATGGGAAGTTGGGGTGGACAGGGAGATCGCAGGATGGGACGGGGAGATTGCAGGGTGGGAAGGGTGGTGGACGGGGAGATCACAGGGTGGGAAGGGTGGTGGATGGGGAGATCACAGGGTGGGAAGGGTGGTGGACGGGGAGATCACAGGATGGGACGGGAAGATTGCAGGGTGGGACGGGGAGATCGCAGGGTGGGACGGGGAGATCGCAGGGTGGGACGGGGAGATCGCAGGATGGGAAGTTGGGGTGGACAGGGAGATCGCAGGGTGTGACGGGGAGATCGCAGGGTGGGACGGGGAGATCGCAGGGTGGGACGAGGAGATCGCAGGATTGGACGGGGAGATCGCAGGATGGGAAGTTGGGGTGGACAGGGAGATCGCAGGATGGGACGGGGAGATTGCAGGGTGGGACGGGGAGATTGCAGGGTGGGACGGGGAGATCGCAGGGTGGGACGAGGAGATCGCAGGATTGGACGGGGAGATCGCAGGATGGGAAGTTGGGTTGGACAGGGAGATCGCAGGATGGGACGGGGAGATCGCAGGGTGGGAAGGGTGGTGGACGGGAGATCACAGGGTGGGAAGGGTGGTGGACGGGGAGATCACAGGATGGGACGGGGAGATTGCAGGGTGGGACGGGGAGATCGCAGGGTGGGACGGGGAGATCGCAGGATTGGACAGGGAGATCGCAGGATTGGACGGGGAGATCGCAGGATGGGAAGTTGGGGTGGACAGGGAGATCGCAGGATGGGACGGGGAGATTGCAGGGTGGGACGGGGAGATTGCAGGATGGGACGGGGAGATTGCAGGGTGGGACGGGGAGATTGCAGGGTGGGACGGGGAGATTGCAGGGTGGGACGGGGAGATTGCAGGGTGGGACGGGGAGATTGCAGGGTGGGACGGGGAGATCGCAGGGTGGGACGGGGAGATGGCAGGGTGGGACGGGGAGATTGCAGGGTGGGATGGGGAGATTGCAGGATGGGACGGGGAGATTGCAGGGTGGGACGGGGAGATCGCAGGGTGGGAAGGGTGGTGGACGGGGAGATCGCAGGATGGGAGGGGGGGTGGACAGGGAGATTGCAGGATGGGAAGTTGGGATGGACAGGGAGATCTCAGGATTCAGGATGAATGGGGGTGGACAGAGAGCTTAGGAGAGGAAGCATAAACAGGGCAATTCAGATTGAGACACACACAGAACACTTCCCCGTTCTCAGCACACACTCTCCTTATCTCCTGCTGCAGAGTCCTGTACAGATTAAACAGACAGAATGAGTGATGCTCTGTGTCTGCAACCTGAGCTAAGATTCTGGGCACAGGCTTCACCAGAAATCTATCTGTCATCTGCCAGGACACTGCAACAGCGTAAGTTAACTGCAGCAACTTTCCTATCACACATACACAGACCTGCAGAAAGCCCTCCTCCTCGTCTTCAGCACAGACCGGCAACTGACCCCGCCCCCACGGGGAGTGTTCTGTTGGCAAATACAGGAGGATGATTGCCATGTGCTGCAGCCAATCACCATGAGGACAAGCAGCCGCAAGTTCCAATCAAAGAAAATTTCCACACAGTGAGAAAACCAGCCTCAGGCTGTGCCGTGCGGGATTCATTCTGTGTGCACAGGACAATGCAGGGAGCATTCACCTACCTTTCTTCCAGAGCAGGAAAAGCCTTCAGGGGAGACCCGGAGTTGGGAGGTGGAACCAGGGGCAGAGCTTAGGCACGAGGAGGAATCCTCCTCCAGCTCGCACTGAATGCTGGGGCTCCACTCTCCTCCTCGTCGTGACGTCACTGGTTGTTAGACGCCAGGCGGGCCATGCCTAGCAACCAGTTGTTTTGGCAGTTAGCCAGGCAGCATCTGGGGGTGAAATGAAGCGGTCTTGGCAAGAACCAGTATAGCGCCGGGCAGTGAGGGACAGCGGCAATTTTTAGGGGGCATCAGATCGGCCAATGGGGCAATTCCGGGACATTGTATTGTCCCGGAATGAAGGTGCCCGGGACGCGGGACAGACCTCCCACAGCGGGACTTTCCCGGGCAATCCGGGACGGTTGGGAGGTATGCCTACAAGGAATGGTCCGAGAGGCCAGCCCTGTGGGCTATATCGTAGTCTCAAAAGGCGCCTTCTAGAACTGTTATCTAGGAGACTCCGCTGTGTCCCATTTGGTGGCCTGCTGTGGACGACCTTCGTAGCGTCAAAAGGACCTGGGAATCCGAGAAGTAGATAGCTGGAGCTCCAACGGGAACAGGTGAGAGCCTTTTTACTTTTGTTTTTGGATAACAGTTAAGACAGCCAGCCAGCCTCTCGACGGATCGAGAGAAGGGAAGCCTGATCACCTTCCGAGAGAGACGTCCGTTCAGATGATTGTGCATCTTTCGGACGAATCCTCAGTCAGTCAGTAATTTTTGGGTGGGAATGTCTGGTATGATTGATGTGTGTATGAGACATCACTTTGTGGTGAAGTGACCGTGTCCTCTTTTAAGTGCGTTTTCTGGCTGGGAGACCACGTCCAGGCCACTGACCGAGGGAAGCGTTGTCTATTGTCCCTACCTGTGTCGAGGATTCAGACCCCTTACTGAATTCTCATCATTTACCCTACCCTCTGTGTCTGTCTTGGTGTCTGTTAGGTTATAAGAATGGGTGGGAAACATAGTGTTGAATCTCCTCTACAAACCATGATCTCCAACTTTAAGAAGGGATTTTCTAAGAACTGTAATTTAAAACTTAGCCCTGAGAAATTGATAACATTGTGTGAGAAAGACTGGCCCCGTTATGGAACGCGGTGGCCCCCACAGGGAACCTTTGACTTAGAGACCATTAACTGATTATTTGAGAATATTATGTCAGACTTACAGAAACATGACCAAGACGCACCTTCCCGGAGGACTGTTCGTTCGGGTGATTGTGCATCCCTCGAATAAATCCTCAGCCAGTCAGGAGGAATATCCGTCCAGATGATTGTGCATCTCTCGGATAAATCCTCAGCCAGCCAGTCAGGAGGAATATCCGTCCAGATGATTGTGCGTCTCTCGGATAAATCCTCAGTCAGTCAGTCAGTCAGTCAGTCAGCCAGCCAGTCAGTCAGTCAGTCAGTCAGCTAGGAGAAAACGTCTGTCTGGATGATTGTGCATCCTTTGGACAAATGGGAGATAAAGACCTGCAGTGGATAGAAGCCACAGAAAGAGGAACAGTATAGAATTATAGTTAGGACAAGAGTAGTACCACTGACAAAACAAACAAAACACATATATTCTCAACCCGAAGAGACAGATCAGCCTCCCCCGTATGTAGATGAAAGGACCTCAGATAGAGACAGGTTAGAGCCATGTCCAAATGCCCCGTCCAGTAAACAAGGGGACTCAAGTAGTTGTTCACCTACATCAGATTCAGCAAGTTTGTCAATGCCAAATCTCAGTAAATATACTCCTGATCGTAGCACTCTGGGTATAGGCAGGACAGAAATAGGGAACTCAGTAGTAGTCAATGGGCTCCCCAATCAAGTGTCCACTTCCACTCCGAGAGATCCTGATGCAAATAGCCGGACCCTTGCCCCGCATCCCTTTGAAGCCCGCATACTGCAAGACATCCCGGGACTGTGGGCAGAAGACAACCTACCAGGATTAACCACACACGTTCCCTCAATCCTTATTGAATTAAAATCAGGAGCCACTCCAGTCAGCCTGAAACAGTACCCAGTCCCTCTAAAAGCCCTAGTAGGAAAACAAAAGTACTTAAACAAATTCCTACACTATGGAATTCTAAAACCCTGTCAGTCTCCCTGGAATACACCTCTACTCCCAGTGCAGAAACCTGAAACAGGTCAATCAGGCTGTAATGACCATGCACCCAGCGGTCACTAATGAACTGTTACAATTACTGTGGGAGGCAGGTTATAAGGTGTCCCAGAGAAAGGTGCAATTTAGACAAGAGACTGTAAAGTACCTGGGATTCAGAGTATCACAAGGACAGAGACAATTGGGAGAAGGCAGGAAAGAAGTTGTTTGTCAGATTCCCACCCTGACTACCAGACGGCAAGTACGTGAATTCCTGGGGGTGGCAGGATTCTGCTGAATCTGGATACCGGACTTTGCCATAAAAGCCAGACCCCTCTATGAATCCACAAAGGGGGGAGAAAAGGAACCCTTCCAATGGGGAGAACAGCAAAACAGAGCATTAAGACATTAAGGTCTCCCTAATGCAGACTCTTGCGCTAGGCTTGCCAGATAGCCAAAAAGTCTTCTATTTGTATGTCAGTGAAAAACAAGGCATAGCAGTAGGAGTCCTGACACAATACTCTGGGTCTTGGCAGCGCTCTGTAGCATACCTTTCAAAACAACTGGACACTGTAGCTCAGAGATGGCCATCCTGCCAGCGGGCCATCGCAGCAACAGCCCTCCTTGTGGCGGAAGCTGACAAGTTGTCCTTAGGTCAGGAGACTTATGTCCGGGTCCCACAAAAAGTACAGGCATTAATGGATTACAAGGGAAATCACTGGTTTACTAACATTCGAATGGTTAAATATCAAGCTATGCTGTGTGAAAATCCTCGTATCCACTTAGAGACTGTAAACACTTTAAACCCAGCCACTCTGCTCCCCACCTCACAAGAACCCCTAACTCATGACAGTCTCCGGGTATTGGATATGTAAGCCGACCAGACTTGAAAGACAGCCCCTTGGAAAATCCAAACGTTGAGTACTTTACTGATGGAAGCAGTTTTGTAAAAGGTGTTTATCCCCAGATATAGGCCCAGACAATGGCCCTGACTTTGTCCACAAGTGTCTCCAGGAATTAGCAACGGCACCTAAGATTACTTGGAAATTACACACCGCATATAGGCCCCAAAGCTCTGGAAAAGTTGAACGGATGAACCGCACACTCAAGTCACAACTGGCTAAGCTCTGTCAGGAAACCCAAATGGAGTGGACCTTGATGTTGCCCATTGCTTTACTGGGAATTCGGAGTGCCCCAACAAAGAGGACAAATCTGTCCCCTTTTGAGGTACTGTATGGTAGGCCCCCACCCATCATTAGAGGGATAAGAGGAGACTTGCATCAGATAGGAGGGGTAGTTAACCGTGAACTGATACAGAAACTTGGGGAAAGTATGCAGGACATAGGGAAATGGGTTCAAGAGAAACTTCCCATAAGCTTGTCGAACCCAGTACACCCCTTTAAACCAGGAGATACAGTGTGGGTAAAGGAGTGGAACATAACCCCACTAGGGCCAAAATGGAGAGGTCCTTACATTGTTCTGCTATCTACCCCAACAGCCATTAAGGTAGCCGAGGTGGCAACCTGGATACACCACTCCAGGGTAAAGCGAGCTGCTGACCTCACAGACTCCTGGCACAGTACAGTAGACCCCCAAGATCCTTTGGGACTGAGATTGACCAGAGAAATCAGAAGGAAGAACTCCAGCCCTGTGTTCAGCACACCCCTGGAAGCTGCTGAATTTACGCACGGCAGAAGATAGACAGACTGCAGCCCTGCGGCCAGCACACCCCTGGAAGCTGCTGGCTCAACGCACGGCGGAAGATAAAGGATATCTACTAAGCTCTGCTCCAACCACAGCACGGACGCTGGTTGGTCTACGCACAAGCTGAAGCTTGAGGATATTCATCGGTGTAATGTTTACTAAGATCGTTATAATGAGACTGTTGATAGTCATAATAGTGATACTGACCAGGTTAACAGGGGGGGGGAGAGTATCTCATGTGACCCTTGTATAAAGACTACCAGAGTAGGATCCGTAATTACCAAGATGTTATTGTGGCACTCCCATTATCAATGCAAGGGCACAGAGACTGGTACTTGCATACATAATGGGACTACCTATTCAATGTGCTCCTTTGAAAATCAGATAACCTGTTATGACCCCACTTATGCACCCTATAAAACCTGGCTAACCGTTCGGAGCTTTAGTTCCACCGGTAGGCTGATAAACCGTACACTGATCACTGACCCCAGCACTGCAGCAAGCCTAATCTTTGATGTGTGTGCTGCCATCAACCTCAACCACTTCCCAAGGGGAGGGTGTGGGGGATTGGAATGGGAGAGAGAGTATTTAAGAAATGATAGGTACATCTGTTCAGGGAAACTGGGACCTAGCTGTGCAGGTGAGGAATGGAATTACTGCCCCAACTGGAGGTGTGCTGCCTGGGGAACATGGGGAATGAAAAATCAGGATGCCATTCTAAAATCTTTAGCTGGTTCATCCAGCTGCACAGTGGGAAGTTGCACCCCTGTGAATTTCACCATACATAACCCTGTCCAGTTTTTAGCACAATGGGGAAATAAGTTTGGAGTTCATATTTATGGTAAAGGATCAGACCCCGGTACAATTGTGTATGTCTCACTAGAAACTGAACTAACAAAGAGTGTTAATCATCAGCTATTTCATTCCTTATATGAAGAGCTAGCCACTGGTATGGAAGTGCCCCCTAGCACAAAGAACCTGTTCATTGAACTGGCAGAAAGTGTGGCTGACAATTTACAAGTCACAGATTGCTATGTGTGTGGAGGAACCAATATGGGAGACCAATGGCCTTGGGAAGCCAGGGAAAAAGATTATGATGTGCCATTCAGTGCCACCTCTGAGCAGCCCCATGAACGAATAAGGTCAGAATGGCACCTGAAAACGTCAATAATTGGGAAATATTGTATAGCCAGGTCGGGTCCCCAGTATAAAACACATGTAGGAGAAATGGCCTGTTTAGGACAACAGTTTTATAACAACACTTCAAAAAGTACATCCTGGTGGTGGAGTGATACAAACGTACCCGTGCCTGACCCACACCCCTTTACCAATTTCACTCATCTAAAAGGGTTATGGGAAAATCTCACCAAAGAGTCTAACTGGAAGGCCCCAGAAAACTTGTACTGGATTTGTGGGAATAAAGCCTATTCAGAGCTCCCCCAAGACTGGTCAGGAGCCTGTGTCTTAGGTACATTAAAACCCTCATTTTTCCTTCTTCCACTGGGAAATAGGGAAGAACTGGGAGTCCCTGTGTACATAGGTTCAAAGAGGAAGCGGAGGTCATCTAGTCTGACGATAGGAAACTGGAAAGATAATGAATGGCCCCCAGAACGTATTGTCCAGTATTATGGTCCAGCCACATGGGCCGAAGATGGCAGTTACGGTTATAGAACACCAATTTATATGCTTAATCGAATTATAAGGTTACAGGCTGTATTAGAAATAATTACTAACGAAACTGCTGCTGCCTTAAATTTGCTTGCTAAACAAGGAACTAATTTACGTGCTCATGTGTATCAGAATAGACTTGTCTTAGACTATCTGTTAGCTACTGAGGGTGGTGTCTGTGGAAAATTTAATCTGAGTAATTGTTGCTTAGAAGTGGACAACACAGGAAAAGTAGTTGAGGAAATCACTGGTAGAATGAAAAAGTTAGCTCATGTGCCAGTCCAGACATGGGATGGTCTCAATGCTGGTAGCTGGTTCGGAGATTGGGGTTTTCCCAGTGTATATGGGGTAAAGGCTATATTGGGGATCGTTGTAATAATACTCGTAGCATGTCTGCTGCTGCCCTGTCTGATTCCCCTTGGGACTAGAATGATCCAGAGTTTCATTGAGGCCACCGTAGAAAGAAAGGCTGCGACCCATATTATGGCTATGTGGAAATACCAGCCATTAACCCCCCAAGACTAAATAAAAAAAAATTCTTAGTCACATTGGGCTCTGATCCATTAGAAAGCAGACCTGTATGCTATTTAGTGATGCTTAATCTCGCTCATATTAAATCGCTATGATTATGATCAAAGGGGGGAATGAAGTAGGAATGGGGATCAGATTATATGGCCATGGTTATGTGTGTAGTAGGGCTGATTTAGAATTCCAGCTAAGAAGCCATTCCTAATGACTATGTTAAGAACATTTTGTGAGATCTGTAGAACCTGACACTGAATTCACCCCCTTCCCCCCCTTAGCAAAGCCATCTGTGCTTAGCTTGGCACACTTTTCCTGTCCAGGATGTGTCAGGCTAGTCAGCTGATTAAGGAGGTAACCGCAGAGGCAAGGCTTGTGCAATGCTTGTGAAAGAATATGCTTTGGTAAACTGCTTGCATTAGTAAGAGTAGGTGAAAGGTTAGAATGTTTTGTAAAGGAAATGTATTATCTGTGCGCTTGTGACGTAATGTGATAGAGTTATATGTACACTGAATTGTCTGTAGGGGACACTCTTTGGCGTGTAGACACGAGTCGGGCCAGGAGTGTTCATTCTTGCTAGCTAGAAGAATGAAATAAAAAACTCGCATACCAGAAGTTCATTGCCCAGCAGTCATTACTGTTATTCTGCTACCTCACTACAGACAAGGTATTCTGGTGGTGACAGAGAGGGTGAGGCCTCACATAGGCTGGATAAGGGCAGAGGACCCAAATCCCCAGGGTCTCCTGTGGGGGTAGAGCTACATATGTATACTTACCTAGACTGACGGCCACAAACTCCATTGTTTATTTACATCCAGCTATAAAAGGCTCCCTCTCCAGGCTGCACCTCCTGATTACAGCTCAAGAGACAGCATGGGACTAGGAGACAGCGATAGACCAGCCCCATAGAAGTCTAATAGGGCGTACACACGGTCGGACTTTGTTCGGACATTCCGACAACAAAATCCTAGGATTTTTTCCGACGGATGATGTAAAACATGTACGTCGGGACTATAAACGGGGCAGTGGCCAATAGCTTTGATCTCTTTATTTATTCTGAGCATGCGTGGCACTTTGTCCGTCGGATTTGTGTACACACGATCGGAATTTCCGACAACGGATTTTGTTGTCGGAAAATTTTATCTCCTGCTCTCCAACTTTGTGTGTCGGAAAATCCGATGGAAAATGTCCGATGGAGCCCACATACGGTCGGAATTTCCGACAACACGCTCCGATCGGACATTGTCCATCGGAAAATCCGACCGTGTGTACGGGGCATAAGAAGCTGTAATGAGAAGACGCAGTCTGGAGAGGGAGCCTTGGCTGGATGTAAACAAACAATGGATATAAAAGCTGTTTGATCTCATCAAGTATAAATCTTCAGGGGGGTGGGGGGATCATTTAGATCTAGCCAAAGGACCAAAACAGAATAAGCGCACCTTATCCAAAGGTGCATTTATCCTTTAAATTGTATGTAAACCCTTTTACTAATCTCTCATTTATCTTATATGTGCAACCTTTCACATCTACCGTTTCATTCAAATAATACATGGTATTTCCACCCTGAAGGTCCTTGTTGAGGCACATCATGTTATAGGGTTATAATGCACTATCTCCTAAGCATGGTCACCCTGTCACTTATGCTTCTGCTGAACACTGTGCACAGCCATTCCGATGCTAATTGAACAAACCTGTTACACTTTTGTCACCATCAAGAAATCTGTTCTGAAAATAACATGTAGCAGCAGCAGGAGCAATGAAGTAGCTGCAAAGAGCTCAGAGAAGATCAGCAGCACCGAGGTGCAAATAAATATGAAAAAAAGTGAAGACTGTATTTTCTAAAGAAAAAAATAAGGCAGTGCTTTAACAAACTAAAAATCATTTAGTTAGGGTTTACATCTACATTTAAAACCAAACTCCAGGCTTGGCCCCCCTGCTTACTGTTGCTCCTTTCATGTTTTCTTGTTTTTTATTTGTTTATTCTTTTATTTAAGTATATGATTCAGAATAGACAAATTAACAAGCCACTTAAAGCGGAGTTCCACACAAAAATGGAACTTCTGCTTTTCGGAACCCTCCCCCCCTCCGGTGTCACATTTGGCACCTTTCAGGGGGGAGGGGGGTGCAGATACCTGTCTAAGACAGGTATTTGCACCCACTTCCGGCATAGACTCCCATGGGAGTCTACGCCTCTTCCCATCCCCACCGCGCTGTCTCCTGGGAACACACAGCTCCCAGGAGGGAGCGGGGACCACTTGGGACGCGCAGCGCGACTCGCGCACGCGCAGTAGGGAACCGGGAAGTGAAGCCGCAACGCTTCACTTCCTGATTCCCTCACTTAGGATGGCGGCGGCAGCTGCCGAGAACCGAGCGGGTTCTCGACGTCCCCTGCAGACATCGCTGGACCCTGGGACAGGTAAGTGGCCATGTATTAAAAGTCAGCAGCTGCAGTATTTGTAGCTGCTGGCTTTTAATATTTTTTTTTTTTGGCGGTGTGGGTGAACCCCCGCTTTAAAGCAGAACTTCAGTCATTTTTTCAACTATCCATCTATTAAATCTTCTGCCCTTGTTATTTTAACTTTGGATAGTAAAACATTTTTTTCTGCCAGTAAATACCTTATACAGCCCACTTCCTGTTTCTTGTCTGGTAAAAAGCCTAGGCTTATCTCATCATGCACAGCGCTCTCACTCACTCTCATGAGAGTTTGCCAGGAAGGCAGGGGGGATGAGTCATAAGAGGGCCAATAAGAGCTGCAGAGCTGGAGGTGTGCCTCCCTGTAAATCCAAGAAGTGAACAGGCAGCAGTTTCAGCTGCTCACAGTTAAAATGGATACAGCCAGACTCAGTGGAGAGAGGTTTCTGCAGCATATTTGGCAAGTACAGAATCACAGTATGTATAAAATAATATGCAAAGTGGTTGGAGGGAAGCTTCAGAATGGCAAAGATGTTTTTATTACAGATTATGTGAGCAGACTTCAGCTCTTCTTTAAAGTCAACTGTCTTCAAAGGTAGGTAAAACTAAGTGTGACGGACCACTTGGCACCCCTATTGGGTGCTTCTGTCAGTATAGAGCTTCCTCCAGTCTGGAACCAGGAACCAGATATTATAGCAGAATATTGCACCCAAGATCTAGACGACACTAGCTTAGGTGCCAACTGGAACTGTTTAATTGTAAATTCACACAGAATACATAACACACAAGATCAGTTAAGAGCCTAATCACATTACCCTACACAATGCAAACTGTAAACTGGAATATCATTAGCATATCTAAGGAACAGCCAACATAAACAGCGATCGAATTAAATAGTAAGCTAATTAACACCTAGTCACCTAGACACCTGCCCACCCAGACAATGTTATGATTATTCAGGGATCCCACCCCACCTCAGACTGTCCAGCACCAGTCTACAACAGTCTATGAGACAAAGTCTGCAGGAGGGGCACCATATTCCCTCTGACCATTAACCTGTACAAGATGTATTTTACACCTTTCCATCTATGCTGAACACAAACACAACTGAGTGAGTTAGATCTCTTTCACACCAGGGACGTGTAGTCAGGGGAGGCAGGTGAGGCAGAAAAAAACTTTGAGGGTCGTAGCTCGTGACCTATGGTTCTGGAGATATGGGCTCCTTATGCAGCCTGTCAGAAGCTACATACAGAGCGGCCAGTTTAAATACAAGCTGGAACACTCTGCAGCAGACTGAGAGGATGAGCTCACAGTGCTCTCCTCACTTTTTGTCAGAGGCACTGAGCTCAATGGACAGCTTGGAGTCTTGGACCAATGGTAAAATACCCTTAGACCAAGCTGTCCAATAAAAATGCTGCAGTGGAGGCACACCTCTCACTGCAGTGTCATAGAGGGGGGAATTTGTCTAAAATGCTCCCTTCCAGCCCAGCCCTCTTAAAGTGGTTGTATAGTCTTTTTTTGAACTTTTACCTACAGGTAAGCCTATAATAAGCCTGTGTGGTTTAGGAGATATTTACTTTTCATGCAGCCGTTGACATCATGCGGCGCATGCGCTGTTAAGGCCTATATATTTATGTGCTATATGTTATAAGATAATAATTTATTATTTATCTATTTACTGTGAAACTACTGATTGGAAGTTATAACTTCAAACTTATAATAATAATAATAATAAGTAATTTGTCCATTAAGCCACCTGCTTGAGTACAGTTTTTTTAAATATAGTAAATTACCTTAAAAACAATATATAATTATTTGTATATTACTTACGGTAATTAACCCCTTGTCATCCAGGCCAATTCTGACACTTCTCTCCTACATGTAATAATCATCATTTTTTTGCTAGAAAATTACTCAGGACCCCCAAACATTATATATTTTGTTTTAGCAGATGCCCTAGGGCAGTGATGGTGAACCTTGGCACCCCAGATGTTTTGGAACTACACTTCCCATGATGCTCAACTATACTGCAGAGTGCATGAGCATCATGGGAAATGTAGTTCCAAAACATCTGGGGTGCCAAGGTTCGTCATCACTGCCCTAGGGAATAAAATGGTGGTCATCATTGCAACTTTTTATGTTACACGCTATTTGCGCAGTCATTTTTCAAATGTATTTTTTGAGGGAAAAAAACTGTTTCATGAATGAAAAAAAAAAGAAAAAAAACTTAAATTAGCACAATTTTTTGTGTACTATGAAAGTATACACTGAGTAAATAGATACCTAACATGTCATGCTTTAAAATTGCGCACACTTGTGGAATGGCACCAAACTTCAATACTTAAAAATCTCCATAGGCAACGCTATTTTACAGGTTACATGTTTAGAGTTTGATGAGGTCTAGTACTAGAATTATTGCTCTCGCTCTAACGATCGCGGCGTATGTAACCTGTGTGTATCTGGCTCTGATACTAGCCAGTGCCCTACCAGCCACGGACCTCACCGCACGTCCCTGTTTCACGCTGAGGCAGTTTTCAAGCATTTTAGCACAAGAAATAGCCTCTGAAAAGCTCTGGAAAACTGCCTCCCATTCATTGCAATGTGTGCTTTCACATTCGGGCGGTGCGCTTGAGGGACATTAGAAAAAGTTTTTGGGGCGGTTTGGGAGCGCTATAAGTAGTGCTCCCAATACGCCCCTGCCCATTAAAATGAATGGCAGCACTTCCAAAGCGCCTTAAAGGCAAATTGAAAGTGCCACAAAATGGGTGTTTTTTTTCTTTTTTTTTTAAGGTCACGTTGTCACCTTGATGGAGCTTAAAAGGTCTGATATATATTGAGGGGCAAACATAGCTGAGGACACCATGAGACCAGGGCCATCTTTAACATTGGGCAAAAGGGGAAGCTGCCCTGGGCCCAGTTGTTTAGGGGCCCAAAGCAGCTGCCCCTTGAGATTGCGCTGCTCGCAAATAGTTGTTAAGTGGATTTGGCTATCACTCAGGAAATGAGGGTGGAATTGAATTTTGGGGGTGCTGGGGATTGGTTGGGTGTAATGTCTGCAGCTTGTGCAGTGATTGGCCAGCTCTGCAAGATAAACCTTTTCAGAGGAGAAGGCCTGACTGTCCTGAGCACAGTAACATGGACCCCTCTCCCTCACCATGTCTGACAAGCCGCAGACCATCGGCTCACTGAAGAACTTTTTCGTTGGAGGGTTGGCAGGGTGTGCCTGGTGTTCGTCTAACATCCTCTGGACATTATCAAGGTGAGACCACTGGGGGGGGGGGCAATGCAGGGGTCTGTGGAGGGAGGGAGTCCTGTTAAATGAACGAGGTAGTATGGGGGAGGGTTCCTGTGTAATAATGGGGGTAGTATGGGGGGGGGGGGTCCTGTGTAATGATGGGGTAGTATGGGGGAGGGGGTCCTATGTATTGATGTAGGAGGGAGGTCCTGTGTAATAATAGGGCTAGTATGGAGATGGGGTGTCCTGTGTAATGATAGGGGTAGTATGGGGGAGGGGGTCCTGTGTAATGATGTGGGAGGAAGGTCCTGGGTAATAATGGGGGCTAGTATGGGGGAGAGGTCCTGTTTAATGATGGGGTAGTATGTAGGAGGGGGTCTTGGGTAATAATGGGGATAGTATGGGGAAGGGGTCCTGTGTAATAATGGGGGGGGCAAGAAATTGTTTGTCCAGGGTCCAATCAATAATAAAGTGGGCCCTGCATGAGACTAATGCCCCGTACACACGGTCGGACTTTGTTCAGACATTCCGACAACAAAATCCTAGGTTTTTTTCCGACGGATGTTGGCTCAAACTTGTCTTGCATACACACGGTCACACAAAGTTGTCGGAAAATCCGATCATTCTGAACGCGGTGACGTAAAACACGTACGTCGGGACTATAAACGGGGCAGTGGCCAATAGCTTTCATCTCTTTATTTATTCTGAGCATGCGTGGCGCTTTGTCCGTCGGATTTGTGTACACACGATCGGAATTTCCGACAACGGATTTTGTTGTCGTAAAATTTTATAGCCTGCTCTCAAACTTTGTGTGTCGGAAAATCCGATGGAAAATGTGTGATGGAGCCTACACACAGTTGGAATTTCCGACAACAAGGTCCTATCACACATTTTCCGTCGGAAAATCTGACCGTGTGTACGGGGCATAAGAATTTAGTGGACTTTATCTACAGGCTAGTATTCAATAGGTTTGTGCAGTGATGATCACTGAATTTGTTTGTATATGGAGGGAATGATTTGGAGGAGTGTCTGGACTTGGGACAAAATTACATTCCATGGTAGTTAGAGCTGGCACTTGAGAGTGCTTACAATCTACTACATAGAATTAGGATTCCCTAGAACCTGAAATGACAAGATTTAAATGAGTAAAGAAGAAGGGGGACCCATTTGTCATGGAGGATGGGGATGAGAAATTTGAATAACTACCAAAGCATCATCGAAGCACCACTGAAGCATCACCGAAGCACCACTGAAGCATCATTAAAGTGTAGCACTAACCCCCGAAGGAGCTGCTGATTTATATTATGCTGTTACCGTCACCTCTTCACCCGTAGTTTCACCAATACCAGAACTTAGAGTCCATGTTGAGCTTTGTATCTGACAATGTAGGTACAAGTCACTTTAGTACTTTTCCAATGCTTTAATAGGAAATAACTGGAAGAAGTAGCAGGAAAGAGGTAGAAAAAGAGTTGCAAGAAAGTTCAAATACCTTTTCTTTAGGACACTGAAGAATCTGAAATTTCGGGGATAGGTCTCTCTCACTGACCTAGCAGCCGGAGCGTAGCATGAACAAAAAGTCTCTGCCACAGACTTTAAAGGAACAAAATTTGTTGTACGATCCTCTGCCACAGGATTTAGTATTAGATGAACAGTCCTCTGCCATAGGACGTAATGGTTTTAGATGAACAGCGACACAGTACCAGAACCGACCCGGCAGTACCGTGCAATAAATTACGTTAGGATGCATCCTCCAATTGAGTCACCAGGTCCCTCTTGGTCTGACTGTAATATGGGCCAATGTTTTTTAACAATCTATTCTATTGATCTATATTGTCTATTATATCCAGTCAGGAAGGCAAGGCCCAAAAGTTTGTTTTTTTCCCGTTTATGAGTACTCTGTGTGCCTTCCGTTAGTTTATTTCTGTCCATATTTTTTATTTGTTCTTTTAGTAATAGTAGATCCTTCTTTTTGTATCCCTTATCCACAAACCGTTTGATCAGATTGTCTGTTTGTTCATCAAAGTCAATTATATTACTACAATTTCTACGTATCCACATGAACTGTCCCTTTGGGATGTTCCCAATCCACTTTGGATGATGGCAACTACTAGTGGGGATGTAGCCATTTCTGTCTGTGTCTTTAAAGTGCGTTTTTGTGCTAAGGTGTCCATCTTCCTTAAATATCTGGAGGTCGAGGTAATTGATATTATGTCTACTCCAATTCCCGGAAAAAGATAAATCGTAGATGTTGTGGTTTAATTCATCAAAAAATATTTGTAGCTCTTCCTCAGTACCTCCCCAGATGATTACAATGTCATCTATATATCGTCGGCAAAATTTCAGATGACTTCTGCTGGTACTGTAAATTTGTTCTTCTTCCCATTTATTAAGAAGTAAATTAGCTACGCTCGGGGCGTATTTGGCCCCCATGGCTACACCTTTCACTTGAGTGTAATAGTCTCCCTTATGCCAAAAGTAGTTGTGGCTCATCGCTAACTTTAGTCCTTCCAATAAATATTTAATTTGTTCTTCTTTGAGGTCTGTCTGTTGGTACAAAGCCCATTCTGCTCCACTGATGCCATCTGCTTGTACAATATTGGTGTATAATGAGTTTATATTGATTGTTACGAGTACGTCTTCTTCCTTGACATTAAGACTTTTTTAGTTCGGTGATCAACTGTTTACTATCTTTAAGATATGATTTGCCTCTAGTCACCAATGGCTGTAGATATCCATCTAAATGGGCCCCCAGGAATATAGCACAAGACACTTTGAACACTATTTTCCACACTCACTGCCTTTACCAAAAAGTTTTTGGACGGCGCCACACTCACACATTTTTTCTTTCCACTATTTTTCGCTTATTCCATTTTGGTGGAGTCAGCATTTGTGAGGGCAGCAGTCTATTAAATAATTAATATACTTCCTACATGTCACTTTGTTATTTTATTTGAAGAGCTGATTGATTTATTTAATATGTTGCTTTAATTTTAGCACAAGACACCTTCGGATAATTTTGCATGTCACGTGTGATGTATTTTATTGCATTTATTTTATTGCATTTATTGTGTTTCTAATGGTTAAGGCATAAGTCACTTTAATATTAGTAGTGGATAAGTTGATTTATCTCCAGAGAAGTTGATGTATATACCAACTTATTTCTTCTGAGGGAATATAGCACAAGACACTTTAAACACTATTTTCCACACTCACTGCCTTTACCAAAAAGTTTTTGGATGGCGCCACACTCACACATTTTTTCTTTCCACTATTTTTCGCTTATTCCATTTTGGTGGAGTCAGCGTTTGTGAGGGCAGCAGTCTATTAAATAATTAATATACTTCCTACATGTCACTTTGTTATTTTATTTGAAGAGCTGATTGATTTATTTAATATGTTGCTTTAATTTTAGCACAAGACACCTTCGGATAATTTTGCATGTCACGTGTGATGTATTTTATTGCATTTATTTTATTGCATTTATTGTGTTTCTAATGGTTAAGGCATAAGTCACTTTAATATTAGTAGTGGATAAGTTGATTTATCTCCGGAGAAGTTGATGTATATACCAACTTATTTCTTCTGAGGGAATATAGCACAAGACACTTTAAACACTATTTTCCACACTCACTGCCTTTACCAAAAAGTTTTTGGACGGCGCCACACTCACACATTTTTTCTTTCCACTATTTTTCGCTTATTCCATTTTGGTGGAGTCAGCGTTTGTGAGGGCAACAGTCTATTAATTAATTAATATACTTCCTACTCAGTTTTCCAATCAATCTCGGGGACGAATATACCTTCAGTCCAGGATTAAATCTTTGCCCGCCCGGATAGGTCTCTCTCACTGACCTAGCAGCCGGAGCGTAGCACGAACAAAAAGTCTCTGCCACAGACTTTAAAGGAACAAAATTTGTTGTACGATCCTCTGCCACAGAATGTAGTATTAGATGAACAGTCCTCTGCCATAGGACGTAATGGTTTTAGATGAACAGCGACACAGTACCAGAACCTTTAACCCGACCCGGCAGTACCGTGCAATAAATTAGGTTAGGATGCATCCTCCAATTGAGTCACCAGGCCCCTCTTGAGACTAGCCTTCCGCACAGTCCTTTCCAAGATGGGTCCTCCCCTGGGTCTTCTCAATTGTCCGGCTTCTTCCCGCAGGACAGACAGCACAGGACCATCCCCGCAGCAGTAGGCCCCAAACAGGCTTCTGGGCCTACTTGCACGGCTGCAGCATCACAGCCCTCCGGCCTGGAGGGCCACGAGGTAGAACTCTCCTTAACACATACCTTTAGGCCAGGAGGGCCAGCAGGTGAAAGAGAAAGAAAAATGGAATCTGCCCCTTAAAGTGGTGTTTCACCAAAAAAAAAAAAAAAATAGATGTCAGCAGCTGCAAATACTGCAGCTGCTGACTTTTAAAATAAGGACACTTACCTGTCCCGGGGTCCAGCGATGTCGGCACCCGAGACCGAGCCGTCCCTCGGTCCTCGGGTGCTGCCGCCGCCATTCACACTGAGGGAATCAGGAAGCGAAGCGTTGCCGCTTCACTGCCCGGTTCCCTACTGTGCATGCGCGAGTCGCACTGCGTGTCTTCACTGGTCCCCGTTGTGTTGTGGGAACTGTGTATTTCCCACAACACAACGGGGGTGGGCGGGGAGTCTGCGGCTAGCTGCGGCTAGCTGTACCCGGAAGTGGGTGCAGATACCTGTATTATACAGGTATCTGCACCCCCCTCCCCCCTGAAAGGTGCCAATTGTGACACCGGAGGGGGGGGAGGAATCCGATGAGCGGAAGTTCCACTTTAGGGTGGAACTCCGCTTTAAGTACTCTCTCCCAGAATGTATAGCAGTGGACCACCTCTGCCGAGTTACCTCTGGGAAAGAAGAGCACCCAATATACTTCAGCTTGTTGCTATTCCAACACTGACCTATGGTGACAACGACACCTACAGGCAACAGTGTGAAACTGCACGCAACACAGCCAATGCTGGAACAGAGGCTAATTTTGCCATAGATTAACTCTGAACTATATACAGAACAGATAACCCACTAAATTTACAAATAAGTGCCTGAGCAAAAATTTGTCAGTGCTACAGAAGCATCACTGAAGCATCATCAAAGCACCACTGAAGGATCATCGAAGCACCACCGAAGCATCATTGAAGCCCCACTGAAGCATCATCGAAGCACCACCAAAGCATCATTGAAGCGTCATCGAAGCATCACTGAAGCATCATCAAAGCACCACTGAAGCATGATTGAAGCACCACCGAAGCATCATTGAAGCACCACTGAAGCATCATCGAAGCACCACCGAAGCATCATCGAAGCACCACCGAAGCATCATGGAAGCACCACTGAAGCATCATCGAAGCACCACTGAAGCATCATTGAAGCACCACCAAAGCATCATTGAAGCACCACCGAAGCATCATTGAAGCACCACTGAAGCATCACCAAAGCACCACCCAAGCATCACAGAAGCATAAAAAACACATGAAAAAAGCATGCTGAAGCGGTAGGCACTTTAATGTGTGTTAAAGTCGAAGCAAGTGTAAATGAGCAAGTGTACATGTTCAAAGTAACTCATGAGTAAACAATGACACACTGGCAAAATACTTAGCCCTTTCCACTTTACAGGAAAGTTTGTAATACCGTAGGTGCTACATGGGCTTCCCAAGTGTCATCTGTGTGGTTAGGTGCCACTGTAATCAAGTTATCAGGAGTCCACCCACTGACTGGCCAGCAGGTGTTGTGACAGCATGGCCTCTGTGATGGGGGGGGGGGGGGGGGGGGGTGCCAAATGAGCATGCTCCCAGCATAAGCTGTCTGTATGCATATATGGAGTAACTTGGTGTTAATATCTACTGCCATGCTGCCACCACATACAGTGCATGCATTTGGCCAACATTAAGAGGCTAAAGGCACTTTGCTTCCAGAACAAAAACAAAAAAATTCTGCAGGCATAAAGTGCAAACTCATAAGGTTGCTGGCACATCTCTGTAACAGATTCATATATGGTAACATACTGGGTCTGACAGGGAAAGCTCCAACATTGCTTATTCCCTCATTGTGAAGGGCTGCAGAAAGGAGCAGGTAAACATAGGCTCTAATAGGCAGTGCAGACATTTTGCCTTTGAGAATGGCCCAGTTTTTGGCCTCATCTGTCGATTTTTTTTTTAGGTTTCTGTAGGTAGGTGCAGATACCCCTAGGTACCGCAGTTTAAAATTACAGCTTTTTTTGTTATTATTCTAGAGACAGGAATGAAATGGTTAAACACTGCGCTTAGCTGATACAAAATTCAAACATGATTAACACATATAAGTGAATTTCAATTGTTGTGAACGTCCCACTTCTGTGAAATAAAGTGCTTGTGCGTTGATAAATAATCTGTGCTCCAATACCCAGTGTTCAGACAGAGATGCCCCACATGGATGTATACTCACCCCTAGACGTTGACCACCTTTCACTAAGTGGTCACTTGCGCTTTGTGTGGAATAAAAACCCCTAAATTATTTATTCCAGGACCAGTACTGTCTTATTAGTGGCCCTGATCTCCTGTTCTAATCTCCATAATATAAAATAATAACAAATCCATCAGGGACAATGGGAGACCCTCATATGGGGGCAGATCAAAAGACCAAGCAGCCCAGGTCCAGGATTTGATGTGATGCACTTGTTCTGTTTCTATTTTCTAACAACTCCATGCTTGCAGTTATTATAAAGGATTCTTACATAGCTAAAAATGACCAAAAAGTGTTGGGGCTAATTGCTACCCCTTTCTCATGTTTCTAACAGTGGGCCATGGGTGGGCTTCAACAGTACTGTTAATCAGCTTCAGTGGCAGGTACTGTACAGATTTTTTAATGCTTGTGGCTGTTATCAGTTATGCCTGCAGTAAATCCCAGCACTGTCATAATTCAACTGCCTGTAGATTGGAGGATTAGAAGGCAGGGTTGACCATGGTTGCCTGGGCTCCCAGGAAGAGGTTGGATGATGTTGGGCACCATTCAACCGGGAAGTCGGATGGCATCTAAGCATGGGGTAGAGTTCTTGGAGTAGTACATGACATGGCACATGGTAAGTATTACATAAAATCCACATTTACATGTTGAAAAAAATGGCAATTAACATCTCAGAATGTTTCCTAAACACCTACTAAGTGTGGGCACACTTCTCACATCATTCTTCATGCGGGTATGAGAAAAATTGAAATATACCATATGGCACCTATACAAATCCTAATAGTGTACACATAGGAGTTACATCTCTACAGCCAATCAGTTGAAAATATTTTATCATTTGTGTGAATTGGAAGTTAAAGCAGAACGTCAAATACAATTTTCTACAATGAAAATAAAAAGCCCTGGAAAATTGAAAACAAAAATGTAGCTTTTGCTGCAATATTTACTTCTAGTGATGGGCCGAACACCCCCCGGTTCGGTTTGCACCAGAACTCCTGAACATGGAAAAAGTACGGACCCGATCCGTAAACTCTATAAAAGTCTATGGGATCCGAACTTGAAAAATCAAAAGTGCCCATTTTGAAAGCTTATATCCAAGTTATTGACCATAAAAAAGTATGGGGGCCCGGCTACTACCCTGACATGTATCAATGCAAAGATTTTTATAAAAAAAGATAATTTTTACAGGAGCAGTGATTATAATGATGCTTAAAGTGAAACAATAAAAATGAAAAATTAATTTAAATATAGTGCCCAGGGGTCCCCTTAGTCTTCCTGTAAAGTGGTGCATCTGTACCATGTATAGAACCTGCTGCAGCAAAACTGACATATATAAAGAAAAGAAATGACATTTAAATTGATTTTCCCAGGCTGCAAGCCATTGCCGGCAATACAAAAATGTTAAAAAAAGGACATGGGGTCTCCCCAATCCTTACCAGGCCCCAAGAACCTGGCATAGATTGGGGAGGGACCACCACGCTATTTTTTTCACATTTTTCTATTGCCGGCAATGGGTTTTTTTTTTCATTCAGCTGCCAAGGAAACCCGTTGACAGCCGATGACTCATCTGTTGTTAAGGATGCAGCGGCTGGCTTCCCAGCCCGCTCCTTAACCACTTGCCAACCGCCCCATAGCCAAATGACGGCTGCAGGGCGGCTGGATAACTCTGGGATCACATCATAGGACGTGACTCCAGAAAACTGCTCCCACACGCCCCCTGGGGTGCGCACACGGGAACATCCATGACCACCGGGTCCAGAGGACCCGGCGCATCACGGATCACGGTAAACGGCTGCTGATCGCGGCCGTTTACCATGTGATCGCTCCGTCAAATGACGGAGCGATCACATGTAAACAAACCGGCGTCATGTCATGACGCCGGTTCCTCCCTCCCCTCTCTGTACCGATCGGTACAGAGGGGGAGAGATTGGATGGGAGCCGCGCTGTGGGCTGGATGTGTAGTGCCCACAGCTCAGCTCAGTGACATGTACAGTCACATCCATCCCTCCATGCTCAGCCATCCCCCCCATGCTCTGCAATGACCCTGTGCAATACTCTGCAATGATCCTGTGCAACCCTGTGCAATACTCTGCAATGATCCTGTGCAATACTCTGCAATGATCCTGTGCAATACTCTGCAATGACCCTGTGCAATACTCTGCAATGACCCTGTGCAATACTCTGCAATGACCCTGTGCAATACTCTGCAATGACCCTGTGCAATACTCTGCAATGACCCTGTGCAATAATCTGCAATGACCCACAATAATCTGCAATGACCCTGTGCAATACTCTGCAATGACCCTGTGCAATACTCTGCAATGACCCTGTGCAATACCCCACAATACTCTGCAATGCTCCACAATAGTCTGCAATACTCTGCAATACCCCGCAATACTCTGCAATGCTCCGCAATGCCCTGCAATACTCTGCAAAACCCCACAATACCCCGCAATACTCTGCAATACACCGCAATACTCTGCAATACTCTGCAATACCCCGCAATACTCTGCAATACCCCGCAATGCCCTGCAATACTCTGCCATACTCTGCCATACTCTGCCATACTCGGTGATACCCAGCCATACTTTGCCATGCTCAGCCATACTCGGCTATACTCAGCCATACTCGGCCATGCTCGGCTGTACTCGACCTCTGTATGTGGCCAGGCTGTGGAAGTCTCACACATGTGGTATCGCCGTACTCAATGAGGAGTAGGAGAATCTATTTTGGGGTGTCATTTTTGGTATGTACATGCTATGTGTTAGAAATATTGTATAAATGGACAACTTTTTGTTAAAAAAAATGTGTTTTAACCACTTCCCGCCCGACGGCCGTCATACGACGTCCTTGACTTTGTGCAGGGATATCTGAATGATGGGTGCAGCTATAGGCATCATTCAGATATCATCTTTTTCAGCCGGCGATTCCCTACACCATAGGAATGATCATAGCGGCTTTTCCACTGCTTGATCATTCTTACGGGAGGCGAGAGGGGATGCCCCCCCCCTCTCGCCGCCCTCAGGTGCTTCTAACGACTCACCGCTACGATCGAAGCCAGGATCTTTTTTTTTTTTTTTTCAGGCTTCCCAGCCTAGAGGTGAGATGTGGGGTCTTATTGACCCCATATCTCACTGTAAAGAGGACCTGCCATGCCATATTTCTATTACAGGGGATGTTTACATTCCTTGTAATAGAAATAAAAGTGATCAAAAAATTTATTTTTTGGAAAAAAGCCTCAAACTAAAATAAATAAAGTAAAATGAACAATAAAAAAAAAAAAAAAAAAAATTCCCCGTGTCCCTGTGTGCTCGCAGTAAGAAGTGAACGCATACGTAAGTTGCGCCCACATATGAAAATGGTGTTCAAACCACACATGTGAGGTATCACTGCGATCGGTAGAGTGAGAGCAATAATTTTGGCCCTAGACCTCCTCTGTAACTCACAACATGTAACCAGTAAAAAATTTTAAAGCGTCTCCTATGGGGATTTTTAAGTAGCGAAGTTTGGCGCCATTCCACGAGCGTGTGCAATTTTGAAGGGTGACATGTTAGATATCTACTCGGCATAACTTCATTATTCACATTATGTAAAAACATTGGGCTAACTTTACTGTTTTGTTTTTTTTTGAAAGCACAAAACGTGTTCGAAAAATTGCTGCGCAAATACCGTGCGAGATAAAAAGTTGCAACAACCGCCATTGTATTCTCTAGGGTCTTTGCTAAAAAAATATATATATATAATGTTTTGGGGTTCTATGTAATTTTCTAGCAAATAAATTATGATTTTTACATGTAGGAGAGAAATGTCAGAATTGGCCTGGGCACTCCAGAACGCCTGAAGGTGCTCCCCTGCATGATGGGCCTCTGTATGTGGCCACGCTGTGTAAAAGTCTCACACATGTGGTATCGCCATACTCGGGAGTAATAGCAGAATGTGTTTTGGGGTGTAATTTGTGGTATGCATATGCTGTGTGTGAGAAATAACCTGCTAATATGACAATTTTGTGAAAAAAAAAAAAAAAAAAAAGAAAAAAAAAATCTTGATTTTGCAAAGATTTGTGGGAAAAAATGACAACTTCAAAAAACTCATCATGCATCTTTCTAAATACCTTGGAATGTCTACTTTCAAAAAGGGGGTCATTTGGGGGGTATTTATACTTTTCTGGCATGTTAGGGTCTCAAGAAATGAGATAGGCCGTCAGTACTTCAGGTGTGATCAATTTTCAGAGATTGGCACCATAGCTTGTGGACTTTATAACTTTCACAAAGACCAAATAATATCCACTGATTTGGGTTATTTTTACCAAAGATATGTAGCGGTATAAATTTTGGCCAAAATATATGAAGAAAAAAATTACTAATTTGCAAAATTTTATAACAGAAACGAAGAAAAATGCATTTTTTTACAGAATTTTCGGTCTTTTTTCTTTTATAGCGCAAAAAATAAAGAACCCAGCGGTGATTAAATACCACCAAAAGAAAGCTCTATTTGTGTGAAAAAAAGGACAAAAAATTAATTTGGGTACAGTGTTGCATGACTGAGTAATTGTCATTCAAAGTGTGAGAGCACCGAAAGCTGAAAATTGGTCTGGTTATTAAGGGGGTTTAAGTGCCCAGTGGTCAAGTGGTTAAAAAACAGCTATTCACTGGACCCTGATTGGGCAAAGCCTTACACCTGACCAGCGGTCAGGTGCATTGTTTCAGCCAATTAGGTCTTAGAATGCACTGTGCAACATGCAGTGCATTGTGAGGCGCTTGGCAGGCGAATATCAAATTCCGGTGTTTTCCAAACGGGCTCATCCAACACTACTTACTTCCAATCCAGTTCTACCCCTACAAAATGTCTTCTTAAATCCTTTATCTTCTGTCTTGAATGATGGCTAGTAGTGTCACAGCCACTAAGATCTTAATAAGTATGTAGTCTCTGATAGTTTTTTCTTATAATTAGCCCTTTGGTGTTTTCTGGCACTGCACTAAAAGCTATATTAAACCCAAAAACAAACATTTATTATATTGCAGCTTGCCAATTCTTAGATGTGATGGCTGCATTGGTTTTCTTTTTCAGGCTTTCTTTCCTTTATTTTCAACTGACTATCCTACCTTTAAATCTGTTGCTTTTGAACAAAGCAGGCTGTCCTGTAATGCAGACAAAACAAGGAAGGTGATTCACCGCTCAGGTAGACTTGCTCCCAGGTGTGTGTTGAGTAGATCCTTCAGCTTGAGCTATGAGTAAGCACTCAGACTAGAGTGCGAAACGCGTCAGCTGTGTCTGTACCATCTGCCTGATTGTCCTGTATTTTTGATGATAGTATTTTTACAATAAAGAAGAGTTTTCAACTTTATCCAGTGTGCGGCATCCAGATTCTCTTGTTTCAAACCAGGCTGTCCTGTAGATGTAGCAGTTAGAGGGTTGAAACTAGCCATTTACCACTGTCAGGGGTGCTTACAATGGTCAGCTTTTACTTATTTATGTAAAACCTTTGTCCCAAAAGGAAAAAAACATCGACAAGTGTTAGCTAAAGTTTGGCTTAAATTTGTTAAGTTATCTAGATTTCCTAGTACATCTAATACTTCCCTCCCCCAAGATTGACAATGCTGACAACCAAAGATGTCTCTTTTGATCCAGTGTCCAGAGTAAAGGCACCCTAATACATGAAATGTGTTACTGGCTGGATCACCAGGTGAAAACAGAGGAAAAAAAGCCTAAAAAAGAAAACAAATTCAGCTACCATATCTAAGGATTGGTAAGTTGCAATATTTTTGGTATTGGGTTTAATTGGGTTTTTGGTATTGGGTTTAATTCCTCTTTAAAGCCCTCTATATCAAGTAAACTGACCATCACTTCTCTGGGGTATCCTTACCACGTGGTAGGCTCTTTGACAAAGGGTGGTCTTCTCCACATGACAGAATACCTTATGTGGCAAATCTTACACATGATAGTTAATGTAAAGGACATTCTCACTATATAAGAAGTTCTCCACAAGGCAATCTCTTCACACAGGGGTTTTCTGTAACAGGTCAGTCTGTCCATGTGGCTGGGCAGTACAACCATTGCATTTTGACACTGTATACTTTTAGACAACACAAGTCCAAAGTCCATTGACACAAGCAGCTCTTCTCTATAAATTATGCACATAGTTACCTCTAGTCTTTAACAACAGCAACACCCCTAAATAGAACATTTCAGTATTAAAACTGGAACATCAGTTGGAATCTTTTTAAAAGTCATTACAAAGAAATAAGGAGGGTAGGATGGAACGCTAGCTGGAGCAACTGATGAGATAAATAAATAAGTAAGTAATAAAGATGCTGATTAAGGTCCAGTTTTGTTTTGGGGGGATTTTTATCCCATTTTTCTCTCTGGATCCAGACCTATGTTAGAGGTCCTTTGCAGTCCGTGGTGCCACCCCTTCCCCTCCACTCTCTCTATATGAATCTTTTCGAGGACGGCCGAATCCCCAGCCTAACGAAGGAGTACGCATGCTCCGAACGTGAATGCTTAAGCCACGCCCACTGTTCTCCAGCATCTGAGGTGCCTGCCTGTGATACCTTCAGCCTCGGAGCTACAGATGCCACTGCAGCGGCCGGGGACTGTTCCATCACTGCTGCCCAGCCAGGAAACCAAGGGAATACCCATCATAGCTGAGGAAGAACAAACCTTTTACCCAAATGCCTGACTAACACTGCCAGAATGTGAGTGTATTGTAAGCATATTAAAGCTCCTTTTTAACTTATTTATTACGCTTTTGAGCGGCGCTGCTCTTTCTTCCCTCTTCTCTCATTACAAAGAAATAGTAAAACCACTTCCTAGATGTGACTGGGAAGCACTAGTGTCGCTCAGGGAGGATACATGTTATGCATCCCACAATCTCTAACTGTTGTGTCAGCAAATAACTGATCAGAGTACAGGGCTGGTGTGATTGGCCCTGTGACCAACACATCTCCATTAATTTGTAAACAATAGCTTTCATTCATGATGCCATTACTTACTATTCTGATTTCTGTGATTAGTCAGGCCATGTCCAGGATTCAATCCCAGGACCTGGGGTCCTTTGGACAGTTTCCTACTGCCTGAGCCACTGGGGAACTTCCATCTGTGTAGAGCCCTTGTTATGCCCTGCTCCTTGATCATGGACCCTTGCTCCACCCTGTGACCAGCTGTAGGCAGTGACCTGATTTAGTGGTCTACAAATCGTCTATAAACCCTTCCTGTCCATGCCCTAGTATAGGTTCTGTTTTCTGATGTTGGTGTTTAATATACTCTATTCTTGGCTGCCAACTTCTGCTTGTTCCCAACTTCACCTCTTGGACTACTCCTTTGGATTTCTGATCGTTGTTGCCGACTCTGCCTGTTCCCAACCTTGACTCTTGGACTACTCCTTTTGGATTACTCTGTTCGTGGTTGCCGACTCTGCCTGTTCCTGACAATGCCTCCTGGTATACCCCGTAGACTGCTGCCTTGATTTGCTGACTGGGAATAGGGAATAGAGAGCTTTTGTCCATAAAGCTAGCATTCTCCAAATGGAGACACTTATTAGATGGTACGGAACTTCCAGTTGTGGTTCAGACTGACCATAAAAACCTGACCTACTTGGAGAAGGCCCAAAGACTGAACTTCAGACAAGCCCACTGGGCGCTTTTCTTCTCCTGGTTTAACTTTGTGGTAGCAAACATTCCGGGCACCTAGAACATCAAGGCCGATGCCCTGTCTCGACAATTCCCTTGCGAGAATCTGCAAGTACCCCCAGGTCATATTGTTCCTCCTGAGTGAATCATCGCTCAACTGAATACGACCCTACAATTCTACAAGAGACCCACCTTCAGGGCCATAAGACAATCTCCTTGAAAAGACCATGGGTGGGGTTAAACTATCACAGCACTTATTCTACATATGCTCGTGGGGTCAGCATCCTGGTTCGGAAATCCCTACCCTTTAGACCCATTGCTATAAAGACTGATAAGGAGGGCAGGTATGTCATAGTACACGCAAACATTTATGATAGGGATATTGTACTGGTTGGGTTGTATCTTCCCCCGCCGGCATCGGTCCAAATCCTTCAGGACATTATGCAGGAGGTAGTCCAGCTGGACACCGGCTTGGTACTTCTGATGGGGGATTTTAATATGGTCCCATGCGCTGATGTGGATAGGATTTGTGCATCGACCCATGACTCTCCTCACCTCCGGCAGTGGGCGGACACTTTCGCCCTTACGGATGTGTGGAGACACATGCACCCGAAAGAAAGAGAATATACCTGCCACACCTCCACCTATAAAACACTATCTAGAATTGACCTGGCGTTTGGATCTAGATTGGCCCTACAATGTGATGAGAGTTAGAACAAAAGGGTGGGACTTTACAGGAGGATATTGGGGCCGTTCAAAACCCCTCCTCCATCCCGATTAGGTAGTAAAATAGGGGGAGAGCTGGTGTGGGACTTTGTACAAGGCACATGGGAGCAGAAGTATGGGTTGGATAGAAAATGCAATTTATTAAAAAAAATTCAAAAATTCATACAGTACATATTTAGGCACATAGCTCTGCATATGTTGGCACTTAGCTCTATGATGTGAAAAATATAATCAGAAATAATACATCAATAATTGCAAATACAAACAATTGAATACATATAGGTAGGAACGTTATATGCATATAGGTTCATCATGTGTACACCTAGCGGTAGATTTGAGCTGTACGTCGTTTCGGGGCCTTATAGCCACTCATCAGGAGCATGACCGTGGTGATACCTATGAGTTGGGAAGATAGCAGTATTGAATGGTGTGAGTATGCAAGTGGGTAAATGTAAACCGTGAATATCACATTATTACTTGTAGCTCTGGACTCACAGTGGTGTCTGCGCAGAGGCGACGCGGCCCAGGGTGCCACGCCAACCAAAGATGCCCAGGCCCGAAGCTGAGGGGGAATGATCCGGCAGGCGAGACCGGCACACCGAACCCCCCAGGCAGGGTCAAAGTATGAGGACAGATGTGTGGGTTGAAAGGGTAGTCCCATGATGAGGGAGGAATTGCGCTGAGTGTCTGTATGGAAAAAAAATTGTATAAATAGTTGCAAAGTGAAATAAAATGTAGTGAGAAACTGAAACAAGGTGAGGTGTAGAGTGAAACTGAGAAGGTGAAGAGAAGAACAGAAAGAGGGAGGGGGGGGGAAGAGATAGATAAAGAAAGAAGAGGGAAAGAGAGAAAAAGGGGTGCAGGGGGGAAAGAAAAGCAGGAACGGAAGGTACCGAAGACAAAAAGGGGAAAGAAGAAAAAGGAACTGAGTGAAGGAGAAGGAGAACAAAGGGAGAAAGTGTGAAAATAGATAGTGAAGGAAATGAAAAGGAAAGAAAAGAAAGGGGGGTGAGTGTGAGAGTGCAGAGAAAACATACCTGTGCGAGTGCAAGTAGGGGCATGATTGCCGGCTGTGAAGTTGTGCAGGTAGATGGTGAAGGCAAGAGAGCCAGAGGAGGGGACCACGGACAGGAGGGACGATGCCGCGGGGAGCGCCGCCAGGGAAAAGCCCCCAACGTCAGGCACCAGCAGCCCAGAGAAAACGGGGGAGCGCCCCAGACCCCTGCGGCTGGACACAGATACTGGCCAGCCGTGGGCGGCCCCCCGAACTCATCAAGCGCTGGAGAGTGGAATCCCAGGCACCAGCTATAAGGCGCCACGCAGGACGCCGAACAGCTGGTGCGGGAAGGGTGACGTCGACGCGCAGTGGGGGAGACCCCGCCCACCTCCGCCCAAGGAGGGAGGGGAAAACCACAGTGCGCGTCGCAGCTTCGGGGAAGGACAAACGAGGCCAGCAGGGGCAAACAGAGGACCATGTCGCCAATGCGCACACACACCGAGAGAGCAAAAAATTGATCAAAAAGTAGCGCCAGAGGGATAATGGCACAATATATATGACTCCAAGAGAAGCAGTCAATATATGGAGATGGATACAAAGTGTGATATAGCATAATAAAATAAACTGCGCAAATGAAGATGGAGAGTGTGATTAAGCATAGGTTAAGGGTATAATGGGTTATTTAAGGAGAATGTATATTGCTCGATGTAACGACCATGTGCCTCCATCCCTAATTGTGTGATGAGAGTTAGAACAAAAGGGTGGGACTTTACATGAGGATATTGGGGCCGTTCAAAACCCCTCCTCCATCCCGATTAGGTAGTAAAATAGGGGGAGAGCTGGTGTGGGACTTTGTACAAGGCACATGGGAGCAGAAGTATGGGTTGGATAGAAAATGCAATTTATTAAAAAAATTCAAAAATTCATACAGTACATATTTAGGCACATAGCTCTGCATATGTTGGCACTTAGCTCTATGGTGTTAAAAATATAATCAGAAATAATACATCAATAATTGCAAATACAAACAATTGAATACATATAGGTAGGAACGTTATATGCATATAGGTTCATCATGTGTACACCTAGCGGTAGATTTGAGCTCTACGTCGTTTCGGGGCCTTATAGCCACTCATCAGGAGCATGACCGTGGTGATACCTATGAGTTGGGAAGATAGCAGTATTGAATGGTGTGAGTATGCAAGTGGGTAAATGTAAACCGTGAATATCACATTATTACTTGTAGCTCTGGACTCACAGTGGTGTCTGCGCAGAGGCAACGTGGCCCAGGGTGCCACGCCAACCAAAGATGCCCAGGCCCGAAGCTGAGGGGGCATGATCCGGCAGGCGAGACCGGCACACCGAACCCCCCAGGCAGGGTCAAAGTATGAGGACAGATGTGTGGGTTGAAAGGGTAGTCCCATGATGAGGGAGGAATTGCGCTGAGTGTCTGTATGGAAAAAAAATTCCCATGTGCCTTGTACAAAGTCCCACACCAGCTCTCCCCCTATTTGGCCCTACAATGTGTTCAGGATGTCTCTATGCTTCCCAGAGAGATCTCTGACCACGCTCCCTTGTGTCTTTCTTTAACACTAACTGTTCCCTCTGGGTCCCGCCTATGGCGACTTTCTAGCTACTGGGCAACAGAGGAGAAGCTCCAGGCAGGGGCGGATCCAGAGGGGGCAACGGGGCAATTGCCACCCCCGAGAAATTTGTTGCGGGCCGGGCGGGTGAGAGAGCGGGCAGATGAGGGATCGGACGGCTCCCCAAGCGGATGAGGGAGCGGGCGGCTCCCAGAGCGGATGCGGGAGCGGGCAGCTCCCCGAGCAGATGGCTCCCCGAGCGGATGCGGGAGCGGGCGGCTCCGCGGGAGGACCGGGCGGCTTGGTTTGTGTGGCTCAGTGTGTGGGCGGGTCAGAGCAGGCTAGGTGTGAGTGGTGGCGGCTGGCCAATCAGCGAGCCGGCGTGCAGGGGAGCAGAGAGATGACATCATCTCTCACTGCCCCGCATCCCTGCAGTAACTTCTGCCCTCACTGTTCAGGCAGTGTGGGCAGCAGAGAGATTACATTATCTCTCTGCTGCCTGATCTGGGACAAAGAAGAAAGAGGCAAGCAAAACACCACCTTAGCAGCTATGTGACAATCCGCAAGGTGTGTCAGGTGACGTGACAATCCTCAATGTGTGGCAAGTGACAATCCGCATCTGGTGGCAGGTGACGTGACAACCTGCAATGTGTGGCAGGTGACGTGGCAAGTAACAATGTGCAAGGTGTGGCAGGTGACGTGGCAAGTGACAATCCACATCTGGTGGCAGGTGACGTGGCAAGTGACAATCTGCAACATGTGGCAGGTGACAATCTGCATCTGGTGGCAGGCAAGTGACAAACCGCAATGTGTGGCAGGTGACATGGCAAGTGACAATCCGCATCTGGTGGCAGGTGATGTGGCAAGTGACAATCCGCAATGTGTGGCCGGTGACGTGGCAAGTGACAATCTGCATCTGGTGGCAGGTGACGTGGCAAGTGACAATCCGCAATGTGTGGCTAGTAACGTGGCAAGTGACAATCTGCAACGTGTGGCAGGTGATGTGGCAAGTGACAATCTGCAACGTGTGGCAGGTGATGTGGCAAGTGACAATCTGCAACGTGTGGCAGGTGACGTGGCAAGTGACAATCCGCAACATGTGGCAGGTGACAATCCGCATCTGGTGGCAGGCAAGTGACAATCTGCAACATGTGACAGGGGACGTGGCAAGTGATAATCCGCAATGTGTGGCAAGTGACAAGCTCAGGGCTCCCACTGATTCTGCATTATGGTGAGTTGAACCATTAAATTTTATATTACAATATATTAAAAGAAATAACAACCATGGTGCTGGGATAATTGAAGCGCCAACACCAGCCATTTCCTCGATAAATTGCCCACAAAAAACGTATTTTCTGGCAGTGCCCCTCCCGAGACTAGACTCTGGATCCGCCCCTGGCTCCAGGAGCCTATTACAGCATCCATATGCAACTACTGGACTGAGAATACTGACTCAGCCCCTCCCCCAGTACTTTGGGATTCTTTTAAGGCCTGGGTTAGAGGATAATTTATATCCAAGATATTACGCACTAAACGAGAAAGAGCCCAGGCCCTGGAGGAGCTGGAGGGTAGGTCCATCACACTAGAGGCTGATATATTTCCAACCAGACTGAGGCTCAATATCAAGCCTGGCAACAGGTGCTACGTGATCTGTCTGACGCTAGACTTAAAGCGGGGTTCCACTATCTCGGATAAAAAAATTTTTTGGCAAAATCACAAAGATTAGGATCTAGTAATATAGAACTCACTTGTTCCGTTTTTGAGGTTAGGGCTGCCCGTTTTCTCCTAATAAATAAAGTTATAAATTCTGCTTGAGACGGTTGTCATCTTGCCTGTGGGCTTCACATGCCCACAGGCATCCTCTTCCGGGATACGGTGCTGCTGATCGACCAGCATGCACCGCCCGTTCTATTTCCGATCTCGCGCACGCGCAGTACACTGACATCGGAGCGCCGTCAACAGCTCCGGTTGCCATCACAACGAGCGGCGTCGTAGGAAGTCCCACCCCGTTGTGATGGCAACGCTGATAATGACGTCACTTGCAGGATAGAAATCTCGAGATAACTAACGCCAGGCCGCCGCACTGACTCCTGGGAACAATGACACAAGCTCCCAGGAGCCAGTGCGGCTAATAGGAAGTGACGATTTAGCCGCAGTAAACACGCCCATAACCGCTGGATGGACTTCCTGGAAGACACAAAGATACTAACAGCAACAAAGGTACAGTAGAAAAAAAAAAGTGCAGTTTTGTCATTAGGACATTGCGGCAATGCTCTTCATCTTTTGTTTTAAAAATGGGTGGAGATCCGCTTTAAGGATACAAATAGGGCCCTCCTTTATTCGGCCAAACGGTTTGAGTTCGGGGGGGAAGAATGGGAAGCTCCTTGCTTGGTTAGCAAGGGGCAACATCCCCTCCACTCCTATTGGGTCCATTAAAGACTGCCGGGACCAGCTTCTCACCCCCCCCCCCCCCCCCCCAACATCAATACTAGATTTAAAGATTTTTTTGAAGAACTATATACATCTAGGGCTGACTATACAGAATCTGACCTACTGACCTTTTTAGCCTCTGTGTCCTTTCCCGCCCTGTCTGAGGGAGACAGGAAGAGGTTGGAGGAGAATGTTACACTGGAAGAGGTCCAAATGGCCATGGGATGTCTGAAGAGTGGGAAGCCAAGTCAATACTTTTCCCCCTAGATGAGGGAGCCATTCGTGGGGCGGCCTCCACTCCTCTCCGCTGGGTTGAGAAATTTCGTTATTTGGGGGTCCAGGTGACAAAACATCACTCAGACTTCTTGGGAAAAAATCTGATGCCTGTCTTGTCGACCCTTAGATTCAAGTGTTTAACATGGTCAAATTTGCCACTAAATTTGATAGGCCGCATTAACCTACTAAAAACGATCATATTACCCAAATTTAATTATTTATTCAGAAACTGCCCGATATGGATCTCAGTCAGCTTTTTCAAAGAGATAAACAAATGCATAGGTTCCTTTATTTGGAATGGGGCGATACTGCGGTTGGCCAGATCCACGCTCTGGCTACCTGCCCACTTGGGTGGGTTAGCCCTACCCAATTTTCAAGTTTATTACTGGGCGGCGGTGCTAGTGACAGTCCAGTGGTGGTGCCAAGGGGAAAGATCCAATGCGGCGGTATGCCTGGAGGCAAACTGCTTGGGCTCCCTCGCTGGGCTCCGCAGCTTTCCTTACAGGGGTCCCGGGGCATATGAGACGACACCGGGACCCACCAGGGTAACGTGGCGGGTGTGGACCGCTCCCCGGCAACAGTTGTGGGCCAGGTTTGGCATCACGAAACTGGACCACCTCATGCCCCAGGGTACCCTACTGAAGTTTGCGGATCTGAAGGTTAAATATAATTTACCAGCCTGGATGGCATTCAGATACCTACAGCTCAAAGATGCCACTAGAGCCCAATTCCCCCAGCCAATCATACTCAAAGCTGATTATATAGAGGAACTATTGGCTCCGGGGGATCTAACCAAGCCTCTTTCTACTCTGTATAGTGCATTATTGGGCAATGAGTCCCCGAAAATAGAACGTTTGTGGGAAACGTGGCACAGTGACATACCCTCACTAGATAGGGAGGGATGGGAGGATTGCCTGTAGTATGGCCCCAAATTAGTTATCTCCTCTAGAGATAAGCTAATACAGGTAAAATTTTTGCATAGGGTATATTATACGCCCCAAAGACTTCACAGGATGTACCCAGACAAAGACCCAGAGTGAAAAGGTAAAAAAAATAAAAATAAAAAACTAAATGACCAAGGCACACCAAACAGTAAACTACAAAAAAATTTATTAAGCTATGCAAAGCTAAACACAGAAAAAATGGTACACAACCACCCCTAAAAGAGAGATATGGTGGGAATACCGGTAGGGGATCCCACCAATCTATCTGTACCTAGGGTTGCCACCTTTTCTTCAAGCCAAACCCGAACACTTTCACGGCGCACGGCAATTTTTTTGTAGTACACGCTATAGGATTGTAAAATACCTGGGACACCTTTTGGGTTACCCAAAGAGAGTAGTAATGAGGTGTGCTACGGCGAACAGTGGCTGTGGCCAAATTGCATTAAGAGTGGGGGGGACTTAAAGGGGCATGGTTAAATAAAACAAAAGCATTAGTGTACCCATAAAATATGATTCGGTTAATAAAAGAAATGTCAGTTAAAATATGAAACTAGCCTACCTTAAAAGTGGACACTCTTAGCCAGTAGGACAGTGGATGGTGTCAGTAGAGTAGTGGACGGTGTCAGTAGAATAGTGGATGGTGTCAGTAGAGCAGTGGATGGTGTCAGCAGAGCAGTGGACGGTGTCAGTAGAGCAGTGGATGGCATCAGTAGAGCAGTGGACGGTGTCAGTAGAGCAGTGGACGGTGTCAGTAGAGCAGTGGACGGTGTCAGTAGAGCAGTGGATGGCGTCAGTAGGGCAGTGGACGGTGTCAGTAGAGCAGAGGACGGTGTCAGTGGAGCAGTGGACGGTATCAGTAGGGCAGTGGATGGTATCAGTAGAGCAGTGGATGGTGACAGTAAAGCAGTGGATGGCATCAGTAGGGCAGTGGAAGGCGTCAGTAGAGCAGTGGAAGGCGTCAGTAGAGCAGTGGAAGGCGTCAGTAGAGCAGTGGACGGTGTCAGTAGAGCAGTGGACGGTGTCAGTAGAGCAGTGGACGGTGACAGTAGAGCAGTGGACAGTGTCAGTAGAGCAGATATCGGTGTCAGTAAAGCAGTGGAAAGTAACAGATTAAATATCAGACTGTGCCTGTGCCCCCCCAATAGAGACCTCCATTACAGCGAGACAAAAAAACCCTTACCTTCCAGGAGCCACTGCAAAGATGTATGTGTGTGAACCTGTTAGGGGGATGAGTCTGTACTACCATGCTTTCTCCTGCAAAAGCGTCCTTGGTTGCTAGGATACCAGTCCAGTGGCCCTCCATTCACTGTCTCTGGTGGCATCAGCACCGCGGCTGGGTGGGAGAGAGAGAGCGCACAGACAGACAGTGCAGTGTGACCCAGCTGCAGGACCTTAGCCCCGCTGGAGCTGGGGAAGAAGGGGGGGTGCGTGGTGTTTGGGGGGAGCTGGCAGAGGAGGGGGGGTAGCTGACAGAGGAGGGGGCTGACAGAGGAGGGGGGCTTACAGAGAGGAGGGGGGTCGACAGAGGAGGGGTGGCTGAAAGAGGAGGGGGCTGACAGAGGAGGGGGGCTGAGGCTGACAGAGAGGAGTGTGGCTGACAGAAAAGGGAGGTAGCTGACAGAGGAGGGGGGGTAGCTGACAGAGGAGGGGGGCTTACAGAGAGGAGGGGGCCGACAGAGGAGGGGTGGCTGAAAGAGGAGGGGGCTGACAGAGGAGGGGGGCTGAGGCTGACAGAGAGGAGTGTGGCTGACAGGGGAGGGGGCTGGCAGAGGAGGGGGGCTGACAGAGAAGAGGGGGGCTGACAGAGAGGAGGGGGCTGACAAAGAGGAGGGGGGCTGACAGAGAGGAAGGGGGTGGCTGACAGAGGAGGGGGGCTAACAGAGGAGGGGGGTGGACAGAGAGGAGGAAGGCTGACAGAGAGGAGGGGGGCTGACAGAGAGGAAGGGGGCTGACAGAGAGGAAGGGGGCTGACAGAGAGGAAGGGGGCTGACAGAGAGGAGGGAGGCTGACAGAGAGGAGGGAGGCTGACAGAGAGGAGGAGGGCTGACAGAGAGGAGGAGGGCTGACAGAGAGGAGGAGGGCTGACAGAGAGGAGGAGGGCTGACAGAGAGGAGGAGGGCTGACAGAGAGGAGGGGGGCTGACAGAGGAGGGGGGGGTGGCTGACAGGGAGGAGGGGGGCAGACAGAGGAGGGGGCAGACAGAGGGGGGCAGACAGAGGAGGGGGCAGACAGAGGGGGGCAGACAGATGAGGGGGGCTGACAGAGAGAAGGGGGGCTGACAGAGAGAAGGGGTGCTGACAGAGGAGGGGGGCTGACAGAGGAGATGGGCTGACAGAGGAGAAGGGCTGACAGAGGAGAAGGGCTGACAGAGGAGGGGGCTGACAGAGGAGGGGGCTGACAGAGGAGGGGGCTGACAGAGGAGGGGGGGCTGACAGAGAAGGGGGGGCTGACAGAGTGGAGGGCTGACAGAGAAGGGGGGGACTGACAGAGAGGAGGGGGACTGACAGAGAGGAAGGGGGTGGCTGACAGAAGAGGGGGGCTGACAGAGAGGAAGGGGTGGCTGACAGAGGTGGGGGGCTGACAGAGAGGAAGGGGGTGGCCGACAGAGGAGGGGGGCTGACAGAGAGGAGGGGTGGACAGAGAGGAGGGGTGGACAGAGAGGAGGGAGGCCGACAGAGAGGAAAGAGGCCGACAGAGAGGAAGGGGGTTGACAGAGAGGAGGGGGACTGACTAGGGTTGCCACATCATCCCTTTAATCCAGGACACACATTAATTACACAGGTTCTGTGGCTGATTAAGGTGGTAATTAAACTCACTTGGTGCCTTATCTGCATTAAATCAGCCTCAGAACCTGTGTAATTAATATGTGCCCTGGATTAAAGGGATGATGTGGCAACCCTAGGACTGACAGAGGAGGGGGGTGGATGACAGAGAGGAGGGGGCAGACAAAGGAGGGGGGCTGACATATAAGGGGGTGACAGAGAGAAGGGGGGCTCACAGAGGAGGGAGGGCTGACAGAGAGGAGAGGGGCTGACAGAGGAGGGGGTGTGACAGAGGGGGCTGACAGAGGAGGGGGGCCGACAGAGAGGAGGGGGAGCTGACAGAGGAGGGGGAGCTGACAGAGGAGGGGGAGCTGACAGAGGAGGGGGAGCTGACAGAGAAGGGGGGCTGACAGAGGAGGGGGGCTGACAGAGTGGAGGAGGGCTGACAGAGGAGGGGGGACTGACAGAGAGGAAGGGGGTGGCTGATAGAGGAAGGAGGCTGACAGAGAGGAAGGGGGTGGCTGACAGAGGAGGGGGGCTGACAGAGAGGAAGGGGATGGCTGACAGAGGAGGGGGGCTGACAGAGAGGAAGGGGGTGGCTGACAGTGGAGGGGGGCTGACAGAGAGGAAGGGGGTGGCTGACAGAGATGGGAGGCTGACAGAGAGGAGGGGGGTGGACAGAGAGGAGGGGGGCTGACAGAGAGGAGGGGGGCTGACAGAGAGGAGGGGGGCTGACAGAGAGGAGGGGGGCTGACAGAGAGGAGGGGGGCTGACAGAGAGGAAGGGGGCTGACAGAGAGGAAGGGGGCTGACAGAGAGGAAGGGGGCTGACAGAGAGGAGGGGGACTGACAGAGGAGGGGAGTGAATGACAGAGACGAGGGGCAGACAAAGGAGGGGGGCTGACAGATGAGGGGGTGACAGAGAGAAGGGGGCTGACAGAGGAGGGGGGCTGACAGAGGAGGGGGGCTGACAGAGGAGGAGGGCTGACAGAGGAGGGGGGTGACAGGGGGGGCTGACAGAGGAGGGGCGGCTGACAGAGAGAAGGGCTGACAGAGGAGGGGGGCTGACAGAGAGGAGGGGGGCTGACAAAGGAGGGGGGCCGGCAGAGACGAGGGGGGCTGACAGAGGAGGGGGGCTGACAGAGAAGGGGGACTGACAGAGTGGAGGAGGGCTGACAGAGGAGGGGGGGGGGCTGACAGAGAGGAAGGGGGTGGCTGACAGCGGAGGGGGGCTGACAGAGAGGAAGGGGGTGGCTGAAAGAGGAGGGGGGCTGACAGAGACGTAGGGGGTGGCCGACAGAGGAAGGGGCTGACAGAGAGGAGGGGGCCTGACAGAGGAGGGGGGCTGACAGAGAGGAGGGGGGCTGACAGAGAGGAGAAGGGCTGACAGAGGAGAAGGGCTGACAGAGAGGAGGGGGGGCTGACAGAGAGGAGGGGGGCTGACAGAGGAGGGGGGCTGAAAGAGAGGAGAAGGGCTGACAGAGGAGGGGGGGCTGACAGAGGAGGGGGGGCTGACAGAGGAGGGGGGCTGAAAGAGAGGAGAAGGGCTGACAGAGGAGGGGGGGCTGACAGAGGAGGGGGGCTGACAAAGGAGGGTGGCTTACAGAGAGGAGGGGGGCTGACAGAGAGGATGGGGGCTGACAGAGAGGAGGGGGTTGACAGAGAGGAGGGCTGACAGAGAGGAGGGGGGCTGACAGAGAGGAGGGGGGCTGACAGAGAGGAGGGGGGCTGACAGAGGAGGGGGGCTGACAGAGGAGAAGGGCTGACAGAGAGGAGGGGGGCCGACAGAGAGGAGGGGGCCGACAGAGAGGAGGGGGGCTGACAGAGAGGGGGGGCTGACAGAGAGGGGGGGCTGACAGAGAGGAGGGGGCAGGCAAAGGAGGGGGGCTGACAGATGAGGGGGTGACAGAGAGGAGGGGGGCTGACAGAGAGGAGGGGGGCTGACAAAGAGGAGGGGGGCTGACAGAGGAGGGGGGGGGTGACAGGGGGGCTGACAGAGGAGAGGAGGCTGACAGAGAGGAGAATGGCTGACAGAGGAGGGGGGCTGACAGAGAGGAGGGGGGCTGACAAAGGAGGGGGCCGACAGAGAGGAGGGGGGCTGCAGAGGAGGAGGGCTGAAAGAGAAGGGGGGACTGACAGAGTGGAGGAGGGCTGACAGAGGAGGGGGGGACTGACAGAGAGGAGGGGGACTGACAGAGAGGAAGGGGGTGGCTGACAGCGGAAGGGGGTGGCTGAAAGAGAGGAGGGGGCTGACAGAGAGGAGGGGGCCGACAGAGAGGAGGGGGCCGACAGAGAGGAGGGGGCTGACAGAGAGGATGGGGCCGACAGAGAGGAGGGGGCCGACAGAGAGGAGGGGGGCTGACAGAGAGGGGGGGCTGACAGAGAGGGGGGGCTGACAGAGGAGGGGGGCTGACAGAGAGGAGGGGGCAGACAAAGGAGGGGGGCTGACAGATGAGGGGGTGACAGAGAGGAGGGGGGCTGACAGAGAGGAGGGGGGCTGACAGAGGAGGGGGGTGACAGGGGGGCTGACAGAGGAGGGGAGGCTGACAGAGAGGAGAATGGCTGACAGAGGAGGGGGGCTGACAGAGAGGAGGGGGGCTGACAAAGGAGGGGGCCGACAGAGAGGAGGGGGGCTGACAGAGGAGGAGGGCTGAAAGAGAAGGGGGGACTGACAGAGTGGAGGAGGGCTGACAGAGGAGGGGGGGACTGACAGAGAGGAGGGGGACTGACAGAGAGGAAGGGGGTGGCTGACAGCGGAAGGGGGTGGCTGAAAGAAGAGGGGGGCTGACAGAGAGGAAGTGGGTGGCCGACAGAGGAGGGGGGCTGACAGAGAGCAGGGGGGCTGACAGAGGAGGGGGTGACAGGGGGGCTGACAGAGGAGAGGGGCTGACAGAGAGGAGGGGGGCTGACAGAGAGGAGAAGGGCTGACAGAGGAGAAGGGCTGACAGAGAGGAGGGGGGGCTGACAGAGAGGAGGGGGGCCGACAGAGAGGAGGGGGGCTGACAGAGAGGGGGCTGACAGAGGAGGGGGGTGACAGGGGGGTTGACAGAGGAGGGGGGCTGACAGGGAGGAGGGGGCTGACAAAGAGGAGGGGGGCTGACAGAGAGGAGGGGGGCTGACAAAGAGGAGGGGGGCCGACAGAGGAGGGGGGCTGACAAAGGAGGGGGGCTGACAGAGAGGAGGGGGGCTGACAGAGAGGAGGGGGGCTGACAGAGAGGAGGGGGCTGACAGAGGAGAAGAGCTGACAGAGGAGGGGGGCTGACAGAGAGGAAGGGGGCTGACAAAGGAGGGGGGCCGACAGAGAGGAGGGGGGCTGACAGAGGAGGAGGGCTGACAGAGAAGGGGGGACTGACAGAGAAGGGGGGACTGACAGAGGAGGAGGGACTGACAGAGGAGGAGGGGGACTGACAGAGGAGAAGGGCTGACAGAAGAGGGGGCTGACAGAGGAGGGGGGCTGACAGAAAGGAGGGGGGCTGACAAAGGAGGGGGGCCGACAGAGAGGAGGGGGGCTGACGGAGGAGGGGGGTCTGACAGAGGAGGGGGGCTGACAGAGGAGGGGGGCTGACAGAGAGGAGGGGGGCTGACAGAGAGGAGGGGGCAGACAAAGGAGGGGGGCTGACACAGAGGAGGGGGCTGACAGAGAGGATGGGGGCTGACAGAGGAGGGGGGGTGACAGGGGGGCTGACAGAGGAGGGGAGGCTGACAGAGAGGAGAAGGGCTGACAGAGGAGAAGGGCTGACAGAGGAGGGGGGCTGACAGAGAGGAAGGGGAGAGGAAGGGGGTGGCTGACAGAGAGGAAGGGGGTGGCTGAAAGAGGAGGGGGGGCTGACAGAGGAGGGGGCTGACAGAGGAGGGGGTGACAAGGGGGCTGACAGAGAGGAGGGGGGCTGACAGAGAGGCGAAGGGCTGACAGAGGAGGGGGGCTGACAGAGGAGGGGGGCTGACAAAGGAGGGGGCCGACAGAGAGGAGGGGGACTGACAGAGGAGGGGGGCTGACAGAGGAGGGGGGCTGACAGAGGAGGGGGGTGACAGGGGGACTGACAGAGAGGAGGGGGGCTGACAGAGGGGAGAAGGGCTGACAGAGGAGGGGGGCTGACAGAGGAGGGGGGCTGACAGAGAGGGGGCTGACAGAGGAGGGGGGCTGACAGAGGAGGGGGGCTGACAGAGAGGAGGGGGCAGACAAAGGAGGCGGCTGACAGATGAGGGGGGGTGACAGAGAGAAGGGGGGCTGACAGAGGAGGGGGGGACTGACAGAGAGGAGGGGGACTGACAGAGAGGAAGGGCGTGGCTGACAGCGGAGGGGGGCTGACAGAGAGGAAGGGGGTGGCTGACAGAGGAGGGGGGCTGACAGAGAGGAAGGGGGTGGACGACAGAGGAGGGGGGCTGACAGAGAGGTGGGGGGCTAACAGAGGAGGGGGTGACAGGGGGGGCTGACAGAGGAGGGGGGCTGACAGATGAGGGGGGGTGACAGAGAGAAGTGGGGCTGACAGAGGAGGGGGGCTGACAGAGAGGAGGGGGGCTAACAGAGAAGGGGGGGTGACAGGGGGGGCTGACAGAGAGGAGGGGGGCTGACAAAGGAGGGGGGCTGACAAAGGAGGGGGGCCGACAGAGAGGAGGGGGGCTGACATAGGAGGGGGGCTGACATAGGAGGGGGGACTGACAGAGTGGAGGAGGGCTGACAGAGGAGGGGGGACTGACAGAGAGGAGGGGGACTGACAGAGAGGAAGGGGGTGGCTGTCAGCGGAGGGGGGCTGACAGAGAGGAAGGGGGTGGCTGAAAGAGGAGGGGGGCTGACAGAGAGGAAGGGGGTGGCCGACAGAAGAGGGGGGCTGACACAGAGGAGGGGGGCTAACAGAGGAGGGGGGTGACAGGGGGGGCTGACAGAGGAGGGGGGCTGACAGAGAGGAGAAGGGCTGACAGAGGAGGGGTGGCTGACAGAGGAGGGGTGGCTGACAGAGGAAGGGGGCTGACAGAGAGGAGGGGGGCTGACAGAGAGGAGGGGGGCCGACAGAGAGGGGGGCTGACAGAGGAGGGGGTGACAGGGGGGGCTGACAGAGGAGGGGGGCTGACAGAGAGGAGGGGGGCTGACAGAGAGGAGGGGGGCTAACAGAGGAGGGGGGTGACAGGGGGGCTGACAGAGAGGAGAAGGGCTGACAGAGAGGAGGGGGACTGACAGAGAGGAGGGGGGCTGACAGAGAGGAGGGGGGCTGACAAAGGAGGGGGGCCGACAGAGAGGAGGGGGGCTGACAGAGAAAGGGGCTGAAAGAGGGGGGGCTGACAGAGGAGGGGGGTGACAGGGGGGGCTGACAGAGAGGAGGGGGGCTGACAGAGAGGAGGGGGCTTACAGAGAGGAGGGGGGCTGACAAAGGAGGGGGCCGACAGAGAGGAGGGGGAGCTGACAGAGGTGGGGGGCTAACAAAGAGGAGGGGGCTGACTTGGTGCTGGGGGAAGAGAGCGCACAGTGAGCTGCAGCATTCAGGATTCAGCGAGGGTAAGGGGGACCGGACTGAGACCAACTCACCACTGTCACCATTCACCAGTGGCAGTGAAGCTGCCAAAAATCATTAGCCCTGCTGGAGCAGGGGAAGCGTGCTGCTGTCGGGAGAGAGCGCATTCAGGGCAAGGTACTCAAGGTACACACGAACCGGACTCCGTCGGATAATTCGATCGTGTGTGGGCTCCAGTGGACTTTTTGCCCCAAAAGTTCACTTGTCTGTATGCTAGTCCGACAGACAAAAGCCGACGCTAGGGCAGTGTCAGGTCACCTGGGACCAGGTGACTGATGCACTCTGTAGGAGTCGGAAGTGCACCGCTAAGGTAGTGGACCCTAGGACTGACTGCTGCGAATTGAACCCTGGAAGATTCAGGAAGCAGGTCTACAGGATAACTAACATGGATCCCAGTGGGAGCTAGAGCATAGATTCCCCAGGGCACGGAGTCTAAGAGCCAGCGGATGTTCACCAGAGCCTCTAGTGGTGAGGATGGACTGCGCTGCAGTCTGGCTCCAGGCCTCACAGCTCACGCTCACCGTAGACTACAGGAGAAGAGGAAGGAGGCAGCAGGCTGGAACGACAGGGAAGTAAGGGGTAAGCCAAAGGTCAGGGCGACTAGTGGACAAGGATAAACATAACACGCCAAAGGTCAGGGTAACAGGGAGAGTCGAGAACAGGCCAAAGAACAGGCACAAAGCCTGAGGTGATGCTATGCTTAGAGGAGATGTTATAAAACCAGTCAGGTGAGAGGCAGCTGGTCTCTAGAGATGAACACATGGAGACAGGTAAGCTGACAGAGAAAACTATTGCATAACCATGACAGTACCCCCCTCTTATGAGGCCTCCCCCTCCCCCGCCTGGGCCCTGGCTTAAAGGGAAACTCCAGATGAAACCTCCTCAACAGACGAGGCGCAAAGATCTCAGATGCAGTGATCCAAGACCTCTCCTCAGGACCAAACCCTTCCTAATGTACGAGGTACTGAAGAATGCCTCTACGGCGCCGGGAGTCGAGAACTTGACTAACCTCCTACTTAAGATTATCCTCAGAGACCGAAACCGAGGTAGGGAGAGGACGAGAGGACTTATTGAGGGCTAAAGGCTTCTTAGGAATGGGTAAAGGCACAAGAAGACCATCAGGAGTCTGAGCAGGGTCCCCCAGACCCTTAAAGATGAGCTTGACATCCAACACAGGATCATCAGACTGGGCAGAAGTCAGTGGATCCCTGAAACCAGGTTGGTTAGAAAGTGATGTGTCACAGAAGTCAAGCTGGATAGCTTCACTGGGCATAGGCTGAACTGGGGCAGAGGCAGACTGAACAGCATTGCCAAGTGCAGCGACCACCAGAATCGCATTACAGGGCGTAGCGACTGTGGAACTGGTAGACGAGTCAGCCTAAGTGTGCGTCCAAGGGGGTCCAGGAACAGGCAAAGGTAAATGACCATGCAAACTGGAGTGAATGATCGGCTCAAGTTCACAGGTGGGCTCCTCATCGAGAGTGCCACATGACCCAGAGTGCCTCAGCCCGACTATTGCAGGAGACATTCCAGAAATCGCTATATGCAGCGGGAAGAACAGAAGATACGGGGATGGTGGCAACAGGAATTTTCTCTTTTGGGGTAACCTTGAGTAGGCAGGAAGAGGAACAGGAGGAACCCCAAGCCAGGATCCGTCCAGCAGTCCAGTCAATGTGTGGAGAATGGAACCGTAACCAAGGAAGACCTAATATGATAGGAGATGAAGCCTTAGGTAAGACAAGGAAGGATATCCACTCCTGGTGGAGTGTCCCTACCGACATCTTAACAGGGAGGGTCTGGAAGCGGATAGGACCCCCTGGGAGAACAGTGCCATCAATCGCCAAGACCACCAATGGCGTTGAAAGGGCAAAAGGGTAAGTCTCATGGAAGATGCAGTTTCCCAATCCATGAAATTGCCAGCGGCTCCGGAATCCAGATGTGCCAAGACCGAACGAGAGGAAGCGCCGACATGAAGGAACACAGAAAGAAGAAGACGATAAGGTAAAGGTGATACTTCAGGGTCTAACACTCCACCTTCCTGATGTATTAGCCCAGATCGTTTTTCCAGACGAAGAGAACAAGTGTCACGAAAATTACCTTTGGCCCCACAATAGAGGCACAGGCCCAGAGTTCTGCGCCTAGCGCGTTCTTCAGGAGACAACTTGGTCCAGCCCAGGTGCATAGGTTCCTCAGCAGGCAGGGGGTGCTCCTCGGATCGAAGAGAAGGGACTGGGAGCTCAAGCTGCCTAAGGAACGGGGAGTGCTGGCGTCTTTTTTCCAGGGCCCTCTCCTAAAAGCGAATATCAATCTGGTTACACAAGGTGATGACACCGTCCAGATCAGCAGGAAGGGATCTTCCTGCTAATTCATCCTCCACTCTGTCAGAGAGGCCATGTAAAAAGGTTGCAACTAGGGTCTCATTATTCCAGCTCAATTCAGCTGTGAGGATATGGAACTGAAGAGCATACTGTCCCACAGAAGCGGACTCTTGACGAAGACGTAAAAGAGCGCTAGCCGCTGAGGAGACACGACCCGGTTCCTCGAAGATATTCCAAAAAGGTTTCAAGAAATCATACAGGCTAGAAACCACTGGATCATTCAGTTCCCACAGAGGGGCAGCCCAAGCTAGCGCCTCGCCGGACAGGAGGGATATAATATAGGCTACTTTCGCCCGATCGGACAGGAAGTTTTGGGGCTGAAGTTTAAAATGAATTGTGCACTGGCTAAGGAACCCCCTGCAAGCCTTGGAGTCCCCAGAGAAACGGGCCAGAGCTGCCAGTTGTAATGAATGTGTGGCTGCGACTGGTGCGATAGGTGCAGCAGCAGATAGCGGTTGAGGTTGTTGAACCAGGGGTCCTAATGAGGCATGAACCTGTTCAAAAAGGGATGCCAAATCCTGAAGAAATTGCATCACTTGGGTCTGATGCGATTCCTGGGTCTCAAGTCTGCGAACTAAGCCCTGCAACTGATCATCTGCGGGTAGCGGCACATCAGCCGGGTTCATGGCTGATCAAACTGTCAGGTCACCTGGGACCAGGTGACAGATGCACTCTGTAGGAGTCGGAAGTGCACCGCTAAGGTAGTGGACCCTAGGACTGACTGCTGCGGATTGAACCCTGGAAGGTTCAGGAAGCAGGTCTACAGGTTAACTAACAACGATCCCAGTGGGAGCTAGAGCATAGATTCCCCAGGGCGCGGAGTCTAAGAGCCAGCGGGTGTTCACCAGAGCCTCTAGTGGTGAGGATGGACTGTGCTGCAGTCTGGCTCCAGGTCGCGGCCCCCAGGGTCTTACAGCTCATGCTCACCGTACACTACAGGAGAAGAGGAAGGAGGCAGCAGGCCGGAACGACAGGGAAGTAAGGGGTAAGCCAAAGGTCAGGGCGACTAGCAGACAAGGATAAACATAACACGACAAAGGTCAGGGTAACAAGCAGACAGGGAGAGTCGAGAACAGGCCAAAGTCGGTAACAGGAATCAGACGTAGGAAACATAGCAAGTACACACGGAGGCTAACACACAATGGTTGATCAGCACTGCTGGCTTGCAGTGCACAGGTTAATATAGGGTTCCCTGATAGGGCCTGGTGTGGGGCCATGCTTAGAGGAAAGGTTATAAAACCAATCAGGTGAGAGGCAGCTGGTCTCTAGAGATGAACACATGAAGACAGGTAAGCTGACAGAGAAAACTATTGCATAACCATGACAGGCAGCTATTGGCTACTGGCTGTGAACTTCCTTATATTATTCCGGCCGTCGGACTTTGGTTGATCGTGTGTAGGCAAGTCCGTTCATTCGAAAGTCCGTCGTAAAGTCCGTCAAAGTCCACCGGACCTAGTCCATCGAAAAGTCCGCCCGTGTGTACGCGGCATATGAGTTGGGTATACAGCTCCATGATAAGTGCCTTGGATAACCAACACTTCTGCAGGGTAACAGCATCCATGAATTTATTCTGCAACGTGTGCTCCTTAAAGCTCCTTTCCTTCAAAAGAACCACTTGACCTCCTCTTCTGCATTACTTTTGTACCACCACCCCCTCCCTTTAGAATGTAAGCTCTACGAGCAGGGCCCTCCTGTACCTTTTGTATTGAACTGTACTGTAATTGTGTTGTCCCCCTTATACATTGTAAAGCGCTGAGTAAACTGTTGGCGCTATATAAATCTCGTATAATAATAATAATAATAATACTTTAAATTTCAGAAGACTGGATTTAAAGGGCTCCATTCTTTTTGCTATGCTGTCTGCCAGCCTCCAGAGAAAACTCCTGAGTAGAATGTAGTTGACACCTGCTCCATCTTGCACTTTCCCGCCTATTTTTTTTAACCAATCACTGGGGGATCTGACCATTGCCATAGTTATCGCATAGTTATCGCAAGCTTGGACCAGTACGTAATTAGCGCATGCATTTATTTTTTTCCTTTTGTGAATTGAATTTATTGCCTTTTTACACGGCATTTAAAGCGTTTTTCGTGTTTGCGCTAAATAGCGCATACAAGCAATAGTCAATTTACGTTTACATTATCGCATGCATTAAGTGGTCACGCGACTGTCATAACCCATGAGATAACCTTTTGTAAAATGTAGAAGGGTTGGAACCCCTTTCCTTATTGGTGAGATACACCCTCTCTATACAGTATGCGGGGACTCTCCTGTACCTTACAGTTGGATACATGAGGTCCCCGTACCGCTGGTTCGCACTCAATTGATTTTGGGGAACCAACTGCTAGAGAAGGAGGCAGTATACCGACCACCTTTCTACCGGAGGACCTCTCCTTGCTGACTGGCTGCTATTCATTCCCACCTGTCTATGGTTAACTGTGGCAACTACTCTCCAGCTCTGACTCTCCTACCCTTTGTGACGGCCTTACTCTTGTACCCCATGTGTGCTTTACAGGCCCTGTTCTTCTGATACACTAAGTACAACTATGTACCCCTTTCAATGACTTCATACCAGGCTTGAAACAATTGATTGAACTTTACTGAGCATTCAGCAGCACAGTTCAACAGTACACAGTACATAAAACAGTGTCTAGCCCTAACTATCTAATGCAGGCTGCCCAGGTTCATATCTTTCAGAGAAGTCAATGTCCATTCAGCAAAAGTCCATTTCTGGTAGACTCCTGCTTCCAGGGAGAAACACAGATGGGTGACCCAGGAGGGGTCGCATGCTCCAGTAGGACTACATGATGCAGCATACCTTCCTCTGTAAATCCCATGTGGAAGAGAGAGCCTCTGAGCCTTCCTCTTGTTTACTGCATGTGGCTTACAGCAGGGGGCAGGACCCAGAAAGCCTGGGAAAGAGTCTAGACACAGTTAACCCCTTCCCATCCTGAGCAGCCTGAACTTACTACATAGCTGCACAGTGCAATTAACACAATAGCAGAAATACATTCAATGAAATATGTCCCAGTGTCCTTTGTCACCGGTGAGGGAAAACCACAAATTGGGGATAAAAACAAGAACTGAGGGAAAGTCATTCAGAGACACATGTTTTGGTGTAAACTGTCTTGGGGTTCATTCACATGGGTGCAAAAACCCTTACAACTGTCAAGCAACGCTAATCCATAAGTGGATGTAAGTACATGCTTGGATGTATGTAAAGATCTGTACAGTCCCTGCACCTGTCAGACTCTCATTGATATTTAACAGGCTTTTGGGCACAGCTTTACTCTACTATGGGTGCATAAACAAACACCTCTTCGCAGATGTACAGACCCATGCATATGTGTGAATGAGGCCCTAGAGAACTTCCCTCACATTGCAGAGATTTCTCTTTCGCACTGCCTGAAATGTCTAGAGGACACCATGAATAGGGATGAGCTTCGAGTTTGAGTCGAACTCATGTTCGACTCGAACATTGGCTGTTCGCAAGTTCGCCGAACAGCGAACAATTTGGGGTGTTCGCGGCAAATTCGAATGCCGCGGAACACCCTTTAAAAGTCTATGGGAGAAATCAAAAGTGCTAATTTTAAAGGCTTATATGCAAGTTATTGTCATAAAAAGTGTTTGGGGACCTGGGTCCTGCCCCAGGGGACATGTATCAATGCAAAAAAAAGTTTTAAAAACGGCCATTTTTCAGGAGCAGTGATTTTAATAATGCTTAAAGTCAAACAATAAAAGTGTAATATCCCTTTAAATTTCGTAGCTGGGGGGTGTCTATAGTATGCCTGTAAAGGGGCGCATGTTTCCCGTGTTTAGAACAGTCTGACAGCAAAATGACATTTCGAAGGAAAAAACCCATTTAAAACTACCCGCTGCTATTGCATTGCCGACAATACACATAAAAGTTCATTGATTAAAAACGGCATGGGAATTCCCCACAGGGAAACCCCGAACCAAAATTTAAAAAAAAAATGATGTGGGAGTCCCCCTAAATTCCATACCAGGCCCTTCAGGTCTGGTATGGATATTAAGGGGAACCCCGGCCAAAATTTTAAAAAAAATGACGTGGGGTTCCCCCTAAATTCCATACCAGACCCTTCAGGTTACCATTTCACACAGGGGGGGGCGGGATCTGGGGGTCCCCTTGTTAAAGGGGTCTTCCAGATTCCGATAAGCTCCCCGCAGACCCCCACAACCACCGGCCAGGGTTGTGGGGATGAGGCCCTTGTCCTCATCAACATGGGGACAAGGTGTTTTGGGGCGCTACCCCAAAGCAACCTCCCAATGTTGAAGGCATGTGGCCTGGTACGGTTCAGGAGGGGGGGGCACACTCTCGCCCCCCCTCTTTTCCTGCGGCCTGCCAGGTTCCGTGCTCGGATAAGGGTCTGGTATGGATTCTTGGGGGGACCCCACGCCGTTTTTCTTTTTTTTTTTGTCGCGGGGTTCCCCTTAAAATCCATACCAGACCTGGAGGGTCTGGTATGGAATTTAGGGGGAACCCCACGTCATTTTTTTTTTCATTTTTGGCCGGGGTTCCCCTTAATATCCATACCAGACCTGAAGGGCCTGGTATGGAATTTAGGGGGACTCCCACGTCATTTTTTTTTTTAAATTTTGGTTCGGGGTTTCCCTGTGGGGAATTCCCATGCCGTTTTTATCAATGAACTTCTACTTCGAAATGTCATCTTGCTGTCAGACTGTTCTAAGCATTGGAAACATGCGCCCCTTTACAGGCATACCATAGACACCCCCCAGCTACGAAATTTAAAGGGATATTACACTTTTATTGTTTGACTTTAAGCATTATTAAAATCACTGCTCCTGAAAAACGGCCGTTTTTAAAACTTTTTTTTGCATTGATCCATGTCCCCTGGGGCAGGACCCAGGTCACCAAACACTTTTTATGACAATAACTTGCCTATAAGCCTTTAAAATTAGCACTTTTGATTATTCATGTTCGTGTTCCATAGATGGTGTTCGCGTGTTCGAACAAACTTTTTTCCTGTTCACATGTTCTGGTGCGAACCGAACAGGGGGTGTTCGGCTCATCCCTAACCATGAATATATCAATTTGATCGAATGGAGAATCTGCCTCTCATGCATCCCAATAGTGGCAGCTTACAGCAGCCTATGTTCTGTGCACCTGTTCTGACCCAGGCCTTTTAAATAAAAGCACCACTGTACCTGTTATCATTACATGGTGGTCAGAGATCATCAGGTTAAACCACCTGATGGAGTTTCATATTACTTTTTGGTGAGAGATTCTTGCTTGAGTTCCTGGATCTGCATCCCCGCTATGGCTATGATGAGGGTTTCTCTTTATCTCTGTTGGATTTTTTATTCTACATTAAGGGATTAGGAAAATGAGATGCTAGAACATTCAAAGATGGGTGGAAATGCCCCAAACCTCCCAATGGACAGAAACACAGTTACAAACTTTTGTTCATGCCAACCGGATTTTGCATTCCCATATAAGTCTGCTTGAAGTAGGTTAAATGCAGGTCAGAATGAGATCAATTAGAGGTCAAACACACCTGTCCATGAATTCTGAATGATCTCATAAGTGTCTAAAAACTGATGTCAAACTGATGTCGTTGACACAGGCCCTTAAGCTCATTTGGCTGTACTTCTCCTGTGGATCACAGGAGTGCAGTTCGTTCTGTACTTCTGTGACCCATTTTCAGCAGACGGCAGGCTGAAGCCCGCTGATGTCACAGAGCCAGTCCAGGCTCAGGAAAGATCCCAACCATATGGTCGGGATCCTCCTGCATGCCTGGACTGGCACTCGGCTCAGGCTCTCAGTGAACCGCTGAGACCCTGAGATGGCCGATCCCACCCCCTCCACAGAACAGCACTCCAGCGTGCGCAGGGGGGGGTAGGGGGCAGACAGCGGTGGCTGACAGTGACCAGCCCTCTGCTCAGGAAGATCTGAGAACCAAGCGATCGGCGGTGTTTGATTGCTCAATTCTCAGTGTTTGACAGTGTAGCGCACTGCTCCTGTTGATCAGGCCCTTGCATGTAAATTTAGTGGGTATCTGTTCTGTACATAGTTCAGATTCAATGATATGACTAAATTAGCTTCTGTTCCAGCATTGGCTGTGTTGCGTGCAGTTCAACACTGTCGGCTGTAGGTGTCGTTGTCACCACAGGCCAGTAATGGAAGGGCAACAGGCTAAGGTATATTGAGTATCCTTCTTTCCCAGAAACAGCCCAGTGGAAGTGGTTCACCGCTGTGCATTCTGGGAAAGGATACTGGGGCCTACTGGTTCAGAGGTGGTCCTGTGCTGTCTGTCCTGCGGGAAGAAGCCGAGCAATTGAAAGATCCGGGGGAGGACTCATCTTGAAGAGGACTGAGCAAAAGGCTGATATCTCAAGAGGAGCCTGGTGACTCAATTGGAGGATGCATCCTAACCAAATCTACCTCACGGTACTGCCGGGTCGGCTTAAAGGTTCTGGTACTGTGTTGCTGTGTTCGTTCAACTAATACTAAATCCTGTGGAGAAGGATCGTTCAACTAATACTAAATCCTGCGGCAGAGGATTGTTCAATCATTATTGTTCCTATCAAGTCTGTGGCAAAGACTGTTGTCCGTGCATCATTCCGGCTGCTAGGTCAGTGAGAGAGGCCTATCCGGGTGAGCAAGATCCGTTGACTGAAGGAGTACTTGTCTATGGGATCTAAACGTTCCTCAGTGATCTGCACAAGGTATCTGAACTTTCCCTTAAACCCTCCATCCCTCTACTGCTCAAGTTGTTGGAAAAAAAGAACTAAATGACTTCTGCATATATAGATGGGCGCAAGGCCCAATATAGACTCTAAGTTTCTAGTGTGGTTAACTGTGAGTAAGGGGTAGCGGCAAAGACCCAAAATAATAACCAGCAGATCCTTCGGGGGTTAGAGCTACAACAGTTTTTGACAATTCCTTTATTAGAAAATAAAAAAACAGTGTCCCCCGATGTAAATACATCGTCAATCACACTGGATGAGGGCATGTGGCTTGGTATGGTTCAGGAGGGGGGGGGCACGCACGCTCGCTTGTCCGTCCCCCCCTTTCCTGACCTGCCAGGCTGCATGCTCGGATAAGGGTCTGGTATGAATTTTGGGGGGGGCCCACGTAGGTTTTTTACCGACAATTATTTCTTTTTTTTACTCAGCTGTTAGCAGGGAATTGACATTGACAGCTGATGAATCATCGGTTGTTAAGGACACCGCGGCCGGCTTCCTGGCCTGCTCCTTAACAACCAGCTTTTACTGCGCCCTGATTGGGCTTTGCCCAATCAGGGCGCAGAATGCACAGTGCAGTGCATTGCAGGGCGTTCAGCGGGGCAAACACCCGCCGGACATGAACAGCCAATGTTTGGCCCGAACTGATGCTCAGGCTGAACCGTTCGCCCAACTCTACCTGTTACATGTTTTTTTAAAACCCCTGTAAAGTGTCCCTTTTGCTTTACAGCTTGGCCTGCAGGTATATGAGAAAAAAAACTATAAAATAAATAGTAAAATGAAAAAAAGGATTGTATATACTATACTGTATACTGCTATCATTATAGATATTACCCCTATACATGAATACTATACTGATTGCTATAATGGGCCTTCAATTTAAAGTATAGTGGCATGGCTTTTTAACAAAAAAAGCACAAGGAGCAAGGTTCAAATTGCAGAACTTACAGCAAGCAATCAGAATTCTTTCTCATAATTTTACCTCCAGTAACGTGAATGCTTACTGTTTTGCTGTAGATCTTCCACTCTGCAGATTGTACCTTGCCTTGTTTACCGAATAAGGCCCCTTTCACACTAACGGACCAATCACTAAAAAAACCGACAGGTGGACCCGATTGGACCATTCAGTGTTCTCTATGGAGCGTTGGATATCAGCAGACATGTGTCCGCTGACACTCACCAACATCTGATCCAATCCTGTCTGCTAAAAACAAACGAATGGGATCAGTTCGCCATCAATCCGTCAGATCGGATGAAAGTCAGATGGAAATGGACAGGTGGTCTGTTTCCATCCGACAGCCGATAGAGGACAGCGGGCTGTGTCCGTGTCCGCTCTGCCTCAGCGGAGTGCCTGCTTAGCGTCGATCAGCAGAGAAATCCCCTGCTGAGCGGGTGGCTCCACTGGCCGACTCTGCCAGTGTGAAAGGCACCTTAGTCTTGAAACGTCTAAATTCTCTAAAAATCTGTAAATGTGTTAATTAAGTGCAACCAAAAGAAACCCAAAAAACAAACAAAATATTGTATACCTCTAAAGTGTGCTATCTTTGTTTCACTGGCGTGCACATGGCACATTGGACTTTAATATTGGGCAGCACAGTGGCTTAGTGGTTAGTACTTCAGCTTTGCAGAACAGGGATCCCCAATTTTAACCCTGTTTAGAACATTATCTGCATGGGATTTGCATGTTCTCCCTGTGCTTATGTGAGTCTACTCTGGTGTCTTCTCACACGCTAAAGACAGTCTTGTAGGGTATTTGTCTAAACTGGTCCTAATATGTGTGTAGGCATCCACTGCCCTCTAATGTCATCTGCTAGTATCACACTGTAATGTATAATTATGTATGTCACTTTCTGACTTGGGGGTTGTTGGGAAAGATCCTGAAAGGAGGAAAGAGAGAAGGTCTCTGCCACATGTTTTGTCTATGCTACAAATACCAGATCAGAAAACATGATTATGCAAGTATTTCTATGTTCTAATAGTTTAACTGCAGCTGTCCATAGCTTCTTGAGTGTATTGCGGAATCCTTGTGACAAACAGATTATCTCTGTCCTATTACTATTTTACATACACAGTGCCAGATACTGTAACTGGGACTGCGTTCTTGGCTGGTTGGGAAACAGATGGAGGGTCTCCTCATCTCTACAAATCTTGTCTTCAGGTCTCTGACACAAAGACAGATGCTGCATCATCCTCAGGGGTCCCTGCAATGGGGCTTTGCCGCAACATTTATTTGGAGGAACTCAATAAATAACTTTAAAAACTCTGGCATATGTACACAATTCCACCAGGACTCCCATCGATCCCTTTTCTGATAATCGTGGATGTATGTACTGTTGTTAATCTCTTCTTATATAAAGCTTGTATTTTTACTATAGTGGTGTGCATGCATAAAGGAAGGTGGGACTTTGAATTGAAGCGGTTGAAGTGCGGAGGTGATGTTATATATATAAAGTTTTATTTGTATAGAATTAATTAATTACATTGTTACATGTATGCACAAGATGTAGACACGGTAATACAAAGGTATAAAACATATAACTGAATAAGACACATTCAAGACAATCAAGTAGGTAGTATGCGACAGCAAAACGGCCTAAACAAGCCAAACATGGACATGGACATATGGACATATTGGGTGTATTTACATATCACCCAATTCACCACTTCACCTCACACATATTCCAATTGTTTTTTTCACACTTTCATTACTTTGTCAGCACCCTGGCACATGGAAACCCTCACAGGCACCCCTACATCTCCCCAAGCCAGTTGTGTATTACTACGCCGCCTCAGCTCCCGTGGTGTGGTCCATGCTCCCGATTCGCCATGTCTCGCTCGCCCCACGCAACACTTACTACCGGGGTTGGTGAGTGTACTGGGTTAAATCTTTCAAATTTAATTAATAGCTTTCACCTTCAAACAAAGTGTGGTTTACCTAATTACTATATTTACAGGGATCTGTCTCATCCGCTCCTGACGAGTGGAAACGAATCCACGAAACGCGTAGAGCTACATGATGCTAGAGACACATTCACTATGGCCCATGATGTTACCTTTATGAACCAAGCTATCTTAGATTTCTATCATGTGATCATTTGCACAGGTGCCGGGCATGCTGTGTTTGGCTTGTTTAGGCCGTTTTGCTGTCGCATACTACCTATTTGATTGTCTTGAATTTGTCTTATTCAGTTATATGTTTTATACCTTTGTATTACCGTGTCTACATCTTGTGCATACATGTAACAATGTAATTTGATAATTTTATACAAATAAAACTTTATATATATACCATCACCTCCGCACTTCAACCGCTTCAATTCAAAGTCCCACCTTCCTTTTTTATGCATCCAAATATAGGGATGGAGGCACGCATCTGTGCCTCATATAAAGTCCCACATTCCCCCTTTTTTCTCCTTTCTATAGTGGTGTGCATTTAGATCTTATAGTGGTTGTAAACCCTAGGAAAAAAAAAACCTGCAAGATAAAGGCATACTGAGCTAGTATGCACAGCATACTAGCTCATGACTGCTGAGGCACAATGGGCTTAGGTCCCACTTAACGTAACACCAAGGGATAAAATCCCCCACCACCCTTGCCCTTCACTCCATTAAATAAGACACTTACAACCATTAGGTTGGAAAGGGCAAGGCCACAGCTTTATTAAATTCCAACACATAACATGTGAACATATTTAACCAGTACCAGTCAGTCGTACTGTGAGCACTTAACCAAAAGAGGGAAGTGGTGAACATATTTAACCAGTACCAGTCACAGTCGTACTGTGAGCACTTAACCAAAAGAGGGAAGTGGGGCCTGTCCTTACCATAAGTGCTGGACAGACAGCCTATTTCCAATTTTCCATCAAGGGCATAGCCCATTACAGCAACTTTAACTGCTGGCAAGGTCAAGAAAACCGCCAAACGCCCGTCAGTTAATAACTGACGAGCGCCCCACCGCAGCCAGCACCTGTTCCACACCTCGCTGCAGGCCAAGGTTAAATATATATCCAACCCAATGTAATTAAAGTGATCACCATCGGGTCTCAACAGATCATCATTATTACCCTCCAGGTCCTTGTGACTGATGACGAACCCCCCTATTTCCCGAACAAACTTGGCGACCTGAGCGTTCACTTTCTGATGGAAGCGTTCTAGCTGGGGGGGCCGGGTAATTCCCTTGCCCACAGCAGGCGAGGCACAATTTCCGACCAGATGGGCACCAAATTGGTGTAAGCTGCATAGCCTTGAGCAATGTCCCGCTTAATGTCAGAGATCAAGTCACAGAACGTGTATAACCCACATAATTCCCCCCAGCGTGAAGAATCAAGATGATGGGGCCAGACACATGGGACCAAATGCGTAAACCCTCTGGAAGGATCAGAGGCCAGCGTAAACTGTGAAGCCCAAGCCAGCAGAGTCGGTCGAGATCATAGGTAAAACCCCAATTCTTCCCGTAGCTCCGAACCTCTGCCCGACGCGCGGCCCAGTAAATGAAGGAATCTCCCACGATCCAAAAGAGCAGGGTCTCAAATGGGGAAACAAATGTACGGTAACAGGGAAAGGATACCAGAGAGAATAGGGAGGGAAACTGGACGCCAGGAATCAGGGGAATAAGCAGCACACCTCCAACCCCGCAGGACCCGACGGGTTGGAAACGCTTTTGTGATGTCCTCCCACCCAAGGAGCTGAAACCAAAAAGGACAAAGAAGGAATGGCCAACGAAACAGTGGCAACCTGAAGAACCTCTTGTAGTAAATAAACAAGGTAAGAAATAAAGCCACGCGTATTACCTTTTTTGTGAAGACGAGATGGAAAAAATAAAACTGACCGCCCAATGCCAGGACCCAGTTGTCCCACACGCGGCAGTACAACGCCCACGTCCGAAGGGAAGGCGACACCCAGAGGACTGGCAAACCTCGAAAATGAGGTTCCACAAGTAGGCCGGACAGGGGAGGCCCTCCGGGGCAGCTGACGGGGCTAAGGTGCGGAAATGATGGAGCTGTGAACGAGAGGGAGCATCAGCAATATCATTAGCAGTTCCAGGGACATGCCTAGCTCTAAAGCAAACGTTAAACTGCAGGCACTTTAAAACCAAAAAACGCAGCAACGACATGACCAGAGGGGATCTGGCAGACTGTTGATTGACCACCTGCACTACGCTCATGTTATCGGACCAGAAAAACCCACCTATCGATTGCGCAATCGCTCGCCCCACAGCTCAGTGGTGACAATAATCGGAAAGCACTCCAGCCGTGTGAGGTTGCGCAAAAAATCCATGCGGGCCCATGAGGCCGGCCAACATTCAGCAGACCACTCCCCTTGGAAAAAACACCGAAACCACAGAAGTCTGCCGCATCAGTGTATAGCTCCAGCTGTGAGTTCATTACCTCCTCCAGCAACCAACATGACTGGCCGTTGTAGGACTGGAGGAAGGACAGCCACATCCCCAAGTCATGGGCTTGGTGATACGGATATAATGGTGGGGGGCAGCCACCCCCTTTGTGGCCCATGCCAGATGTCTACAGAAAGCCCATCCCATGCGGGTGACGCGGCAGGTAAAGAGCAATTGACCCAGCAAAGACTGAAGTTGTTTCAACTGCAGAAATTTTTTTTTTTTTTTTCTCTTTCCCTATTGCCAAGCGAACCAGGGAGAGTAGCCTGGCCAGCTGAAAACCATCTCCACGGTGTCGATTACAATACCTAACCAGGGAAGCATCTCTGAGATGATCACTGGGGTCTTCCGGTTTAGAAATGTCAAGCTTGGCCCCCGGCCGGGAAAGAGCATAAGCAATAACCACAGGCTACCATCCTGGCAATCCAAGCAGAACTCCTTCCTTGATGCCTCTTTTTGGCAAAACTGCGTGTCATAGTGGAACACTGGTCCCCGTATGCCTTGTAGGCACCCCAAATGTGAGATCAAGATAACAAAAATGATGTACCAACTCTGGAAAACGCTCGCAAAGCACTCCGGCGTATGCACGGAACCCTGGCAGCCAGTTCCTGAATGTCCGAGGAAGCTGCTTCGATTTTTCGCACCGCCACGTCAACCCGACTTGATTTTTCGATCGTTTCACGGTTGGGGAGGGACTGAGGCGAGGAAATCCATAAATTCGCATCACCAGATTTTATCCTTGACGTCTTCCGACAGGTGTGTGCCGCTAGGCTAAACTGCCCACAAAGCACCACCCGCGAAAGAGGCTGGACTACATGCCGAAACCCGACACACCCATGCGAGACTGGACCGATATTACAACCGTGACAATGCGTTAATTAGGTGGACCCGATACGGCAGCGTCACCGGACCTACCCCAAATCAAAATCATACTCAGAGTCGCAGGTGTGCAGTCAAAGAAGAAGGGTGACCAACAGCAAGTCCAGGAGGAAAACCCAGTACAGGATCGTCTGTGAAGGATAGTGGAAGGAGGTCCAGGGGTGGCGGTCTGGCCACCGAACCTGAGGAGCCCGGGGGGTCCGAGGTCAGCAACCGAGCAGCATCTGGAGCAACCAGGTGTAGGACTCATGGCAGGTGCAGCCCACATCCCGGGCGTGGCGTGCGCATCTCCCGCCCTGCCGGGCGCAGGGATATGGTGCCGAGCCGCAGGCAGGGGCAAGGCCACAGCGGCAGGCATCACATGGGCATCTCCCGCCCTGCTGGGCGCAGGGAGATGGTGCAGGGCGGCAAACCAGGGCAAGGCTGTGTCAGCGGACGTCTGGACGGAATCTCCCGCCCAGCCGGGCGCAGGGAGCTGATAGTGGGCAGAGGTCAGTGATGAGGGGAGGGGAGCAGGCGACCGCAGGCCATCCCCCGCCCAGGTGGGCGCAGGGGGATGTAATAAGGCAGGGGGTGAGAGGCCTGAGCAGCGCAGCCATCCCCCACCCGGCCGGGTGCAGGGGGATGCGGGACGGTAGGGGGCAGCGGCAGAGGGTGAGTTGCATGTGCCGCCCCGCCATCCCCCAAGCAGCTGGGTGCAGGGGGATACAGGAAGGCAGGGGTCAGTGGCAGGGGGTGAGCAGCCTGTGCAGCCCTGTCATCCCCCACCCAGCCGGGTGCAGGGGGATGCGGGACGGTAGGGGGTGAGCGGCATGTGCCCCCCCTGCTATCCCCCACCCAGCTGGGTGCAGGGGGATGCGGGACGGTAGTTGGCAGTGACAGGGGGTGAGTGGCATTAGCCACCCTGCCATCCCCCACCCATCTGGGTGCAGGGGGATGTGGTAATGCAGGGGTTAATTGCAGGGGATAAGTGATAGGTGCACCATCATCCCCCACCCAGCTGGGTGCAGGGGGATGCGGAACGGTAGGGGGTGAGCGGCATGTGCAGCCCTGCCATCCCCCACCCAGCCGGGTGCAGGGGGATGCGGGACGGTAGGGGGCAGTGGCAGGGGGTGAGTGGCATTAGCCGCCCTGCCATCCCCCACCCAGCTGGGTGCAGGGGCATGCGGTAATGCAGGGGTTAATTGCAGGGGATGAGTGATAGGTGCACCATCATCCCCCACCCAGCTGGGTGCAGGGGGATGTGGATGCACAGTGGCCACGACAGAGGCAGTATGGACTGTGCCGATATTTGAATCTCCCGCCCCGCTGGGCACAGGGAGAGACGCTGGCTGTGACACGCCAGCTGTGAGAGACAGCGTAGAGGAAGGAGCAGGAGGAGGGGCTGCACGTGCGGAAACTCTGGGCTGGCGTGCCCGGCGTCTGGCACTGTGGGATTACCCCCTAGTGCACCCCCCGCCCCGCCCGTCACCGGCGGGGCGGGGGGGGACCATGGACAACGGTAGCTGGCACCCACGGGCGGCGATCGGAGGCGGAAAGCGCCGCGGCTCCCGCCCGCGCCACCGAGCGGGCGCCCGCGCCACCGAGCGGGCGCCCGCGGGGGGTAGGCGGCTGGAGAAGCCCGTACCGACCACCGGACTCTGGGGCTCCGGGAGCGGGCCGGGCGAGAGGAGACCCGGCCCGCGGTGTGCACTGATGGCGGGGGACCTGCCGGGGAGGACTCTGGCGACGGATGGCAGCATGAGGGGACGGAGGGGGGGGCCGGGACCAGTGGCCTCAGGGGGGGGACATCTCAGGGGTGAAGAGGGAGAATATCCAGTCAGCCTGTCCCTGGAGAGCCCGGCCAACAGGAGGTCATTGTCCATGATAGAGGGTGCAGGGTCCACAGCAGCTCTCAGCTCTTCCAACGACTCCTCCGAAAGACACAGAATTCCCTGGGGCACACAATTTCCTGAGCTCAGGCCCATCCCATCCCCATGTCCCAACCAATCGTTCCCCTTGACACACACCTAGTCATGCCCCCATCAGTCAAGGCTCTCTTTCCCTAGGGGGCTCAAGAGGCCTTCATTCTGAATTACTTACCTGAGATCGAAGCCCCTGCAGCCGTCCTCGTACAGCGCTCCGGTGGCCGACATCGCTCCTGAAGTTACTTCCGGGTATCACGGGCTCCCGCACTGTGATTGGCCGGGCTGCGATGACGTAATTCACGCAGGAGCCGCCAGTAACGGCACAGCCACTGAAGCAACGGCACGTACGTGCTGTTGCTTCAGTGCGCATGTGCCAATGACGTCGGCACATGCAAATACAGGGGATATCTCCTAAACCTGGGCCAGATTAAGAGCATCGTGGGCCTGGTGCTAAGGATTTTGTTGGGCCTTTTTATGAAAATTAATAAAATGAAAACGCGAACAGTTTTTTGTTAAATTAAATTAAAGAGAGAGAGGGGTGTGAGAGAGAGAGAGAGAGAGAGAGAGAGAGAGAGAGAGGGGGGGGCGATAGCGAGATAGGGGGCTGAAAGAGAGAGGATGAGAGGGAGGGGAAAGAGCGAGAAAGGCGATAAATGAGTGAGAGAGAGAGAGAGGGGGTGAGAGAGAGAGGGGGGGTGATAGCGAGATAGGGGGTTGTAAGAGAGGGGATGAGAGGGAGGGGGAAAGAGAGAGAAAGGGGGTGAATGAGAGAGAGAGGGGGTGAGAGAGAGGGGACCAGAGAGAGAGAGGATGTGAGAAAAAGGGGAATAGAGAGAGGGTGAAAGAGAGAGAGGATGGTAGGAAAGAGCGGGTTGAAGGGGGCGAGAGAGAGAGAATGGGGGGCGAAGGGGGTGAGAGAAAGAACAGGGTGAAAGAGGGGATGAGAGAGAGAGGGGGGGTGAGACTGAGGGGGTGAGTCTGTGGGGGGCACAGCATAGTACATTACAGGGGGGGGAATACCTCAGTACATTACATGGTTGGCACAACACATTACATGGTGGATACATGGATACAGCACATTTAATGGTGGGCAAAGCACAGCACATTACATGGCAGACACAGCACATTACACGGTTGGCACTGCCCAATACAGCACTTTACAAGGTAGGCACAGTACATTATATGGAGGGCACAGCACATGACATTGTTGGTACTGCACAACACAGTACATTGCATGGTGGATACAACACAGAACATGCACAGGGTGGGCACAGGAGCTTATATGGTGGGCACAGCACATGACATGGTGGGCACAGCTGAGCACATTACATGGTGCGCACTGCACATTACAAGTGGGCACTGCACAACACATTATATGGTGGACACAGCATATTATATGGTGGGTACTGCACATGGCATGGTGGGCACTGCATGACACCACATGACATGGTGGGCACTGCACAACACAGAACAACACAACACATTACATTGTGAGCACAGCACATTAAATGGTGGACACCGCACATGACATGGTGAGCCCTGCACACCACATTCCATTGGACACATTTGTGGGCACTGCTCAACACAGCACACCATTAAATGATGGACAACGCACATGACACGGTGAGCCCTGCACAGCACATTCCATTGTGGGTACTGCACGGCACATGCCACGGTGGACAATGTACAGCACATTACATGGTGGGTACAGCACATTACATGGTAGGCACTGCATGGCGCAGCACATGACATGGTGGGCACAACACAGCACATGACATGGTGGGTACTGCACAGCAATTTACATGGTGGGCACTGCACATGACATGGTGGGCACTGCATGGCACAGCAAATTACATGGTGGGTACAGCGCATTACATGGTAGACACTGCATGGCACAGCACATGACGTGGTGGGCACAGCACATTACATGGTGGGCACTGAATGGCACAGCACATTACATGGTGGGCACAATACATTACATGGTGGGCACTGCATAGCACATTTTATGGTGGGCAATGCAACTGCACATTACATGTTAGGAACTGCACATGACATGGCGGGCACTGCTGAAAAGCACAGCACATTACTCAGTGGGCATAACACACTACATGCTGGGCACAACACATGGCAGGATGGGCACAGCACAGCACATGACATGGTGGGAACTGCAATTGACATGGTGGGCACTGCATTGCACAGCACATTACATGGTGGGCACTGCAAGGCACAGCACATGACATGGTGGGCACTGCACAGTACATGGCGGGCACTGAATGGCACAGCACATGACATGGTGGGCATTGCACATGACATGGTGGGCACTGGATGGCACATCACATCACATGGTGGGCACTGCACATTACATGGCGGGCACTGCATGGCACATCACATGTAATGCTGGGCACTGCAAGGCACAGCACAACATAGTGGGCACTGCACATCACATGAAGGGCAATGCAATGCACAGCACATGACATGGTGTGCACAGCACATGACATGGTGGGCACTGCAATGTATAGCACATGACATGGTGGGCACTGCACATTACATAGTGAGCACTGCAATGCACAACAAATGGCATACTGGGCACAGCACATTACAAGGGGGGCACTGCAATGCACAGCACATAACATAGTGGGCACAGCACATTACATGGGGGCACTGCAATGCACATGGCATGACATGGTGGGTACAGCACATGACATGGTGGGCACAGCACATGACATGGTGGGCACTGCAAGGCACAGCACAACATGGTGGGCACTGCACATGACATGGTGGGCACTGCAAGGCACAGCACGACATAGTGGGCACTGCACATTACATAGTGGGCACTGCAATGCACAGCACATGACATGGTGGGCACTGCAATGTACATGGCATGACATGGTGGGCACAACACATTGCATGGTGGGCACTGCAATGCACAGCACATGACATGGTGGGCACTGCAAGGCACAGCACGACATAGTGGGCACTGCAATGCACAGCACATGACATGGTGGGCACAGCACATTGCATGGTGGGCACTGCAATGCACAGCACATGACATGGTGGGCACAGCACATTGCATGGTGGGCACTGCAATGCACAGCACATGACATGGTGGGCACTGGGCACAAGAGAGCACATTACATGGGGGGGGGAGCAGCAGTCTGTCCCCTAGCACAATAATTACACAACACCTCCCTAACAAATTTACTAACCTTATCTCAACAGCATGAGAGATTTCCTTCCTCCTGGGCTCCTGCTGCTTAGGACAACATTAGCGCCCCTCCCCCAGACACTGAGGATCTGTGTGTGTGTAACAGATCCTGTGATAGGAGACAGGCATCGGCAGAGACAGGACTTGGCTGCAGTGACTTGTCTCCTCCATGTGTGCAGTGCACAGAGGGCTCCTCTTCCTTCAGGAAGGCACACAGATATTCATAAGCTACTGGCATGGGCCTATATTGAGGGAGGGGCCTGGAGCTGCAGCTCCACTAGCCCCTATGTTAATCCGGCCCTGTCCTAAACCATTCAGGTTTGGGAGATATCCAGGGTACGAACAGGTAAGCCTTATTATAGGCTTACCTGTAGCAAAAAGTGTGTTGTAAGGGTTTACAACCACTTTAATGGTTAATGCTTTATGTTGGTTGCAGTAGTGCCTTGGCTTCTGGCTAATTTGATTAGATTAATGGTTAATTTCCCAGGAAGGAAATCCTCGGTCCAAAGACTACCTGTCCTGGGTGGAGGCACTGCCCACTTTATTATCAAATCCACTCTTTTACTTAGAAAAGGTTCTGTTTCTCGTTTGGCTGGGCTTCTCCTATGGATCAGACTGAAGTCTGCTCTCTGCTGACATCACAGATTTCAGTCCAGGCACCGCGTCAGCACGACAATGGAAGTCTAGATCCACCAGTTGCCTGGACTAACACCCATCTCAGCCTATCAGTTTGCTGCTGAGAGCCTGAGACGGCTCGCTCCACCCCTCCACAGCTAAGCGCTCCAGTGAGTGAGGAAGGAGAAGGGCAGAGAGCTGTGACTGACAGTCTGCAGCTCTCTGCTCATGGAGCTCTGAAAACCAAGTGATCGGCGGTGTTCAATCACTCAGTTTTCAGTGCAGAGGCACCAAGGGACAGATGCAGCATCGGAACGATTCTGCATCCACCTAGGTAACTATGAATCTCAAAAAAAAAAAAAGAAATCCATATTTCTCTTTTAAGACTGATGTGAGTTTGCAGTATTGTACTGATCTGAATGCAGGCCATTGCTTTCAGTAAGCCTGTGCACACAGCAGGTAAATGTCAGTAAACTAGAGCTGCATTCAAACTAGTAAAAAAGAAATCTGCATTACTGGTAAGTATTTTACATGTGTAAAATAATTTGCAAACATACCCTTGTAAATCACCCCCCCCCCCTTCTGTTCTGGGGGCTAGAAAAATCAATCTGGGATTTTTACACACATATACATGTATGGATGTTTACATGTCTTTGTGTAAATGCACATACTATACAAACCATACTCGTGTCTTTTTACACAGGAACTTTCTGCCAGGAAAATCCGGCATTAATACATCAGTGCCATGCACTTAGGATCGATTCACACTAATGCGTTTTTTGATGCTTTTTGTATTTTGTAGAAATGCATTTCATTTTTTTAACATGGGTTCCTATGGAACACGTTCATATCAATGCATTTTTGTGCCGCTGCATTTTTGAAAGGGTTGGGGCTTTTTTTCCACAAGATGCAGCACTTTCCATGTAACAGACATCAATGGACCCGCATCCAAAATGCAAGTACTGCGTTTTTACCGCAATTTTACATTGATTTTGTTGCGATTTGCGTTTTGCAATTTGTGTTTTTTTACATTCACTGTATATAGCTGGTTGCTAAGGTGCGAGCCAGGGAGCCTGCCGCCACGTCCTTAACAACCGATGAGTAATCCCCGCTGACAGCTTAATGTAAAAAAAAAAATTGCCGGCTAAATACATTCACAAAAAAAAACGTGTAGGGTCCCCCCCAAAGACTATACCAGACCCTTATTTGAGCATGCAGCCCGGTAGGTCAGGAAAGGGAGGGGACAAGCGAGCGCTCTCCCCCCCCCCCCGAACCATACCAGGCCACATGCCCTCAACATGGGGCAGTGGGTGCTTTGGGGCAGGGGGCTCTGCCCTGGCCGGTGGTTGTCGGGGTCTGCAAGTGGGGACTTATAGGAATCTGGAAGCCCCCTTTAACAAGGGGACCCCCAGATCCCACTCCCCCTCCTATGTGAATGGGTATTGGGTACATCGTACCCCTACCTATTCACCAAAAAAAGCAGTGAAATGTAAAAAAAATTAAGAGAGGGTTTTTGACAAGTCCTTTATTAAAAAAATAGCTCCAAGCTGTCTTCTCCCCAAGCCATCTTCTGCCACCTTCTCCTGCTGCCATCTTCTTCTTGTGCTGTCGTCTCCTTTAGGTGTCTTCTCCCGCGCCACTGTCTTCTTTCTCGCCACCGGTTACCCGCTAAAAACAAAAAAGGTTGCTCTTGTCCTGAGGCTGTCTTCCACGGTTGTGATGTCCCCCGCTGTCTGACATCTCTTATGTAGCCATGGGGCATGGCCACCTGATGTCACCCAGAGAGCCCGCCCCTTGGCTGCTCACTCGTCCCCTCCCTTTCCTGACCTACCTGGATGCATGCTCGGATAAGGGTCTGGTATGGATTTTGGGGGGGACTCCACGCCATTTTTTTGTGAATTTTTTTAGCCGGCAATTTTTAATTTTTTTTTACATTAAGCTGTCGGCGGGGAAGTCCGCTGACAGCCGATGACTCATCGGTTGGTAAGGATGCGGCAGCTGGCTTCTCGAACCGCTCCTTAGCAACCAGCTACATACATTGAATGTAAAAAACCACACAAATCACAAAATGCAAATCGTGGTAAAAACATGGTTACAAAAATGCAGAAACCACAGTAAAAAGCACTGCAGAAACGCTCAACAGCAACATGCATAGATGTGAATCGAGCCTATAGCACTGTGTAAATTGTCAGCACTGTGTATTTACCTGTAATCATTATTATACTTTTTTTTTCCCTGATAAGCTATTGCGATGGTGAAACATGTTCTAATGTGGGTGGTGGGTCACATCTTTGTAGGACGTATAATTTTCTAATGCACATAGGGAGGATCAATTATATAGTGAGGGTGAGGAATACCACTGATTAGGGTCCCTCATTAAATTCAATCTCTTCCTTCTCCCCTTGGTGAAATAGAAATTAAGATGAGATAGGTAAAGTGATATTGATAAAGGAGGATAATTGAGAAGGTAGAACCTTTGCAATGTACCTGTTCCTTTCCTCCTCTGGAGCTTACTTTATAACTACATTGTGATTAATACAAATGACACCAGTGAGTGAAACATGAAAAAATATGATGGGAACAGCTGGCAGTAGTACACATTTCTATAGTTTAATTAGTTTGGTGTATAGTAAAAGTTTAATTGTATTTAAACCAAAGAAAAAATAATTGAAAAGATTGAAACTTACCAGACTTTAGATGTGGTAGCTGCATTTGTTTTCTTTTTGGAGGGTAACTCTACCTTTTTGCAAAAAAAATAAAATAAAAAATAGAGCAAACAAAAAAATAATATAGCATATACAATTCTTAATGACCCAAAAAGACAAAATGTCGGTGCCACTCAGGTAGAGAGGTAAAGTCCAACTAGACCACTTTGAGTGCAAGTAGGGATAGGGAGCTTGTCCTAATTCCAAGCTGCAGCAATGTCAAAGGAAAGGATCCATAAGCCACACATCATGAAGCAGACCCATGTGCATGAAGTGAGATGAATGGCAGCATCAGCCTGGACTCCAATGTGTTGGGGGCGTGGCCCGGCTGGAGTCCGAGCTGAGGATGCCATTCATCTCACTTCATGCACATGGGTCTGCTTCATGATGTGAGGCTTATGGATCTTTTCCTTTGACATATACAATTCCTACACAAGCCATTTTTAATTTACTGTTATTAAAAATTACCATTGCTTTTTAATCTGCAGCCGCTGTAATTTTCTGTACCATTCAGTGCAATATGGCAACCAGTGTTAATTTTGACTTCAAATTTCCATTCAGTTTCAGTCATAGTCTTTTGATTAAAATTACTTTTTAGTTTTAGTTGTATTTTAGTCACCTGAATCGTTTTAGTCGTATTTAATCTAAAGTGTGTTAGGATTATAATGCATTATTTAAAGCGTAACTCCACTTTTGTTGAGAAAAAAACTACCCCCCGGGTGATCTATGTACAGTGCAAGGATTATAACAACCTTTGTTGCAGATCCCTACCTTTTGTTATTCTGAAGAAATCCCTGTGTGTTTGTGCCTCTGTTCAGTGGGTCTAATGGGAGTGGTTTCATAATTATTGGCCAGCTGTGGCAGCTGCAGGGCACTAATGAGGAAATATGCTGGGCCTGCATCCCTTTAGACGTGTTCCTATTGGAAATTTCTCACCAAAAATTACATTTTTTGTTTCAGGGGATGCCTGAAATCTGACTTGTATCTTAGGCAGACTTCTGGGAAAATTGGTGAGCCAATCACAAGCAGGAAATGATGTTTCCGGGGAGTGGTCAGTATACATTCTGTGTACAGAACATCTCCAGGTACCCATATTGCATTGCATTTATAGAAAATTAAAGCAGCTGCAGATTGAAAAGGAAAGGTAATTTTTAATAATATTCAATTACAATATGACTTGTATCGCAATTGTACACGCTATATTGTTTTTTCTTTATTTGCCATTTTTTTCCCCACCAAAGTGGAGTCACCCTTTAAGCATTTCTCTAGAATCGCCAAACTCATTATATACTCCTGGATTAAAAATCTAATAACATGTTATTATTAATGGTATTAAGGTTTGAACATGCACTACAGACACAGATTTAGCTGTTGTGATATATAACATCTTTACAAATAAAACCAAGTTTCATAAACAAACAGATTATACAAGTAAGGCCTCATGCACACGAGACACTGTTAAACTCGCGTTCAGAGGCAGTTGGACACTTTTTTCAACTGCCCCTAAACCCATTCAATGTTATCCCATGTGTCCATGTACACAGTCTAGTTTTTTGGCGTTTTTAGGCAGTTGCGTTTAACCTCATTTTTCCAGAAGCAAAAAAATGGGTTCCACGTTTCAGACGCTAAACGCGGCTAAACGCCGGTACCGCGTTTAGCCGCGTTTGCGTTTATAAGTGTTTTTTACAACCTGACTTTGGGGCCCCATATCTCGGGGCCACTTGGTGCTAGGAACCCCAAATTTGGAGTGATAACACAGTTGGACTTACACTATAAAATATCTAAATTTGGGATTCCTAGTACTAAGTGGCCCTGAGATATGGGGCCCTAAAGTCGGGTCACAAAATGTCATTCTCTGCTGCAGAAGTTGCTGCCCAACTAAAACCATATATATCCCATATGCATCTAGTGCATGTGTTAGATGCGCATAATATCATATGCCCAATGGGTCACCAAGTCCACAATCTTTATGATTGTTATGGAGGACACAATAGTATTTAAAATAGTTGTATCTGGTTATATCATATCCCAGAATCTATATCTGGGATACCCATATTCCACTGAGGGCAGCCCCAGATTCTGGGATATGACTTAATGCTTTCTTTTAACTCCAAAAATGTGAGTGCACTACGAGAGAACTTTTATTGCATATAAAAATTTGTTAAAAATCTGCACTCAAAGGCGCCTTTTCTCCCTCTTTTAATCTCATAAACAAACAGATATTGCTTTTTAACAAACATTGCACATATTACCTGAATATATTACAACATTAAAGTGGTTGTAAACCCATTACAACCACTTTAACCTACAGGTAAGCCTAGATTAAGGCTTACCTGTAGGTGCAAGAAATATCTCCCAAACCTAAAAGGTTTAGGAGATATTTGCAGAAATAGAAGCACCAATGTCTACGGCACAGGCGCACTGAGCGTGCCGTTTCTAACGGCGATCATGCCGTTAGTGGTGGCACCAGTGCGCATGCACGGGAGTGACGTCATCGCGGCTCCGGCGATGTGCTCCGGCCAGTCACATCGCCAGAGGCAAGATACCCGGAAGTCACTCCGGGATAGATGGTGGCGTTGGAGGAGGCGAACAAGGGCGAATGAGGGCCGATGCAGGGGCTTCGATCTCAGATAAGTAATTCATAATGAGCTAGTATGCTATGCATACTAGCTCATTATGCCTTTGTCTTGCAGGGTGTATTTTTAATTTTTTTTTCAGAGGCTTTACTTCCTTCCTGAGCGTTAAAGCACAATAGTGTAAACGGGACCTTACTGATATTTTCAACAGACCAAAAGGAAGCAAATAGGAGAAGTTGTTGCTTGGGTTTACGTAACCTTAACGTTTTCTACTCTTCAGGGACAGATGGTAAAGTTACACATCCATTCTGGAAGTTTAATTGAATTTCCCATGAACTTATATTGATTTACATATTGAACGTTGAATTATTACAGTACGTATGTTTGTGATACATATTAGTGTTTAGTGAACTTTTCATTCATACAGTCTAATATATAAAATACCAATTGCATGTACACATGTGATATATATTATAGTTCAAGGAACTTTACATCTTTACATTCATACATTTTATTGACAATTTATAATGCTTAGCATGCATGTATACATGTGATTCATATTATAGCTCAAGGGACTTTTACATTCCAGCACAAAACACATATTGGGGTTGATTTAATTAACGAGTAGAGGCGGTTCACTCAGTAAAGGTAATAATCGTTTTGGAAAGCAAATGTTCATATAGCTTAGTAAGGGCTCCTTTACACTAATGTTAGCCCTCTGAAGAGCAATCCACGATGGATCGCTCATCAAAGGGCATTTCATAGGGGATGAGAAGGCATTATATAAACTACTCACTGACTGTTTTTAAACCTAAAAACACACATTGGTTGTTATTTGCGTGTGATTGATGGGCTGGTTGCGATGCAGGCCCATCAAGGAGAATACATTTTGCCACACTACGATCCACCCTTTGCAGTGTAAAGCAGCCCAAAGATGTAAAGTTTTTTTTTTTTTGCTCAACCAGTAGGTTGAAAAAAAAACAGACTTAATTCCCCTATCCACGCACTCGATGTGAATGAGGGGATCCTCCCTGTGCCGTTATTGTATTCTGAGAGCGGAGAGATTTCCCTGCCATCAGAATACTGGTTAGTACTGCAGGCTATAGCCAGCAGCACTGATCGAGCAGGGAAAATCAGACAGGGCACATTGTCCTCATGTTGATGGGAGAAATCAATGTAAACTGTAAAAAAATAGCACACTGGGGGGATTTACTAAAACTGGTCCACTCAGAATCTGGTGCAGCTGTGCATAGTAACCAATCAGCTTTTAACTTCAGCTTGTTCAATTAGGCCGGGTTCACACTGGAACGCCAAACGTTCCGACATTGGGAGCTCATGTCGCATAATGTGTAAAAATCAACGTTTCCCTATAGGAGCCGTCTTAACTGGTCTGACACAAGTCGGTCCAACTTTGAAAAAGCTCCCTGCACTACTTTGGTCTGACTTTGATCCTACTTCAGCCCACTGAATATCACTGAAGTCGGATCAAAGTCAGATTACTGTCTTAACTGATCAGACTTTGGCATGCAACTTGTGCTCTGATAATCTTGGAAGGGGAACTCTATGCCAAATAAAAAATAAAAAAACGCTATGGGTTCCCCCTCCAAGAGAATACCAGGCCCTTCGGTCTGGTATGGATTTTAGGGACTTTAAGGAGAACCCCCCAAAATCCATACCAGACCCTTATCCGAGCACAGCCCAGCCCAGCCTATCTGAGCCCAGCAGGTCAGGAAAGGGGGTGGGGACTAGCAAGCGCCCCCCCCCCCTCAACCGTACCAGGCCGCATGCCCTCAACATAGGGGGGTGGGGGTGCTTTGGAGCAGGGGGGGCCCTGCACCCCCCACCCCAAGGCACCTTGTCCCCATGTTGATGAGGACAATGGCCTCTTCCTGACAACCCTGGCCCTTGGTTGTCAGGGTCTGCAGGCGGGGGATTATCATAATCTGGAAGCACCCTTTAACAAAGGGGGCCCCCAAATCCCAGCCCCCCACCCTATGTGAATGAGTATGGGGTACATTGTACCCCTACCCATTCACCTAAAAAAAAGTGTCAAAAATAAAACGCAGTACACAGGTTTTTAAAGTAATTTATTAAGGCAGCTCCGGCGTCACTTGCGATCTCTTCTCCCCTCTCCAGCTATTCTGCCTCCTCCACTGATGTCTTCTGCCTCTGCCAGTTCTTCTCCCCTCTCCGGGTCTTCTCCGCTGATGTCTTCTAGCCCTCTCCGCATCTCCTCCCTCTGTCCACTGTCTTCTGCCTCTGCCGGGTCTTCTCCGCTGTCTTCTCGCTCTTTTGCCGGGTCTTCTCTCTATGTTCTTCTTTCAATGTTGACTCGACGCTCTCCCCCACTCTAATGCTGGGTGCACAGTGTGGCACTACTTATATTGGCATGGGGCGGGGCCACCGGGTGAGGTAATCCAGAGGCCCGCCCCTTATGACATCACCGCCCCATCATGCGTGGGTGGGTAGTGGGGTCCCCCAGGGTTCTGTGCTGGGACCAATCCTATTAAAATGACCTGGAGGATGGGGTAAACAGTTCAATCTCTGTATTTGCGGATGATACTGAGCTAAGTAGGGCAATAACTTCTCTGCAGGATGTGAAAACCTTGCAAAAAGACCTGAACAAATTAATGGGGTGGGCAACTACATGGCAAATGAAGTTCAATGTGGAAAAATGTAAAAAAATTTATTTGGGTGGCAAAAATATGAATGCAATCTATACACTGGGGGGAGAACCTTTGGGGGAATCTAGGACCTGGGGGTCCTAGTAGATGATAGGATCAGCAATGGCATGCAATGCCAAGCTGCCGCTAACAAAGCAAACAAAATATTGGCATGCATTAAAAAGAGGATCAACTCCAGAGATAAAACGATAATTCTCCCGCTCTACAAGACTCTGGTCCGGCTGCACCTAGAATATGCTGTTCAGTTCTGGGGACCAGTCCTCAGGAAGGATGTAGTGACAATGGAGCGAGTACAAAGAAGGGTAGCAAAGCTAATAAAGGGTCTGGAGGATATTAGTTATGAGGAAAGGTTGCAAGCACTGAACTTATTCTCTCTAGAGAAGAGACGCATGAGAGGGGATATGATTTCAATCTACAAATACCGTACCGGTGACCCCATGATAGGGATAAAACTTTTTCGCGGAAGGGAGTTTAACAAGACACGTGGCCACTCATTAAAATTAGAAGAAAAGAGGTTTAACCTTAAACTACGTAGAGGGTTCTTTACTGTAGGAGCGGCAAGAATGTGGAATTCCCTTCTGCAGGCGGTGGTCTCAGTGGGGAGCATTGATAGTTTCAAAAAACGATTAGATAAGCACCTGAACGACCACAACATACAGGGATATACAATGTAATACTGACAAATAATCACACACATAGGTTGGACTTGATGAACTTGTGTCTTTTTTCAACCTCACCTACTATGTTACTATGTAACTATGTAAGCCCCCGCCTGCAGACTCCGACAACCAACGGCCAGGGTTGTTGGGAAGAGGTCCTTGTCCTCATCAACATGGGGACAAGGTGCTTTGAGGTGGGGGGGTGCAAGTCACCCCTGCCCCAAAGTACCCACCCCCCATGTTGAGGACATGTAGTCTGGTATGGTTCAGGAGGGGGGTGCTCGCTCGTCCCCACACCCTTTCCTGACCTGCTGGGCTACGTGATTGGATAAGGGTCTGCTGGTATGGATTTTGGGGGAGAGCCCACAACATTTTTTCGGCGTGGGGGTTCCCCTTAAAATTCATACCAGACCAAAGGGCCTGGTATGCTCTTGGAGGGGGAACCCATGCCATTTTTTTTTTTTTCAAATTTGGCGTGGAGTTCCCCCTAAAGATTCATATCAGGCACAAAGTGCCTGCATTGTCGGGATCAAAGTCAGATCCCCGTTCATTGAAGTCGGACAGATGTCGGACTTCAAGTCGCAGGGCAAAGTCGGATCCACAGTCGTACGACTGTCATGTCGTACCAGTGTCAGCCCAGCCTCAAGCTTTGATAATAAAACCCGGAAGCTGATTAGTTTCTATGCACGGCTGCACCAGTTTTGATAAATCTGCTCCACAGTTTTTTCCAAGTTGTTTAATAAAAAAAACAAAAAAGTCTAACAATGTACATCCAGCAACAATCATGTCATCCAGTGATGTAGACCCCTGTCAATCACAAGTCCAGACACCTGCCGATCAGCTGCGAGGAAAAAAAAAATGCAGACACATGTCTTATCCAAGTGACTGCTTGTCTGCTACTAACAGCCCCAGTGGATAACAGCTGATATAAGTAAAGAGGTGTGGTCTCCTGGGTGACGTCACTGACCAAATATGGACGATTAGGAAATTATGTCACCCTCTACCCTCGCTGCTTGGCTTATGTGGCTGGGGATTTTCGGCTATGTAAGTGAATGGTCCATGTGGTTTTTAAGGACGTGGTAGGTACAGGCACCCGCTGCTTACTTAGCAACCATTGACAGCAGGAAGATGTCATGTTTGTTCATGCTGAAGGATCAGCTCAGCTCATCCATACTGTATATAGTGTGTATATACACTACAGTATATTATCAAAAGTATTGGGATGCCTGCCTTTACATGCACATGAACTTTAATGGCATCCCAGTCTTAGGCCCCTTTTCACACTTGTGCAACTTGTCCTGCAACTTGGGACTGCAAAATTGGGCAGCAAAATTTGCGACTTAGGCCTGCACAGAGTCCTGACCTCAACCCGATAGAACACCTTTGGGATGAATTAGAACATAGACTGCGAGCCAGGCCTTCTTGTCCACATCAGTGCCTAACCTCAGAAATGTACTTCTGGAAGAATGGTCAGATATTCCTATTTACACACTCCTCAAACATTTGTGGACAGCCTTCCCAGAAGAGTTGAACCTGTTATAGTTGCAAAGGGTGGGCCAACTCAATAATGAACCCTACAGACTAAAGCCTCGTACACACGGTACGATTGTTGGCCAACCAAGCTTCTGATTTTTGTCAAAAGGGCGTGTGTCAGGATCTTGTCCTGCATACTAATGGTACGCAAATTGTCGTTTGACAAACACGAACGTAGGGACGTACTTCGAGTCTATAAACAGGAAGTTCATTTCTCAAGCGCCACCCTTTGGGCTCCTTTTGCTAATCTCGTGTTAGTAGAAGTTTGGTGAGTGTTGATTCGTGCTTTTCAGTTCGTTTCTGAGCGGCCGTTCGTCAACCAGCCATGTTACTTAATCCGAGGAGAGAACGTGTGATTATTGGGCTAGGAGTTATTGCTTTGACCCAAGTCCAGTCCATGAACAGGAGGAGGAGGAGTTCTTGGACAAAATATTGGCTGCTTAATCGTGACCAATTATGTTATATGCCATTGCTGCGGGAGCTCCAGGAGAATAATCCGGATCATTTTTGGAATTATCTCCGGATGACAGATCCCTGTTTTCAGCACCTCTTGGCATTGGTGACCTCCTATATTAAGAAGCAGGACACGGGGTGCATGCGCGGCTCTTCAAGATGGTGGATGTGTGATCCGTGAGCTCCGGACCCGCTCTGCTCTCCGCGACCCCTGCACAGCTCCATCGGCATTCATTCGCCAGGAGGGTAAGACATACAGACCCCCAGAGCCTCCTAGCACCCCATGGTAAAGATCGTGGACCAACGATCTTACTATCGGACCCGCGGCCAGCACCGCGGCCTGTAGTCACAATGGACCGCAACTTGACTAGGCCTCAATCCCCGGTCTCGATTACACAAGGAGAACCGGAGGAGTACATTAGCACCCTGATGGCGGACGACAACTCCCAGCAAGCCCTTCCCCCACATCTCCATTCACCCTCTCAATCCGTTTTAACCCTTGAACTGCTCAATGTCAAAGTACAGGCTCTAGCACAGCAGCTCAGAAGGGGAATAGGCCAAGAGTTGGAAGATTTCCAGGGAACACAGAGGGGAGATTGACTAGCTTGGTGAGCGTACAGCAACTTTGGAAACCAAGTTTAATGAGACATTACAATGATTATAGTATGTTCAGGCCCTGGAAGAGGAAAATGCCTCTCAAAAATTCTGTGTCCCTGCTACAATTTCAGCAAGAAGACCTGGAAAACAGAGAAAGGCGCCAAAACCTCAGGATTCGCGGGGTCTCAGAAAATGTGGCTGACAATAACATCGGACCGTACTTATTAGGCCTGTTTAACCACCTGGCTCCTGACATAGTGGACATAGACTGGCACCTTGATCGGGCCCGCAGGTCTCTGGCTCCCAAAACTCCTGCAGGTGCCAGACCGCGAGACATAGTGGTGCGGTTCCACTATTTTGAGAGTAAAGAGGCGTTGACCCTGGATTCCTGCAAACGATCCCATATTGATTATAAGGGGGACAGAATTCAAATATTTAGCGACCTCTCTCCAGTCACCTTGGCTAAAAGGCACTCACTACGTCCCATCACCTCTCACCTTCAACTACACAAGATCCCTTACTTTTGGGGCTTTCCGTTCCGCCTCAGTGCAACAAAAGATGGCGCCCAACATACCCTCCAGGATATGCAAGAAGGAGATTCTTTCCTTAAAAACCTGGGCCTACCACCATTACCGGCGGATGAAGGGCAACCAATGCCTACTACCCCCAACTTCCTTCAGCCACATTATCGATCTGGACCCCAGTGCGAGGAAAACGATCGAAGGCTTACTCCACTCCTCAACGCCCTCAATGCCCTAGGCAACCTACCTGAACCCCCCGTGAGTCGTCCTTCAGGAGGTTTTTCTTTCCTTGGGATCACGGATCCCCTCAACCCCCTGTCACGGGTTTGATTTGTTTCGATTCACCTTGTTACCAACGTTGGAAGATTAACTGCTCTGTTCCTACTTTTTTTTTGCCCTCTTTTTCCATCGGGGTGTTTTGGCTTGTTGTTTCCTTTTTCCTGTTAGAATCTCTAAATCTCTATATAATGTTGGCTATGGAGTCTTTTGTCTGTTAACACCACTAATAGAGCAGCACAGCGGGTTCCCGTGGTTCCCAGTTGGAGTCCGCCCTGCTCCACCATTTGTCCTCTGGTTGCGGCCCTGGACTCCTGAGTTGCTGTTGCTACTCAGTCCTACACATGTTATTATGTCTTTTTTTAGGCTAACCTGGCTCTTTTGTTATTTCGCAGCTACACATCCTCAGGACTTTTTTTTGGACTTTCTTTTGTTTTTTACTTTATGTTATTATTATTATTAAAACTTTTTTTTACCTTTGTCATTTTTCTAATGTTTTCCACAGTACAGTATGGTATGTTGATTAATATAAGGCTATTAATCTATAATCCCACTGTTGGTAAGCTACATGTTCCACTATATTCACACTGGCTAAATTCTACTACCTTGGTATGACTCTGAAGCTGTTGTCATACAATGTGAAAGACCTGAACTCCATCAAAAAGCGATGGCTGGCTTTGAAGGAGTTCAGGGCCTCCGGTCTGCCGGTCCGGATGTGATCCTGATTCAGGAAGCCCACTTTCGCGCTGGAGGTTCTTTTAAATTTGCATCCAAATATTTTCCGATCTCTCACATGGCGTCTGACTCATCTGGTAAGGCTGACGTTGCAATACTGATTAGACGCTCTTGCCCTCTCCAGATCCAGTCCACGCATCTAGACCCACATATTTGCTACAAAATAATGCAATGCGTTTTTATGTATTGTCCCATTACAATTATGAATGTATATGCACCTAACTCAGGTCAGATCAAATTCTTAACTGAGGCGTTTGAACAGCTCCAACAATTTCCACAGCCCTTTATGGTGATAGGTGGAGACTTCAATGTCATTCCCTCCCCTACACGAGACAGTAGATCCCTATTCCACACTAAACTACCCCTCCCAGCACAATCTTTATCCCCATCCTTTCGAAAACTGACACGTACCCACCACCTGTTTTGACACCTGGCGGATTAAACACCCTACTAGCAAACAACAGTTTTCATTCTATTCACCTCCCAACAAAATGTTCTCTAGACTGGACCATTTTTTTGTGACGGCCCACCTCCTACCAAACACAGTGCCAGCTGATTTAGGCCCCATCACCTGGTCAGACCATGCCCCCCTGACCCCAGACCTTTCCCTGCGTACCCTAGGAAATGTCACTGGAGGCTTAATGAATCACTGCTAAACGACCTCAAAACTAAAGATGTACTTTCCCTCGCTCTGACAGAATACTTCCAGCTCAATGTAGGCAATCTCTCCAGTCCATCCACACTATGGGAAGCTCACAAGGCATATTTCAGGGGGCAATGTATTTCAGTAAGCTCTCGTAGTAAGAAGAAATCCGCCATCCTGAAATCATCCTTACTGGCCGAACTGCAAACAGCTGAGCGTTCCCTAGTTCACTCTCCCACGGTGGCTCGACTACGGACAGTAACTTCGCTACAAAACAGGCTAAAGTCCCTGGAGATGTCAGCTATAGACAAATCCCTCCTTTGGGCTAAGCAAAAGTTCTACGAGTTCTCCAACAAACCACATAGAATGTTAGTCTCCAGGCTTAGCCCTAGGCCCTTCCATTCACTTTAAACAATCCGATGGGACCCCCACCCACTGCCCACAAACCATGACTCGGGTCTTTGGTGAGTTTTAAGCCAATCTTTACAACTACTTAACCCCATAACTTCATCCCCCATTTGATCAGGAGACTTTTATGTCAGACATAAAACTACCAAAACTAACCAAACCGGACCTACACATCTTAACCGCCCCATTACCGGAGAAGAATTAGATAATACTATCAATCACCTACCTCTACACAAATCCCCGGGCCCAGAAGGTCTCCCCTATTCCTACTACAGGACATTTTCATTGATCTTGTCACCCCACCTATTATCTTTATACAACTCCCTTCTACAGGACAAGGCTCCCCACCAACCTTTTCTAAATTCCTATATCTAGGTCATTCTAAACCAGATAAAGACCCCTCTATCACAGACAACTACCGACCAGTTGCACTCCTAAATTCAGATTACAAACTCTTCACCAAAATTCTGGCCTATCGCCTATCCCAATTCCTAACCAAATTGATTGATAGAGACCAAGTAGGCTGGGGACAACACTAGACTCAACATCTATATCATCAATATGCTGAACAGAGTACGCAGACCAGCATTGATTCTCAGCCTAGATGCCCAAAAGGTGTTCGACAGATTAAGCTGGCCCTACACTTTTGCTACCCTTTCCAACTTTGGGTTTCACGGTCCATTTATAGCTGCTTTATCGGTCCTCTATTCCAACCCCTCATCTTAGGTCCAAATGGCCTCATTTACATCCCAGATCTTCCCTATGTCAAATGGTACCAGACAGGGCTGCCCTCTATCTCCACTCCTATTCATTCTATGTCTGGAACCCTTGGCAGACGCTATACAGTCCCATCCTGATATCCGAGGGCTTCCAATGCGCCATAGAGAATATAAACTATCCCTATTCATGGATGATATTCTGCTGATCCTCACCCACCCTCACATTTCCCTCCCATCCCTACACGCTCTCCTATCCCGGTTTAGCTCCCTATCTGGTTACAAAATCAACACCTCTAAAACAGAAGCCTTGCCTCTACATATCCTCCCCGAAGATCTAACATCCCTAAAAAGCTCATACCCATACCACTGGTGTACCTCATCTCTCAAATATCTAGGCGTACAAATTACCCCTACCTACTCTTCCCTGTACTCAACCAATTACACCCCACTGTTTAAGGACATCAATGCCATGTTAACTCGCTGGAATTTACTTCCAATATCGTATTTAGGCAGAATCAATGTGTTGAAAATGTCAGTCATGCCCAAACTACTATACTTTTTCAAGACCCTGCCAGTCCCCATACCCATGTCTTAACTGAAACTGACCAAACGATGGTTCCTCAGATTCATATGGGGAAATAAGGCAAAGAGAGTAGTGAGCTAAGTGATCTTCTCTCCTAGAAACCGAGGGGGTCTGGGGGCCCCAGACAATCACAAATACTACCTAGCTTCACATTTTCACTCAAAAACCAATCTCCCTCCCTCAATGGGATAAGATTTGACCTCAACTACCAAAGTATCCAGGTGCGTGACGCAGAGAGAGACAGCACTTAAAATACAACTCTTTTGGTACAGGACTCCAAAAATACTGCATCGTTATGGCCCCTCCCTCTCTCCTCTTTGTTGGAGATGTGGTAAATCTAGAGGCACCCACTACCACATCTTCTGGCAATGTGAACTAATTGTGCCCTTTTGGTCCATGGTAATGTCTCTGCTCCAGCGTATATTTGAGCATACTCTTCCGCTGGATCTGTTACATCTCCTTCTGGGTCTCCCCTTCTCTGGCCTGGGGAAAGCTTCGAACAAATTAGCTTTCTATATCTTGCTGGCCACCAAGCGAGTTATCCCTATCTGTTGGTTGTCGTCCCCCCCCCCCATCTCAGGATCAATTTTTACAGGATGTTGCCGAAATTCGTAGAATGGAACACATGACAGCCCAGGTAGATGATGGAGTGGACAGATTTGATAGAGTTTGGGATTTGTGGGACAAATCTGAGTACGGAATTACACCCCTAAATCCCACCTAATACCCACATATCAACCCAACATCTCAGTCCCTTATCTTCAGTTTCCAACTACCTCTGGGTTATAGCCCTCTGATTATACCCCTTTGTATACACTTTTATTTTGTTATATATTTTGTACTAGATCTGTTTGATGTTACTTGATCTACAATTGATTCTTTTGAATTTCAATGTACCTGATGTGCTTTTCTTTGCATTTTTTTTTAGTTTCTGTACTCTACTATGTTCTATATTCAATAAAAACACAATTTATAAAAAAAAAGAAGCAGGACACATGTATGAGGCTTTCCATCACTCCAGAGCAAAGGCTCATAGCCACCTTGGGGTACACCTTTGTTTTTGTGACAGGTGAGGCCTTTGCTCTGGGGGAGCATCTGATGAAGCAGTTTCCTATGAGGAAGATCACCTCAGAGCAGAGAATCTTCAATTACAGGCTCGCTAGTGCCAGAAGGGTGGTCGAAACTGCCTTTGGCATCCTATCGAGTCATTTCAGCCTGTTTTTGACTCCAATCAACCTGGCACTCTACAAGATAAACCGTGTGGTCCTGTGCTGCTCTAACCTACATAATTTTTTAAGGAGGAATGCTACCAGCTACCTAGCCTCACTGCCAAGTGATGCGGACCCTGCAGTGGCAGGCCCAGCTGAAGAGGCTGCAGCTGGTCCATCTGTGGGCGTGCTGACAGCTATTGAAATTGCCTGTGCTGGATTCCCCTTTACAAAGTGCCCGAGATTTACGGGCAGAGATACCTTGAATATTTTGTGCGTAGAGGGGCAGTGGCTTGGCAGCAAATTGTAGCTGATCATTTCTAATATTTTTTTGAGATCATAAACTCATATTTCATTTGAACTACTGTTGTCTGTGTTTCTTATATGTGTTCCCAAATGGCCTTATTTTAGACACTTGCTCCAATAGTGCAAATGTACCCTAATTGCTACATGAGGTGACAATATCTTCTCCAGCTAACTATTATGGTATGCTGTGGGTCTGTTACACACACACAATGTTTTTGTTCTTAATGGATCTAATGCATGAAGTTCAAAAACATTATGCCTTTACAACTTCTTTAGTTTTTTGGAGGCCTAAAAATTGCAGGAGTTGTCCACATTTAAGAGCATATTGTCACTGTTACTATAACAACTTATGAAATACACTAGTATTGAGCAATGAAATAATAAGCCACACATTGTTTAGTAAAAAACATTTTACTTAAAGCACATTCACATGTGCGTTTTAAGGTTTTAAAACAAACCAACATCTTGGTGTATAACATGTATGTTTTGCATTATTTCTCCTTTTTTGTGGCTAAACAGGCATGTTCTCAACCATTAGATACACATCCAAAACTCAGTAACTTACAAAGTTTGAGTTTGGTAAATAGAAAGGGCAACCGAGACATTAGTTTCCCAAGACTGTGTGGATGTTGCCTTCCTCAGATGGGGTGATCACCCCTCTAAAAGCCAAAATTTGAAGCCACATACACGTAGAGGCCCAAAAATTAAATGTCCCCTATGATCCCATGCCTAAACTGTGTGTAGATACAAACATCTATTTGTCAGGTCACCTTGAGGCTAGGTGACAGATGCACTCTGTAGGAGTCAGAAGTGCACCACTAGGTAGTGGACCCTAGGACTGACTGCTGCGGATTGAACCCTGGGAGGTTCAGGAAGCAGGTCTACTGGATCTGAACAGTAAGAGTGGTGCTGCGCTAATCCTAATATACCCCACACTGTCTATGTGGGAATGAGCAATGACAATATACCCCACACTGTCTATGTGGGAATGAGCGATGGCAATCAGTGGCTTATGCAAAAAGCCTAATAACAATGTAATAATGGGCCTACTGATCACTCAATGGCCAAAATGCCTAAAGTGCTGACCGAATATAAACGTGAATGTGCAAAGGTAACAACTGGTGATGTGTAAAACATTGGTGTCTAGTCAACCTAAGACTATAAATATGTAAATTACATAAAAAAATCAGTGGAGTCAGAAAAGACTCCCAAAGCATAAACAGTAATGATATATATTGAAAATATAAAGTTACACTGAATGTCCGTGGAGATCTGCAATTGCTACAATAAAATAACTCATAAAATCGGTGAGTGCTCAGAAATTACAATACTCACATTAAACGAGAAGTGACTAGTGCAGCAGCAAAAAAAAAAAACATATTAAGATACAAGAAAGTGCCTTGTGCAATAAAGAACAGCTCCAATAATATTTCAAATGTGCCAATAAGTGAAGGAAAGTAATAAATGCACAATGATTATAGCCAAAAGAAATAAAAAACAAACAAAAAACTAATTCAAAATGAGCGTGCAGTGTTACACTGGATGTCCATAGGGATCCATAATGATAGGGATGAAGTCTGCAATGTTAACACTAAGTGCAAAAAACAAATTTAAAAGTACATGAAAGAAAGTGACTTGTGCAGCGGCAAAGGATAAAAAATCCAAAGAGTGATCTGTGCAATATCAATCAACTCCAGTGCTTCTATAACGTGCCAAACGGTGGGGGGATGTAAACGATCGTTGGATTTTTTCACATAGCAGCTAGCTGAGGTAGAGATGTGAAGTGTATATAGGTGCTCTCCATGCAGGTGGTCCTTCACTCTAAGGTAATGGCCCCTTACCTCATTAACCTGAGGTTACAGCATATAACAGTCACCGCTGGTATCTCCTGTGGGGATGGGTCCTGCACTCAGGGCTGTCTCTCAATAAGCCTCAGATCCTCCACAGATACAATAACCAAAGGGAAACAAGGATGCCAATATAGTGTAGTAATTTTCCACAAAGCTTTATTAATAATATACAACAAGGTACTCACACAGATAAAAACGGATAGTGCAGTGTATCCGGACGAGCGGCGAGCTCGTACACTGCTGACAGTGGAAGGTGTGCCTTTCCCTACGCGTGGCGTCACGGGTCACGTGGCTTCATCAGGGGAATGATCTCCCCTGATGAAGCCACGTGACCCATGACGCCACGCGTAGGGAAAGGCACACCTTCCACTGTCAGCAGTGTACGAGCTCGCCGCTCGTCCGGATACACTGCACTATCCGTTTTTATCTGTGTGAGTACCTTGTTGTATATTATTAATAAAGCTTTGTGGAAAATTACTACACTATATTGGCATCCTTGTTTCCCTTTGGTTATTGTATCCGTGGAGGATCTGAGGCTTATTGAGAGACAGCCCTGAGTGCAGGACCCATCCCCACAGGAGATAGCATGGAGAGCACCTATATACACTTCACATCTCTACCTCAGCTAGCTGCTATGTGAAAAAATCCAACGATCGTTTACATCCCCCCACCGTTTGGAACGTTATATAAGCATTGGAGTTGATTGATATTGCACAGATCACTCTTTGGATTTTTTATCCCTTGCCGCTGCACAAGTCACTTTCTTTAATGTACTTTTAAATTTGTTTTTTGCACTTAGTGTTAACATTGCAGACTTCATCACTATCATTATGGATCCCTATGGACATTCAGTGTAACACTGCACACTCATTTTGAATTTGTCTTTTGTTTGTTTTTTATTTCTTTTGGCTATAATCATTGTGCATTTATTACTTTCCTTCACTTATTGGCACGTTTGAAATATTGGAGCTGTTCTTTATTGCACAAGGCACTTTCTTGTATCTTAATATGTTGTTTTTTTTTGCTGCTGCACTAGTCACTTCTCGTTTAATGTGAATATTGTGATTTCTGAGCACTCACCGATTTTATGAGTTATTTTATTGTAGCAATTGCAGATCTCCAGGGACATTCAGTGTAACTTTATATTTTCAATATATATCATTACTGTTTATGCTTTGGGAGTCTTTTCTGACTCCACTGATTTTTTGATGTAATTTACATATTTATAGTCTTAGGTTGACTAGACACCAATGTTTTACACATCACCAGTTGTTACCTTTGCACATTCACGTTTATATTCGGTCAGCACTTTAGGCATTTTGGCCATTGAGTGATCAGTAGGCCCATTATTACATTGTTATTAGGCTTTTTGCATAAGCCACTGATTGCCATCGCTCATTCCCACATAGACAGTGTGGGGTATATTGTCATTGCTCATTCCCATATAGACAGTGTGGGGTATATTAGGATTAGCGCAGCACCACTCTTACTGTTTACATCTTTCTGCCTTTGGGGTCAGGCTGGACCCTTTTCGATGCAAGCTGCTTTTCCTGTACTAGCATTACGATCTTTACATGGTAGCGCAGGAATAATTCATATGTACTAGGTCTACTGGATCACTGACATAGATCCCACTGGGAGCTAGAGCATAGATTCCCCAGGGCGCGGAGTGTAAGAGCCAGCAGGTGTTCACCAGAGCCTCTAGTGGTGAGGATGGACTGCGCTGCAGTCTGGCTCCAGGTCGCGGCCCCCAGGGTCTCACAGCTCACGGTAGACTACAGGAGAATAGGAAGGAGGCAGCAGGCTGGAACAACAAGGAAAGTATGGGACAAGCCAAGGTCAGGGCCACAAGCAGACAAGGACAACAGAGTTAACGCCAAGGTTCAGGGTCACAGGCAAACAGGGATGGTCAGGAACACGCCAAAGGTCAGGGTCACGAGCAGACAGGAATAGTAAAGAAAGCTAACACACAATGGTTGATCAGCCCTGCTGGCTTGCAGTGCACAGGTTAATATAGGGTTCCCTGATAGGGCCTGGGGTGGGGCCATGCTAGAGGAGAGGTTATAAAACCAGTCAGGTGAGAGGCAGCTGGTCTTTAGAGATGAACACATGGGGACAGGTAAGCTGACAGAAAAACTCTATTGCATAACCATGACAGTACCCCCCCCCCTCTTATGAGGCCTCCCCCTCCCCCACCTGTGCCCAGGCTTAAAGGGAAACTCCAGATGGAACCTCCTCAATAGACGAGGAGCAAAGACCTCAGATGCAGTGATCCAAGACCTCTCCTCAGGACCAAACCCTTTCCAATGTACGAGGTACTGAAGAATGCCTTTACGGAGCCGGGAATCCAAAACTTGACTAACCTTTAGATTATCCTCAGAGACCGGAACCGTGGTAGGGAGAGGACAAAAGGACTAATTGAGGACTAAAGGCTTTTTAGAAATGGGTAAGGGCACAAGAAGACCATCAGAAGTCTGAGCAGGGTCCCCCAGACCCTTAAAGATAAGCTGGACATCCAACACAGGACCATAAGACTGGGTAGAGGTCAGTGGATCCTTGAGGTCAGGTTGGTTAGAAGGTGACGTGTTACAAGAGTTAAGCTGGATAGCTGAAACACAAACAGAATGCAGAGAGCCCTGAACAATAGATTGAAAACCCCACCTGGCCGAATGAGGCAGTCTATCCAAAGGATGGATTGAGCCTCTTAAACAGGTTTGAATGGACGTAGTAGCAGTAGGGTGAGGCCAGGTTACAGAAGGTCCTGAACAAGAAGCAGGAAGCTCACTGGGCATAGGCTGGACTGGTGCAGAGGCCGACTGAACAGCATCGCCAGGTGCAGCGACCACCAGAATTGCATCGCAGGGCGTAGAGACTGTGGAACTGGTGGACGAGTCAGCCTGGGTGTGTGTTCAAGGGGGTCCAGGGACAGGCAAAGGGAAATGGCCATGCAAAATGGTGTGACTGATCAGCTCAGGTTCACAGGTGGGCTCCTCATCCAGAGTGCCACATGACCCAGAGAGTGCCTCAGCCCGACTATTGCAGGAGACATTCCAGAAATCGCTATCTGCAGCGGCAAGAGCAGAAGATACTGGGATAGTGGCAACAGGAAGTTTCTCTTTTGGGGTAACCTTGAGTAGGCAGGAGGAGGAACAGGAGGAACCCCAAGTCAAGATCTGTCCAGCAGTCCAGTCAACATGTGGAGAATGGAGCCGTAACCAAGGAATACCTAATATGATAGGAGATGAAGCCTTAGGTAAGACAAGGAAGGATATCCGCTCCTGGTGGAGTGTCCCTACCGACATCTTAACAGGGAGGGTCTGGAAGCGGATAGGGCCCCCTGGGAGAACAGTGCCATCAATCGCCAAGACCACCAATGGCGTTGTAAGGGGCAAAAGGGTAAGTCTCATGGAAGACGCAGCTCCCCAGTCCATGAAATTGCCAGCGGCTCCGCAATCCAGATATGCCGAGACCAAACAAGGGGATGCGCCAACATGAAGGAACACAGAAAGGAGAAGACAAGAAGGTGAAGGTGATATTTCAGGGTCCAATACTCCACCTTCCAGATGTATTAGCCCTGAGCGTTTTTCCGGACGAAGAGAACAAGTATCACGAAAATGACCTTTGACGCCACAGTAGAGGCACAGGCCCAGAGTTCTGCGCCTAGTGCGTTCTTCGGGAGATAACTTGGTTCGGCCCAGCTGCATAGGTTCCTCAGCAGGCAGGAGGTGTTCCTCGGAATGAAGAGAAGGGACATGGAGCTCAGGCTGCCTAAAGAACGGGGAGTGCTGGCATCTTTTTTCCAGGGCGCTCTCCTGAAAGCGAATATCGATCTGGTTACACAAGGTGATGATACCATCCAGATCAGCAGGGAGAGATCTTCCTGCTAATTCATCCTTCACTCTATCAGAGAGGCCATGTAAAAAGGTTGCAACTAGGGCCTCATTATTCCAACTCAGCTCAGCAGTCAAAGTACGAAAATGAAGAGCGTACTGTCCCACAGAAGCGGACTCTTGACGGAGACGTAAAAGGGCGCTGGCCGCTGAGGAGACACGACCCGGTTCCTCGAAGATATTTCGAAAGAGTTTCAAGAAATCAGACAGGCTAGAAACCACTGGATCATTTTGTTCCCACAGAGGGGCAGCCCAGGCTAACGCCTCGCCGGAAAGGAGGGATATAATATAGGCTACCTTTGCCCGATCAGACAGGAAGTTTTGGGGCAGAAGCTCAAAATGAACTGTGCACTGGCTAAGGAACCCCCCATAGGCCTTGGAGTCCCCAGAGTAACGGGCCGGAGCTGGCAGATGTAATGAATGTGTGGCTGCGACTTGTGCGATAGGTGCCACTGCTGATTGTACTTGAGACTGCAGGTTCGGGTTTCCCAAGGAGGCCTGGAGCTGCTCGAAGCGGGAAGCCAGATCCTTAAGGAATTGCATCACCTAAGTCTGATTAGATTCCTGGGTCTCGAGTCTGCGAACTATGCCCTGCAATGAATCGGCTGCAGGAAGCAGCACGTCAGCCGGGTCCATGGCTGATCAAACTGTCAGGTCACCTTGAAGCTAGGTGACAGATGCACTCTGTAGGAGTCAGAAGTGCACCGCTAGGTAGTGGACCCTAGGACTGACTGCTGCGCATTGAACCCTGGGTGGTTCAGGAAGCAGGTCTACTGGATCACTGACACAGATCCCACTGGGAGCTAGAGCATAGATTCCCCAGGGCGTGGAGTCTAAGAGCCAGCAGGTGTTCACCAGAGCCTCTAGTGGTGAGGATGGACTGCGCTGCAGTCTGGCTCCAGGTCGCGGCCCCCAGGGTCTCACAGATCACTCTCACGGTAGACTGCAGGAGAAGAGGAAGGAGGCAGCAGGCTGGAACAACAAGGAAAGTAAGGGACAAGCCAAGGTCGGGGCCACAAGCAGACAAGGACAACAGAGTTGATGCCAAGGTTCAGGGTCACAGGCAAACAGGGATGGTCGGGGACACACCAAAGGTCAGGGTCACGAGCAGACAGAAATAGTAAAGAACAGGCCAAAGTCGGTAACTGAATCAGACATAGAAAACACAGCAAGTACACCTGAAAGCTAACACACAATGGTTGATCAGCCCTGCTGGCTTGCAGTGCACAGGTTAATATAGGGTTCCCTGATAGGGCCTGGGGTGGGGCCATGCTAGAGGAGAGGTTATAAAACCAGTCAGGTGAGAGGCAGCTGTTCTTTAGAGATGAACACATGGAGACAGGTAAGCTGACAGAAAAACTCTATTGCATAACCATGACACTATTTTTATAAAGCCCCAAAACACACAGTGTGTGCTATCTCCCATCACGGGGTATCAATGCACGCGTTTCGGGGGTGCAACCCCTTCCTCAGAGCTACTTTAGTTATAAGGAAGGGGTTGTACCCCCGAAACACGACCATTGATACCCTGTGATGGTAGATAGCACATGTTGACACACTGTATGTTTTGGGGCTTTAGAGAAATAGATGTATGGAACTACACACATTTTAGGCATGAGATCATGGGGGAAATAAGAATGTTAAGGCCCAATTTGTGGGCACCTTCAAATTTTGGGTTTTAGATTCTAAAAAACAGATAAACATTACGATGCACATTAGTTAGGGTAGTGTTTCCCAACTTTCCTCCTCAACCCAGGTCATGTTTTCTTGATTTATTGAATTTGGCACAGGTGATGTTGTCATTTTCACTGTTAGTAACTTGCACAGTTGTTTATAGACTGAGGAAAATCTAGAAAACAGGACCTGGTGGTGCACCTAGAGAAGTGGAGTGGAGAAACACGGAGTTCTGTCCCTAAACTTTCACATTTTAAAGTCATAAATACATGGTAATTAGTAAGGCTGAACAGGAGCCAACAAGTGGAACAATAAATTTCAGACCAGACAAGAGGAAATTAGAATTTGGAAAGCATGTCCCCAAAATCTCTGATTCTTCACTGTAAAGCAGTGGCAGCCTCCTTGCTTTGCTCCAGTTCCTTCAAACACTGCAACATATCTGCACTCATTCTGCCAATAGTACATCGTGGAAGATCATGACCTAGTAAGAAGAGTAAAAAGTATCAAGGGACCGATGGTCAAGTGGCTGAGGCCCTACTTAGTGAGTTATGGGCAAGTTACTAGTCAAATTAAGGAAATGCTTACCTACCCAGTCTATTGTTGCTTGCAACCTGCTTACCCTTCAGACACCTACACTACTAGGAATGTACACACTGCAACTTCTCTATAATCTTGGCCCTGGGTCTCCCAAACTCAGGTACCTAGCAACACTGCCAGCTCTTTCCACCTCTTCCTTCTCCATGCTAATGTTAAGGCACTACATACTTTGCTAATGTGTGGAGTGGGTGTTTGGTTTGGACATCTAAACACTCGACATGTATATACATTTGAAGCAAGATTCCAAGAATACTTACTTGCGCAAACAAGAGGTTCCCGAATACTTTCTTCCTCTTGTCGTTCGCTTTGGCCCTCACTGTGACTCGCATCAGGGGATTTCATGTCTACAATGCCAATGTCTGTGCTGGGTCCAGGAGACAGATCCCATGGCTCCAAAGAAACATCCTGGGTGAGCTGACCACACTCACTTTCCTCTAAAAAGAAACATCACACATTTCATTAGATTGTAAGCTCTTCTGAGCAGGGCCCTCTTAATCCTTCTGTATCTTATTGTATTATAACGTTATTGTCTCCCTTTTATATTGTAAAGCGCTGCGTAAACTGTTGGCGCTATATAAATCCTGTATCATAATAATAATAATTCATTAAGCCACCCCAAGTCCCATCTGTTTCTAGCATCCATTTTGCTACATTAGTTGACCAACCTTGCACTTGGTCTGATGTCAATGTTTGCTCCTGACTAGTGGACTCCACCATGCTGCACTCTGGATGTTTTTCTGTGAAAAATGCATAAAAAAGGGAAGGTGATGGCATTTTCCAGAGGGCAAACACTTGACAAGTGCCAACATTGCAAAAGTCCTGCAGTTGCCCCCCACCCCTCTTCTCTCCTATGGAATACGGGATATATGATGACCATCCTAGCAGGCATGACTCTGTGTGACTAAGAGCCCCGGGGCCTCTCTTATACCCATGTCTATAATGGCAAGGCTGCATTAATGGGTACTGATGAGCCAGGCAGCAAATAGAAAGTGTTTTTTACCCCTTAAGTTCTGCCCTAAGCCCATGGCCTTTGGCCCACCAAGAAACACCCCTGTTGGTGGCTAAATTAGTGTGTTTGAAGTTGGCAATTATGTTTTTGAGTGGAAGATGGCCTTATTGCCTCCCCTGTTGGGGCCTGAGTGGGGGTAGCCTCCTTTCGTCCCTTGCAGTGGCTTAGCTGGAGCATCCTTTTTTTGTGCCTCCCTGTTGAAAGAAAAAAAAACAATAAGTACAAAAAGAATGTCCAAAAACATGACCAAATAAGAATGTTCATATATGCTTTATATGTACCTTCATCTTTGGAATCCAAAGTCATACAAAGATTTTATAAAAGCTTATATAGAATTCTCTAGAGCTACTTGGAGAAAGAACATATACAGACAGATAATTTACACATATACATATTGTTTAGATCCAAATATTGCTTACTTTTTTTATGATCTGATGTATGTACTCCATCTGGTCTTGTTCCCGGTGATTTAGATCAGACCATCTTTTTCGGATTTGGTCCTTTGATCGGTCCAACCGAAAATTCTCTCTGCAAAATGGCGATGACCTTCTCCAAAATGTTGTCCTTACGGCTGTTGGGCCCGGTCGTAATTGCGCAGCTTGGGGTCGTAATCATGCTTCTCTAGGATGCGCACCATCTCTACCATCTCACCTTTGCTCATGGGGGTTACTTTGTGCCTCCTATGAGCTCCACCACTGCGGGGCTGGCTGCAATCCAACGAATCCACCATGTTGTCCCTCCCGAATGTTCCAGCATGTGTGTCGCATGCAGAAGAGAGATGGTCACGCCCTAGCATCATGATGCAATGAGACTGGAGTTTGACGCATGCACAGTGTGTATAAAGCCAGAACGCACAGTTGATGGAAAGACCGGAGGAATGATTTTGGTGTGGAGGACAAGCGATCACCAACGCACGAAAGAGGCAAAAAATGAAGGTACAATTGGAAATTGGGGCATAGGTGGTTAGTGGCCTATACTGCTTAGATTGAGACCTATATTGGGACCAGCTTATGGGTTAAGCCAGATTATGGTTTGTCTTGCAGGCATCATATTATCATGACTGATAAGTTCACTTCGCCAGAATTTCTCCCCTATTTTATTGACATGTACCGGGAGCTGCCCTGTCTCTGGAGGTTGAAGAGTAGAGACTACTCAAATAAAATACTGAGGAAGGCAGCTTTGAAGAAACTGGTAGAGTTGTGCAAACGTGTGTACCCCTGGGTAGACACCAACTACATTAAGCAAAAGATAGCCAACCTTCATAGTACATTTAAAAGGGAGCTGAACAAGGTCATGGACTCTATAAAATCTGGAGCAGCAGCGGATGACCTATATGTCCCCAGGCTGTGGTATTACAGTTTTTGACAGACCAGACAGAACCCAGGCCATCGCTGTCTATGCTCCCTTCAACGTCTGCTGAGGCCACAGCTCCTGATGCACAGGATGAAGATGTGGAGGAGCCCAGCTTGACCCAGTGAGGAGATCAAAATAGTGTGTGATTGATGACCAAACCCAAAAAAAGATTCTAATTTTGTCCCATTTTCATACACAGGAAAGTGTCAGTCTGGAGGAGCCAGTGGCAAGTAGCCAGACAGAGTCGCAGATCCCTCCCCTACGCCCTACTGCTGCAAAAAGAGCCAGGAAGAGCAGGAATCTGGAGGAGACCACAGCTTCCTTTCTCATCCAGGCTACTACTGCGCCCCGTACTGACCCAGATGAGGCTGAAGCATTTGGGTGTGCGACGGACAATAAACTAGGGCAGATGGCCAGTGAGCAAAGGAGCAGCTGTGAGGAACTCATCCTGCAGCTCCTCAACAAGGGGGTGAGGGGGGACATTTCTGAAAACACCCACATTTCAGATTTTGTGGCCCCACCTCCACCACCTCCACAGCTAACCCACCCACCACAGCAGCATGCCGGTCAGTGGCCACAAGAACCCCAACAACCCCACTGGTCTGGGGATTTTCACCCCTTCCCCACTTACTAATTTCTATTCTTTTCTTTTTTTTTTAAATAATGTTTTTATTTGTTATATTTTCTATATTTTTGTATGCATGGAATGCACTTTTTTGTTCAGTTCTTTGTATTTGGATGGCAGATAGCATGTCTAATTTAATTTGTGTTATTTTTTTTTCTGCACAATAAAAAAATTGTGTAGAATAATACTTGGCTATGTGTTTTACTTCAAATGACAGTTTGGGAGTAGGCAGTTACATAAAAAAAAATACAATGTAAAATTAACAAGGGACACCAACATAGTTGTATCTTTGATCTTAAAAACTCAGGGATAATGGTGTTGTGGTAACTTGCCCAAAAAATCAAACAACAAGCATAATAATAATATTCTTGATATCACTTGAAAACAAATGCTTTTTAAAATCCGTTTGGCATAACTCCATCAGTATCACCAGCAAAGCAGCTTCATTATTATCCTATTAAAGAAGAAGAGAATTGTGTGCTGCATTTCGACATTTCATAATTTGCCACGTCACGAATGTTAATTCTCCATTACGAACGCTAGTTTACAAGACCAACCAATTCTGGCTCGTTCCTTGGTTCCGATCATGCATGTTTGTACTTTCGCCTTTTGTGTGATGGATTTGTGTACTGACCATCGGAAAATCAGATGTGGAGCCGTCATCCAACATTTGTTGGCTGAAAATTGGCAAACAATTGTTGAAAGGTGCGTACTAACGGTAAGAACTTCGGACAACAGCCTGTCAAATGACAATCCCCTTCTGATTTTCATACCGTGTGTACGAGGCTTTAGATTGGGATGCCATTAATGTTTACGTGCATGTAAAGGCCGACGTCCCAATACTTTTGGTATTATATATATATATGTGTAGATAGATAGATAGATAGATAGATAGATAGATAGATAGATAGATAGATAGATAGATAGATAGATAGATAGATAGATAGATAGATAGATAGATAGATAGATAGAAAAGGATAGATAGATAGATAGATAGATAGATAGATAGATAGATAGATAGATAGATAGATAGATAGATAGATAGATAGATAGATAGATAGATAGATAGATAGATAGATAGATAGATAGATAGATAGATAAATAGATGATAGATAGATAGATAGATAGATAGATAGATAGATAGATAGATAGATAGATAGATACTGTATATATCTATAGCTATACACGCGTGCATAAATAGAGAGGGGGGGGGTTGAAAAAACACAAAAGTCCAGGGTTGCAGCCCTCAAAAGTATTTATTGAAGAAAGCAATAGTTAACAAAGTGTTCCCTTTAATTTGTAACAGTTTTGGATGCGATCTAGCCCAACGTCAGACAAGAAAACTAGCAACATAGTAACAAATAATCATATTTATGCATACAGGGACCAGAAACAGAACACAAATAGCTAACACACATCACAGAAAATGTCAGCAATCTATGACGTTCATTTATGAAGCAGTGAAAATATTTCACTGCTTCATTCTTCGACATTCACAGAGGAGATCGTTTTCCTCTGTGTGCCTGTTTATGAAGCGGTGTAGATCGATTCTCCTTTGGAGGAATGAAGAGATCTACAAACACTTCAAAAAGGGGAGAACGGCCCCTGATACTGGAATCTCGTGTGACTTTACGAGATTTACAGTACAGTACCAGAAATTCACAGAAACACAGAGATGTCAGTTTATTAAGCAGTGATAATATATCACCGCTCAGTACACTGACAGACGGCATGGTTAATGCTAATAAAATAAAGAATACCCCTACATAATATATGCACACACACATGTTATATATACTTATATATACGCACATTATATATATATATATTTTTATATATATATATATATATATATATATATATATATATATATATATATATACATACATACACACATTTTATATATATACATGGTTACTGTCTTGGGGGGTCTAAACGAGGTATAAGGAAGTTAATAATCTTCCTCTTTCCTCCTCAGATCCCCCGGGATTCTCTCTTCACTCCCTTATTCTCCACCTCTGAGCTGGTGAATCTGGGAGTGTGAATTCTGACTCAGATCGCCAGTGAAGCGCTGAGATCGCAGCTTCATAAACTGGCCGTTTCTGTGTCAGTCAATGAGGATTCTCAGTGTGCGGAGATCATCATGTTCAAACTTGTTCTCCCCCAATTATCTCTGTTTCATAAACCATTTATGGACTGTGATCAGTGGCAATCCTCTGGATCACCGCTGTTCACTGCTTCATAAACGGACACCTATGGACGGCTAGGTTCACACTGGAGCTTCTTCAAGTTTTTGGGAGCATTTTTTATGTGCATTTGTACACACATTTTTCAGGCTTAAGTGTTTTTCTTTTAGCTTAAAGAAAGCTTGTTATTGGCAGAAGAAGAGGCAAGAAGTTGAGAAAAAAAAAATCCTCATGTTCAGGTGCTCCCATTGAAGCCTATAGGCATCAAAAACTCATTATTGCTCCAAAGAAGCTTGTGTACTTTTTTGAGTTTTGAGGGACAAGCTTTAAGCGACGTGGCATTCAGGTGTGAATGGGCACCATAAAATTCAATGGGAATTGAGCTTTGAAGCACCTCTGGTAAAGGCATGACCAGGGCTAATAAAAAAAGAGAAACTTACACTCAACAGCCACTTTATTAGGTACACCTTGCTAGTACCGGGTTGAACCCCTTTTGCCTTCAGAACTGCCTTAATTCTTCGTGGCATAGATTCAACAAGATGTTGGAAACATTCTTCTGCCCATTCTCCTCTGGCCTCTGAAATCAACAAGGCATTTTCCGCCACTGGATATTTTCTCTTTTTCGGACCATTATCTGTAAACCCTAGAGATGGTTATGCATGAAAATCCCAGTAGATCAGCAGTTTTTGAAATACTCAGACCAGCACATCTGGCACCAACAACCAAGCCACATACAAAGTCACCAAAATCCCCTTCCTTTCCCATTCTGATGCTCGGTTTGAACCTCAGCAAGTCATCTTAACCACATCTAGATGCCGAAATGCATTGAGTTGCTGCCATGTGATTGGCTAATTTGTGTTACCAAGCAATTGAACAGGTGTATCTAATAAGTGAGTGTATATATAAGCAATAATATCACGAAGAGATCCAAAGAAAGCTTCTACTCTCAATACAGAGAATTAATTCATGAAAAGGTGCAAGTCCAAATCAGGGTTATCAAATATCCAGATATTGGAATCACTCCTCCTCTCTATCTGTTTCTTTTCCAGTTACTATCAATCACCATACATTTTTATAGATAGATAGATAGATAGATAGATAGATAGATAGATAGATAGATAGATAGATAGATAGATAGGTAGATAGATTGATTATACATATATATTACATATATTAGATGATTATACAATGAATGGTAGAGTTCATTATGCATATTCTACTTCAGAGCACCTTACATTCATACATACCCTCCACATAGAGGCTAATTTACCATAAAATGAGTGAAGATTTATTTCAATTATCCAATCAATGGAAAAGAAAAGCCCTGTTTACTTGTGTCACCTGCACATGATTAGATAATTGAAGTGAATATTCGCACAATTTATTATGTGAACATTCTCAAGTCCTTGGAGCTACCAAATTAACATAGTATGAAGTTACAGTTACACCCAAAGAATAATTTTAATTATTATCAAATAAAGCAAGCCCTTATATTATATTGTTGATGGTAAATCTAAAGGAGATTGTACAATCAGATTGTATAGTGTATAAAATAAAAATAAAATCACCAAGTCACTATTATCATATAAATGGATTGTATTTCTGCAAGAGTTTATAAAAATTTACTTTTATCACTTTAGATTTTGCTCTTCATTTAAACTTTGGAAGAGCCCTTACAGAATTCTCATTTGGAGCAGTGCACATATTATTATAGTCACATGCAATGCAAGCCTCAGACTACAACTCTCATCATGCATTGCAAGGGTGTTCAGCGGCGCAGTGCATGCCCTAGCTTTCTCATTTTGCTGGTAAAATTGGGAGAGATAGGAGGAGGCTTTACATGCTGGCACTGGCTGCATCAGCCCATAAGAACGTTCTGTAAGGGGGGCTATGAACGAATTGCTTAGGTTTGGTAGCTCTTAGGGAGATTGTACAATCATATTGTATAGTGTATGGCCAGCTTTACTCCCCCAACTTCTCCAAATAGCCTCTCTACTGTAATACCAATTAGCAGGAGAGATGCTTGTGACCTTTAGGGTTGCAACACCTTTACATAGGCCTTACAGACCAATACATGAGTTCTATCATTTGTCACACTACTGCCAGACAGATTTTGTAAGAGTACTTACAACACTCTACTATTTCTATAGAATCATGCACATGGCCATATATGCACCAAGGAGCCCACATGTTCTATATACAGCCACCTATAGAAGTCAATAGCCAGCTACATCAGTTGGCTTCTCTAGGCGTCTGTACAGAGCACCTGTCAGCTCCCTGGAGAGGAAATATGCAGGAATTTTCAGCTAGATACAACTATGTGTATGAGACTTAATTGCCCTGTATATGTGCATTGTACAGTCTCAGCATGGGAAGTCATTCCCATGTGCAGCAGTATGGTCATGTTACCCCCACCAATCAAGACAGCCAAAGACTCCAAATCTGGAAAACAGTGGAAGCACTGGGGATGGAGCAATGGGGTGGGGGCAGACATTGCATTGTGGGATAAGGACACCTACATGGTGTAAGTCAGCTGAGCATTTTTACACATTATTGCATGAACTCCTAGGGGCCCCAAAATGTGTGTGTGTGGTTCTGCTTTAACACAGAGCATGCATATCTATTAATGATGGATATTACAGCTCAATGAACTTTATTTTCCTACATTGTAACACATAATGCACATTGGTACATTGTATTGTTCAGCAAACCTTCTAAAACACAACACACAGCGTACTCTGCATAGTTTGATTACCTTCACATTCATACATTCTAATGCCTGCCTAATGTGTAAACGTACCCAAAATGCTTTTGGTTTTTAATTGTGGATAGAGTAAGGAAGGGTTACCTCCCCTGTGGGTTCATTTTTTTTAATTATTTTTTTGCTGTCTGTGTTTCATTGGGGAGATTTCCTTTCACCTCCTGTCCTGGAGACTCAGCAGGAAGTGAATGGAAATCTTTACAAAGCAAGAGGAAATCCCCTCTAAGGCTCCTTTTTCAATAAGGCATCTCCAAAGTCGCATGATTTCCAGTGCGACTGTGAAACGTGACTTTTGGTGCGACTTAGCGGCTGTTGGCTTGTAGTTCCTGATGAACTACCATGGTGCTGTTGAGCACTGTGGTAGTTCATTGAGTCTTCCTGTCAGTGAATATACACCAATATTCAGAACACACACACATATATATATATATATATATATATATATATATATATATATATATATATATATATGATACATAATATAATCCCATGTATTTACATTCATATACCAATATCCAGGACATATATATATGATACATGATATAATCCCATGTATTTACGTTCATACACCAATATTCAGAACATATATGTATATGATACATGATATAATCCCATGTATTTACATTCATACACCAATATTCAGAACATATATATATATATGATACATGATATAATCCCATGTATTTACGTTCATACACCAATATTCAAAACATATATATATATATGATACATGATATAATCCCATGTATTTACATTCATACACCAATATTCAGGGCATATATGTATATGATACATGATATAATCCCATGTATTTAAATTCATACACCAATATTCAGAACATATTTATATATGATACATGATATAATCCCATGTATTTACATTCATACACCAATATTCAGAACATATATATATATGATACATGGTATAACCCCATGTATTTAAATTCATACACCAATATTCAGAACATATTTATATATGATACATGATATAATCACATGTATTTACATTCATACACTAATATTTAGGACATATAATATGATACATGATATAATTCCATGTATTTACATTCATATACCAAAACTCAGAACATATATGTATATATGATACATGATATAATCTCATGTATTTACACCAATACACAACACACAGCACGTGATACATGCTATAATCTAATTAATTTCAATTCACATGCTGTATTACACAGCACACAGTACATACACGATAAACAATATAATTCCATTAATTCTGCATAATACACCCTAATGCAAAGCAAATACATATATATATATATATATATATATATATATATATATATATATATATATATATATATATATGTTACATGATAAAATCTCATGTGTTTAAATTCATACATACATGATACATGCTATATATTCCCCCAAATTGATATTCCTACATAGCACACAGAATATATAAAGTATTACATGCTATCTATGACCCCATGAATTGTCATCCTTGTACTCTAATATACAGCACGTGGAACATATGTGGTACATGATAGAATCCCTTTATGTATGTACACATTCTAATTGTTAGTACATAGTATATGTGTTGCATGATATACTCTCATGATATTACAGTTAAACAACATAGTACACATCACACAGTACACACATGATACATAATATAATTTCATGATATTACATGCATACACCCTAATAAAGTGCACAGTATACACATCTGATAAATGATATAATCCCATGATATTACATTCATACACTCTATACAACACACAGAATACATATGCTGCATGATATGATAGATCCCATGAACTGACATTTATACACTGTTTTAGGTTAGTACACGGTACACACGATACATACTAGAATCCTATGAGAGGACACGTGATACATGCTATATTTCTATTACAAGTAAATACACAGCAGCACACATTACACATGTAATACATGATATAATCACATACACAGCACACAGGATATATTTGGAATTCATGATACTAATGTACACTGTAATACATGATATACCATGATGATCCCCTTGATTTCCCTCCATACACTGTAATACACATACACCGATCATAGGAGATCACCCCATGTATATACACTGGTCTGGTATACAAATCACACATCATACATGGTTGAATATAATGAATTTCTCTCCATACACCCGAATATACAGAAGATATCACCCCCAATGTACAGTAATATATAATGCCGGTAATATACACTGTCATCATGTCATACACGGTGTAGATCGGGTATACATTGTATATATTTGTATCTCCTTTAATCAGACATAATGATTATTAGGATATTATTATGATGGTGATAACATCGGGGATGGGTGGTGTATAGGAGGTGATCGGTGGGATGATTGGAATGTGATCAGACATAGATCGGGATTTGTATGTGAGGACGGAATGGTCTCAGGTAGGTGTATGTAGGTGATCGGATGGGAGGTATGAGGTGTGATCGCCCCATGTATGGATACATTCCTCCATAGGACTGATCTCTCAGTGATCGGACACCCATAGATTTATTACAGCTCCCATTTCCTATACACTCTTATTTATTATAAATCTGTATTTTATTATTATTACATTTAGTTATATGTAGGGCGGTGTGTGGGTGACACATGGGGCTGTTTTATACATCAGATCGGTGTGTAGGGGGGGTTGGGCACGGATCAGACATGTATTGTCGGGGATCGGTCTTCCACCATATTGATGGCCCCCCTTCTCCGCCATGTGTTATGTGTAGTACTGGGGGGGAGGGGCACACAGGGGCCCCACATCCCGCCGATCCCGGGGGCCCCGACCCGTGTCGGTGTCTTTTTAAATCTGATCCGATAGAGATCCGCTCCAGCCATGGCTTCACTCCTCTCCCTTCCCCCATCGTCTTCCAGCGCCGGGGGGCGGAGCCCTGTCGGGACAGCCCCAATCGGCGCGGGCCGCGGTTGCTCGGTGACAGCTGCAAGGCCCGCCCCCCTGACATTACAGAGCGGACTCTGGCAGGGAAGAGCTGGAGTGACGGCGGAGGGAGCGGGAGAGGGAGACGGAAGAGTCCGGGTACATGTCACCCCGGGGAGGTCGGCCTTCCCCAGCACCGTCCGACAACAGCAGGCATGGAGCTCCCGGCCGCCGGGGAACATGTCTTCGCTGTAGAGAGCATCGACAAGAAGAGAGTCCGCAAGGTACGGCGACCGGGGAGAGGGTGAGAGAGAGGGGGGACCTTCATCATCATCATCATCAATATTATTATTATTGATTATGTCTTCTCTTCTCCCAGGGGCGAGTGGAATACCTGGTGAAATGGAGGGGATGGTCATCCAAGTAAGTCCTATTCTCCTGAACTCAGATCCCACATCACACCCCTATTATTATTATTATTATTATTATTTATCAATATTATCATCATCATTATTAGCACCATCCAGCAGACAGGGATGGGATCACTAATCACCCATGGCATGGGGTCTGACTATTACATCCTATCGTTATCATCATCTTCATCATCATCAATTTATTATTATTAAGAATAAAATAATATTATTATTCCACAAGCAGTCAGTGTAAAGGAGACATATCTTCAGATCATACATTTTATTCTTCTTATTTCTTCCTCTGGTGTAGTGCCGGGAGCCTTGGCACAGACAGATCCTGAGATCTTATATATTATTATTATTATTATTATTCTTATTATTCTTATTTCTTCCTCTGGTGTAGTGTCGGGGGTGTTGGCACAGACAGATCCTGAGATCCTATATATTATTATTATTATTATTATTATTATTATTATTATTATTATTATTTCTTCCTCTGGTGTAGTGTCGGGGGGTGTTGGCACACACAGGTCCTGAGATCCTCTCTATTCTATGTGTAGGATCTCTTCCTCCTCAGGATCAGACAGGCAGAGTCGGTGTTGGTCTGGCTGGATGTCAGCCCTGTAGGGGTTGGGAGTTTGCCTTTTGCCAAGGATGGAATGTCTTTTCCTGCCTCTCTTCTCTAGGAGTGCTCGTTATTCCAGCAGCATGTCACCTTACATGGCTTCCCTGTAAATGAGGATCATTAGCCAGGTGGGGGTGGGGGGGTGCTGACAGTGCGCACATTGCACTCCCCCATACAATCCAATGAGGATTAATATTTCCACAGATATGGGCTCAGTGAAGTCTGTATGTATTGATCACTACTTCTTCCCCTGACTTACTGAGCAAGAGCCTGTGTTACAGATCACCCCTATGATTAGGCTTGCATCCTAAATGTGGAAGAGGCTTATGCCATCCCCTGGTTTCGTTTATATAAAAGATAATAACTTGATCCCTTGGCTTCTTTTATATTAAAGATGCTATGTCGATCTCTTGGCTTCTTGACTTCAATCCCCTATTTTCTTTTTTTTTTATGAAAGATGGTAGGTAGATCCTTTTGGGTTCCTATAAAGATAATCATGTGATCCCCTAGCATCTTGTATACTAGATGTTTACTAGAGACCTTGGCTTTTTATATACAAGTGATCATTGCTTGATCCCCTGTCTTCTTGTATATGAGAGATGATTACTTGATCCCCTGTCTTCTTGTATATGAGAGATGATTACTTGATCCCCTGTCTTCTTGTATATGAGAGATGATTACTTGATCCCCCTGTCTTCTTATATATGAGAGATGATTACTTGATCCCCCTGTCTTCTTATATATGAGAGATGATTACTTGATCCCCCTGTCTTCTTATATATGAGAGATGATTACTTGATCCCCCTGTCTTCTTGTATATGAGAGATGATTACTTGATCCCCTGTCTTCTTGTATATGAGAGATGATTACTTGATCCCCCTGTCTTCTTGTATATGAGAGATGATTACTTGATCCCCCTGTCTTCTTATATATGAGAGCTGATTACTGGATCCCCCTGTCTTCTTGTATATGAGAGATGATTACTTGATCCCCCTGTCTTCTTGTATATGAGAGATGATTACTTGATCCCCTGTCTTCTTATATATGAGAGATGATTACTTGATCCCCCTGTCTTCTTATATATGAGAGATGATTACTTGATCCCCCTGTCTTCTTATATATGAGAGATAATTGCTTGATCCCCTGTCTTCTTGTATATGAGAGATGATTGCTTGATCCCCCTGTCTTCTTATATATGAGAGATGATTACTTGATCCCCCTGTCTTCTTATATATGAGAGATGATTACTTGATCCCCCTGTCTTCTTATATATGAGAGATGATTACTTGATCCCCCTGTCTTCTTATATATGAGAGATGATTACTTGATCCCCCTGTCTTCTTATATATGAGAGATGATTACTGGATCCCCCTGTCTTCTTATATATGAGAGATGATTACTGGATCCCCCTGTCTTCTTATATATGAGAGCTGATTACTGGATCCCCCTGTCTTCTTATGTATGAGAGATGCTTACTTGATCACCTGGCTTCTAGTATATGAAAGATGATTACTTGAACCCTTGGCTTCTTCTAGATGGAGTGCATTGTTCAGTTTTTTTTGGGGCCAATTCAGAACAGAGGTAGATTGTATAGATGAAGAAAGGTTTCTACTGACTTCAATGATGCAACATACACTACAGATGGATTTCACTTTTCTTTTTAATCCCCTTTCGCTGGTGATACTGGGTTGTCCTTAATTGGCATACATGACTGTAATGCAAATCCAGCATTATCCTGTTGTTGCTCACCTTCCCCTATGACATTATCGGGGAGCTGGCTGTCTCTTCCGGGTTCTTGTGGCTGGCCCCTTGATGACGCGGCCACCAGGTCTGCCCTCCTCCTGCTGCTCTGTGGATGGCGATACCTCCTGGGATGTCTGATCTAGATATCCCAGGAGGCTGTGGCTGTAGTACACACCATCCTGGCCTAGTCTGGGGATGAATTTTAATTACAAATAAAAGGGCATCTTCATTTTGCAGAGGGGATGCAAATGTGAGATTTGAAGTGAAGGCATGCTTTTATACAATTTTAGCACTATATAGGCTACTGCTGTACAGTATTGTTGCAGTATTATAGGCCAATTAAGAAAAGTTCTAGGTTGTATGGATGGAGAGGAGTTTATGGCTGGCCATACATTATACAATTTTCCTTTTAGATTTACCAAAACCATATAATATAAGGTCAAACCTAAACACTTTCAATTAGTATGCAATCAGGCAGACCCTTGCACTACATAGTTGAAGGTAAATCTAAAGGAAATGGAATAAGAAAAGTGCATAATGTATGGCCAGCTTATAGCCTAGTACACACCAGTAATTTTTATCTCATTCAACCCGGTGGGCTGAATGAAAAAAACGGAAGAGCTTAGGCGGAGCCACTGTACTAACTATCCAATGTTAGTACAGCAATATCCCCCACTGAGCCCTTGTGTTCCGACAGGGGGAAGCCCCCCGCCAGAACACACTGGTCAGTGCTCTCAGTCGCTGATCGGGTGCCGATCAGCAGACCTTTTTCGGTCATGCCCCTTCGGTCAGATCGGCTGCCATACACACGGGCCAAATTTCGTCCGTTTTCTATTGAACTAGCCAATGCTGCCAGATATTCGGCATGTACGTCCCTATAGAGTGAAGAACATGATGGAACAGTAATGAATTTCATATTGTAAGGTCTAGGCTAGTGCTGTCCATTATTTCCATGTTATAGGCCAATTTAGAAGGCTTCTAATTTGTATGCATAGAGCAGAAATTTATACTTCATACCATGATGGAACACAAATTAACTTTATATTGTTCAATATGGGCTAGTACTATCTAATATTTCCATTTGATAGGCCAATTCAGAAGAGTTCTAGATTGTACGTATGGAGGTTTATAGTGAATACCATGATGGAACATGAATGAATTTTACTTTGTTCGGTCTAGCCTAGTACTATCCAATAATCCCATTTTATAGATCGATTTAGAAGAGTTCTAAATAGTATGAATGGAGAAGAGGTTTATACTTAATAATATGATGGAACAATATTGAATTTCATACTGTACAGTCTAGGCTATTTCTATCCAATAACTCCATTTTATAGGCCAATTCAGAAGAGTTGGCAGGATGGCCGGAGAAGAGGTTTCTACTGATATGCAAGATTTCATTTTGTAGGGTCTAGGCTTGCATCCAATATCCTGTTGTTTCTAGGCCATTTCACAATAGAGCTACATTGTGTGTGTGTGTGTGTATATATATCGCATACCATGCCAGAACATGAACTCTCATTTTGTACTGTCTAGGTATAACACATGGGAACCAGAGGAAAATATTTTGGACCCTCGACTTTTGGTTGCATTTCAGAACAGGTATGTTTATCACTCTTCTTCTTAATCTACAAAGACTTTTGAGAAGAATATATATTTATAAAAGGGAAAAACTCTATATATAACATTATAATAGGAAGCCCTGATGGAGATATGTGTGGTTTTCTGGGGACGTAATCTTGGCTAATACAAAAAAAAAAAAAAAAAAAAAATCAGGCTGTTTCAAATGAACCAATTAGTTGCCTGGCAGGTGGCCTGGATCTGAGTATCCCAAACCAATGTTTTGTCCCTTCGGCCATTACAGATTTGTAATTTGACAGAGGTGGGCGTTCCATGACAAGGTTGTTGTGCCGAGGCTTCCTTCCCTCCACCCACTCACGAAAACTCTTGGCTAATTTTGACATTGTGTAAACAGTCTGGAGCGGAGTCTCCCCAGCCTTAGATTGCATGTAATCTGCTCCATGCATTTTAATGAGATCATTAGCATGCTGCCTGCATCTGTACATCTTCGCATCCAGCATGCTGCTCTATATTTTCTATTAAATGGGTTTAACGTTGCATTTAATATTTATGGAGTTAATAAGGTCGAAATGATTCAGGTGTAGTATTGTGCGTTTTTAAGAATGCTGCTTCTTTATGAGTAGGTACCTGAATTTATACCTAATTGTGCTGCCTTGTATTTCTTTTTATGAAAATGGAAGCATACAATGCTAAGTGCAATAGTGACTGGTAAACAAGGGGATAAAAGCACAAATGTGTCCCCATCAGCTCACATTGTTACTGAGTTGCATATTTGTGTAACATTCGCATAGCTTGGGATCAAGCTGAAGACCAGCTGCAGTAGACCCACATAGACCATCAGGCCTGCAGGTGATGGGAGGATGGTATGATTAAGACGGACCTGTTCCAGAATGATTCTCCGAGGTCAAACCGTGCGTTATTATTCTGTTAACCCTGATGAAGAGCGTTCTGGCACTCTCAGAAGGCCTTGGCCGTTTCTACTATTAAATGGTTGTATCGTTAATGCCTCTCTAGTCCATCTGTGTTTTGGGCAGATGTCTATTCACGAATCAGCTGATCCGAGACGCATGTGCTGGGAATGTGCCTGCCTTATTTATACCTACTTTCCATGCTGGCAATCTGCAACGGTATCCTGCAGCTGGACTCGGAGAATCCTATCCAATACAAGTAGACAACGCTACATGTGTACAGCCTAAGGCTTCATGCATGCAGACGCTGGAATCTTATGCACACGGACGTAAATCCCCCATATGTGGCTTTTGTTTTAAGATTATGCAAGCATGGCTTATACTTGTGTACAGTCATTCATTGATGCAGGTGATTGTATGCTGTTTCTGGTGCAAAAATATGCCCCTAATTTACAACAGATAGGCCTTCAGCATGTGGATGCTTAAGCACAAGACCCCTTTAACACTGAAGGCGTTTTTCAGGCATTTTAGCGCTAAAAATAGCACATGTTAAGTGCCTGAAAACTACCTCTCATGCCTCCCCAGTGTGAAAGTCCGAGTGCTTTCACACTGGGGCGGTGCATTTGCAGGACGGGAAAAGAAGTCCTGTATGCAGCATCTTTGGGGCAATTTGGGAGTGGTGTATACAGCGCTCCCAAAACGCCCTGCCCCTTGAAATGAATAGGCAGCGCTGCCGAAGTGCCTGCAAAGCGATTTGGCAGCGCCGCAACACAAGTGCTTTTAACCCTTCAGCCGCTAGCGGGGGTTTAAAGCGCCCTGCTAGCGGCAGAAATGCGCCGCTAAAACGTCAGTAAAGCGCCGCTAAAACTAGCGGCGCTTTACTTCTAACACTGGGCACTTTCAGTGTGAATGTAGCCTAAGGTGAGCAGGACAGGTATCTGCTTTTACCTCCTTGTTTATTACTTGGCCTTCAGTCACACGGGCAATGGGATAAAGATGGCTTGCTTCATTCAGAGGTGGCAAAACACTGCAACATTGTGCTATGGCCAAATATAAAGGGGAAGATTTACTGGAGCGTACAAAATCTGGTGGGGCTCTGCATTGAAACCAATTGGCTTCCAGGTTTTATTATTCAAGCTTAAAGAGCAAGTAAAGCCTCATGGGTTTTACTTCCTCTTTTGTCCCCTGCAAAATAAAAGCACTTGCACTTGCCTGCAAACAAAGCCCGCGATGTCCCCGCTGGTGGCTGCATCCCTCTTCACCCCTTTTCCTTCCAGGGGGCCGTGGACTCCGGCTCTGTGACTGACCATGCACGCGGGAGCCGCCGGTCACGGCATGAGCCCTTTAGAAACGGCACGAGAGTGCCCTTCAGTACGCATGTGCCGATGACGTTGGCACAAACGTCTATGGTAAATATCTCCTAAACAGTGCAGGTTTAGGAGATATTTCCAGTACCTACAGGTAAGCCTTATTATAGGCTTACCTGTAGGTAAAAGTGGTGTAACTAGATTTACACCCACTAATTGAACAAGCTGAAGTTAGAAGCTGACTACCATGCACAGCTGCACCAGATTTTGCATTCTTCATTTTCTAGTAAGGCCTGATTTACTGCAGTTTGCATATTCCAGGTGCATTTTGCGATTATTATTTATTTTTTATTTTTTTTTCAATACACATTTTTGATCCATTGACGTCCTATAGAACAAAAAAACTGAAAAAAAAAATCCCTGGCCCTTTCCATAACATGCACAGATATGAACTACATCCATAGGAAACCATGTTAAATGAACTAGTGTGTTTCTGCAAAACTAAAAACACACTAAAATGCATAGGTGTGAACTAGGCCTAAGGGGACCCGATTGGACCTTGCAGTCTCCTCTATGGAGCAGCAGATGTTAGCAGACACATGTCTGCTGACACCCGCTGCCGCTATCCAATCTGATCCTGTCTTCCAAAACTAGACGGATGGTGGTCCTATTTTCCATCCGTCTGGCGGATTGGATAGAAACGCACAGGCAGTCTGTTTCCCTCCAGTTTCTGCATAGAGGAGAGCGGGACCGTGTCTGCTCAGCACACATTTCAGTGATTCCAAATATGTCAAATGTGACAAAATGTAAGCAATGAAGATTATATGTAAATGGTGGTGGGGCATGGAGACATCACCAAGAGATTAAGGGTGTAGTGCAATCGGCCTTGTACGTTACATCGGATTTAGTTTTTTTCCTTGTATCAGCACCAGTTTTCCCAGAGCATAGCAGCATCATTATACTAAGATATGCAAGCCAGTCTTATCCAGACTGCATCGTACACAAATGTATAGGAATTTTAAGCCGTATCCATAGAGCCTCTGCTCTAATTGTAAAATCCAGCAGATTTGTTCAGGTTGTCGTGAAAGGTAGCAGAAAAATAATCCTTATGGTATCATACCTCAAACCCCTAGCAGTGCAAGAGTTCAATGCTCATTCTGTCAAGGGGGATTGGAATAACATGAAGTGCATACCTTATTCCTCACTCTAGACTAGCTTTTGGCATGTTCCCATTCACTTGAATGGGTCACATTCGGAGGTAGTACTATATGACAGGGGGTATCATTTTTGCAACCCCGTCCAGCTGCCTTTAAAGGGGGCATTCACTAAAGAGTCTTTAATGCAACTATCATAATGACCGGTTCTCTTAAAGGCTAAATTAAAAATAAAAGTCTGAAGATTGTGAAATGTTTTGCACGTTTTTTTGATTGTTTCACATTTATTTCTGTAGTGCAAAATAGAAAATAAATCTCACTAGGTGTTGTATTTGTCACCTCCCTCCATTGCCTCATGAGTAGCATATGGAGGAAATGCAAAACCAAGATAGCTGGAGTCATGTGACCAGTTGATGTTAAAGTGCACTAAGACCTACAAGAACATTGGCATTATCTATTTGGTCCATGTACAGTTTTGGCTTATGTGGATGGAGGGGGAGGAGATGAGCATTGCTGCAAGGCACTCTGATTCTACTTCTTTAAGGGGTTGCAGGTACAATCATGCTGATTTCTAACCTTCCCAAGGCTGGCCATAAATTGTAGAATTTTCCTTTTAGATTTACCAAAACCATATAATATGAGATAAATACTAATACTAAATACCCGTATTTATCGGCGTATAACACGCACCCCAAGTTTAGGAGGGAAGTTTAAGGAAAAAAACTTTTAAATGCCCATCAGTGCAGCCTTGTCAGTGTCCATCTGTAGCCTTGTCAGTGTCCATCTGTAGCCTTGTCAGTGTCCATCTGTAGCCTTGTCAGTGTCCATCTGTAGCCTTGTCAGTGTCCATCTGTAGCCTTGTCAGTGTCAGTGTAGCCTTGTCAGTGTCCATCTGCAGCCTTGTCAGTGTAGCATTGTCAGTGTCCATCTGTAGCCTTGTCAGTGTAGCATTGTCAGTGTCAATCTGCAGCCTTGCCCCTGTGTCATTTGCAGAGCTGCTGTTTAAAAATGGCGCCGCCGCTCTCGGCGGCTTTCGGACGATCTCGGCCATTATCGGCAGGGGTTCGGCGTATAACACGCACCCACGATTTTCCCCTGATTTTAAGGGGGGGAAAGTGCGTGTTATACGCCGATAAATACGGTACTTTCTATTTGTATGCAATCAAGCATGCGCTACATAGTTGAAGGTAAATCTAAAGGAACTTCAATAAGAAAATTGTATAATGTATGGCCAGCCCAAAAGATATTGCCTCCCAAGTGCTGGACAGGTGTGGCCAGGGTTCCCCATATACATGAGATTGTCTGGCAGAAAATGACTAAATTGGGTAACTATCTTCTCATGTCTATGGAATCTATAGTCCTGGAGGCAGTACTGATGGGAACAAGAAGGGTCAGATACCTAACTCTCTGCAGATGCTTGTTTGTTCTTTTTTTTTTTTTTTTTTTTTTCTGCCTATCCAAAATGAATTACTTGTGGTTAGGAAGAACCGATGAGCATCCAACTACCACAAAGTATATGCAATGATTTTTTTTTTTTTTATAGTAGTGATTTTTTAGTATGCTACCCATACAGACATTGGTGTTGATTTACTAAAACTGGAGTGAAAAATCTAGTGCAGCTCTGCATAGAAACCAATCAGCGTCTGGGTTTTATTGTCAAAGCTTGATTAAACAAGCTGAAGTTAGAAGCTGATTTGCTACCATGCACAGCTGCACCAGATTTTGGACACTCCAGTTTTAGTAAATCAACCCCACTATATAAAATGTAAGAATGTAAAATCATCCAGCTTGTGCCTAGTAATCTCTTTTGACCACCTTGACTTTGTTGTCCCCCTTCTAATGTAGAGAACGACAAGAACAGATTATGGGGTACCGAAAACGTGGACCTAAACCAAAGCACCATATTCTGTCGGTAAGTTAAACTTGAAGTTATTTTGTTCTCCCTGGTCACTCTTTTCCCCTCTCATCAACCTGCCAATGGCATTTTTTTTAAATGCAATGTTTCAACTTTCATTACATGGCTTATTTTCGTCTCAGTGATGTCGTTACATGGTTTCTGTGCTTCCCTATGAAATGCATGCAGATCAGGACTTGTGGGAGGGGACAGCATGGTGTTGTAGATGGCTTCCTGAAAATATCACAGCACTCCACTATAGAACTCCGGTCAAGAGTCCACATTCCTGATGCAAGACAGCGGGCTGGCCCTTGGGAGTAGTTCTGCAAATATCTAAATACCTTGATAGATGAATGTCAGTCTGCAGAGGTGGGCGTTCCTAGGCAGACTGTATTTGCATGTTTTTGTCTTGCATGTATTTGCATGTAGACTGCCCTAGGTAATGCCCATATGTGTTGGGTCAAAAGGTGTAGTTTTTCTGAGGTTTCAGATGAGTCTATTGATTTGGGTGACTACCCAAAATTTAATGAGCTCCATGCAGATACTGCCAGCTGTGGCTCATTGGGTAATTCGGCAGTCAGATGGGTAAAAAACCCTTTGCTTGATTGATGTAATTTTCTTACTGATAAGCCAGCACTCTTGCCTCTCTCCATCTGCTGGATTGGCAGTTCATGTTAAGGGAAGTGCTGAGCTAACCTCTGGTCCACTCCATTGCGAAGGCCATGTGACTAACCACCATAGCATCCAGTACCAGTAGTTTCTTTAGCTAAGGTAAGTATTTCAGGATCCGTGTTAAGGAAGTAGGGTATCTTAGTTTTGCTTAACTCTTATGGCTTTGTGTGTGTGTATATATATTTAATTAAAGCTTTCTATTTTATCGCAGGTGCCATCATTTGCTCGTCGTTCCAGTGTGTTGAGTGGCCTTCAGGATGCTACTGTGGACAGCCATACTAAGCTGGATATGACATCCATAGCAAAGAGCCAGCCTTACCAGTATCAGTTGAACAGTAAAAAACACCACCAATATCAGCCGTATGTCAGTGATCGCTCTGAAAAGCACCACACGAGTAACAAAAGAAAATATTACTATCAACTGAATAGCAAGAAACATCATCATTACCAACCAGACCCCAAGATGTATGACCAATATCCTTCAGGGAAGGATTCTCAGAACTCTTCCGATCAAAGCAGACATAGGGAGTCCTGGACTCAGAGCCGGCCTATTGAGTTAGAGGCTCCTGCAAAGAATGGCATAGGACTAGCTTTAAATGGCTTGGACAAAAATCTCTCTAGTGGAACTCCCACCAGCACCGTTAAAGAAGTGTCTGGAAATGGAGTTGGGGGCAAAATGAAAATTGTGAAAAATAAAAATAAGAATGGGAGAATTGTCATAGTTATGAGTAAGTATATGGAGAACGGTATGCAGTCGGTGAAAATTAAGTCTGCGGAGGAGAATTGTGAAACCGAGCCTGGAAGGACAGTGGCCACAAAGGTCACCTGCAATGGTGACAGGACTTGTAACGTGGTTGAAGAAAAGCAAGAGAGCTGGAAAAACAGAGTGGAGTCCAAAATCACAATAAATGAGAATAAAGGGGGTGGAGACCAGAAGACCGCTCCTCTTGCTGGCCTCCGGAGAACCTATTCTAGTGCTGAATCTGTTCTCAGCCAGCCTTTGCCACTCACCACCAAGGAGGACAAAACAACATGGACCAATGGAAGCAGTTTATCCTGTAATAAAGAGTCACCTAAGGAAGTTGTATATATTAACCCTAGAAAAAGGTGCTTGGCCGAGATGGCAGGTGTTGGAGATGCCTCCAAAAAAGTACTTCCTTCACGAAGCGTTAGTGCTCCCGGTAGACTGGAGAACCAGGGTGGGGGTCAGAGCATTTTGCCTGTTTCCCCACAAGAGCCAGACATCATTCTATTAGACTCTGATTTGGATGAACCCATAGACTTGCGATGTGTGAAGTCCAGGTGTGACAGCCACCAAGAGATCACGAACCATGTTGTTCAAGTGACTGAAGAATCCCAGGCCAGTGAACCGGATGATGCAAAGGAGGAACCAAGGACTGTATTCAAACCATTTTTTGGAAATATTGTGATTACAGATGTAACAGCCAACTGTCTTACTGTTACTTTCAAGGAGTATATAACCGTTTGACAGAACTTGGAGTGATTAAAAATGTAATTCAGGGATAACAGCAGTTGGGGAAAAAAATCACATATTTGTTTACTTTTCATTTAAAGCCTTTAGAATTTTTGAAGCCTTTAAAAGCACTTAATAACTAAACAGCCTGTATGTTTTATCTGCAGGCATTCCGCCCCCCCCCCCCCCCCCCCCAGTAACAAAACCATTGTCAATGGTAACCATGTAAGTTGTATATTTATTAGTATTTATATGTGTAGATTTATTCAAGCTTTGCATTGTTAATAGCTATAATTTTTTTGTGAAATGCAACTTTGATGTAACTATTTTGTTGCCAGAATTGACTAAGTTCACACTGAATTTAACCCGATATATAAAAAATTTGTATATTTATGGTGTATTGTTGATATGCAAAGAAAGATTAAATCCAGAGCTGCTAATAGATTTTTTTTTTTTTTAATGCTTCCGGTAGCTGCTTGTATGTAAATATTTAATGAGGAAAAAAGTATGTAAGCAGCATGAGTTATTCCTGGGCTTGTGTAGAAGTCTGTAGCCTTAGTTAGGTGCTAAATGATATTGTGCAATAATAAAAATGACATTGAATTATGAAGAGCTGTGGCAGCTGTCTTCAGTATTTCAGCAGCAGCAGGGTTTAACATACAACTGTTGGTGCCTGTACTGCTGCATGGGATTCCAAGTGGAAGGCAGCAGATGGCCAGGATGGAGAAGAGACTTCACTTCCTCTGCTGATCGCCTAGTAGTGGGATTGCACTCTTGTGCCCCGTACACACGGTCGGATTTTGTGACGGAAAATGTTCGATGGGAGCTTGTTGTCGGAAATTCCGACCGTGTGTGGTCTCCATCGGAATTTCCGTCACACAAAGTTTGAGATCTGGATCTCAAATTTTCCGACAACAAATGTCGTAAATTGCGATCATGTGTACACAATTCCGAAGCACAAAGTTCCACGCATGCTCGGAATCAAGCAGAAGAGCCGCACTGGCTATTGAACTTCCTTTTTCTCGGCTCGTCGTACGTGTTGTATGTCACCGCGTTCTTGACGTTCGTAATTTCCAACAAGATTTGTGTGACTGTGTTTATGCAAGACAAGTTTGAGCCAACATCCGTCAGAAACATCCATGGATTTTGTTGTTGGAATGTCCGATCGTGTGTACGGGGCATTAGGGGGCTTAAAGAAGATCTAGCATATTTATATTTTAATGTTCTGTTCCCCATAAGGCTCGATTCACACCTATGCATGTTGCTTTTGAGCGTTTTTGGAGGTTTTTTTTTTTCATGCTTGCCACGTTTTTGAGCTGCGTTTTTGCCGCGATTTTGCCGCGATTTGTGTTTTGCGTTTTTTTGTTTTTTTTTTTTTTTTGTTTTTTTTACATTTTATTTTTTTTTTTTTACAGTCTTAAAAAAAAAAAAAAATTAAAAAAATAAATAAAACGGCAAAAACGCACCAAAAACGCTGCAAAAACGGTGCACTTGCGTTTTTGATGCTTGTCCATTGAAATCCATTACATGCAAAACGCTGCATTTTGCATGAAAAAAAGTCCCCGACCCTTTCCAAAAATGCAGAGAAACAAAAAGGCATTGATGTGAACATGTTCCATAGGAACCCATGTTAAAAAATTCCCGTGCATTTCTGCAAAATGCATCAAAAAACGCGCTAGTGTGAATGGAGCCTAAGACAAAGTACATATAATACTTTGTACGGTGTTGCTAGGTGCTTCCTTACCATAGCTATGAGGTCCGAACCGGACCCTCTCCCCTGCCAATCTGACAACAGGTAGGAAGGAGATGGACACTTCATAACAGCAGCTTGGCTCATGTGTGAGCACTTTCGCCAGACAAGCAGTGGCAAGAAAAATGCAGAGGGAGGGTGGATGTGTCAACTTCTGAATTCCTCTAGCTGCTACTCAGTTGACGTTACAAAGCATCTGTCTCCTTTCTAGCTGTTGCTGGATCTACACAGCAGGAGAGGGGAGGGTGCAGTTGGGACCACCTAGCTAGGATTGGGGAGCACCTAGCAACATAGGACACCGTACTACATGTACTTTGTCCTATAGGGGACAGAACAGTAATATATATATATTACAGTGGGGACGGAAAGTATTCAGACCCCCTTAAATTTTTCACTCTTTGTTATATTGCAGCCATTTGCTAAAATCATTTAAGTTCATTTTTTTTCCTCATTATTGTACACACAGCACCCCATATTGACAGAAAAAAACAGAATTGTTGACATTTTTGCAGACTTATTAAAGAAAAACTGAAATATCACATGGTCCTAAGTATTTAGACCCTTTGCTGTGACACTTTTATATATTTAATTCAGTTTCTGTTCATTTCTTCTGATCATCCTTGAGATGTTTCTACACCTTCATGTGAGTCCAGCTGTGTTTGATTATACTGATTGGACTTGATTAGGAAAGCCACACACCTGTCTATATAAGACCTTACAGCTCACAGTGCATGTCAGAGCAAATGAGAATCATGAGGTCAAATGAACTACCTGAAAAGCTCAGAGACAGAATTGTGGCAAGGCACAGATTTGACCAAGGTTACAAAAAAATTTCTGCTGCACTTAAGGTTGCTAAGAGCACTGTGGCCTCCATAATCCTTAAATGACCAGAACCCTTCCTAGAGCTGACTGTCCAGCCAAATGAGCTATCGGGGGAGAAGAGCCTTGGTGAAAGAGGTAAAGAAGAACCCAAAGATCACTGGCTGAGCTCCAGAGATGCAGTCGGGAGATGGGAGAAGGTTGTAGAAAGTAAACCATCACTGCAGCCCTCCACCAGTCGGGGCTTTATGGCAGAGTGGCCCGACGGAAGCCTCTCCCCAGTGCAAGACACATGAAAGCCTGCATGGAGTTTGCTAAAAAAAACACCTGAAGGACTCCAAGATGGTGAGAAATAAGATTCTCTGGTCTGATGAGACCAAGATAGAACTTTTTGCCCTTAATTCTAAGCGGTATGTGTGGAGAAAACCAGGCACTGCTCATCACCTGTCCAATACAGTCCCAACAGTGAAGCATGGTGGTGGCAGCATCATGCTGTCGGGGTGTTTTTCAGCTGCAGGGACAGGACGACTGGTTGCAATCGATGGAAAGATGAATGCAGCCAAGTACAGGGATATCCTGGACGAAAACCTTCTCCAGAGTGATCAGGACCTCAGACTGGGCCGAAGGTTTACCTACCAACAAGACAATGACCCTAAGCACACAGCTAAAATAATGAAGGAGTGGCTTCACAACAACTCCGTAACTGTTCTTGAATGGCCCAGCCAGAGCCCTGACTTAAACCCAATTGAGCATCTCTGGAGAGACCTAAAAATGGCTGTCCACCAACGTTTACCATCCAACCTGACAGAGCTGGAGAGGATCTGCAAGGAGGAATGGCAGAGGATCCCCAAATCCAGGTGTGAAAAACTTGTTGCATCTTTCCCAAAAAGACTCATGGCTGTATTAGATCAAAAGGGTGCTTCTACTAAATACTGAGCAAAGGGTCTGAATACTTAGGACCATGTAATATTTCAGTTTTTCTTTTTTTAATAAATCTGCAAAAATGTCAACAATTCTGTGTTTTTCTGTCAATATGGGGTGCTGTGTGTACATTAATGAGGAAAAAAATGAACTTAAATGATTTTAGCAAATGGCTACAATATAAAAAAGATTGAAAAATTTCAGCAGGGGGTCTGAATACTTTCCGTCCCCACTGTGTGTATATATGTGTGTATGTATGTATGTATGTGTGTATATATATATATATATATATATATATATATATATATATATATATATATATATATATATATATACTCAAAAATCCAAATGTGTGAATCTTAATTCATTTAATTTAATTAATTTCTAAATGAAATTTGTCCATTTTTGTGGTTGACTGCAAAAAAAAAAAAATTGTTTTCCCTTATCAACCAATGCCTAGCTTGCTTGGATAATAAACAAGCAGTAGCACACTGATGGGTCCTCCTGTGCTCCTATCAGCCAGGTCCCAATGTAAACTACATGGGTAACTTTAATCTCTTTAATCAGATTTAGCCACTTGCTTGTAGCAGTGGTGGCCACTCATGTAGGGCGCCGGGGCGCTGCCCCCCTAATGAACATGCAGGGCGCCAAACGCATGGATTGCAATGTGTGGGTTTTTTTTTTTGAAGCACATAATTAGAGCCTGAGGCCCTAATTGGCTATATAAAGGGTGGGTTTGGGTCGCAGAGCACTGCGCCCAGAGCCTGCCCTGTTGTGTGACATTAGCGAATTTAATATTCGCTAATGTCTTCCTGTTTCTCCTTCTGTCCAATCAGAAAGTGGGTTCATTGCCTGGGAGTCCTAAGACCTGATTGGCTGCGGGTCCTAAGTCCTGATTGGCCAGGAGGAGAAGCGACCGCCGGGACTCAGGAGGAGACGCCGGGGGGGGGGGGGGAGCCGCCACCTGGATGGGGTAAGTGCAGGGACTGGTGGGCAATGAGGGGGGGTTAATTTGGTGAGCGAGGGGTGGGTGGCTGGCTGAGAACCAGCTGCCACTGGCTGGTAGTCACTGCCTTGTCCTAGAACTACACAGAAGACTTTTAAGAGCACAATCATTCTACTAAAATCATTAGGTGTAGCAGTTGATCACTCAAAAAATGGGTCAAATGCTTCCCAAAAGAATAAGCTACACCAGAAGTATTTAGAAGCAATCCGTTTTGTATGATCTCATGTATATGCTATTGATCAATTATGGATTCTACTGCATGCTACATGTGTAGCTTATTGCACAAGGAGACACTTGTTCCGTCTGTTTAGCAATCAATTGCTATGAATATTCAGAGGAAGGTAAGTAGCAAACAACTGGGCTTCAAAAAACAATCTGCTGTGTATAGCACCATCCTAATGAGGTGACAGCCTGCTAAGAGGTTAAACTTCTCAGTAGCAAGAGATTAGGACTGCCTGTGTAGCTTAGCCTTTAAGCAACCCAGCACTGTCAGCATGATGGCTCAGACTGCTGGCACCCCTTGTTTCAATCCTGATGTGCATAGAGCTAATGTAAAAAAGGGTTTATGTGTACTAACAGTACTTTAGAACAGTGGTCATCAACTCTGTCCTCAGGGCCCACTTAGGCTCGACTCACATCTATGCATGTTGCTTTTGAGCGTTTCTGCAGTGCTTTTTGCGGTGCTTGCCACGTTTTTGAACATGCGATTTTGCTGCGTTTTGCGTTTTTTTTTTTTTGTTTTTTTTTTACAGTTTTTTTTATACTGCATACAGTGTAAAAAGAAAAAAAAAAAAAAGCAAAACGCGGTAAAAACGCGGTACTTGCGTTTTGGATGCAGGTCCATTGAATTCTATTACATGCAAAACGCTGCATTTTGCATGAAAAAAAGTCCCAGACACTTTCCAAAAACGCAAAGGCACAACATGCATTGATGTGAACATGTTCCATAGGAACCCATGTTAAAAAATTCCCATGCATTTCTGCAAAATGCTGAAATAGTATTCTAGTCTGCATATCCCCAAGGTAATACATAAAACCTGGCCTGTTAGTGGGCCTTGAGGACAGGGTTGATGACCACTGCTTTAGAATACAGGTTAGGATTTTTTTCTTAATATAATATTTTTTTAATAACTTACATTTGTCACAAACCCAGGAAATACAAACTTGGAATATGATGAAGAAAATGTAAGAAGCATCCAGAGATCTAAGCAGCTGAAGTTCTATGCAGCTCTCCACGGCCCTGCTTCCCTATAGGTCACGTTTAATATAGTAAGCAGCCTCTTTGGACAATAGGTAGGCTTTCCAGACAATGGGGGCTCACCTCAATTTTCACAGCAGAAGTTGAGGTTTGCATGTAACTTCAGATGGCTATCTTTCTGTCTATCTGGATCCATTGCTGTTTTTGACTTACTTCACACTTGCGGTTGGGGGGGTGGAGGAAATAGGTGGTGGAACTGTGTTTGTTTTTTTTTTGTTTGTTTTTTACAGCCCCTTCCATCCCATCCTTGAGCTGCAAAGCAGCCATAGAGGGGTGTATACATGTTGCAGCTGCAATGGCATGGCAAATGATCCTCTCTGTTATATAGTCAAGCAAATTGAGCTGCATCTCAACTGCGAGCCAAATACTAGGCGAAACGGTATTACAATTCAAACAGCCTGTGCAACTGTCAAATAGGAAAAAAACAGGCATTCTGGAGTATTGCCTCTTTAATGTGTACCAGCTGTGCCTGCACTACTCTGTGAAAAGCAATCCACCATTCAGCATCTTCACAGAGCGATTCAGGTGTAAACAAGCCCTCTTCTTATGCGCCTTTTTTTTTTCATATGCTATGATTCAATTTCCAAGGTTTGTGATGCCTTTTGCAATTGTAAAAGTCGCACCGAGTGATGACGGGGAGGAAGGCGGAGCAAATGGTGAGACCGAGAACAGAGGCACAATGGTAGTTGTGCCAGGTAGCACAATGGCAAGAACACTGGTAAACACATGGTATAATGATGATTAGTATAAGGCTAGGTTCACATCTCTGCTGGCAGGGATCGCACACAAAATCATGCGCATTCGCGACCTGCAGATAAGTGTGCATGCCCTTTAGCGGAGGCGCAGGGATGCCATTAATTCTTGATAACACCCCCTTGCATTGGCACCCGTGCTACATCTTTGCGCATGCCAAACTGAATGGCGTTGCAACACCATGGGGCTTGGTGTGGCGTGACTTAAAAAAGGGTCAGAGAAAATGAAATGAATGGGCTGCCTACATGCACAATACAGGCCACCATAGTGTGAACCTAGTCCTAGAGTAAAGGGCAGACCAACACTGTATCCTTGCACAACAGCTGCTGACTTCACTCATTTGGTATACTTTACATGGTTAGAAAAAAGGCCAGTAAAGAAACATTTTGGGTATTAGCAACTTTTGTAATGACTCATCTTCTAACCTATACACCATTTTCAGAGGTTTCAAGATCTGGTTTGCAAATACCGCAGTTTCATACCTAGTAGTATGCAGGATATCCTTGTAAAGGCAACAAAATGCATTGGGTGTAGGACAGATACCAGATATTGTTTCAGTAGTTAAAATGAAAAACAGATTGCTTATTTCAAGATTCAGAGACACAGCAGGTACGGAGGGGAATCCCATATCTAGATATGGTGCTGTATAATATTTAGGTTTGGTAATAATATATGAATATAATGTGCTTCAAGCCATGACAGTAAATAGACCCCGTATACTGCAAAGGTGGTTTTTATCTCCTAAAAATTAGACTCTTATAGTCAATAATAGCTATCACTGGAAATGTCACTTTTACCAGTAAAGCTCTATAGCAGGGGTCTCAAACTGGTGGCCCTCCAGCTGTTGCGAAACTACAAGTCCCATGAGGCATTGCAAGGTTGACAGTTACAAGCATGACTCCCACAGGCAGAGGCATGATGGGACTTGTAGTTTCGCAACAGCTGGAGGGCCGCCAGTTTGAGACCCCTGCTCTATAGTATACCAGCCTTTCCCAACCTTTTTAAGGTGAAGGAACCCTTGAAATAACTCTCTGGTCTCGAGGAACCTCTGATAATAATTTCTATGTATGCAGCTTACCGTATGTTGGCGATATGGTCACTGGGAAGAATCCTTACATTTGTTATCACTGGGAACACTTCCTCCTTACAGATAGCTAAAAATATTGTTTTCAGTGGTCAGTTATCTGAGAGGCAAAAATTGCTCATGAAACCCCTAGCAACTTCTGGAGCATTGGTCTCCAAACTTTCTAAACAAAGGGCCAGTTTACACTCCTTCACACTTTAGGGGGCTGGACTGTGGTCATTGGGAGTATAAATTGCCCAGGCATGAGTGGGATTAAACCGTGCATCTTAGGCATTAAGGGGAGGAATGGTGCACCATTGTTTGTGTCAGTGGGAGGAATAGTGCCCCATTGTTGGTGGTAGTGGGAGGAATAATGCCCCATCATTGGTGTCAGTGGGAAGAATAGTGCCCCATCATTTGTGGCAATGGGAGAAATAGTACCCTATCATTGGTGTGAATGGGCAGTATAGTGCCCCATCATTGGTGTCAGTGGGAAGAATAATGCCCCATCATTAGTGTCAATGGGAGAAATAGTGCCCCATCATTGGTGTCAGTGGGAAGAATAGTGCCCTATCATTGGTGTCAATAGGAGAAATAGTACCCCATTGTTGGTGTCAGTGGGAACTATAGTGTCCTATCATTGGTGTCAATGTGAGAAATAGTGTCCCATTGTTGTTATTAGTATCAGGAATTTTGCCCTATTGTTGGCGTCAATGGGAGGAATAGTGCACCAAGGGCTGGGTAAAGGCAAGTAAAAAGCTGCATCCAGCCCCTGGGCCATAGTTTAGAGACCACTGCTCTTGAGGAACCCTAGGGTCTCATGGAACCCTTGTTGTGAAAATCTGTTCTATACATATGCAGAGGCCTTCATTTGGTCAAGGCCAGGGCTCCAACAGAGTATGTAATACAAGAAGCAATCCAGGCAAGCTCCCATATTAGTCATGTGTATCAGAACTGGGTTTGTGGTAATTCACATCTTCACACCTAGCATGCATAGCTGGGCTGTGATCCTTATGCAAGTTTATGCAACTATTTCTAACATGCAATAGTCCGCTAAGGGCTCCATTATATCTTTGCATTGTGGTAACCTGTTGCAATACTTGTAATATGCTTTACATTGTGGAGCCATTCAGCATCTCAACACACTAATGCCGCGTACACACGAGCGGACTTCTCGTTGGACTGAACTCCGAAGGCTTTTTCAAAGGAGTTTCCGACTAAACGGACTTGCCTACACACGATCCCACCAAAGTTTCAAACGTGATGACGTACGACCGGACTAGAAAAGGGAGTTCAATAGCTAGTAGCCAATAGCTGCCCTTGAGTCGTTTTCGGTCTGTTGGACTAGCATACAGACGAACGTTTTTTTCGATAGGAATCGAGTCCGTCGGAGAGATTTGAAACATGTTCTGTTTCTAAGGTCCGTCAGATTTTTCAACAGAAAAGGTCCGATGAAGCCCACACACGATCGGAATGTCCGACAGATACGTTCCATCTGACCTTTTCTGCCGGAAAGTCTGCTCGTGTGTACGCAGCATAATGCCGTGTACACACGGTCGGACTTTTCAGCTACAAAAGTCCGACAGCCTGTCTGACAGACTTTCGACGGACTTTTGGCGGACTTTTGATGCACTTTCTAACGACCGGACTTGCCTACACATGATCACACCAAAGTCCGACTGATTCGTACGTGATGACGTACACCGGACTAAAATAAGGAAGTTGATAGCCAGTAGCCAATAGCTGCCCTAGCGTCGGTTTTTGTCGGTCGGACTAGCATACAGACGAGCGGATTTCTGGGTCTGGCGGAGTTACGACGTAAAGATTTGAAGCATGTTCCAAATCTAAGGTCCGTCAGATTTGCGACTGGAAAGGTCCGCTGAAGGTCCGGTGAAGCCCACACACGATCGGATTGTTCGCCGGATTTGGTCCGTCGGCGTCCGTCAGACCAGTCCGGTCGAAAAGTCTGACCGTGTGTACACCCCAAAGGCTGTACAGAGGTGCAGCAAGTGCACGTACCACATGGTAGTATGGTGCATTGGGTTACCAAAAAAAGGGTCACATATGATTTCTGGCACATTGGGGTGCGTTGGCAGCCCATTTATTTCAATTTGTTAAATGAAATATAAAACACATTAATTCTACGCAAAGAAGTGAATAGGCTCATGTGTTTTTTATGTTTTCTATAAATCATTGAAAATATTGGTATGTTTTCTGCCCCTCATTGAACCTATATGTAGCTGAATTGAAGGGTCGCCATGATAAGGGCAACTTAAATAAAAAGTTTGATGGTATGGATAGGCTAGGAAGTGTCCTTGCCTAGCTGCAGTTACTTGCTTTCGTAAAGATGATTGTCAGATGTCCTTATCTTGTTCCATCGAGATTTTATTGCAATTTGTGGTTTACAAGTGGTATTGCAGACATCCATAGAAGAAGCATATCCGGGATAGAGAGATATAACGACATCAAACAGATGTCCCTGCTGACCTGTACCAGTCATATATTAAGAGTGAAACCTACACTGGAGTAACTGAACATAAAATAACCAAACATACTACTTTACTTCGTTTTTTTTCATTATGGGACCATATTCCTAATGAAAACTTTGGCTTTATCAGTTTTAGCCCTGGTTCACATTGATGCTACTTTAAAATGAATTAGCGCAATTTCAAAGTAGCCAGGTCAGCGCGATTTCAGCTGCTACTTGAAAGATATCTGTGTGGCTTCATGCACAAATGTCTGTTGAAGTCGCACCTGAAATTGTCAAAAGTAGTGCAGGATCTACTTTTGCAAATCGGTGCAGCACTGCAAAATCGTTGTCGCACTGATTGGAACAGTGCCATTGCCTCCAATAGGCTGCGACTTGTCATGCGATTTGATCTCTCAAATCGCATGACAAATCACTCTAAGGGCTCGTTCTCACCATACGTGCATGAAAACTGATGGGGATTGGTGAGTCTACATCAGTTTTTATGAGTTTCAGTGAGTTGTTATGCATGTTGACATCAGTTTTCATGCGCATCAGTTATATACCCAATGTTGATGTCAGAAAACTGCACACAAGTTGCAGATTCCTGCGCTGAAAAAATCTGCATGTGATCCAGTGTTGTGGTGTGAACAGGGCACATAGAGACAGGGGCATATTTACTGCGAGGCAAACAAGGCATTTGCCCTGGGCAGCATTTTTCAGGGGGGTGGCGCTGCCCCCAGGCAGAAGGGCCGAAGCGGCCCTTTAACCACCTTTCGGTGGTTGTACCGGGATGATGCCTTCAGCCGGCGGTCAGCTCTTTAGTAATAGCAATCGGAGTGGCTCCCGCCGCCTTCCACGTGTCTCTCTGGCTTTGCTGTCCCACTGGGAGAACCGAGCGACCAGCCAGCGCTTCTGCCGGCTGGCCAGACAGCCAAGCAAAGCCGGGATTGACTTTGATTGGCTGTTCATAGTAAACCAGAAGCGATGACAAGACATTAAAAATCGAAAGCATTCAAAAACACAGATCTTGGTGTTTTGAATGCTTTAAAGTGCAGAGTACCTGTCACATGCCTATTGCTGTCACAAGGATGTTTACATTCCTTGTGACAGCAATAAAAGTGATCACAAAAAAATAAAATAAATGAAAGCAACAATGTAAAAATTCAAAAAATTCAATTAAAATTCATAATTTAAAAAAAATTGAAGTGCCCCCGTTCTCCCATGCTCACGCACAAAAATGAACACACATGTCGGTCCTACACGCATGCAGACAGCGATCGCCCCACACATGTGTGGTATTGCTGTGAACGGCAGATCATGGGCCGTAATTCTATATATGGCACTTGGACACATCATGTCTCAGGGTCTGATGAGGAAGCCACAGCTGTTCACTGTGAAAGGCTGCAGCTTCCCCATCTGACCCTGAGACAATAATGGTACACCGTGACTGTGGTGGGACAAATTCGGATGGGGGAGAAACACGATTTTAGTCTTGCCTAGGGCAGCACAAAATACACCGCTGCATAGAGAACAATTGTTTTTTTTATGCCCTTCCAGAATGTGTGCAGAAAAACTGACCTCTCTGCACCATGGTGTGAATGAGGCCTTAATGTTCATCTGTATTCTTAGGAACATAAAAGTAATATAATGACAAGGAAGTGGGTAGAGAAAGTAGGTATTTTAGTTAGAAAGATTTAAGTTGGAGTGCCTTAAGGTGGAACTAAACCCTCCTATCCTTTTCAGCCAAGGAAGCCGCCATCTTAGCCTCTGTTTGATCTGCAACTGCCATGATGCTGCACATGTGATCAGTTATGGCACCAGCCATTTGATGGTTTTATACTTTGGTTGAGGGCACAAGCAAATATGGCAGTTAGCATTCCACAAATGTAACAGTTTTTTTTAAACTGTTAAATCGATGGGTTTAGTTTCGCTTTAACCATTTGTCCTTCAGGGGACGGAGCTGGCGCGCAGCATGTGAGGACGTCTTGAGAGGAGCTCTCCCTGTAGATTTCACATCCTGACCTAATCCTGTGAGCTAAAGTCGGCGTTTTTGTCCTGGACTGCTGGGGTATGAGTTGTGGACCCTCCGGAGAGCATCAGGGGATGGTGAAATACGGGCCTCCGTGGCCAAAAACACCGGGGGAGAGGCTGGCACGCTATGCCTGGGGTTCTCAAGATGGCGCCGCGGCGCCGGACAGAGAGGAGGAGGAGGAATGGCCGCCGCTTCAGCAGCAGCATGAGGACACTGAAAGACCGCAGCCTGCTTCATCTGGTCGGGTGAGTCCCAGAATACAGAGGGACCGTACTGTGCGCAGGGGGAGATCCCTGGACAGGGATAAGGGACCCACACATGATACAGACAGGGCCCTGGAGGAGGAAGGAGAACCGTCTCTTAAGCAAATAATGGCTGCCATACAGGGATGTCAGACTAAGCTGCTAGACCACTTTGGGGAACTGCAAATGGAATTCTCCTATATGAAACATGATATGCAGAAGCTTAGAGAAAAAGCCCAGGCTGCTGACCACCGCATTGCTGCTCTAGAGGACACTGTCAGGCCTATGACCACTGATAACCAAATCATAAAAAAGACCCTCTCTGAGCACACTCTTAAAATGGCTGACATGGAGGACCGCATGAGAAGAAATAATATAAGACTGGTGGGATTCCCTGAAGGAGTGGAGGGTAACCATCCGGAGGAATTCCTGGAGGAATGGCTGAAGGTGAATATGGCCCCTGGAACCTTCACTGCTATGTTTGCTATAGAGAGGGCACACCGTGTACCAGGTAAACCACCACCTAAGGGAGCAATCCCCAGACCCATGATAGCAAAGATTCTGCACTTCAGAGACAGAGAGAATATCCTAAAAGGAGCCAGGACAGGCCCTGAGCTGAAGTGTCATAACTATCGGATATCTATTTATCCTGATTTCTCTGCCACCACGCAAAAACAAAGAGCTTCCTTCTATCCGATAAAGAAACGGCTCAGAGAACTGAACCTGATGTACAGTATGCTATACCCAGCAAAACTACGCATTGTGGATAATGGAAAAACACATTTTTTTACCACCCCCACTGAAGCTGCTGATTGGCTGGATGCGAGGGGACGACCGAGAAGAGGAGGCTCTCCAAGATCACCTTAACCTGCTACATACAGATGAAGATGTGGGGAGATAGGAGATGTCAGAGGACAGTAACGCGGCGGACGCTGAGCTGCTTTTTTACCGCCCTTTTTCCTCAAACCCTATTTCTAAGATGTAGAAAGGCATTGAATGGGGCCCTTAGATGGGTCTCTATACACCCAGCAATCCGGAAGACTATAGAAGGTATATGTTTGCGACTTTCAAATGCTCAAGAACACTTTTGACGCTGAAGGAATCTACAGGGATCTTCTTCTCCCTTTTGGAAACAAAGCTTTTCTTCTACAGTTTTATCCATTTTCACTGGAGACTTGAGGAGTGGAACAAGAAGTTTCCTCTTCTCCTTACATACTTATATTCTCTTCTATTTTTTTTGTGTTCCAGAGTTTTTTTAATTTTTCTGTGGGAAGGTTTTTTTTCTCTCACAACTGAACTTACTCCTCACAATACTGGAGCCTGTGTGTTTTTTTTGAATACACACATCCGTTATAACCTCTTTTAGGTTAAAGGTTTTGGGAATGAAGTGCCTTGCAAGTTGGGGGCGGGTACAGGGTGGGGGGTGGGGAACAAAGAGGGAGGAGGGGGGAAGTATTGGGGAAAAACATTACTATGCTTTGTGTATGCTCATGATTTTAAGTTCACTTTTGCTGTCTACTGTCTGCCTTCTGTGCTGCTGCTCACCAGGATGGGGAGGGGGGGTGCTGGAGCCCTGGGGGGTGCCATACCTGAAAGATGGGAGTGGGAAGGAAGGGGAGGGGGGGAGACTCTTACTTTATCCACTATGGCTGTGAACCTTAGAGTGATCTCCTGGAACGTTAGAGGTCTCAACTCCAAATTTAAAAGATCGCTGGTCTTTGATTATCTAAAAAAATATAAACCGCATTTGATACTGTTGCAGGAGACGCATCTGCAGGGCTCCAGGACTCTCTCTTTAAAAAGGGCGCATATTGCTGGGGCTTACCATGCAAGTTACTCTTCATTTGCTAGGGGAGTGTCCACACTGGTGGCTAAATCTCTACCTATATGTATTCATGCAATAAAAACGGATATCAAGGGTAGATATGTTGTTACCGTGATAAAGGTGCATAACAGGTTCATGACCTTTGTGAACTTGTATGTCCCACCTCCCTTCTCGCTGTCTCATTTGGATGATATGCTTCAAGCGACTTTTGAGATAGCGGAAGGGAGGATTTTCATCTTGGGGGATTTGAATGCGGTGGTGGATCCGACAATGGACAGGTTGGATGCACCGCCGAGAACCCCAACACCGCTTGTAAAGTGGATGTCAACACATGGCTTCTATGATGCATGGCGAGCGAGACACCCAGAGATCAGGGAATACTCTTGCTATTCTGAGACACATAAAACACTATCTAGGATAGACATGGCATTAGTTGAATCTGAGGGACTGCAATTGGTGGCTGGGGCGAGGTACTTACCTAGAGTGCACTCGGACCATTCACCCCTACTAGTGGATATTATATTGGGTCAGAGGCAAGGTATCAGGCACTGGAGGATGGAGGCTAGCTGGTTGCAGGAGGAATATATTAAAATTAAATGTAATGAGACTATTCAGCGGTTCTGGAAGGAGAATAAGGAAGTTGGCTCTGAGCTAATAAAGTGGGAGGCATTCAAAGCTACTCTAAGAGGGGTGTTCATAGCGGAGGTGGCTAGCTTCAAGAAGCAACTGGCATCTTCAATAATGGACAGGGAACGGGAGGTATCTCTAGCTGAGGCAGAATACGTTAGGAGACCAACTAGAGAGGGTTTGTGTACTCTCCAGGATAAGACACGGGCATACAAGGAAATACTGACTGACCAGACTACCAAACTTGGACTTGCGCAACGTAGACGTATCTTTGAATTTGGGGATAAGAATAGTAGGTTATTGGCATATTTGGCGCGACCAGAATACACACCCATCTGTATAACGAGTATTTATGGTAGGGGTGGGGTAGAGGTGAGTGACTCCGAGGGTATACTACAGGTCTTTGTTCAATTTTATAACGAACTTTATAAGTCATGTATCCCACCGGGAGGGAACACCTTAAAAACTTATCTAAGCGATATTGATCTCCCTAAGTTAACAAATTTAGATCGTGCAGAGCTGGAGGCTGACATATCGGTGGAAGAGGTGGCGGGGGCGATAGCTTCTTTTGCCCCTAGGAAATCTCCAGGACTAGATGGTATACCCTCGGAGTGTTATAGAACTTTTAGGGGTGGGTTGGCGCCCCGATTATTGCAAGTGTTCTTGAATGCACGGCGGGAGGGGAAACTTCCCCCCTCTATGAGAGAGGCCTTGGTAGTTCTGATACATAAAGGGGGTAAAGATCCTAAAGAGTGTGAATCCTATAGACCCATCTCATTGATGAATGTCGACACCAAGATACTAGCGAAAGTATTGGCGGGGAGACTGCAGTCGGTGGTGTTAAAATTAGTTAACCCGGATCAGACAGGCTTTATACAAGGGCGTTGTGCACAAATGAATGTTAGAAGGTTATTTATTAACCTACAGACGGATCATGACAATTCCGGGGAGAGGGTAGTGGCCTCCTTGGACACCAAGAAGGCCTTTGATTCGGTCGAGTGGGCCTATCTGTTTGGTCTCCTGGAGATATTGGGATTCGGGCCTATATTTATATCCTGGGTGAGGCTGTTGTACACTGACCCACTGATCAGGGTGAGGGTGAATGGTATCATATCTGAGCCCTTCTCTGTTTTCCGGGGGACCAGACAGGGATGCCCACTATCCCCCCTTCTTTTTGCTTTGGCCATAGAGCCACTCGCGGCAAAGATAAGGGATACTCCCCATCTGAATGGACTTCGGGTGGGGGGGATTGAGGAGCGAGTCTCCCTTTATGCGGATGACATGCTTTTGTATCTCCAAGACCCGGGTCCTTCATTATCCACGGCCTTCCGGCTGATACAGGAATTCGGAGACTACTCTGGGTTCCGTATCAATTGGAGCAAATCATCCCTGTTTGCTATAGATGACACAGTGAGGGTCCCGGCGGAATCCCCCATTCAATTATCCCAATCCTTTAAATATCTGGGAGTGGTGATTCAGCTTCCCATTGCAGGATATTTAGATTTTAACTTGAGACCGGTAGTAGAGGCTCTTCGTGAGAAGGTGCAACGGTGGAGGAATATGCCATTGACAGTGATGGGTCGTATAAACCTATTTAAAATGATTGTCCTGCCAAAGCTGTTGTACGTTCTATCGAACTCACCTGTATATGTCTCGGTGAAAACTTTTAAACGCATAGACTCCATTGTGGTTGATTTCTTGTGGGGAACCAAAGCTCCCAGGCTATCCCTAGCAATCCTGAAACTACCAACAACCCGGGGGGGATTGGCTATGCCGGACATGAGATCCTATTTCTTTGCATCCCAAATGACATTTTTGCATTGGAGATGTTTTCCACAGATACCTAATGCCACTACTCTACTAGAGGCGGCTGTTGCCACATCTCAGGAGACATTACTGAACATCTTGTTTAGAAAAGAGATACCAGGGAGAGGGATGGGATCAGTTATGGCACTACCTGGTAAGGTGTTCCATCTCTGTGCGCAGAAAATAATGGATGACCCGCTATGGTTATCACCTAATTGTCCCCTCTGGTACAATAAATCTCTACAAGAGTTCTGCAAAATAGAAGATGGACATGGATGGGCCAAATTTGGGATAAAATATCTACATCACATATACCAGGATGGTAGGCTATTAACCTTCACACAACTGAGGGAGCAGTTTGGTGTACCTAGGACATGGCAGTTCAGATATACCCAACTGCAACATGCAGCGACAGCCCAGTTCGGGAGAGGGGAGGTAAAGGTACAAAACACAACCCTGGAAAAAGTCCTGATAGACCCCGAGCCGACCAAGCGTATATCTAGATACTATAAGGAGATTAAATTGGAGGGACCTGACTTGACCGCTAGGACCAGAAGTAGGTGGACGACTTTCATTCCGGAACTGACTGAGGAACTGTGGCAGGAGGTACTCGATACATATCTTGTGTCGGTGATTTCCTCCACGGATAGAATGATACAGCTTCGATATCTACACCAAATGTACTACACTCCGACTAGACTATTTAAAATGCACAAAAAAGACAACTCGGAATGTCATAAATGTAAGGGAGAGGAGGGAACTTTCCTTCATATGGTATGGGATTGCCCTAAGGTAAGACCTTTGTGGTCTCAGGTGACTGAGTTCATATCTGACCACTTTGGTCTTCCTAACATATGCTCTCCCATGAGGTGCCTGTTGGGAATTTTTGATCAGGAAGAGATAAATACAAATACTAAATTATTCCTTAGACTTCTCTATTTTGGGGTGAGAAAACTGATCGCTCGACGATGGATTCATGGTGAACAACTCAACTTGGGAATGTGGATAAAAATAATAAATGATGATGTACTTATGTATAGAATGACATATGAAGCGAGGGAAGCCCCCAAAAAATTTAGGAAAGTGTGGTGGAGGTGGACTGAATCCAAAAATACCTTATCGGTAGGAGAGGAGAAGAGCGGTGGCGCAGAAAATCTTTAGGTGATGAGGAGGGTGGACAGTAGAGTATTGAAAGAATGGATGCATACAACATTAGAGGTAGAAAAATAATGAGGGGGGATGGGAAGGGAGGGGAGGGAGTTTGTACATGGAAGGGGGCTTTTGAGAGTCTGTTTTCTCTCTGGTTGAAGCCAAAGTTTCAATATCTCTGTTGATTGTCCAGGTGCTCTTCTTCTGAGCGGTTTTCTAGTAAAATATGATATGCATATAAATAAAGAGCTGTTTAGTATTAAAAAAAAAAAAAAAAAAAAAGAGCAAAACAATTAGGCTGACTGAGGTAAAAGGTGGTCTCCATATTGAAAGCAATAACTACAAAGCATGTGTAACTGGATGAGCCATATGTGTAGAGGTAACATGATATCGTTTAATGAGATGTACAGTGACCCATTGTTTACAAAATGTGATGTAACATGTCAATATGCTCAATAAAAAAATCTTGTTTAAAAAAAAAAAAAACATTTGTCCACTGCCCCATGCATATATACTGTGGCAGGGCAACTGCTCTGTGCTGGATCATGTATCTGATATGTGATCAGCACTTCGGTATAAGGCGCACACGCCCACCACCCTGACTGTGCTGTGATTTGTTACCGCACAAGACAATCCACAGGTGTCGGCCAATGATTGATCACTGGCACCCGCTGATCGGCTGTGTCATTCTGGGAAGGAAGCTCTGTGTTGTAAACAACACAGAGCTCTAAACACTGACAGTCGATCTTGCCATTTTTTCATGGGAAAAAAACAGCAAGATCACTTAGTAAAAGCAGCACATAACACACGCAAGTAAACAATGATAGGCACACATTTAATCCCTTGATTGCCCCTAGATGTTAACCCCTTCCCAGCCAGTGTCATTAGTACAGTGACATTGTATAGTCTTAGAACTGATCACTGTATTAGTGTCACTATTGATGTCAGTGTCAGTTAGGGTACCCCCCCAGCCAGCATCAGTTAGGGTCAGATTGCTGGCCATACAATCATAGTCCCGCTATAAGTCGTTGATCACTACTATTACTAGTATAAAAAAAAAAAACTAGTATAAACAAAAAAAAATATTCCAGTATCTATACCAGATGCTATGACTTTCACGCAAACCAAATAATATATAATGGGGATTTTTTTTTACCAAAGACGTAGTAGAATACATTTTGGCCTAAATTAATGAAGAAATTTGATTTTTTTTTTTTTTACTGGATTTGTTTAACCGCCTCACGCAGATATACTGCGGCAGAAGGGCTCGTACAGGCAAATTAACTTACCTGTCCGTTGCCCTTTAAGGGGCGGGCGCGCGCGCGTCGGGAGCTCCGTGACCACGATTACGGGTCCTGCGGACCCGATGTCTACAGGGATACCCGCGATCATCTCACGGTGAGGAAGAACGGGGAGATGCTAATGTAAACAAGCATCTCCCCATTCTGCCTAGTGACACTTTCACTGATCTCTGCTCCCTGTGATCGGGAGCGGCGATCAGTGTAGTGTAACACACAGTCCCTCCCCCCCACCGTTAGAAACACTCCCTAGGACACACTTAACCCCTACAGCGCCACCTAGTGGTTAACCCCTTCACTGCCAGTGATATTTTTACAGTAATCAATGCAATTTTTTAGCATGGATCGCTGTATTAATGCCAATGGTACCAAAAATGTGTCAAAATTGTCCGATGTGTCTGCCATAATGTCGCAGTCTTGATAAAAATTGCTGATCGCCGCCATTACTAGTAAAAAAAAAAATATCAATAAAAATGCCATAAAACTATCCCCTATTTTGTAGATGCTATAACTTTTGCACAAACCAATCAATAAGCGCTTATTGTGATATTTTTTTTTTTTTTTACCAAAAATATGTAGAAGAATACGTATCGGCCTAAACTGAGGAAAAAAATGTTTTTTTATATATTTTTTGGGGATATTTATTATAGCAAAAATTAAAAAATAATGCGTTTTTCTCAAAATTGTCACTATTTTTTTGTTTATAGCTCAAAAAATAAAAACCGCAGAGGTGATCAAATACCACCAAAAGTAAGCTCTATTTGTGGGAAAAAAAGGACGTCAATTTTGTTTGGCAGCCACGTCGCACGACCGTGCAATTGTCAGTTAAAGCGAAACAGTGCCGAATCGCAAAAAGTGCTCTGGTCAGGAATGGGGTAAATTCTTCCGGGGCTGAAGTGGTTAATAGCAGAAAATAGAAAATAAATATTGTTTTTTTCAAAATTTTTACAGATGTAGCAACTGCTGTAGAGCCAATAAGGTGGCGTACCTAACCATGACTCCACTCACAAAGCTTTAACACAATGCTGAGGATCTTTTTAGACATGTTATTTTAATTTCAAATCTCATTGGACCCAACTTAAAATAACTGCCATTTAAAACAAATAAAATAAAGCTGCTTAACCTGATGTGTTCATTTTATAAATTGAGCATTCTGTCTAATAGTTGTAGAACTGAAAGCATTTCTTCTAAGGCGTATTGTTACTTATTAAGCACAACCAGGACCTCCCTTACAATTAGCCCAAGGACAGAACTGGATTAAAAAGCATTTGCAAATGATGTTGACATGTCTAGTAATACATTTCAACAAATTATAAATGCCTGAAAATTGCCCCAATTGGCATCTCTGGAAAAGAAATCCTATCAGGGTAGGAATTTGAAAGCTGTCATGGTACACTTTGTTAAGATGAAAGCTTCATGGTTGTTTTCCTCCTCAGGAGTCATTGACCTGGAACATGCATGTGCATATCAGATTTCTTGAAACATGCTAGTAGGAAGGTGTGGATTAGGTTTACGTATTAGCGTGTCCTAGGGTTCCGGGATTCCGGGGAACTTCACAAGACTTTTAATGTTTGTTTAGGCCTGAAGCCAGTTTCATGATGTTACTCACAGGTTAACCTTTATGCCCCGTACACACGGTCGGATTTTCCGACGGAAAATGTGTGATAGGACCTTGTTGTCGGAAATTCCGACCGTGTGTAGGCTCCATCACACATTTTCCATCAGATTTTCCGACACACAAAGTTTGAGAGCTTGCTATAAAATTTTCCGACAACAAAATCAGTTGTCGGAATTTCCGATCGTGTGTACACAAATCCGACGCACAAAGTGCCACGCATGCTCAGAATAAATAGAGATGAAAGCTATTGGCTACAGCCCCGTTTATAGTCCAGACGTACGTGTTTTACGTCACCGCGTTCAGAATGATCGGATTTTCCGACAACTTTGTGTGACCGTGTGTATGCAAGACAAGTTTGAGCCAACATCCGTCGGAAAAAATCCTAGGATTTTGTTGTCGGAATGTCCGATCAATGTCCGACCGTGTGTACGGGGCATTAGAGTGAACCGGAGCTTTACCCAGACAAGGCAAAAAAACAGGTCCACTTAGGTGGCACACTACGTAGTTTCACATACTTATCTTTCATTCATTTCCTCACTGCTCCATATGGTTGTCAGGAGTGTTAAGAAATGTCTGCTACTTCCAGCTATGGGGAGCATATAACTGGCTCCTCATCCTTCCACATGACAACAGTGGTGCTTGTTGATTGGCTGCTCAACCAGCACTATCACATGGGACAAGGAGCAAGCTGTGTGTAAGCTCGCAGCCTGGAGCTTACACAGGACTTTAGCTCTTCACTGTGATTGGCTGAGCAGAGCCACAGGGCAATGAAAAGAAGGTAAGTGCAAGCAGCGGGGGAGACTGGCAAGTAAGTGAATCTACTACTTTGTCCTGCACAGGTTATCTTTATACATGATATAAATGTATAACATGTACACTATCTACTCCATTTGCCTCAATGTAATTTAACTTTATTTTGTCATTTTTTTTTAGGTCAGGAGCCTCTTTAAGGTGTGGTTCCCACCATAGCATTTTTTTTTCTTTCCATTAAAAATAACTTTTTTTTCAAGGTGTAATATTTAGTGGTTTTCATTTAATTCAGAGAAAAATTGTTTTTAATTTTAAGTTGACAGGACTTTTGATCGTAGGTTAAACCGCTTTATTGCAGTGAGGCTTCCCCTAAAAAAGTGCTCTTAGGTTTTAGGTGAATTTTAGGTTAAACTGCCTTTTTTTTTTTAGTTTTTTTTTTTTGCTACAAGATGGAATTTTGTTTTAGGGGTAGTATTTTGGAGTTGCTTTTTCTTTCATGGGTGTTCATTTTTTTTGTTTATTTTTGGTGCTCAAAGTGCAGCATTGAATTATTGCTGACATTTGTTCTTGGAGCTTCCACTTTTTTTTTTCATCACATTGCTGCATTGCTTGAACAAAAATAAGTACCTTATATACTCGAGTATAAGTCTATCCGAGTATAAGTCGAGGCCCTAATTTACCACAAAAAATGGGAAAAACTTATTGACCCGAGTATAAGATGAGGGTGAGAAATGCACAGCTACTGTAAGTGAAAAGAAGGTCAACAATGCCCATTTGCAGCCTCACTGTGCCCATTTGCATGCATCACTGTGCCCATTTGCAGCCATAGGTCCCCCGAACTTCAAACCCGGTAGTTAAGAGTTCCTAGATGCCCCCTAGCTGCAGCCAAAATTTGGGGTCTCTGAACCCAAAGGGCCCCGAAATGACATTGCTGCAGATGGACACAGTTGACCGACTTTGGGGCCCCGTATCTTGGGGCCACTTAGTGATAAGAACCCCAAATTTGGTATGCAAACCCAGTGAAACTAGCACCATAAAATAAAGCAGGGGTTTCTAGCACCAAGTGGCCCCGAAATACGGGGCCCCAAAGTCGGTTCAGAAAATGTCAAGCACTTTTCTGCAGCAGAGAATGACATTTTCTGAACCGATTTTGGGGCCCCGTATCTCCCCCCCGTAGTGTTACTTAGTGCTAGGAACTCCAGCTTTGGATATGTTGTGGTACCAGTTCCACTGGGTTTGAACACCAAATTTGGGGTTCCTAGCACCAAGCGGCCCTGAGATACGGGGCCCCAAATTCGGTTCGGAAAATGAAATTTTTTTCTGCAGAAAAGTGCTTGACTCGAGTATAAGTCGAGGGGGGCACTTTCAGTACAAAAAAATGTGCTGAAAAACTCGACTTATACTCGAGTATATACGGTATTAACCCACTTTAATCATTGCCTCCACGTTTGGTTCTGTTTCCATCTGTGGTGTTTTCTATGTATGATCTTTTTAAGTAATTTTGTAAAACTTGTAAAAACTTGTAAAAATACAATAAAAAACCAAAAAGTACGTGCAAGAACAGTGTGCACTCAAACCACCTAAAATAATATCAAATCAAATTAATTACACCCACCTATCCTGATCAAAAATAAATAAAAGTTAGGCATAAATAATTTGGGCCAATTCTCCCTCATTAAAAATGTCCTGCTGCTGGCCAGTTGTACGCTGTTATATCATATGCAGTCTAGTAATTCCTAATGAGAATCTGATAGAAATTGGCAGGTGACAGGACAATTTTGAATTGGAACAGGGACAGCCTCAGCAAACTGCTGGCCAATTTCTACCTGTCTGTCAAAGCTTGTTTATTACCTTCTGATAAAAAGCAAGTAAAAACGACCTAAAAAAAGTATAAAAAAAAAAACTGAAATAAATCGAATTTGCTGCTGTGTGTAAGCCAAGCTAGATGTAAAAGGAAAAAAAATATATTTAGCAGCAAAATCTGCATTGCTAGTGTGCACAGACGCTGAAACTGACCCTGAAAATCATACTAACATCACATACAGCTTTATAGGGCGTACACACGGTCGGACTTTGTTCGGACATTCCGACAACAAAATCCTAGGATTTTTTCCGACGGATGTTGGCTCAAACTTGTCTTGCATACAAACGGTCACACAAAGTTGTCGGAAAATCCGATCGTTCTAAACGCGGTGATGTAAAACACGTACGTCGGGACTATAAACGGGGCAGTGGCCAATAGCTTTCATCTCTTTATTTATTCTGAGCATGCGTGGCACTTTGTTTGTCGGATTTGTGTACACACGATCGGAATTTCCGACAACGGATTTTGTTGTCGGAAAATTTTATATCCTGCTCTCAAACTTTGTGTGTCGGAAAACCCGATGGAAAATGTCCGATGGAGCCCACACACGGTCGGAATTTCTGACAACACGCTCCGATCGGACATTTTCCATCGGAAAATCCGACCGTGTGTACGGGGCATTAGAGATTTATTTATGGTTCTTATATAGCGCTGTCAATTTACGTAGCGCTTTACATATACATTGTACATTCACATCAGTCCCTACCCTCAAGGAGCTTACAATCTAAGGTCCCTAACACACATTCATACATACTAGGGACAATTTAGACAGGATCCAATTAACCCACCAGCATGTCTTTGTGTGGGAGGAAACCGGAGTACCCAGAGGAAACCTACGCAGGCACAGGGAGAACATGCAAACTCCAGGCAGGTAGTGTCGTGGTTGGGATTCGAACCAGCAACCCTTCCTCCTGCTAAGTGAAAGTGCTATCCACTACACCACTGTGCTGCCCAGAGAGGTGGATTCCAGGTATGGATATTTTATACATAGTTACAGCTTTGACAATTGAACTATGTACAGTATATGCCATACCTTGTTGATGCCACTGGAAGCTGGAAATCACTGAAGTAGATTTCGCTAGTACACCGCAACCCCAGTGATCTTCACTTGTTTCCAGGACCTGCGCTGAGAGGCAGAGATGCCCTGCTGCATTCTGAATACCAGAGGTCAGCCACTCAGCATGGGCGCCATTCAGAGAATACTTTGCATTTTCTGAATGGATGCAAAGCATTCTCTGATTGGATGAGGTGGAGAGTGTGCAAAGCACTCTCTGAATGGCACCTGTGTCAAGCGCCTGATCCCTTGTGTTCAGAATCCAGCAAAGCAACTGCTCAGTACAGGGCCCGGAAGCAAGTAGAGATCACTGTCACAGTCATGTCTACTAGAGTGGTTTCCAGAGACATTGACAAGGTATGCTACATACATAGTTACATGGATCCAAGCTGGACCAATGTAACCACGTATAAGATATCTATACCTGGAATTCTTCGTAAAGGTATCCCCCAACACATTGTTTAACCACCTCAATACAGGGCACTTTCACCCCCTTCCTGCCCAAGCCATTTTTCAGTTTTCAGCGCTGCCGCACTTTGAATGACAATTGCGCGGTCATGTTACACTGCACCCTAAAGAAATTTTTTATCATTTTTTCCCCACAAATAGAGCTTTCTTTTGGTGGTATTTGATCACCTCTGCGGTTTTTACTTTTTGCGCTATAAACAAAAGAAGAGGGACAATTTTGAAAAAACACAATATTTTTTACTTTTTGCTATAATAAATATCCAATTTTATTTTTTTTTTTTTAACAAATTTTTTCCTCAGTTTAGGCCCATATGTATTCTTCTACATATTTTTGGTAAAAAAAAATTGCGATAAGCGTATATTAATTGGTTTGCGCAAAAGTTATAGCGTCTACAAAATAGGGGATAGATTTATAGCATTTTTATTATTTATTTTTTACTAGTAATGGCGGCGATCTGCGATTTTTATTGTGACTGCGATATTGCGGCGGACACATCGGACACTTTTGACACATTTTTGGGACCATTCACATTTATACAGCGATCAATGCTATAAAATTGCATTGATTACTGTGTAAATGTGACTGGCAGGGAAGGGGTTAACACTAGGGGGCGATTGAGGGGTTAATGTATGACCTAAGGAGGTGATTCTAACTGTGGGGGGAGGGGACTGACTGGGGGAGGTGACCGATCGGTGTCCCTATGTACAAGGGACACACCATCGGTCTCCTCTCCTCTCTGACAGGACGTGGATCTGTGTTTACATGCACAGATCCACAGTCCTGCTCTGTTACCCGGCAATCGCGGGTGCCCGGCGGACATCGCGGCCGCCGGGCACGCGCACGGGTCCCGAGCGACGCAGCGGGCACGCGCGCGCGCCGCCTAGTGGCTCGGGAGGGCGAGGACGTCATATGACGCCCGCCCAGAACAATAGAAGCCTCGTCCAGCCGTCATATGACGGTGGGCGGTGGCTTAGTGGTTAAAGAATTAGTGTATTTTCAATGCTGTCCCTGTAACTGCTGGAAAAGACCCTCTCTCTACTGTATGTATTGCATTATATGCCCCCTATGGCAGTGCCCAGCTTTCTGTGCCTTTTTAAAGTAGTTTGCTTATTACCTCCAATGGCATCACTGGGGGGGGGCAGAGGGGGCCCTGACCCCCCCCCCCCCCAACATTATGCTGTGCCCCACCATGTGCCCCCCCAATTAAAAAAATGTTTTTCTTTTTTTACAAAGAGCGCTCGCACAACCACGGCCGCCCGATCTGCTCCCTCCCCTGCATCCTCATTGGCAGGGAGAAGAGTGAGTTGCAGGAAGGACTCCACCAGGACTCTCAGTTACTGGAAAAACAGACTGATTTCTCCAGTCCTTAGGACAGGAGAACCAGCCTGTAAATTCCAAGAGATGCCAGACCAGCGCTGTCAATTAGGGCTGGGGAACCCCACAGTGGCAGAACACCAGGGCCCGGGGGCAAGACAACTTGCAACCCTGATAGTTTTCCCACTGCTTTGGAGTAGGAATTACAACAGTTTGTATATGTGCCTCCCACTTTTCATCATCCATCAAACTTTCACTTTTTAATGCTTGGTTGCAAATCCTTTGCAGTCAATTACAGCCTGAAGTCTGGAATGCATAGACATCACCAGATGCTGGGTTTCATCCCTGGTAATGCTCTGCCAGGCCTCTACTGCAACTGTCTTCAGTTCCTGCTTGTTCTTGGGGCATTTTCCCTTCAGTTTTGTCTTCAGCAAGTGAAATGCATGCTCAAATCGGATTCAGGTCAGGTAATTGACTTGGCCATTGCATAATATTCCACTTCTTTCCCTTAAAAAACTCTTTGGTTGCTTTCACAGTATGCTTTGGGTCATTGTCCATCTGCACTGCGAACCGCGTCCAATGAGTTCTGAAGCATTTATGAGCAGATAATATTGCCCGAAACACTTCAGAATTCATCCTGCTACTTTTGTCAGCAGTCACATCATCAATAAATACAAGAGAACCAGTTCCATTGGCAGCCATACATGCCCACGCCATGACACTACCACCACCATGCTTCACTGATGAGGTGGTATGCTTTGGATCATGAGCAGTTCCTTTCCTTCTCCATACTCTTCTCTTCCCATCACTCTGGTACAAGTTGATCTTGGTCTCATCTGTCCATAGGATATTGTTCCAGAACTGTGAAGGCTTTTTTAGATGTTGTTTGGCAAACTCTAATCTGGCCTTCCTATTTTTGAGGCTCACCAATGGTTTACATCTTGTGGTGAACCCTCTGTATTCACTCTGGTGAAGTCTTCTCTTGATTGTTGACTTTGACACACATACACCTACCTCCTGGAGAGTGTTCTTGATCTGGCCAACTGTTGTGAAGGGTGTTTTCTTCACCAGAGAAAGAATTCTTCGGTCATCCACCACAGTTGTTTTCCATGGTCTTCCGGGTCTTTTGGTGTTGCTGTGCGTTCTTTTTTTTTAAGGATGTTCCAAACAGTTGATTTGGCCACGCTATCTCTCTGATGGGTTTGTTTTGTTTTTTCAGCCTAATGATGGCTTGCTTCACTGATAGTGACAGCTCTTTGGATCTCATATTGAGAGTTGACAGCAACAGATTCCAAATGCAAATAGCACGCTTGAAATGAACTCTGGACCTTTTATCTGCTCCTTGTAAATGGGATAATGAGGGAATAACACACACCTGGCCATGGAACAGCTGAGCAGCCAATTGTCCCATTACTTTTGGTCCCTTAAAAAGTGGGAGGCACATATACAAACTGTTGTAATTCCTACACCGTTCACCTGATTTGGATGTAAATACCCTCAAATTAAAGCTGAAAGTCTGCAGTTAAAGCACATCTTGTTCGTTTCATTTCAAATCCATTGTGGTGGTGTATAGAGCCAAAAAGATTAGAATTGTGTCGTTGTCCCAATATTTATGGACCTGACTGTATGCTCTTGTTTTCTGACACCCTGGGGGGCCCCAATACAGTAGAAAGGGAGCTCACTGCAGAACATGTGAAAAGGCCCATTGTGGGATCGTAGTAAAGGGCCCCAGGATATATATTTATATATATAATTGCATTTTATAGTTGCCCCCCTACTTTTGTCCCTGTCCCCCCATGTGCCCCCCTAAATATGAAAGCTGGCGACGCCACTGATTACCTCTAAGGCCACTTGCACATGATACTCCTGTTTGAGCATCTACTTTTTCAGACATAATTTCAGGCTCTTTTCTGTAAGTAGTTGCACATATGCACATTTTTGCACACGCTCGTGCAATTTTGCACATTTTTTCTTACGTTCTCGTTCTGCACAATATGAAAATAGACATTTGCATGCATTTGTGCTCACTTGCGCTCATGAAGTGTCAAATTATTGACCAAAACTGCAGATTATTTTTTATATTCTACTGAACAATGCACAGCGCATGTTTGCACACCTGTGTGCATGGGCTCATTACAATTAATGGGCTGTATTTTAGCCCAGTAAAAAAAAAAAAAAAAAAAGCTGTCCTGAGCTTTTTAAAGCTGCAGTGTGCAAGGGGCCTAAAATTGGTCAGAACCTACTAAATAGATTAATCCCTTAAAAACTTCAATGGGATTCAAACAGGATTCTACAAACCCCTCAGTGAATCTAACCTGGAATTCACATTCGCTCATCTGGAACAACTGGCCTTCTATTGAGTCAGAAACTAATCTTTATTGCATCATTATTTGCAGTATTGCACGATCATTCATATGTGATTAATGGGGGAGGGGGAGTAAAACATGTGGTTAAGCTGTGTTTCTACCCGCCAACCCCTCCTTAAAGTCATTCTAAAGGCAGAAGGTTTTTTTTTTATCTTAATGCAGGCATTTTACATTTTTGACTATTTGAAAAGAAAAAAAAACGCTTCCAAACGCAAATGCGGCTAAACGCGGCATGTAAACGTGGCAAAACTGATGTTTTTAAATGTCTAGTACTATCTGTCAAGTTAAATCAATCAGGAGAGGTTGTAAAACGTCCCGTGTACATTAAGCCTAACTGTGTGGGGGGTGCTTGTACTGTGGGAAGACAGAGATCCGAGTTCCTGTTTAGCAGAAACACAAGATCTCTGTCTTCCCTACTAACAGAACAGCGATCTGCTTTGTTTACATCGGCAGACCACCGTTCTGCCTGTCTCATAAACGATCGTCGGACACCGCGTCTGCCGACTGATTGGATCACAGTGGGAGCGGGTCGCCGGCGGTGCGCACTAGCCCCAGACCCAGAAGTGTCAGATCACATACTAGATAACGTGATCTGGCACAGAGCGGCCGCCCTGCCATGGTATATGTGCGTGTGGTGGTCGCTAAGCAGTTAAACTAGAGATACTTATCCTGGTGTGTAGTTTTGTGAATTGAGCCCCTAATCATCTGAAAATCAATGCACAGTGTATAGGAAGCCATTTAGTACCGAACCTTCCTGTTCCAATAGAAACCAGTGACATAACTGCTGCATTAAGTTTCGTTTATCTATGCAAAATTTAGATCGTTATCCCTTTTGGTGCCATAAGTATGGCCCAGAGTTGCCTTAGTGTTTCAGAGTGTTCACCGGAAAACCACAACTCTCAAGAAGCAACCTAAACTCAGAATAGCCCTGGGAGGGACAGTTTCCTGCCTCTTAGTGGCTCACTGCACCTTTCTACAGTTACTTCAAAATTTAGCAGTTTGGAGAACAATGTTTCCAAGTTGCACGCCAACCCAGAAGCCATTGCAAAGTCATCAGGTGTATTCGGCAAGATTGTGCAAACTGCTGGGCCTCATCGCCATCAATCAGATTCCCCTTGGGGTCCTTTTACACCATACAAATGCACTGCAACGCACTAAAAATCTCTCCATAACCTGCATTTGCATGCATTTTTAATATGCATTGCTTCGCGTTTTACTTGTATTTTAATGTTGATCTTTTGATAAGTATTATGCAGTCCGGTTTCCTATTACACCATTCCCAGTTCCTGGTGTGGGTTGTAAGAGGAGATAGTAAAAAAAAAAAAAAAAAAGTTTTTTTCACTTGCGCTGCATTGTGTTTACATTGGTAATATGCGTTGTGTTAACCCCCTTAACGTCTAAGGGTAAAACATTAATGCCTAAGCACAATTTTGACATGTGTTAGTAAAACCGTATATATCATCACAACTACTTTGTGCATCTAGGTGGATTATTCCTTGTTTTTTTTTTCAGGACAAATTGGGCTTTCATTTGGTAGTAAATGGTAATGAATATCTCTTATTTTATTTTTTTTTCATTATCAAAGAAAAACTGGCCCAAAATAGTAAAAAGAAAAAAATCTTTTATTTATTTATTTTAATTTAGCTTAATTTAATTTTACTACCATAACCTACTAGCAAAGAACAACTCAAAATAAATTCTTCTGCTCCTGGCGATCGCAGCTATACTACATATGTGTATGTTATTTGTTGTTTGTACCCATAGTACAGCCCAGAAACAATAGTGCTCATTTTGCTTTTTTTTTACCTAAAACACACTGACATTAGTACTAATTTTAAAAAATAAAAATAAAAAATCCTGCCCAAAATATACTAACCCTGACCTTTGGCACTTACTTGACTCAAACAGTAACCCTGGCACTGACCTAGATCAAACCTTGATCTAGCTGCTTTTTCTTTATTATGTGTTTTTTTATGTTTTGTTTTGTTTTTTTACACACTTTTTTTTTCTGCAGGGAGAGAAAAACATTGTATCTTTCCTCTCCTCCATTCACAGAGAGAGAGAGAGAGAGAAATACACAGTTGTGGGCTTCACAATGACTGATCACTGTGGTAGCCAATCAGAGGCTACCACAGCGGCCAGGTGACTCAGAATCGGGAGTTCCGGGTTCCCGATCGTTAGTACAGGGTTCGGGTCTCTGTGCTGGGAGCAGGCTGTGTGGCTCGCTCCCAGCACAAAGTTAGACATGCATATATGCGGCCCCATTGGAAAAAGTCCAGTGCAATGGGGCCGCACACATGTGAAAGGACTAAAATGCATATACCTCCAAGACGTCCACTGCCTTGCTAAAGTAGCTGAGGGTAAAGGTGATGGACTGGCCAAGTATGTCTCCAGACCTAAACCCTATTGAGCATCTGTGGGGCATCCTCAAACGGTAGGTGGAGGAGCGCAAGGTCTCTAACATCCATCAGCTCTGTGATGTCATCATGGAGAAGTGGAAGAGGACTCCAGTGGCAACCGGAAGACATCAGGGAGAAGATGACGGTGCCGCCAGGGGGACCTCACAGACGTAGGATCGTAGAAGCAAAGGTATATATATATGCAGACTAAGCTATATTTTCATATTTGCATTGATCTTTGAACACCTATTGAATGGGATTGAACCAATGGCATACACAAAACAAAAAAGTAGACAGTATATGGTATATTATTGTAACTATCCAGACATCCTCTTTGCTCTGCTCCACTGAGAAGGCGTCTATAAAGGTAAATTACTATGCAAATGTCTTAACCACAGCCGTCCTTGTTGCTGTTATAGAGCCCAGGGGCAGCGGGGGGTAAAAATTGCATCCTCTCCTATAGTAAGCAGTACATGTTTAGCGCCCCAGTGGCCTATTAGGAAGAAGCTGAGTCCCTATGTGTTGTTACTTTCACCTGAGGACAGGGAATGTCCCAATCAGCCTGCCTGGCTACAATTTGCAGGGTTGCATTCAGACGGGAGTTGACACCAAGTCTATGCCTGCATCCACCCTGAGCTGTGCGCAGGCAGCCTTTAGAGGTGGATGCAAACACAGCTCCTGCTTGGATACAGGCGCATGTCCGAATTTGACAAGAGAGCAAGAGTGGGTGCTTGGATCCGAATGCACCTGTCTGCATCCATCTTTATAGGCTGCCTGCATGCAGCTCAGGGTAGATGCAGTCACAGCAACAAACAGCCTGCATAAAGAAGGGGTGCCAATGCTAGTCCATAATGTTCGATTAGGCTACATTCACACCTTAGCAGAGTGACTTTTAGGGGTTTTTATTCAAGAGTTTGTGAGCATTTTAGAAGTGTATTGCAAGCGTTTTACAGCTTCAGCCATTTTTGTTTAGCCAATAGAAAGCACTAGGAGGAGGAGAGGTGGGGGAGATAAAGGGGTGGAGAGCTGGTGTTTGAGCAGAAAATGCTTGACAAAACCCTTGCAAAATGCTCATGTTACACATTTTCAGGCACTTCTGTTGATGTTTATGGGACCCAAAGTGCCTCCAATCTGCCACAAAGAAGCTCATGTACTTTTTCGAGCGACGGGCGTTTTGCTTCAGGTGACAGAATGCTCAGATTGGGAACAGGGGCCATTGAAATGAATGGGATTTGGCTTGTTGAGTGTTTTAGAGCTACAAGTTTCAAGCAGAAAATCGCTCAGGTGTGAACAGGGCCTTAAACCTGGTCACCAGTGCTAAAGGGTAGAAACAGAAGCCTATGGGAAGAATTATCAGCAACCTGCCACTAATGGAGGCTTAGAACAGCTTTGCCATGGAGCCCTGTAATATCTAGTTAAGCCTCTAGAAATGTGGCATACTTTGTGGCAGAAACTGATCATTTCTGGGGTGCTATAACATACCTTTATAGGAAAATGATGGTAAGTATTTGATACAATTTTCTGTTTTTCTGGCAGCAACATGGCAGCATACCACCACACTTCTGTTGCCATTGATTGGCGACAGAAAAGGAAAATTACAGTAAGTATCTGATACAATTTTCCATTTTCCTGGCACTAACATGGCAGCATGCCACAATATGTTTGTTTGCATGGATTGGTGCTAGGAAGGGAAAACTGCAGTAAGTATCTGATACAATTTTCCATTTTCCTGGCAATAACATGGCAGCATGCCACCATGTGTGTGTTTGTTTCCATGGACTGGTGCTAGGAAAGGAAAATGACGGTAAGTATCTGATACACTTTTCTATTTTTCTGGCGCCACATGTCCTGTATGTTGCCATGAATTGGTGCCAGGAAAGTAAAATTACAGTAACTATCTGACACAATTTTCCATTTTCCTGGCACCAACATGTCAGCATGTCACCACACTTATGTTGCCATTGATTGGCACCAGGAAAGGGATTATGGTAACTATCTGGTACAATTTTCAGTTTTCATGGCACTAATATGGCATCAAGCCACCACACAAACTGTATGTTGCTATGGACTAGTGCCAAGAAGGGAAAATTACAGTAAGTATTCAATACAATTTTCCATTTTCCTGGCACCAACATGGCAGCATGCCAATCCACGTATGCCGCCATGGATTGGAATCAGGAAAAAAAAACTAAGGTAAATATCCTGATACAATTTTCCATTTTTCTGGCACCAACATGGCATCATGCCACCACACAAACTGTATGTTACTATGGACTGGTGCCAAGAAGGCAAAATTACGGTAAGTATTTAATACAATTTTCCATTTTCCTGGCACCAACATGGCAGCATGCCATGCCATGTATGCCGCCATGGATTGAAATCAGAAAAGGAAAATTATGGTATCTGAAAAATGTTCATATATGTATAAAAAAATTAGCAAAACTATTTGCCTGTCATTTTAGATGAGCTGAAATGTCACATCGCTTTGCAACATCTATTTCCTGTCGCATCATGGCAGCATACACGTTGGGTTGTGACTCCGCCTCCACAACCTGATAGGACCACATAGCTATAAATTAGAGAGCAGGCACCTGCCCCAGTATTCTCTTATTTTTCCTCACCTGTCAGATCGACACGGATCTCAAGCGGGCTTACCTTTCGGCCGGAGGTGCATGCAGGCCTGCGATAGCACTCGCGGCAGTAGGAAGGGCCATCTCGAGTTGGTCTTCAAACACGGAGAAGCTGGTATTAGAGGGGGCAGACCAAGAGAAAATTGTGAAGGCATTACAAGAGTTAAGCCTGGCTGGTGATTTCGTGGCTGAGGCCTCAGTTGACACTATCAGGTCTGCTTCAAAGGCTATGTTGGCCTCAGTGATGGCCAGAAGAGCTTTGTGGCTGAAGCCCTGGACGGCGGATCCGGCATCCAAGTCCAACTGGTGCCGTATTCCGTTTGACGGTGAGCACCTTTTCGGGACAAAATTAGATACGGCCATCTCCAAGGTAACTGGCGGAAAATCCGGGCTCATTCCCTCAGATAGGAGGCCCAAACAAAGACCTCCTCCCTTTAAGCGGAATCTCCCAGAAAGGTATAGAGACGCGAAAGCGTACAGACCAGGGAAGGAGTATAGAAGGAACTGGAAGAACCCTCAAACTTCCTTTATGAAATTCCAAAAACCTAAGACCTCCGCTCCCAGTGACCAGAAGCCTTTTTGAAGGTGCGCCCGTCCGGCCAGCAGTAGTGGGAGCAAGGCTTTTCAGTTTCAGGCTGGTTTGGACGGAAACCATACACGATACCTGGACCCTGGCCACCGTCAGTTTCGGCCACAGATGGGCCTTCAAAAATCGACCCCCAAGAGATCATTTCTACCCAACCCGTATTCCTCCTCCCGGAGAGAAGAGGTTATCCCTTCTAACCTATATCCTAGAGCTGCTTCAAAAGCAAGCGATAACAGAGGTTCCGCCAACACAACGAGGCAGAGGATTCTATTCTCCACTATTCCTCGTCAAGAAGAAGTCAGGGGACTTTCGGCCGGTTCTAGACCTGAAGAAACTCAACAGGTCCATCAAAGTGGAGTCGTTCAGGATGGAAAGCCTGCAGTCTATCCTCCAGGCCATAAACTTGGGAGACTGGATGCTCTCCATAGATCTCCAGGATGCCTACCTACACATTCCAATTCACATGGCATTCCAGAAGTTCCTACGGTTCTTGGTGGGCCAGGAACACTTTCAATTTCGAAGCCTCCCTTTCGGGATCTCTACGGCACCCAGAACATTTACAAAGGTTCTGCTGCCAGTAATAGCCTTTTTGAGGGAGAAGGGTCTAAGGGTCCACCATTACCTGGACGACATTCTTCTCCTCTCAAACAGCCAGGAATCACTCGTGCAACATCGCGAGATCTTAGTCTCCACCCTAACGAGTCTGGGCTGGATAATCAACTGGCAGAAGAGCAACATTCAGCCTACCCAAAGGATGGTCTTCCTGGGAGCCGAGCTGGACACCCGGGCCAACACGGTAGAACTACCGAGGGAGAAGTTGTCCCTACTAGTTCAGAAGGTGAAAGATGTGGTTCCAGCATCATACTTACCGGCCAGAGCATACCTCAGCCTGCTGGGGTCCTTATCAGCAACCATTCCAATGGTCAGGTGGGCGCAATGGAATACCAGACCTCTGCAAGCCTCCTTCCTGTGCCAGTGGGACGGATGGTCCATGTCCCAACCGATTCGCATCTCGGAAGAAGCCAGACTATCTCTACGGTGGTGGATCCACCCCGGCAACCTCAGCAGATGCAAACAGATAGTCACTCTCCATCAGGAGGTAGTGACTTCGGACGCCAGTCTGGAGGGATGGGGGGCACACTACCTACATTATGCAGCTCAGGGCCGCTGGCACTTCAGAACCAGAGATGTTGTGTCAAACGTCCTAGAGATGAAGGCAGCCTTCCAAGCCCTCTTGGCATTCAGCTCTCTTCTGAGAGGGAAACAGGTCCTGATCCAAATGGACAACCGAGTGGCTGTGGCCTACATCAACAGGCAGGGGGGTACCAAGAGCATCTCCATGATGCGGGAAGTTGGTCCGGTGATACAGTGGGCTCAACTGAATCTGCAGGAACTGAAGGCGACGTATATTCCGGGAATTCAGAATGAACTGGCGGACTCTCTCAGCAGAACATTCGTTTCCAACAACGAGTGGTGTCTAAGCCCGCAGGCCTTCGCCCTCATATGCCAGACATGGGGTCATCCAGACATAGATCTCGCAGCAACACCAGAAAACAGGAAATGTCAAAGGTTTCTGTCGAGGAACCCCTTCCCCTCAGCGGAGGGAACGGACTGTCTCCAGCATCCCTGGAACTTTCGCCTAGGTTATATTTTTCCACCAACGCCACTGATTGCCAAGTTCCTTCTGAGGCTCAAACACTCAGCAGCTCTAGTACTGGCTGTGATTCCCTTCTGGCCACGGAGGCCTTGGTTCACCACCCTCCTGCAACTGAGCACAGCGGATCCAATTCCTCTTCCGGTGACAACGGATCTACTAACCCAGGGCCAGCTGTTGCATCCGAATCCAGAGAGATTGCACCTAGCGGCCTGGAGACTGAAAGGTCTAGGTTCCTAGATCAGGGCTGTTCACAGAAGGTAGTCGAAACCCTGCTTTTAGCCAGGAAATCTTCCACGAATTACACCTATGAGAGAGTCTGGGGGAAGTTCTCTTCCTTTGCTCAGGAACAAGGTTGGGGTCCGTCTTCCCCATCAGCAATACAAGTGCTTGAGTTTCTACAGTCAGGCCTAGACAAAGGCCTTAGATCTAGCACCCTGAAGGTCCAAGTCTCTGCCATCTCTGCTCTGACAGGGGTTAGATGGGCACTCAACCCTCTTGTAGTTCAGTTCCAGAAAGCATGCCTGAAGCTAAGGCCTCCCAGAAAGCCTTCATTTCCAACATGGGACCTATCAACTGTCCTGCAAATTCTATCCGGAGAACCATTCTCCCCTCTTGAAGATACCTCCCTCTGGGACCTGACTCTAAAAGTCTCATTCCTAATTGCCATCACTTCAACGAAGAGGGTCTCGGAAATGCAAGCCTTACTTATCAAGGAACCATACCTGATGATTTACCCAGACAGGTTAACCCTAAAACCTTCAGACAAGTTTATCCCAAAGGTCTCTTCTGCATTTCACTTTAACCAGGAGATTGACCTCCCGGCTTTGAACACAGATCAGGGCGTTCCTCATCCCCTGGATGTTAGGGGCAACGTTCTGCATTACCTCTCGGTGACCAAGTCGTTCAGGAGATGCGAGAACCTTTTAGTCATCCCACATGGGTTCAGGAAGGGCCAGGCAGCCTCTGCCCGTACCATCGCCTCATGGCTCGTGAAAACTATCAAAAAGACCTACTCCTTAAGCACCTTGCAAATCCCGGAAGACCTTAGAGCGCATTCCACCAGGGCAATGGCTACTTCATGGGCAGCTTACTGTAAAGTTTCGGCGGAAACCATTTGTAGAGCGGCCACTTGGTCTTCAAGGAACACCTTCATTTCCCATTACAAAATAGACGCTGCACGCTTAGCAACAGTGGAATTTGGGAGGGCCGTCATACAGGCCAATTCTTCTGTTCCTTGTCAATAAATTTGATTTTTTTTTTGCACTCCCACCCAGTTTGGCGAGTTACTCCCCAACGTGTATGCTGCCATGATGCGACAGGAAAACGGAAAATTGTATACTCACCTTTCCGTAATTTTCCTTTCCTGTCGCATCTTCATGGCAGCATACAATCACCCACCCTCTGAGGTGACATGTGTATATATTTACGGAGAATACTGGGGCAGGTGCCTGCTCTCTAATTTATAGCTATGTGGTCCTATCAGGTTGTGGAGGCGGAGTCACAACCCAACGTGTATGCTGCCATGAAGATGCGACAGGAAAGGAAAATTACGGAAAGGTGAGTATACAATTTTCCGTTTTGACTTTAGTAAATGTTGTGATCTTCCTGTTCTGTTAAGGAAATGTGCAAAGTAGCATCTAAGAACATACATATGAGATCAGTAGTTGTCAGGATTGAACACCTCCTGTGCTGAACAGATTAGGTATGATTGTGTAAGGGCTTATTTAGTGTTAGGGCCCATTCACACTAGGAGCATTGAGCTGCGTTGGTCTGCATTGATCAACTCAAAGCCATTAAGAAAACCTTTGTTCCCTATATGCCCTGTTCACACCATACAGGTGTGTTGGTGAGTGTTGCAATGTGCTCCTTTGCATAGAGTTAATAGAAGGGTTAGCTTAAAGCGGAGTTCTGCCGAAAAAAATAATTTAAAGTGTAGCTGCTGACTTTTAATAATCAGACACTCACCTGTCCCACGGTCCAGTGATGCGGGGGAACGAAGCCCCACTCCTCTCTCCCTCCTCTCCACTGCACCGTCATTCTTACTGTAGACGCCCGACTGTGCCTTCACAGCCGGGCACGCACTGCGCATGCGTGAGCCACGCTGCATGCTGTGAATGGCCAGGCAATCTTCTGGGACCTGTGACATGTCCCAGAAGATTGCAGGGAGGGAGGGGGAGAAGTGATCTTCCTTCCTGTGCCGCGGAGCCCCAGGAGGAAGTGGGAGCTGGATGCCTCTAAAATAAGAGTATCTGCTCCCCCTCCAAAAAAAATGACATGCCAAATGTGGCATTTCAGGGGGTCACCATCACTTGAAGTGGAAGTTCCATTTTTGGGTGGAACTCCGCTTTAATAAAGTTTAACTACTTCCCACCCGGCCAATGTACATAAACGGCCGGGTGGGCGCTCTCTCCTTCTGAGTGGACGTTCAGGAACGTCCCTCAGAAGGAGCGGGATCGCGCGCGCGTGTGCCCGCGCAGCGGCGCGATCCCGATGCGCTCGTGTCCCCCGGACACGGCGCATCTCGGATCGGCAGGAGGGCTCTGTGATTGGCCCTCCTGATCACATGACGGCCGTGTCCAATCACAGCTGTCATGTGATGTAAACACAGCCGGTTGCTAGGCGATCAGCTCTCCTCTCCTCACACGGAAGTTGTCGCTGAGGAGGAGAGGAGAGGGGATCGCTGCAGCCGGCTGATGATCAGTGAGTATGAGCTGTTTTTTACAGCTTTTTACTCACTGATCACCAACCTAGTGTCAACACACACATGTAAATACATACATGTAAAACACACACATGTCCCCACATAATGTAAAACACAAACATGTCCCCACATAATGTAAAACACACATGTCCCCAAAACACATGTCCCCAAATAATAAAAAAAGCTGTCCCCCACATATGTCACACTAAAATCACATGTCCCAATGGTAATCTGCACACATATGTACGTGATCACCTGCACACATCTGTACATGATCATTTGCGTACATATGTCCGTGATCACACAAACCAATTATTATACACTTAACAGGATTTTTTTTATCAAAAACATGTAGCAGAATACATTTTGGCTTAAATTTATGACAAAATTCGATTTTACTGGATTTCTTTTAAAACAGAAAAAAGAAAATATTGTTTTTTTTCCAAATTTCCACTATTTTTGCGCTTATATCGCAAAAAAAAAAAAATGGAGTCGTGAATAAATACCACCAAAAGAAAGCTCTATTTGTGCGAACAAAATGATAAAAATTTCATTTGGGTACAGTGTAGCATGACCGAGTAATTGTCATTAAAAGTGCGAGAGCGCTGAAAGCTGAAAATTGGTCTGGGAAGGAAGGGGGCGAAAGTGCCCAGTATTGAGGTGGTTAAAGAAAGAGTACTGCAATGCATTGTGTCAATGCACACCAGTGTATGCATTCCATGATGATACCCACCCTTAACATTGAGGTTTAGGGATTTAAGTAGTAAGCTAAAGTAGAAATCCAACCAAAACACATTTTTTTTCTAGTTTTGCATATGAAAAAGTTTTTTTATTATATGTGTTACCATGAAGGAGACATCTCTTCACTTTCTGTCTCAGAGACATGACAAGTGAGGGTATATCCTAACCTTTACAGTTAGCACCAGAACTGTATTCTGTGAGCCCATCACAAAATACAAGGCGTTCTGTGAATGGACGGAGGAAAGGGGTGGATAAATGACAGTATGGCTCCTGTGTAACATAGAAAGAAGCATATTCTCTCCAATGTATGTTCTGTGTTTGTTTATTCTAATGGGATCGGGAGAGAATCACCAGTTCAGCGAGTTCTTTTCTTCTCCTGATTATTTGCATGTAGATCTGAAAAATTTGCAATTTGCTGAGTCAGCTGGTTTTAGACCGATTTACACATCACTAGTTAGCTGTATTTTCTTTCTAGCATATCTGAATAACTTGTCTGCTCTTAGACAGCACCATTACTTTATAGTGTTTAAAATGGAGTACAGTACAGATTTAAAGCTGAATGTAAAGATGAAGACTTTATTTTAGGAATACATTTAGGTTAAAAAAGAAGTATGGGAATTATTAAAATTTTAGAATCATACTTACCTAGGGGGATGCTGCATCGGTCCCCTGTCGGCTCTAATGCAGAGAACCGAACGATGAAACACCACCGATCGCATGGTTCTTAGACAGTGGCGGTTGGTGGCATATTTTTTTTGGAGAGGGGCGTGGCAAACAATGAACCCACAGCCCCCCTCCGGTTGTTTGGTCGGTCACCAGCCCCGCACTTACCCCATCTAGGTCGCAGGCAGCGTTTCCTCTGGACGGAGGCTTTCCCTGCGTCTCCTCTTCCTCGGCATCATGGCGGCTTCCACCGTGCGTCTCCTTCTCCCTCCTAGGCGACCAATAGAATCGCTTCTCCTCTCGGCCAATCAGGTGACGGGTCTCAGGAGGAGAATCGGGAAGACAATAGTAAATATTTATTCGCTATTGTCACACAACTGGGTGGGCTCAGGGCACAGTGCTCTGCGCCTCGAGCCCACCTTTTTGAAGCCAGCCTCAGGCTCTAATCATGTGCTTCTAAAAAAAAAAAAAAAAAACCCTTGGAATCCATGCATCCCGCGCCCTGCATGTAGATTAGGGGGCCGGGTGCATGGATTATGGACGGTCCACCACTGTTCTTAGAGCTCCCTGAGCAGAGGGCTGGTGACTGTCAGTCACCACTCTCTGCTCTGCCACCCCTCCTCCCTGCTCACTGGAGTGCTGGGCTGTAGAGGGAATGGGGGTGGGGCCGGCTCAGGCTCCCAGTGGCTTTCTGATAGGCTGAGCTGGTCCAGGCATGTGGGCGCAATCTTTCCCGAGCCTGAGCCAGCTCTATGACTTCAGCCAACAGTGAGTTTTAGCCCGCTGTCTGCTGAAGATAGGTAACAGGAATGCAGAATGAACTGCACTCATGTGATCCACAGAAGTACAGCCAAAATAGCTTTGGCTGTACTTCTCCTCTAAATCTACTTATATTTGCCTCCTCTGGTCGACCCCCCCCCCCCCCCCCACCCACCCTTTCCATCAACATGATAATAGATAATATCTATTTTCATTGCATATCTTATTTTAGACCTAGTGATGTCATTAAGTCTCTGTGCTTCTCTATGCAAAGCAGTCAGAATTTTGCTGATGGGAGTGGTTTTAAACAGCTTCCTGAAACCATCACAGCACTTGCTTCAGCTTCTAATGCACACTGTGAGAAGCTCACAGTATGCAAGGAGGTCAGAGTAAGTAATTTCAGCACAGGAGAGACGCCTGTACAACTGTGCAAGGCTTAAGGGAAGGCTGGAGTTCTACTTTAATAGTTTGGAATTGGTTGGTGGACAGGATAAATGTTATAGGGTCAACTTACAATTATAATTTGGAAGCCAAGGACAATTAGGATAAGCCTGTAAAATGTGCATTGGAAATGATTTGCAGTGTTTATTCTAGCTCTATAAAGGTAACATTGATATACTATACCCAGCCTTGTCACCAGGGCTGGCCATGGGTCCCAGTGTGTCCATTGGACCCAGGCAGCACTTTAAGAGGGGCAGCAAATTGAACCACGGCCCCCTCTCCTCTTCTATTTACCCAGAAAATTGACGACCAAGATTTTTTTTCAGCAGTTTTGTGTGTCATGATGACAACTGCCCCCCGGGCCATTTTGCCTGCCCCTATACTACCCTAGCCCACACCTATACTGCCCTAAGCTGTCTATATACTACCCCAGCCTGCCCCTATACTGCCCTAGCCTGCCCATATACTACCCTAGCCTGTCCACATACTACCCTAGCCTGTCCGTATACTACCCTAGCCTGCCCCTATATTACCCTAGCCTGTCTATATACTACCCCAGCCGACCCCTATACTGCCCTAGCCTGTCCACATACTGTACTACCCCAGCCTGTCTATATACTACCCTAGCCTGCCCCTATACTACCCTAGCCTCTCTATATACTACCTCAGCCTGCCCCTATCCTATCATAGCCTGTCTAAATACTACCCTAGCCTGTCTATATACTATCCTAGCCTGCCCCTATACTACCCTAGCCTGTCTAAATACTACCCTAGCCTGTCTAAATACTACCCTAGTCTGTCTATATACTACCCTAGCCTGTCTATATACTACCCTAGCCTGTCCATATACTACCCTAGCCTGTTTATATACTACCCTAGCCTGTCTTTATACTACCCTAGCCTATCCCTATACTACCCTAGTCTATCTATATACTGTCCTAGCCTGCCCCTATACTACTCTAGCCTATCTATATACTGCCCTAGCCCACCCCCTATACTGTCCTAGCCCACCCTTTGGAATTGAACATAATGGTATGTCATATAATTTTGCATATAGACAAGGTGCTGTTGCATGTAAATCTGACTTCCTGATAAATTACATTTTAGATTTAATTATCATGATATAAAATAATGGATGTGGGGGCCTTTTGGTGGGCGTGATTTTTTTTTGGGGGGGGGGGGGGGCGGGGGGAGCAGCATTTCGTTTTTGGACCTAGGCAGCACAATGTCTTGGGCCAGCCCTTCTTGTCACATCCCCTGCACACATACTTACTAATCTTTAAATACAAATTCCAGGCACACTTGGCTGTGGAGTCAGATAACCTTCACCTACTTTTCCTATATGAACATGTCTTCTGAACTGGCTGATAGAGCACACTGGGAGGAATGTAGAAATGATCTTGTAGACTCGCGTTACAATTCCATCACAGAACTCAAATTGTTGCTGCTTGCACCTAGTTCATGTACAGCTGTGGCCAAAAGTTTTGAGAATGACACAAGTATTAATTTTCACAAAGTCTGCTGCTTCAGCGTTTTTAGATCTTTTTATCAAATTTTACTATGGTATACTGAAGTATAATTACAAGCATTTCATAAGTGTCAAAGGCTTTTATTGACAATGACATGAAGTTTATGCAAAGTGTTAATATTTGCAGTGTTGACCCTTCTTCTTCAAGATCTCTGCAATTCGCCCTGGCATGCTGTCAATATACTTCTGGGTCACATCCTGACCGATGGCAGCCCATTCCTGCATAATCAATGCTCAGAGTTTGTCAGAATTTGTGGGGGTTTTTTTGTTCACCCGCCTTTTGAGAATTGACAACAAGTTCTCAATAGGATTAAGATCTGCGGAGTTTCCTGGCCATGGACCCATCATTTTGATGTTTTGCTCTCCAAGCCAATTGGTTATTATTTTTCCTTATGGCAAGGTGCTCCTTCCTGCTGGAAAAGGCATTGTTCCTCACCAAACTGTTCTTGGATGGTTGGGAGAAGTTCCTCTCAAAGGATATTTTTGTACCATTCTTTATTCTGTGTTCTTAGGCAAAATTGTGAGTGAGCCCACTCCCTTGGATGAGAAGCAACCACACACATGAATGGTCTCAGGATGCTTTACTGTTGTCATGCACAGGTCCGATGGCAGCGCTCACCTGTTCTTTTCCGGACAAGGTTTTTTTCCAGATGCCCCAAACAATCATAAAGGGGATTCATCAGAGAAAATGACTTTACCCCAGTCCTCAGCAGTCCAATCCCTGTACCTTTTTCAGAATATCAGTCTGTCCCTGATGTTTTTCCTGGAGAGAAGTGGCCTCTTTGCAGCCCTTCTTGACACCAGGCCATCCTCCAAAAATCTTCTCCTCACTGTGTGTGTGCAGATGTACTCACACCTGCTTGCTGCCATTCCTGAGCAAGCTCTACACTGGTGGTGCCCCGATCCCACAGCCGAATCAACTGTAATGCTGCGTACACACGACTGGTTTTGCCATCGGAATAAACTTCGAAGGTTTCTCCGACGGAACTCCGACGGAATTCCGCTCAAGCGGTCTTGCCTACACACGGTCACACCAAAGTCCGACCATCCAGAACGAGGTGACGTACAACACGTACGACGGGACTAGAAAAAGGAAGTTCAATAGCCAGTAGCCAATAGCTTCTGTCTCGTACTTGCTTCAGAGCATGCGTTTTTGGTCCGTCTGAACAGCATACAGACAAGCGATTTTCCCCATAGGAATTGGTTCCGTTCGAAATATTTAGAACATGTTCCATTTCTAGGTCCGTCAGAATTTTCGAAAAGAAGAGTCAGATGAGGCATACATACAATCGGAATAGACGATGAAAAGCTTCCGTCTGACTTTTTCTGTCAGACATTCTGCTCGTGTATACGCGGCTTTAGAGACAGTCCTGGCGCTTGCTGGATTTTCTTGCGCGCCCTGATGCCTTCTTCACAGATGCGGTGGAAATGTTTTTTATGGGATTAAGTTAATTTTCATAGCAAAGAGGAACTTTGCAATTAATTGCAATTCATCTGATTACTTTTTCTAACATTCTGAAGTATATGCAAATTGCCACCATAAAAGCTGAGGCAGCAGACTTTGTGAAAATGAATATTTGTCCACGACTGTACATGTCACAGAAAGGTAGATGCATCTGTCAGTGTTGGTCACTGCGGTCAATGTTGCACACTCCGTCCTCCCTCCCCGGCCACTGCACTGGTCACAAGGCATGCGGCTGAGGAGTTTTGTAGTAGGATGGAGAGACCAGTTCCCCATCAGGTCCACCTGGCTTTTGATTGACAGTGCAAGGCAGTGGGCGGGTCTATAGGTACTATTCAGTCAAATAATGAAATAGTGTATCAAATTCTTACCATAATTTTCCTTTCCTGGTGCCAATCCATGGAAGAACACTACCACATGTATGCTGCCACGTTGGGGCCAGGAAAGTAACTTTCCACCCTGCTCCTTCTCAAGTTTACTCATCACTACGATTGAAAATGAACACTGGTTTCACCCCACTAACCATTAGAAACAAAACTTTCCAATCAAAATTCTTCTAGTCTAAGCTTCAAGCTGGCAATCATAGGTGTGCGCAGCCTATTGCATTAGGGTGTGCACCCTAAAGCTCAAACTCTCTCAGTTCTGAGTACCGATCACTCATTGGGGTTGATTTACTAAAGGCAAATAGACTGTGCACTTTGCAAAGTTCAGTTGCTCCAGAGCTTAGAAAATTAGGTAAAGCTTTACTTTGCAAAGAGTACCCAACCACGTGCAAGAAAAATGAGAAAAACAAAACAAAAAACAGCATTTTTGCACATGATTGGATGATGGAAGTCAGCAGAGCTTCTGCTCATTTACTAAGCTCTGGAGCAGCTGTTCTTTGCAAAGTGCACAGCCTATTGGCCATTAGTAAATCAACCCCATTGTGTTCATTAAAGTGGAGTTCCGACTATAAAAAAAAATTAAAAAGTCAGTAGCTACAAATACTGCAGCTGCTGACTTTTAATAATCGGACACTCACCTATCCCAGGGTCCAGCGATGCGGAGGAACGAAGCCCCACTCATCTCCACCTCCTTTCTGCGGCGCCGGCATTGTCACTGTGGGCGCACGGCTGTGGCTTCACTGCGCATGCGTGAGCCGCGCTGTGACTGGCCAGGCAATCATCTGGGACCTGTGAAGTATCCCAGATGATTGCCGAGAGGGAGGGGGGAGAGGTGAACCTACTTACGGCGCCCAGGATTCCCTGGGCGGAAGTGGGAGCTAGAGACACATGTCAGGGGGTCACCTTCCCTTAAAGCGAAAAGTTCCATTTTTGGGTGGAACTCCACTTTAAGAAAAGGAGGGGCCGGTAAATGATGTCTTTACTGGCCCCTTCCCCACTCTCTATCCTGAAACAGGGGATGGGGTAAATGGGGGGGGGGGGGTAAAGCCAGGCAGCAAGGGGAATCTCCATCGCACATAGGGATTAGGATGTGCCCAGGCCCAACCTATGCTGGCCATAGATGGGTCTTTTTTTTTTTTATTTGGCAAGTGGGCTGAACGAATAAAAACAAACAGATTCCTCCATCCACACAATTAAGATGGATGGAGGAATCCTCCTCACTGGAACATTGTATTCTGACAGTGGGACTCTCAGCTGGCAGAATACACTGATTAGCGGCTGCAGCTGCTGATCGAAGAAAATTTTCCAACAAGCCAAGTTAATAGAAGACAACAGCTAGATTGATTTCTGTCGAGCATGACTGTTGGATAACAGATGTTGTCCACCCTTATCAACACCCCTCTTACTTTTCTACTCCCAATAAAACAGACCACACCGAACTTTGGGGTAAAAGGCCGTAGCAGCCTACTTTATTTAAACAATATATATTATTACTCTCTTATAAACTCTGTTATCAAACAATAAACAAGAAAACATCTGTTATTCCATGAAAGAACTTTGAACTAAAGAGCGTTGGTCTGCGCTATCACTTAAACTCATTCTGATGGTCATCACCCATGTAGCACTGCGGTACTTCTCAAAATATCTCAACTAGGCCTCAAGCCGACAAGCTGGCTCAGAGACTAACAATTCCCACAGTGCCCCATTAACACTTCCCGGCTAACCTCCGTTAACCGGGAACCAAAAAACCTCCGGATCCATACCAACGTTAGATCCCCCACTTACTTTTTCCATCTTCCTTCCCTTGCACAGACCAACGCCCGCCACCGCATCCCACGAGTAACACCTTACTCTTGGATGCCCCTCCACACCCGAATAGCTCGCTGTATTCCATCCTGTAATCCTAAATTCCACAAATCTATCCCCACATCGTTAAGGTGGACCCCATCAGGTCTCAAATACCTCCACGTTTCGAATTCCAATTCAGGATGTCTAATAGCTAAGCCACCATTGCGTACCATAAATTTGCTCACCTCCCTATTAATCTTTTTCCTGGCCCGATTTACACCTTCCACCGACCTGGCCATTCTCCAAGATGTCCTAGCCACCATATCCGACCATATAAAAATAGTCTTGGGGAATAATTCCATCAAGCGCCACAAATCACCCTTGATATCCCGCGTGATGTCTACCATGGATCTGATACCTAGGTCATTACCGCCAACGTGTAAAACTAGCACGTCAGGTGGTCCTTCCCTCAGGGCATACTTCTGTACTTCAGGAAGCAATCTACCCCACAGCATTCCCGGTATCCCCAACCACTTAATATAAACCTCCCTTTTGTCAAAACCTAACTGTCTGCCCTCCCAACGAGCATCCCCCCTTCTTGCCCCCCAACACACATATGAATGGCCCATAATCCAGATCATTCCAGGCGATGATCCTGTAATTAGAAGAAAACAAGAAAACTCTCCTCAAAGACAAACCGTTGTTTACTAACAATCACTGTACTACTCCCCTAGCATACACCCAACCCTACCACTAGATGAGGTCTTACGTAAGACTGGAACCTGTTCGATTCCCACCTTCCAATTCGTTTCACCGCCTCCACACCTAGCCCATTCTTGGCTGCTTCAGTAGCCGCTCCTATCCGAAAAGAGTGAGACGCGAAATCCTTGTCCCGTAAACCCGCACTCCGCAAGCATCTTCTAAAAACTGTTATGAACTGAAACCTAGATAAAAAACTCCCATCAAAGTGAATTAAAAAGGGGCCTTGTAAAGCTGGACGAACTTGCAAGAATTCCTCGACCGTGCCCACCGGGCACAGGCAGGATCCCTGAATCGGGTAAACTTTCACTACCCTGCCTCTCCCTACTTGATCCGTTTTTGACCTCTTTATAACCAACGTTAAACCTGCCCGCTCCAGCTGAACTTCCTGCCATCCCAATCCTCCTGGAACTGTTTTTGCCGGGCTAACCAGTTCGCTTATCCTGAATGCTCCAAAAAATGCCAGTACAAACGCCACCTTAAACAATGTGACTTCATACTCGGAAGAGCATACCTCCCCCAACTTTTCTATAATACTACCTAAGATCTCAAAAGTCACCGGTCTTCTGGAATCATGCTTGATTCCACGCTTCCTATACCCCTTTAGCGCTTGACGCACCCAAAAATCTTTCGTGACATCCGGCTGACCCTGTAGCTTAAAAAGAAAAGCCAACCCCGCTAACTGCTTATTCAAAACAGCTACCGACGCACCCTCCTCCATTTTCCTTGCCACGTAGTATAGCAACAACAAGTGCAAAGACCTCCCTGATGGCTCCTCGCCAATTCCCTGTACAAAACCCATCCACTCATTCCATACCTTGGAGTACGCCGCCCATGTGGCCCCACTTACCGACTGCTGAATCCATCCCGCGATGACGCCAAAGGTATTTCCCACATCCACTCGGGACAAGGCACCCCCCGTTGCTCCGCTTCCGGCGCCAACTGTCGGAACCTGTCCCACTGGAAGTGAGATAACGCATCAGCTACCACATTCTCCACCCCGGTAAGTGAACTGCATGAATATACACGTTCAATTGCAAACATCTTAATACTAAATGCTGCAACAACTTGATCACTGGCGGAGACGATGCTGTCACCCTGTTTATCACTTGCACCACCCCTAAATTGTCCCCGTGGAAACGCACCTTCAGATCCCTGAAAGATGCGCCCCATAGTTCCACTGCCAGCACTACTGGAAACAATTCCAGTAAAACCAAGTTTTGTACGAAACCCTCATCTATCCATGACTGAGGCCAAGGACCTGCGCTCCACCGACCTTGAAAAAATGCCCCAAAACCTGTAGACCCTGCCGCATCCGTGAAGAGTTCCAGGTCGAAATTACTGACCGGTCCTGACATCCACATCGCCCTTCCATTGAAGGATTCCAAAAAGGTATGCCATACCCGTAAATCCTCCCTGTGCGATTTGACTAAACGCACAAAATGCCTTGGTGATTGTACACCACTCGTGCTAGCCTCCAGCCGGCGGCTGAACACTCTACCCATCGGAAGTATGCGGCAAGCAAAATTCAGCTTGCCCAAAACCGATTGAAGCGTTCTCAGTTGCACCTTCTTCAAACCCATTAACCCTGCAATCTCTTTTTTCAAATCTCCCAATTTGTCTTCCGGCAACCTGCATTCCATGGCCTCTGAATCCAGTACAATGCCTAGGAACGTGATGACCGTGCAAGGTCCCTCCGTCTTTCCATCAGCCAACGGAATGCCGAATCTGTCAGCGACATGCTATAATGTCGCCAATAACACCGCGCAGATTCTAGATGAAGCCGGACCTATGCATAAGAAGTCATCCAGATAGTGAATTATAGAATTCACTCCGGACACGTCCCTCACTACCCATTCCAAAAAAGAGCTGAATTGCTCAAACATCGCACACGATATTGAGAAACCCATCGGTAGGCATTTGTCCACATAAAACTCCCCTTTCCAGTGGCACCCCAGGAACCTAAAACTCTCCGGGTGTACTGGCAGCAGCCGAAAAGCCGATTCGACATCCGCCTTGGCCATCAAAGCTCCTTTTCCTTAACGGCGCACCCACCCCACGGCGGCATCAAATGACGTATAAGTCACTGAGCACGCCTCCTGGTCAATGGCATCATTCACCGATCCCCCTTTCGGGAAGGATAAGTGGTGAATGAGCCTGAATTTGTTGTGCTCCTTTTTGGGCACAACGCCTAGCGGTGATACCACCAAATCTGCAAATGGTGCCGCCTGAAAAGGACCACCCATTCTCCCCATTGCAACTTCCTTTGCCAGCTTCGCGGAAACCACTTCCGGATGTTGCAATGCGGATCGTAAATTTTTGGGCACCTGGGGAACAACCTTCAACTCGCAGGGTATTCTAAAACCCACGAGAAACCCTCCTCCAGTAACCTCGCTGCTTGGCTGTCCGGATACTTACCGAGAAACGGCCGCATCCTTTCCACTTTCACCGGAGTCCTCCCTCTTGTTCCCAACGTCACCGGTTCTGCCTTTTCCCTGCTTGTAGCATCTAGATCCAGGATGCGTCCCTCCGCAGCCTGAGCACTCGTGCTTGTACTTACATGACGCACCAAACTTACAGGCTCCGGTGTTGTACTGCCAACAAACCCCTTTTTTGTTTCCGGCCGAATGTCCCGGGGCTGAAGGTCCACCGGCTCCCCCCTGAAAAAACTGGTTCGGGGCCCTCGCCGTCGTCATCAAACGCATCCACAAGCTAATGTCCTTGTGATCCCAACGCAGCTCTGGACGTATCGCTCTCCGCTGTCTGAACTGCTCGTCGTATCTCAGCCAACCCGTGCCGCCATACACTCTATAAGCTTCCCCTATCGCATCCTGATAGCAGAACAATGCCGAACATTGCTCCGGGTGCCTCTCCCCTATCACACTAGCCAGAATTGCAAACGCTTGCAACCAGTTGGTAAATGTCCTAGGGATCAGCCGATATCTCCTCTTCTCTTCATCCTCCTTCTTGGAGCTGTCTGGTTTAACTCTATCCAAATTAAATTTCTCCAATGGTAGTAGTGAAAATATTTCCACATACTCACCTTTCCACAACTTCTCCCACACCTCCTGTTTCAAGTGCGCTCCCAAAGGTCCTTCGTAGCACACATAAACCTCGCAACGCGCCGCATCCGCCAGCCTGGTTATATCCTGCCTCTCTACTGTCTCCGCAGCTTTTTCCTTCCCCTGCGGAACATCACTAACCGTGGACTCCATGGCGGGTACCGCCACCGCAGCCACTACTGTAGGCACCCCCGCCCCTGCAACATTACCGCTGCCCCCCGCTGGTGGGACCCACACAGCTGCCGGGCCCCCCGCAGCACGCTCTCCTGCCTCAAATCATAATGCCTTCCAAAAAACCCAATAAACCAGAGCCCCCCACCGCTGGGACAACCCCCCTTGCACTGTCCTCAGGCCTACTTAATTCCTGTCTTACCCTGTTCCCCCCTTCCAACCCCAATTGCTGGGACTTACCGGGCTGCACAGGTGTTGCCCCATCAGCCGACCTTCTGTTCTCATTCTCGTCCGTGCTCCTGGAAAAGGGGGGCGCCTCCTCTTCCGATCCGGACGTCTCCTCCAGCTCCCTCTCTCTCCGTCTTCTATCTCCGAAAGCCCGCCTGGCCTGGTGGCCTTGGCTGCCGCCGCCATCTCCATCCTTTCCTTCCTCCTTGCTGCGTAACCTCCCGCCGACTTTAGGACAGCCTTTGCCGGGCCGGTGTTGGATACCGCAGCCCTAAAGGCCTCCGCTCCTCCTGCTTGCTGCCCGCTTCTTCCTCTCTCCTCCCTTTGATTGTCCCCTGCCGCAGAATTAGCCAGCCTGGGGACAGCTGCAGCCTTCCTGGCCGCAATAGTGTTGAGAACCTCCGCCGTCATCATGGGGGCGGGGCTCGCGCTCCCCGCTCGTCCTCCTCTGCTAGGCCTGACCTGCGTGCCCGCTCTCTCCCTGCTTGGTGCCGCCGGGGCCGTAACGTCTCCTCCGCTCGCTGTCTTCCTCTTGGCCGGTGGACATCCCTGCACCTCTTCTCTGTTCCTCCCCGACATTCTTTGTGCTGCCCTAGAGCGTTCCGGAGAGAAGCGCTCAGGCGGCCTAGATCTCCGCGCTCTGACGCTGCTCCTCTCCCCCCTACTCGGCTGCTGTACTGCCTGCTCCATGGCCGCACCGATCGCTCCTTGCAGCCAAGCCGTGCCTCTCACCGCCGCCTCCGCACGCAGTTGGGCCATGAGACGCTCCACTTCGGCCATGCTTCCCAGAACTTTCTTCCAGTTTTCTGTTAACCCCTCCCCACAAGTTAACCTTTTTATATAACCCCTCCCTTCCTGTCCCTCCCCCTCGGCTCCATTTTAGACCATCCCTTCCCCACACTGCTACCACTGTCATGCACGCCCTGCACTTAACGCATTGCATGCTGCATTTTCGGGCTTTACTGGAGCGGCCATAAATAGATTGCAATTTGGCCAGCTAAACTGGTCGAATTTTGATCCATCTGTGGCCAGCTTGTAGGAGGGGGGTAGAGGGGGGTAGTAGATAGGGTGTCATGTCCTCCATGTTCCCTTCCTCGTTGGGCACCAAGCAAGGGTGACATGTAAGGCCTACCCCAGGGGTGGGTTCTTCTGGGGTCACCGCATTACACATGGGGTACCTTTGCTTGAACAGATAGCTCCACTCTTGTTAACTAGAATGTAGAGGGTGGAGTAGCAGTGGTTGGCAGGTGCAACTGTACAAAATCCTTTAAAGTGTTTGTTAACCCAAAAAAACCCAAAATGGATCCTGCTCCTTTAACCGCTTCACGCACATATACTGCGGCAGAAGGGCACGTACAGGCAGAATAAGGTACCTGTATATTGCCCTTTAAGAAGCGGCCTGAGGCTCGCGCGCCGCAAGCTCAGTGAGTGTGATCGCGGGTCCCGCGGACTCGATGTCCGCGGGGATACCCGCGATCGTCTCATGGAGAGGAAGAACGGGGAAATGCTAATGTAAACAAGCATTTCCCCATTCTGCCTAATGACACTGACACTGATCACAGCTCCCTGTGATCGGGAGTGATGATCAGTGTCGTGTCACACATAGCCCCTCCCCCTACAGTTAGAACACATCCCTAGGACACACTTAACCCCTGCAGCACCACCTCCTGGTTAACCCCTTCACTGCCAGTCACATTTACACAGTAATCAGTGCATTTTTAATCGCACTGATTGCTGTATAAATGTGAGTGGTCCCAAAAAAGCGCAAAAAGTGTCCGATCTGTCCGCCATAATGTCGCAGTCACGATCGCCGCCGCCTTTACTAGTAAAAAAAAAAAATTTTAAAAATGCCATAAAACTATCCCCTATTTTGTAAACGCTATAACTTTTGCGCAAACCAATCAATAAGCGCTTATTGCGATTTTTTTACCAAAAATATGTAGAAGAATACATATCGGCCTAAACTGAGGAAAAAAATGTTTTTTTATATATTTTTTGGGGATATTTATTATAGCAAAAAGTAAAAAATATAGCTTTTTTTTCAAAATTGTCTATCTTTTTTTGTTTATAGCGCAAAAAATAAAAAACGCAGAGGTGATTAAATACCACCAAAAGAAAGCTCTGTTTGTGGGAAAAATTTTTTTGTTTGGAAGCCACGTTGCACGGCCGCGCAATTGTCAGTTAAAGAGACACAGTGCCGAATCGCAAAAAGTGCTCTGGTCTTTGGCCAGCCAAATGGTCCGGGGCTTAAGTGGTTAAAGCATGTTATATCACACAGTGCTTGTCCTGTGTCATTTGGCCCCCTGTAACACCTAAAAAACCTAGCTGAAACCCCTCCCCACCCCTCTGTAAACTGACCACGGTGTATCATGGTTGCTGAGACCAGACACCGTGGTCAGTTTACGTGCCTCTGTCACCAGCAGCCTGCTATCTGTCTCCTCTCTGCTCATGTGTCCTCCTGCCCCCTCCCCTCTCTGTCTGTATGTGAGCCGCCCCTCCCCCCTCTTGCTGCTCTCATAACACTAACCTGTATACACCATCAGCACTGCCACTTATTGCAGTGTCCATCTCTGTGAATGATTTATAAATATAAATGCTGTAAATACCTCATGTAGGAACCCAGAGATCACATGACCAGCCAGCTCCCGCCTCCTCTCCTCCTCATCTCCAGACTGACATCAGCAGAGGAATCTCAGCCCCGCCCACTGCATCTCTCAGAGCAGGAAAAAAGAAAGTTGGGCAGTCATGTGATCGCAATCTCGCCAGTAAAATGAGGTATTTGCAGCATTTATTTTTATAAATCATACACAGAGGCGGATACTACAATAGTAGGTAGTGCTGATGGTGTATACAGGTTAGAGCGGCTTAACAACCACTTTAACTACACCACTAAACACAGAATAGATTTCCTTGCCAAATGATTTGTAGTTCAGTTGCAGTTCTGTCACCTACACAGCTCTATTACTCTGCCCAGCTAGGCAGGTGACAGCAATTTCCTATTTCAGCTTCCTATGTGCTCGCTGGGTGGTGAATCTGAGAATCCTAATTCTCTTATTGTCTCATTTCTGATTCATTCCGCAAGTCTCAGCCAGTGCAACAATATTGTCACCTGCCTGGCTATGCAGGACATTAAAAACTGTTAAAGGGCTTTTTCACACAGGTGGCCAATGAAAACAGGCAGCTAAACAGGGGTTTTACCGCCCCCCCCCCCCCCCAAATGCCCACCTAAATTGTAAAATACAGCTGGAGGAGGCTGTTCACCTGCAGCAGCCATGATGCTTTGCGTCACTACTGTGATAATTTTAACACAACACGCCAAGTTAACAGGTGGCACCACCTGTGAAACCGGGCCATTCAAGTCACTGAAGGCGCGACGCAACCATGAGCCAAATGCTTGCTGTAGCGGGCTATTAGCCAGATTATAAACAGGCCTTCAGGAGGTGGCAGGATCGCCTCCTGAACACCTGACAGTGGCAGCCTAGTGCACGCCAAAAAGGGATCCACCGCAGATTGCTTTTCACTGGATTGGGTAGTGTAAACCTTGCCTTTAAGAAGATCAAAAAACTTTTTTTTTGTTTTCTAACTATTACAATGATATTTGGATCAGATCTTTTTATTCACTTCTAGTGCTGGAGGAACCTGACACTATATTTGTTTGTACGTAATAAAAGGGAATTCACAGTCATAGGTGGAATAATTGCTCTACTCACCCATCAAGCCTGATTGGCCAAGTTGGGCCCTGTATACTTTTCAGTTACCCTCCCACATGGGCGTAGCATAAGGGGTTGCAGGGGTCACAATTGCAACCCCGCCCCTAGCTCCAGGGGGCCCCTGCAGCCTTCCTGTCATATTATCATATCCTCCACAAAATCCAGCTCCGATCTGCCCTAGGGGCCCACAGCCATGCTCCAGTACTGGGCTTCTACTTTGCCTTTCACAGTTCACACCCCTCTGTTCCCATTGGCTGGGGAGAAGCTGTGAGCCAGAATGGAGAGGAGCACGAGGTGAGAACTAGACATGTGCATTCGTTTTCGTCCGAATGCATTTTCGTCCGAATTTTAGGTATTTTTGTTATCGTTTTACCAAATGATAACGAAAGTGCAGAGTCCCAAAAAACGAAAGATCCGACATAAACAAATGCTTTATTTTCGTTTTCGTTGCTACAACAGTTCGATATAGATAGGAGATTCGACATGATGATGACAATAACAATCTGTGTCCATCAAACCTGTGGTCGAATGTGCCTAACCTTAGCTCTATTAGTCCAAGATTATTCTACATAGAGAGAAAAGATTCGACGTAGGGGAGAAAAGATTCGACGTAGGGGAGGAAAGATTCGACGTAGGGGAGGAAAAATTCGACGTAGGGGAGGAAAGATTCGACGTAGGGGAGGAAAGATTCGACGTAGGGGAGGAAAGATTCGACGTAGGGGAGAAAAGATAAATAAAAATAATGATGATGATGAATGTTATTGGCTGATTGTAACCAAAGAGGTGGAGCAGTAAAATAGCTAGAACTAAGTACACACGTACTTTGGCTTATGGTGTCTGTTGAAAGTTCTAAGAAGATTCGACGGAGCAGGTAAACTATACGGCATTGTGTACAGTTTAGCTGCTCCGTCGAATCTTCTTTGAACATTCGACAGACACCATAAGCCTTCAATGACAGATTCGACCTTAATTTGGATTTTCGGACGAATGCAATTTTTAACGAAAAACGAAATAAAGAAAAACGAATTTCGGGAGTAACTAAATACATTTATTTTTCAGACGAAAACGAAATTCCGAAACGAAATAGTTCAGTGTGCACATGTCTAGTGAGAACAGCCCAGGATGGGGAAGTGTCTGTGCTGTGTGCTGGCAACATGGAATGGTAACCGAGTGCCGTCGTGTAGCCATGATGGAACCGATGTCACTGGTGAGGTATGGCACTGCTCAGTGTCTCCTAGTCACCAGCTGGGACTCTCTGTACCCCCCACCCCACCCCACCCGGGGATGTCTACTTACCCCACTTCCCTGAAAACTGGGCAAAAGACACACACCTCCGGGAGGCAGGGATGGACTGGCCATCGGGACTACCGGGAGATTCCCGCTGGGCCGATGGCTCAGTCTGGGCCACTTTCACTTTCAGGCGCATCTGCGGTGCGCGGCGATCTACCCGTTAACCGCCAACAGCTGGCGCCTGACGGGTAGATCGAGATTAGCCAGCATGCAGAGTAGCGCAGGGAGCTTCTGTAGTAATAAGTTCTCTCTCGTGTCATCACGCTGTTCTCCGGCGGCCCCGCCCCCTCCTCTCTTCTCGTCTATACCAATTGGCTTGTAGGATCATCTGGTATAGACAAGAAGAGAGGAGGGGGCGGGGCCGCCGGAGAACAGCGTGATGACACGAGAGAGAACTTATTACTACAGAAGCTCCCTGCGCTACTCTGCATGCTGGCTAGTAAGACCCCACAATGTGCCCTGATGATGTGCTATGTGCCCCGCTATGTGCCCCATCATGTGCCCCGCTATGTGCCCCGCTATGTGCCCCATCATGTGCCCCATCATGTGCCCCATCATGTGCCCCATCATGTGCCCCGATGTGCTGTGTGCCCCATCATGTGCCCCGATGTGCTATGTTCCCCATCATGTGCCCTGATGTGCTATGTGCCCCATCATGTGCCCCATCATGTGCCCAGATGTGCTATGTGCCCCATCATGTGCCCCATCATGTGCCCACATGTGCTATGTGCCCCATCATGTGCCCCATCATGTGCCCCGATGTGCTATGTTCCCCATCATGTGCCCTGATGTGCTATGTGCCCCATCATGTGCCCCATCATGTGCCCAGATGTGCTATGTGCCTCATCATGTGCCCCATCATGTGCCCCGATGTGCTATGTTCCCCATCATGTGCCCCGATGTGTTATGTGCCCCATCATGTGCCCCAATGTGCTATGTGCCCCGATGTGCTATGTGCCCCATCATGTGCTCTGATGTGCTATGTGCCCCATCATGTGCCCCGAGCCCTGATGTGCCCCATGCCCTGATGTGCCCCGATGTGCCACGTGCCCTAATGTGCCATGTAGCCTGATGTGCCCCATAATGTGCCCTGATGTGCCCCATCATGTGCCCTGATGTGCCATAATGTGCCCTGATGTGCCATGTGCCCCGTGCCCTAATGTGCCATGTGGCCTGATGTGCCATGTGCCCCATAATGTGCCCCATCATGTGCCCTGATGTGCCATGTGCCCCGTGCCCTGATGTGCTATGTGCCCTGATGTACCATGTGGCCTGATGTGCCCCATGCCCTGATGTGCACCATAATGTGCCATGTGCCCCATCATGTGCCCTGATGTGCCATAATGTGCCCTGATGTGCCCCGTGCCCTGATGTGCCATAATGAGCCCTGATGTGCCATGTGGCCTGATGTGCCCCGTGCCCTGATGTGCCATGTGCCCTGATGTGCCATGATGTGCCATGTGCCCTGATGTCCCCTGTGCCCTGATGTGCCCCGTGCCCTGATGTGCCATGTGCCCTGATGTGCTATGTGCCCCATGCCCTGATGTGCCACGTGCCCTGATGTGCTATGTGCCCTGATGTGCCCTGATGTGCTATGTGCCCTGATGTGCTGTGTCCCGATGTCCTATGCCCTGATGTGCCTTGTGCCCCGATGTGCTTTGCCCTGATGTCCTGTGCCCTGATGTCCTGTGCCCCGGTGTGCTGTGCCTCAATGTCGTGTGCTCTGATGTTCTGTGCCCTGATGTGCTGTGTCCTGATGTGCTATACCCTGATGTACTGTGCCCTGATGTGTTGTGCCCTATTAGCTGATGTGCTGGGCCCTGTACCCTGATGTGCTGTGCACTGTACCCTGATATGTTGTGCCCTGTACGCTGATGTACTGGGCACTGTACCCTGATATGTTGTGCCCTGTACGCTGATGTGCTGGGCACTGTACCCTGATATGTTGTGCCCTGTACGCTGATGTGCTGGGCACTGTTCCCTGATATGTTGTGCCCTGTACACTGATGTACTGGGCACTGTACCCTGATATGTTGTGCCCTGTACGCTTATGTACTGGGCACTGTACCCTGATATGTTGTGCACTGTACGCTGATGTACTGGGCTCTGTACCCTGATGTGCTGTGCCCTGTACCCTGATGTGCTGTACCCTGATGTGCTGTGCCCTGATGTGCTGTGCCCTGATGTGCCTTGTGCCCTGATGTGTTGTGCCCTGATGTGCCTTGTGCCCTGATGTGCTGGGCTCTGTACCCTGATGTGGCCTGATGTACCGTGCCCTGATGTGTTGTGCCCTGGGCCGGTCTGGATGAAGTCCAGGGCCACATTTTTGTCCCAGTCCAGCCCTGCCGGGAGGTGACCTTCCCCCAACACCTGCCAACACTGACATAGAAACCTTCAGAAATTGCTAAAACAAATCCCTGAACACCTCCTCGAGGGGCCCCTGAAGGGCTGTAGGCTCCAGATTTTGTGTCACATGGCTTTGCCCTCCCAGATCTAAGTTAACTACCGCTAGATGTCATTAGTCTAATAGCCAGCATCATTCAAACCACGTCTTCTGAACCCAGGTCATCCTGCACCCGCTGTGACCCCTGGTATTGCTTTGTGTGCCACTCAGGCTCACCGATATGGGATATGTGTATGGATTCCTCCACCTCCGCTGCAGAGAGTGCTGGCAAAGGACAGAGCCTGTCCTGGCTCTAAGCTATAGCTCAAGGGAGAAAGAGGTGATCCCCGATGCTACACATCCATGCAGTCCTACGATGGTAATGAGAGGGACAACCTCAGCCTGGACTTCAGCCAGGCCACGCCCCCATTGCATTTTGCTCCGCCCCCTGGAACTTAATCATGGGGAACCCAAGCTTCGAATGGCTCCGAACGGCTCTGAACCGTTCCGAGTGTCACCGGCGCCCCCGCACCTCTGGCCAAATGCAGTACTGCACACCACATTAGCTTGAATTCTGCTCGTTTTGTGAGACAACACTCGCAAACTGAGTCAGAATTTGTTTTTAAAAGTTGCTCGTCTTTCAAAATGCTTGTTAACCGTGTTACTCGTTAACCAAGGTTCCACTGTACTTTTCATACCTAGGCTCTTTGGTGGCTTCATGAATCACACAGGATTATAAATAGTTAGTGGATATCTGGTCACTGTAGACCAATGTTCTATCAATTTCAATTACATCTAAACACCTTTGTATGCAAGATTGATTGGGTGGACCATGCAACCTCCCACTGTCACTACCTAATACATTCCTTGTTAGGCACCCTAATCCATTGACTTTTACATTAGTTAAAAGTGATTGAAATCCATTAAAAAATCTATGTATATGGCATGCAAGTCTTTGAAATCAAATCCATGATAATTTATATATCATCTACTACCATCCACCTAAAATACCAACCACTTGCTGACCAGCGACCTATACGTTGCTGGACTTCAAGTGGTTACACTTGGATGATGCCTGCAGTTGCAGGCATGATCCTGGTACCGTTTTTTTAGAGCCAGCAGTTGTCTCTCTTGTAAAAGCAATCCTAGTGGCTAACTACCTGCTGGATTGCTTTTACAAGCAGCGGGAGTGGACATCCCTCCCCCACCGTCTTGCGCGGATTTACTGGGATCTCCTGTCCCACCAGGAACCCTAATTGACCAGCCAGCGCTTCCACCGGATGATCATAGAGTCCAGCAAAGACCCTATTGGCTTTGTTGGGCTCTAGGATATAGTAACCCCGAAGTGCTGACATCACATCACTTCCAGGCAGTAGCGGCCCATCCATTAGGGGTGCACGGGCGCCACCCCCCTATCCATAGGTCTGGCACATGGATTCCAGATGGGGGGGGTTGGGTTGGTTTTTTTTTTAAGCGTGCGATTAGAACCAGAGGCTTTAATAGGCTTCAAAAAAAGGGTGGACTCGGGGCTCAGAGCACTGTGCTCCGAGCCCACCCAGTCGTGTGACAATAGCGAATGAATATTTGCTATTCTCACACTGATCCTCCTCAGAAAGTGTGTCCTGAGACCCGTCACCTGATTGGCTGAAAGGACAGGTGATCCTATTGGATGCCTAGGAGGAGGAAGGAGGAGACGCACGGTGGAAGCCGTCGTGATGCAGAGGAGGAAGAGACGCCCACCCGCCACCTGTTGGCCGTAGGAGTGCTGCCCACCCGGAACATAAATGGCGTAAGTGCAGGGCTGGATGTCCGATCGCGAGGCCCCCTGGGGGGTGCGGGTGAACCGACTGAGTGGGAGCGGGGGGGGCGACTGGGTGGGTTTGTTTGTATTTGCCACCCCCCAAAAAAAAACACCAGCCACCACTGCTTTGGGGTTACCCGGATGTAAACAGTGCCATTTTTAAACATCAAAAGCAGTAATTTTAGCACCAGACCTTCTGTGTAAAGTGGTAGTCTGTAAAGGCTTTTAAAGAGTCACCTATGGATAGCAAAATTTACATTGTTTCTCGTGCTTGCATGGGCGTGCACAATTTTAAAGCAAGACATGTTTGTTATCTATTTACTCGGTGCAACATCATCAAGGCCTCATGCACACTGCAGCTGATAAACTCATGTTTTTGCACACATGGTAATTTTTGAAGTTTATCAGCAGGGGAGTTGATGGGCTGTTGTCTGATCGCCCTAAAAATGCATTCAAGAGCAGTTCTTCTGACCACAAAAATTGCTGAACGCACTTTTATCAGCGTTCAACATTTTTTACATTGCGAAGCTGAATGTAAGCTGGTGTAATATTACAAAAACACCCCAAAATATTGATGCAGAAAAATGCTCAAAAATGCACATAACCGCGACTAAAAAGCATTGTTAAAGGCGCGTTTTTAAAGCAGCATTTTCCTGCCAGCAATCCGACATCCAGAAAGACTTTTTGAACGTCCTGTGTGCATGGAGCCTAAAAATTGGGTTATCTATTGTGTTTTCTTGTATTCAAATTCAAAAAAGTATTTTTTCTCCAAAGAATTCCATTTGAAAAACCGCTACGCAAATTCCATGTGACATAAAAAATTGCAAAACCCACCGATTAATTTTCTAAGGCCTCTGCTTTAAAAAAATGTATAATGTTTGGGTGTTCTAAGATATTTTCTTGCAAAAAATACTGATTGTTACATATACACAAAAAGTTCCATAAAAGGCCTGGTCTTCAAGGAATCTACTGTATTACCAAAAGAAGAGCACTTAGCCATGCAGCACTTCACTAGCTAATTAAAAGGTGTCCAAACGATTGATTTTCCACTGCAGATTCCTAGGCAATCGCAATACCTACAACAAAAGATTGAACACTGAGTGTCTTATTCTGCGTACACACGATCGCACATTGATCGGACATTGATCGGACATTCTGACAACAAAATCCATGTATTTTTTCCGACGGATGTTGGCTCAAACTTGTCTTGCATACACATGGTCACCCAAATGTTATTGGAAATTCCAAACGTCAAGAACGTGGAGACGTACAACACTTACGACAAGCCGAGAAAAATGAAGTTTAATAGTCAGTGCAGCTCTTTTGCTTGATTCCGAGCATGCGTGGAACTTTGTGCATCGGAATTGTGTACACACGATCGGAATTTACGACAACGGATTTTGTTGTCGGAAAATTTGAGATCCAGATCTCAAATTTTGTGTGATGGAAATTCCGATGGAAAATGTCCGATGGAGCCTACACATGGTTGGAATTTCCGACAACAAGCTCCCATCGAACATTTTCCATCGGAAAATCCAACCGTGTGTACGGGGCATTAGGCTGCTCGTTTTTTTAGTTTGCTCATGGATGTGCAAAGCTCAACACCCAAAAATGTACAGGAGCTTCTTTGGAACGTTTGTAGCCTGTATAGGGCAGCCCAATAAAATAAACATGCTGCCCTATGCATACAGTGCAAAAACATGCAAAGGAAATGTACAAAAAAAACACGTGTTCACGCAGTGCTAGGTGTGAACCCTGATTTAATTACATTATGCAATGGCAATGTACAAACTGCAAAAATCCATAACAAGCAATCAGCTTTCCCAGTAATCAGAGGGATGATCTCTGATTGGTTGGTGCATTTCAGCCCATCCTCATTGCCCTCTGCCTATCATTGCCCCCTGCCTAGGACTGTCAATACTTTCTGTATGTTTCTTGTCTTCTGTGATACATGCATAAAAATTCTCCCCGCTATTGTTCTAGTGTCAGTCTGGCCGGATTAGCTGGCAGAACTTTTATATATGCAGAGCAGAACCAGTTTATCCAGCAGAGTGTTTACTAAGAGTCAGAAAAGGTTGTTTGCCTAGGGATGTGCCATGATGCCAGCCTAGGGGCACTCTTCCCAAAAAACTCTATAAAATACTATAATAAAACCTTTTTTTTTCCTGTATGAAATGTTTCTACAAAAGACAAATATTTACATGGAATTCATCAGAATGTTGGCTGCTTGCCTGTGCTTCATCTTTATTGGTATTTCCTGTAAATCAGCATAAAGTGGAACTATGGGCAAATTCAAACATGACATAAGACGGAGCTAACCAGCTCAAATTTCTGCCAATTCCTGCCGGATCAGCCAATATTTGAGCCATGGTTGGCCCTGCAAGCACGACCCGGCTTGACAAATGTCCATTTAAAGATTGACTGGGCCAGGTGGAAAATGATTGGCTGAACAGTGTCTGCATGCTGTCAGATGTGGTCATTGTTCGGCAAAGCCATTGTACCCGACTGCCTAAATTCAAAGACCCACAGTGGAGATCCTTCCATCCATGCTGTTTGTGTGGATAAAGGAAGTGGCTGGATTTTCTCTTGTTCAGCCTGCCATGTACAGTATATACCAGTGATGGGGAACCTTGGCATCCCAGATGTTTTGGAACTACATTTCCCATAATGCTCATGCACTCTGCAGTGAAGTTGAGCATCATGAGAAATGTAGTTCCAGAACATCTGGGGTGCCAAGATTCACCATCACTGGTATATACAATACAGGGACTGATTGGCAACTTTTGGCCCAGGCCCATGGTGCAGCGACTCGGCCCCCCTCCCACTCTCCCTCTTCCCTACCTCCTCCTGACCCCCATCCCAGGCTGAAGCTCCACTCCAGGTACTCCACTCCACTCCTGCTGATTGGACGGGTCAGGCTGGACAGCGCCTGCTGCACCAACTTTGGGTTCTTGAACTGGCTGGGAAGGGGTGGCCAGTCGCTGCAGGGGGGCGGGCTGGCTGGGGGAAGAAAGCTTCTGGTGGGGCATGGAGCTGCCCTCTGCTCGGGACAGCATACACCATCCATGACTGGGGGGAGGCCTGCGTTCTATCTTCATCCTCATCGCACACGGTAGGACACCGGCGGGAACATTTTACTCCTCTTCACCAGGTAGCCTTTAGGCATGTCTGCAGCGGCAGCGATACAGCCTTTTTATGGAGCATCAGAGCGGCCAGGGGGGCCAGTCTGCCTCTGATACAGTATATGACGCAGTTAGTGAATGGCATTAATGGAGAAGTGTGGGCATATTAAAAAACAAACATTCATACTCGCCTCCCTGGTGCATCATTTGTCCGATGCTGCAGCTGCATAGCTCCCAACTGTCCCTGTTTTTGAGGGACTGTCCCTGATTTCGAGCAATGTACCTCTGCCCCTCTTTCCTTCTCATTTGTCCCTCATTTTGGTCTGATCTATATAGTTGTATATAAAATGCAATTTCTATCTTTCAAAAAGTGTTTCCCAGTGCTAAACCTTTCATCCAAATTGTAAATTGTTGCATTTGTAAATTTTAAAAGCCAATATAAAGGAATAGTAGTGGTAAAAATAAAGCCCTTGTGGATTTAATTAACCTTTTTTATTGGTTAATTCTCCTTCCGAGTGGCAGGGGGCATGTCCTATGCCTACATACGTTTGCTAGTAGGTGTCCCTCATTCCCATCTAAAAATGTTGGGAGGTATGCAGCTGTCCCCTGCTGACTCTAATCCCGAGAATCAAGCAATTACATGTCCGCTGATCACTCTGTTTTTGGTCCGCTCTTGGCACAGAGCAGTGACTGCCAATTGCCAGCTCTAAGCTCTACCCCTCCACCCCTCACTGGAAAGCCAGGCTGGGGAGGGGGTGGGAGCGGCTAGCTCACGATCTCTACAGCATGCTAAGAGATTGAGCCAGCTAGTGGTCAGGCATCTGGGTGGATCCCAACAATTTTGTCGGGATGCTTCAAGAACCTGGAGCAGAACAGGTCTTAGCCTGCTGTTGGCTGATTCTGCGTCACAGAGGAGCACCAGTAAGTGCACTCCTATGACCCAGAAAAGAGGTATGACCCAAATATGTGTCCATACTTCTCTATTAAAGTATATGTGATATAGGCTCAATTCACACTAATGTGTTTTTTGATGCTTTTTGCATTTTGCAGAAATGCAGGGAATTTTTTTTAACATGGGTTCCTATGGAACACGTTCACATCAATGCATTTTTGTGCCTCTGCGTTTTTGGAAAGGGTCGGGGACTTTTTTCCCGCAAAATGCAGCGTTTTGCATGTAATAGACTTCAATGGACCCGCATCCAAAATGCAAGTACTGTGTTTTTACTGCGATTTTACTGTGATTTTGCCGCAATTTGGGTTTTACAATTTAAGGTTTTTTTTTACATTCACTGTATATAGCTGGTTGCCAAAGAGCAGGCCAGGATGCTGGCCGCCACATCATTAACAACCTATGACTCATCAGCTGTCAGCGGGCTTCCCTGCTGACAGGTGAATGTAAAAAAAAAATTGCCAGTGTTCTATCGGATAGTGCCCACCGTCGAAAAGTGCCCGTGCATGCGCAGTATGGCGTGACATCCCGATGGCACATGTGCACACAGAAGGATTTATTATACCATTTCACAGGCACAATTGAAACCTATGCAAACGGCAGAGGGAGACCGTAGTTGTCAGATTGAGCCTCGCAGTTGCAGGGCGGGTTGTGGCTGTTTTGCAACCCGCCCTTAGACACAGGCAAAACCCGCCGTTCAACACACCAAACCCACCCTGCAACACACACAAAAGCGTACCTTCAGCACACTGTAAAGCCGCCCTGCAACAGCGAGGCACAATCTGACATCTACGGTCTCCCTCTGCTGTTTGCATTTGTTTCAATTGTGCCTTTGAAACGGTATGTTCCGTCGAGAGATACCTCCTACAATGTGCGCATGTGCCATGGAGATGTCACGCCAGCTGATCGGGAGTGGTCTTCCATACTGCACATGCGCGGACCCTTTTTGACGGCGGGCACTATCCAATAGACCACCAGCTAAAGAAATTCATGAAAAAAACGGCATAGGGTCCCCCCAAAGACCATACCAGACCCTTATCCGAGCATGCAGCCCGGTAGGTCAGGAAAGGGAGGGGACGAGCGAGCACTCCCCCCTCCTGAAAAATACCAGGCCGCATGCCCTCAACATGGGGGTGGGTGCTTTGGGGCATGTGAATGGGTATCGAGTACCCCTACCCAGTCACCAAAAAAGCTGTGAAATGTAAAAAAAACAAGAGCCGGTTTTTGACAAGTTCTTCATTAAAAAATAGCTCTGAGCCATCTTCTCCCTGAGCCGTCTATCCTGGTGTGACGTTACAAGGGGCGGGCTCTTCTGGTGACATCATCGGATGGCCAAACCCCATGGCTATATAAAAAATGTCAGACAGCAGGGGACGTCACAACGGAGGAAGACAGCCTCAGGACAAGAGCGGCCTTTTTTGTTTTTAGCGGGTAACCGGTGGCAAGGAAGAAGACGACGGCTGCGAGGAAGAAAACATAGGCGTGGGAGAAGACAGCTCCAGAAGAAGACGGCGGCGTGAGGAGACGGCTCGGGGAGAAGACAGCACCGGGAGAAGACAGCACCCGGAGAGATGGTGGCGAGAGAAAATGGCACCAGGAGAAGACAGCTCGGGGAGAAGAAGGACTTCTCAAAAACCGGCTCTTTTTTTTTTTTTTCAACATTTCACTGCTTTTTTGGGGAATGGGTAGGGGTACGATGTACCTGATACCCATTCACATAGAGGAGGAGCTGGGTCCCCTTGTTAAAGGGGGCTTCCAGATTTCAACAAGCCCCCCACCCGCAGACCCTATCAACCATCGGCCAAGGTTGTCGGGAAGAGGCCCTTGTCCCCATCGACATGGAGTGGGGGGTGCAGAGAACCCACCCCCCCATGTTGAGGGCATGTGACTTGGTATGGCTCGAGGGGGGGGGGCGCTCACTCATCCCCTCCCTTTCCTGACCTGCTGGGCTGCATGCTCGGATAAGGGTCTGGTATGGATTTTGGGGGGGACCCCACACCATTTTTAAAAAAATCTTGGCATGGGGGTGTCCCCTCCAAATCCATACCAGACTGAGGAGGCTGGTATGGTCTTTGGGGAGGACCCCACTCCGTTTTTTGGGGGAATTTTTTTAGTCTGCATTTTTTTTTTTACATTCAGCTGAAGAGATAATGACTCATCGGTTGTTAAGGATGTGGCAGCCGGCTTTCCCACCCGCTCGCTAGCAACCAGCTATATATATATAGTGAATGGAAAAAAAAACCACACAAATCACAATTAGCAGCAAAATCGCAGTAAATCGCGGTAAAAATGCGGTTACAAAAATGCAGAAAGCACAGCAAGAAGCACTGCAGAAACGCTCAAAAGCAACACGCATAGAAGTGAATCAAGCCTAAGATAGCAGCCAATTGTAATACAGAATATTGTATTATTTATCTAAATTTGCATTTATTTAAAAAAACATTGATTTTTAACCCTTTTTCAATTTTTTTTTCTGTGATCATGTGAATGCACAGCTTCCCTTTACACCTAGCAGGAGCATGTCTGCTCTCTTCAACCCTGCTACAACATTGACAGGAAACACTTGCTGTGAGCCGCTGTCAATCAATTCAGCAGGGCTGGGCAGGCGGCGTATCTTCTCTTTTCATCTAAACTGCTGGTTTGATAGTGAGGCTCCTGCTGGGAGTCCTGTCAATCAAAGCAGCAGGGCTGGCCAGGGGGTGTGGTAGCTGAACTGACTACAGAAGGTACAGGCATGCAAAGAGAAAGCAGAGGGATGCAAACTGACCACATATGACCAATGAAGACATATCAAAATAACAGGCTAGATTAGATTTAGCCCAAACAAAATGACATACTATACCCACTGATTTGGAGGGCAACCTACACGTTAACCAGGCAATCTAAGTTCCTTCTGCGACATAGTTTAATTATCTGGTCACCTGGCCAGTAAGACCCCTTTCACACTGGGGCGGTTTTCAGGCACTTTCGCGTTAGAAAAAGCCTCTGCCTGAAAACCGCCTCCCATTCATTCCAGTGTGACTTTTCACACAGGGATGGTGCGCTTGCAGGACGTTCCGAAAAGTCCTGCAAGCAACATCTTTGGGGCCAAAACGCCCTGCCCATTGAAATGAATGGGCAGCGCTTTCAAAGCACCTGAAAAGTGCCTTATTTGGGGTTAAAAACGCCCAGCTAGTGGCCGAAAAGTGGCACTTAAAGGAGCGGCACTTTAGCGCTAACCGCCGTCACTTTCAGTATGAAAACAGTCTAAGTCTATTACATTTTAAATTCCTTTAACAGACCAAGCTATCCAGCAAAAGTATAAAGCTACTTTCAGACTGGGGTGGGTGGGCGTCGGCAGTAAAGTCATTTTAGCAGCGCTATTCGGCCGCTAGCGGGGCGGTTTTAACCCCCGCTAGCGGCCGAAAAAGGGTTAAAACCGCCCTCAAAACGCCGCTGTGGCGGCGCTTTGCCGGTGGGTTTACGGCGCTGCCCCATTGTTTTCAATGGGAAGGGGCGCTTTAGGAGCGGTTCACTATAGCGCTGCAAAGATGCCGCTTGCAGGACTTTTTTGGCCGACCTGGAAGTGCACCGCTCCAGTGTGAAAGCCCTCGGGCTTCCACACTGGAGACACAGGAGAGGCGCTTTACAGGCGCTATACAGGTGCTATTTTTAGCACTGTAGCGCCTGTAAAGCGCCTCAGTGTGAAAGTAGCCTTAGAGTGCTGAAACAAACCATGTACCGCTGGCAGGAGTACTTACAATAGTCAGCTTTTATTTATGTAAAACCATTATCTCAAAAGGAAAAAAAAACAGCTGTAACTGCCTATAAACTGTTAGCTGGAGTTCAGCTTCAATTTATTAGACATGTCCATCTAAAGCTCTTAGTCTAAGGCCCTTTTCACACTGAGGCGCTTGTAAACTGCCAGTAAAACACTGAGCACTTTTGAAGAGCTTTTCAGGCGCTTTTGAAGCGCTTTCCATTCATTTCAATGGAGAGGGGTGTTTTTTCACCACCCTGCCAGTGCACTGCCCCAGTGTGAAAGCATTCATTGATTTTAATGAAAATAGGTTTTCGTGAGCTTTTCAGGTGTTTTTTTAAGCGTGAAAGCGCCTGAAAAGTGCCTCAGTGTGAAAGGGGTCCAATAATACCCTCTCCCCAGACTAACAATGCTGTCGTTCAAAGGTGTCTCCATTGCTCCTCCATCCAGAGTGGGGACATCCTAAAATTGCAAGGGTGCTACTGGCTGGATCAGTAGGTGATAATACAGTAAAGTAAAAAAGCGTAAAAATAAGACTTATGTCAGGCCAGAATGGCAATTGACTTTACACAGCTGTTATTATCATTGTTCTTGTTTGAAAAGAATACCTTAAAGGAGAAGTACAGCCAAAGCTTGTTTGTTAGTTAGTTCTACACTCCTGTGGCCCATTTTTAGCAGACAGCGGGCGTAAGGCCACTGTCTGCTGACGTCGCGGAGCTGGTCCAGTCTCGGGCTAGATCATGACAATGGAGTTGAAATCCGAGCCGCCGAGAGGCTGAGCCAGACGCTCCCTCCACAGCCCCGCGCTCCAAGGAGCGCGGGGGGAGCAGAGCAGGCAGCGATGACTGACAGTCCTGAGAATCGAGCGATTGGAGGTGTTAGATCGCTCAGTTCTCAGTCTTAAAGGCGCCAGGGGACAGATGCAGCATTGGGCTGATGCTGCATCCACCTAGGTAAGTATGATTATAAAATAAAAAACATCTCTTTTAATTTGACAGCATTGTTGTTCATTATTTTCTGTTTGTGTGCCTTATTTTTCACGTTTCTGTGCTGTATACACTACATTGCACTTATTTGGCTATAATTTACTATGGTCTTTGATGTTTGATGTTCATAATATTTGCAAATGTTCAATAAACAAGTATAAACATAAAAAGAAGACTTATGCAGCCACCACTTTTAACATTGGGTAAACTGTACAGATAGATAGATAGATAGATAGATAGATAGATAGATAGATAGATAGATAGATAGATAGATAGATAGATAGATAGATAGATAGATAGATAGATAGATAGATAGATAGATAGATAGATAGATAGATAGATAGATAGATGTTAGTTTTAATCCAACTCACGGAAAATGGAGAGAAAATTAACTCTGCCCTAAATAAAATGGTTAAAATGTATTTTTGGAGTACAAAGTCCACTTTGTAACTTGTACCCGTAGGTAAGCCTATAATAAAGCTTACCTGTAGGTACAGTGAATATCTCCTAAACTTGCACTATTTTGGAGACATTCAAACAGGATTCATCAGCTCCTGCTCTGTGAAGGGATGCCACACTCGTGCCGTACCTTCACATCTCTGTGCTGGAACCAGGGCTCCCGCGCGCATGCGTAGAAGTGATGTCATCGTGGCCCCGGCCATTTATACACCCGGAGCCTGCGAACCTGGAAAATAGACCAGGTGAAGATGTCAGCGCCATTGAGCCATGACAGTGCTGCCCTGGAGGGCTCCATGTGCTGGTTGCGGTGCATACTAGCACATTATGACATTATCCTGCAGGGGTCCAATGTTTTTTTTATATTTTTGTAGTGGTTTACTACTGCTTTAAGGTGAGACCTGCACAGTGCATTATTAGTAGGATGAGTGCTGTAACCATAGAGTGTGCAGAATGACAGTGATGCAGAGTGACGGCAGGGTGACAATGATGGGGATGGTAGTTGAGTGTGCAATGTGACAACTGGTGTCCAGGGTGACAGCAGAGTTTGGGGGATGACAGTGATGCAGGATGACAGTTGAGTGTGGGACGTGACAACTCAATGTGCAGTGTGATAGTAAAGTGTGGGATGGGGACAGTGATGTGGGATGACAGTGGGGATGGTATGGGATGCCATGTGACAGTTGAGTGTGCATCTGACAGCAAAGAGTGGGGAAGGGCAATGATGTGGGATGATAGTTCAGTGTGCCATGTGACAGTTGAGTGTGTAATGTGACAGCAGAGATTGGGGGAGGGCAATGATGTGGGATGACAGTTGAGTGTGAGATGTGACAGCAGAGTGTGGGGGATGGTATTGGATGACAGCAGAGTGTGGGGGATGGGGTGATAGCAGAGTGTGGGGGATGGGATGGGATGACAGCAGAGTGTGGGGCATGGGGTGACAGCAGAGTGTGGGGGATGGGATGACAGCAGAGTGTGGGGGATGGGATGGGATGACAGCAGAGTGTGGGGGATGGGATGACAGCAGAGTGTGGGGGATGGGATGACAGCAGAGTGTGGGGGATGGGATGGGATGACAGCAGAGTGTGGGGGGTGGGATGGGATGACAGCAGAGTGTGGGGGATGGGATGGGATGACAGCAGAGTGTGGGGGATGGGATGGGATGACAGCAGAGTGTGGGGGATGGTATGGGATGACAGCAGAGTGTGGGGGATGGGATGACAGCAGAGTGTGGGGGATGGTATGGGATGACAGCAGAGTGTGGGGGATGGTATGGGATGACAGCAGAGTGTGGGGGATGGTATGGGATGACAGCAGAGTGTGGGGGGTGGGATGGGATGACAGCAGAGTGTGGGGGTGGTATGGGATGACAGCAGAGTGTGGGGGATGGGATGACAGCAGCGTGTGGGGGATGGGATGGGATGACAGCAGAGTGTGGGGGATGGTATAGGATGACAGCAGAGTGTGGGGGATGGGATGACAGCAGAGTGTGGGGGATGGTATGGGATGACAGCAGAGTGTGGGGGATGGTATGGGATGACAGCAGAGTGTGGGGGATGGGATGGGATGACAGCAGAGTGTGGGGGTGGTATGGTATGACAGCAGAGTGTGGGGGATGGGATGGGATGACAGCAGAGTGTGGGGGATGGGATGACAGCAGAGTGTGGGGGATGGTATGGGATGACAGCAGAGTGTGGGGGATGGGATGGGATGACAGCAGAGTGTGGGGGATGGGATGACAGCAGAGTGTGGGGGTGGTATGGGATGACAGCAGAGTGTGCGGGGTGGTATGGGATGACAGCAGAGTGTGGGGGATGGGATGGGATGACAGCACAGTGTGGGGGATGGGATGGGATGACAGCAGAGTGTGGGGGATGGGATGGGATGACAGCAGAGTGTGGGGGATGGTATGGGATGACAGCAGAGTGTGGGGCATGGTATGGGATGACAGCAGAGTGTGGGGGATGGGATGGGATGACAGCAGAGTGTGGGGGATGGTATGGGATGACAGCAGAGTGTGGGGGATGGGATGGGATGACAGCAGAGTGTGGGGGATGGGATGGGATGACAGCAGAGTGTGGGGGATGGGATGGGATGGGATGACAGCAGAGTGTGGGGGATGGGATGGGATGACAGCAGAGTGTGGGGGATGGGATGGGATGACAGCAGAGTGTGGGGGATGGGATGGGATGACAGCAGAGTGTGGGGGATGGGATGGGATGACAGCAGAGTGTGGGGGATGGGATGGGATGACAGCAGAGTGTGGGGGTGGTATGGGATGACAGCAGAGTGTGGGGGATGGGATGACAGCAGCGTGTGGGGGATGGGATGGGATGACAGCAGAGTGTGGGGGATGGTATGGGATGACAGCAGAGTGTGGGGGATGGGATGACAGCAGAGTGTGGGGGATGGTATGGGATGACAGCAGAGTGTGGGGGATGGTATGGGATGACAGCAGAGTGTGGGGGATGGGATGACAGCAGAGTGTGGGGGATGGTATGGGATGACAGCAGAGTGTGGGGGATGGTATGGGATGACAGCAGAGTGTGGGGGATGGTATGGGATGACAGCAGAGTGTGGGGGTGGTATGGTATGACAGCAGAGTGTGGGGGATGGGATGACAGCAGAGTGTGGGGGATGGTATGGGATGACAGCAGAGTGTGGGGGTGGTATGGTATGACAGCAGAGTGTGGGGGATGGGATGACAGCAGAGTGTGGGGGATGGTATGGGATGACAGCAGAGTGTGGGGGATGGGATGGGATGACAGCAGAGTGTGGGGGATGGGATGACAGCAGAGTGTGGGTGATGGGATGGGATGACAGCAGAGTGTGGGGGATGGTATGGGATGACAGCAGAGTGTGGGGGATGGGATGACAGCAGAGTGTGGGGGATGGTATGGGATGACAGCAGAGTGTGGGGAATGGTATGGGATGACAGCAGAGTGTGAGGGATGGTATGGGATGACAGCAGAGTGTGGGGGATGGGATGGGATGACAGCAGAGTGTGGGGGATGGGATGACAGCAGAGTGTGGGGGATGGGATGGGATGACAGCAGTGTGGGGGATGGGATGGGATGACAGCAGAGTGTGGGGGATGGGATGGGATGACAGCAGAGTGTGCGGGATGGGATGGGATGACAGCAGAGTGTGGGGGGATGGGATGGGATGACAGCAGAGTGTGGGGGATGGTATGGGATGACAGCAGAGTGTGGGGGATGGGATGGGATGACAGCAGAGTGTGGGGGATGGGATGGGATGACAGCAGAGTGTGGGGGATGGTATGGGATGACAGCAGAGTGTGGGGGTGGTATGGGATGACAGCAGAGTGTGGGGGGTGGTATGGGATGACAGCAGAGTGTGGGGGATGGTATGGGGTGACAGCAGAGTGTGGGGGGTGGTATGGGATGACAGCAGAGTGTGGGGGATGGGATGGGATGACAGCACAGTGTGGGGGATGGGATGGGATGACAGCAGAGTGTGGGGGATGGTATGGGATGACAGCAGAGTGTGGGGGATGGTATGGGGTGACAGCAGAGTGTGGGGGATGGTATGGGATGACAGCAGAGTGTGGGGGATGGGATGGGATGACAGCAGAGTGTGGGGGATGGGATGGGATGACAGCAGAGTGTGGGGGATGGGATGACAGCAGAGTGTGGGGGATGGGATGGGATGACAGCAGAGTGTGGGGGATGGGATGGGATGACAGCAGAGTGTGGGGGATGGGATGACAGCAGAGTGTGGGGGATGGGATGGGATGACAGCAGAGTGTGGGGGATGGGATGGGATGACAGCAGAGTGTGGGGGATGGGATGACAGCAGAGTGTGGGGGATGGGATGGGATGACAGCAGAGTGTGGGGGATGGGATGGGATGACAGCAGAGTGTGGGGGATGGGATGGGATGACAGCAGAGTGTGGGGGATGGGATGGGATGACAGCAGAGTGTGGGGGATGGGATGGGATGACAGCAGAGTGTGGGGGATGGGATGGGATGACAGAGTGTGGGGGATGGGATGGGATGACAGCAGAGTGTGCAGTATGCCCCGATCTGTCTCCGCACCGCTTTCCATATAAGGAATTGTTTGTCTATGTCTTTTTCTGTCGACTATACCCCCCATCATCTGCCAGTCCTCCACAACACATATATATATAAATATTATTTAACCAGAATAATATGAATATTGCCTGTTTATTGTTTTTTCTCATGTTGGGGAGATTCGTTATATAACCGGATTATTATATGTTTTGCTTATTATTTTCTCCTCGATTGATCAGGTCCTTTATTGTATGTATGATTTATTTATTTTCCCTGTTTTATCGGATTCATTGTTGTATATATGATTTATTATTTTCTCCCGAGTGATCGGGTGTATTAATATATGTATGATTTATTATTTTCTCCCGAGTGATCAGGTGTATTATTATATGTATGATTTATTCTTTTCTCCCGAGTGATCGGGTGTATTATTATATGTATGATTTATTCTTTTCTCCCGAGTGATCGGGTGTATTATTATATGTATGATTTATTCTTTTCTCCCGGGTGATTATTGTGTATTCTCCTTTATACATTGTATAGTGTGCCCTGTGCTGTGAGGATTGTAGGATTCTTTGTGTGCTTGTCTGGAGATCAGCCAGATCCATCATGGAGAGGAGAGAAGCCATGCTCCGTCTCCTTCTATATATAGAGCAGCATGCCGCAGACACCCCTTGTAGGCACAGTCCCTGGCAAGAGCCCCTTGTAGGCACAGTCCCTGGCAAGAGCCCCTTGTAGGCACAGTCCACGGCTGACACCCCATATAGTGACCATCTAGATCAGAGATCGGGGGGATCCCCATCACACCACTACAACCTGCACATGTGTCGGGGCTACACCTGATTTCATGGTAGAACACTGGCCAAGAAAGGGTTAATCTTGATAAGTGAGTAAAACTCAAAGTGGACATGACCTCTAAATTATCCATCACCACCAAATAATGTCGGATCATCGTGTGCCCAATCCCCGGTGATCCCTTCTCTGTATAAACTGGAAATTCGGCTTTATTAAATACATTTAGAACTATAACCCATCAGCGTCTGATCGATCTCCTACAGCAATGTGATCAATACCGATCATTTCTTCTGTCTGCTGCCCTATTATATAAGTAAAAATATCGCAACACAGACAGTGGCGCCGTCTATAATTACACCGCTTCCTTATATGGTGCGCTATGCCGAATATCCCAACACTACAATTCTCATCCATCCGACCAAATACCGACATCGGAATCCCGACACTCAGGGGTCATCTACCAATTACATACAAGGAAATGATGCTGTGATCAATCATGCCATGAAAACCTGATATGATTTTATTTCCATCACAACTGGAATTCTAGGGGATGTTAATTACTTTAGTAAATCAGCTTTGATTGCAATTAAATGGACATCCCTGTGTACAGTCTGTGCAGTCTGGATTGGTGTCATTGTGATACAGACTGGGCCTGAAATGTACAGCTGTCCTTCTCATCACTTTTCCAGTATAGAAAGTCACAGCTTGCAAAGTCAACGAGATTTAGTAAATCAGCCTCTATATTGTACATATTACACAGTACAATGTTATTCCTACACATGATCAGGGCGAATCAGCCTCTATAATGTGCATATTACACAGTACAATGTTATTCCTACACATGATCAGAGCGAATCAGCCTCTATAATGTGCATATTACACAGTACAATGTTATTCCTAGACATGATCAGGATAAATCAGCCTCTATAATGTACATATTACACAGTACAATGTTATTCCTACACATGATCAGGGCGAATCAGCCTCTATAATATGCATATTACACAGTACAATGTTATTCCTACACATGATCAGGGCGAATCAGCCTCTATATGTGAATATTACACAGTGCAATGTTATTCCTAGACATGATCAGGGGGGCAAATCAGCCTCTATAATGTGCATATTACACAGTACAATGTTATTCCTACACATGATCAGGGCGAATCAGCCTCTATAATGTGAATATTACACAGTGCAATGTTATTCCTAGACATGATCAGGGGGGCAAATCAGCCTCTATAATGTGCATATTACACAGTACAATGTTATTCCTAGACATGATCAGGATAAATCAGCCTCTATAATGTACATATTACACAGTACAATGTTATTCCTAGACATGATCAGGATAAATCAGCCTCTGTAGTGTACATATTACACAGTACAATGTTATTCCTAGACATGATCAGGGTAAATCAGCCTCTATAGTGTACATATTACATAGTGCAGTGCTATTTCTAGACATGATCAGGGTGAATCAGCCTCTATAATGTAAATATTACACAGTACAATGTTATTCCTAGACATGATCAGGGCGAATCAGCCTCTATAATGTAAATATTACACAGAGCTATGCTATGATCAGTGTAAATCAGCCTCTATAATGTACATATTACATAGTGCTGTGCTATTCCTAGACATGATCAGGGTAAATAATTGGTCTATATAATGTATATATTACACAATACAGTGCTATTCCAAGACATGATCAGGATAAATCAGCCTCTATAATGTACATATTACACAGTACAATGTTATTCCTAAACATGATCAGTGTAAATCGGCCCTCTATAATGTACATATTACATAGTGCTGTGCTATTCCTCTAGGGTCGTCATAAATCGGCTCCCATAATGTACATATTGCACCATACAGAGCTATTTCTATAGAGTCGGTATAAATCGGCTCCCATAATTTACATATTGCACCAAGCAGTGCTATACTAGTTAGGATCAGTGGAGTTCTAGGCTCCATAGACGATCCCATAGAGTGTGAATGATGTACAATTGGGTAACGTGTCCAGATTCCGCTGTGTGTTTCATCATCTTTGTACATAGAGCAGAACAGGCGGTGCTGAGAGAGGAATATTGCACTCTCAGGGTCGAGGACTTTAGAAGCTTCTCCCTACACCTGATCGCTGCCCTTATTGTATTACAGGAGCCAAGACACCGATCCAGGCACAGAAATGTGATCACAGTGCAATGTGTGCCCATAGGAGGTTAGATAGATATCAGTGATTATAGTGCAAAGTGTGCTCATGAGGTCAGATATCAGTGATCACAGTGCAATGTTTGCACTGTGATCATTGAAATCTGACTATCTATGAGCAAACATTGCACTGTGATTACTAATATCTGACCACCCAAGAGCACACATTGCACTGTGATCATTGATATCTGTCAATCAAAAGAGTACACATTGCACTGCTATCATTGAAATCTGACTATGAGCAATGTGTACTCTTAGGTGGTCAGATATCAGTGATCACAGTGCAATATGTCTCGCTCCCCATAAGAGTTCAGGTATCAGTGATCTCAGTGCAATGTTTGCTCATAGATGTTTGCATTGCGATGTGCAATGTTTGCTCGGTGATAGTGCAACGTGTGCCCATAGGAAGCCAGGTATCAGTGGATTGCACTATGCTCAGTGAAGGAAAAGTGCCATCTTTGTCATGTGAATAACCTAGAAGAGTGATGACAGTACATAAGGACACCTATATACTTCTATATACCCGCACTGCACTGATCCGGGTATTAGCGATCTATAGATTATATTACATTCAGAGCAATCACAGCCGATCACTAAATAACCAGACTGATCCCCTAATAAAGGAAGTGTCCATATGAATAACACAGAGCAGTGCTCACTTCATTTGTAAGCAGAAATTGTGTTATCTCATTAACCCGGAACATGACTGAGTGTATGAAGTGATCACATCTTCTCTCATATAACTCAGTGGATCCTTAAAGTGATCACATCTTCTCTCATCTAATTAATTGGATCCTTAAAGTGATCATATTTTCTCTTATCTAATTCATCGGATCTTTAAAGTGATCACATCTTCTCTCATCTAATCCTTAGTAAATACCTCCCTGGGTCTTCATGTAAAACTGAACCAGGCAACTTTCTCAGCACCGTGTCCTGTCATGTCTTTTGATTACTGTGTACATCATCCACACCCTGACAGTCCCTGTGTGTTCTGCCCCCCCCCCTGGGTAGTCTCACTTCTCACTTGGCAGACATCTATTATTTGGGGTTTTCCTAGAAGATGACAAGTTTCCTCTCCCTGGCCATGTGAGTTCTATAAAAGAAGGGCTGTGATGGGGGATCTGTACACCAATTACAGATTGGACACATGGATAACTAATAATGCAATCAAGTTTGCAAGTCTGATCTCCATGTTTATCTGCCTTGATCAATTGATAAAATGTGAACGAAATTGGTCAATTAGTTGTGATTTATCAATTGTACATTGGAATCGAATGTGTATACATTTTTTGATCAGATTATTTTGCTCAAATCGCTGATCAGTCTTTTGATTTTATTGAATTGTGTGGCCAACATAATGGTGGACATACACCCTTTATTTTTATCTAATTGATGTGCAAATCAATCAAAATGATTAAATCGACAAGCAATTAAATGTCCCTTTTGACTGATTTAATGTCAACATAGATCAGATTTAATCAAGAGATTTGATTGGCCAGGGTGGAAAATCAGCCATTGTACTGAAATACTTTGTTCATGAATACAATCATAAATCAATCGATCAGATTGTGGAATTATATAGTGGAAACAGAAATATAATCAATAATTTAGGAATATGAGCCACGATTGTATCTAATAACTATTGATCAAAATCCACATCCCTATGTGTGTCATATTGGTCGATTATGTTGGTAACTATAGATTGATTATTCCTATCAGGAGATATTGATCAGGAAATGAATGGATCCTTTATGAAGTAATGAAGTGCCCTGAAATCTGTGATTTCTATATAAATACGTGTGATGTGTACAATGTACGATCCGGTGCCGGGCTCACGTGTCCCGGGATGTCTCCGCACACACAAGGCTGTCAGAGGAGACAGGGAGGGGAGGGGTTAAACGGCTCCTGTCAGCTTTCCAGGGGAGACGTTTGGTTGCTGTGATACTGTACGGCCAATCAGCGACGTCCAGCTCACCCAGCCTTCTCCTGACTGCCATATATGGAGGGGGATTCTGTAGGGAGTTGTGTTTCGCTCCATATAAGGGAAGGAGAAGAAATCGGTAATCTACCTATATCTTCTTATGGAAGGGGGGAGGGGAGGTGTCCGCCCTCATGGCTCCTTCTCCTATAAACACATATAGTCATCACATTACACACCACATATAGGATTACATCCGAGATAATCCAACACCGAGGAGGACGTCTACTCATCACATACAGACATGACACCCACCGCACACCTCCTTATAAGGACATGCTGGCCAGAGGGTGGGGGCGGGGAGCTGTCATTTCATACAGGAGTCACCTCCTATAGGAGATCGCTCAGTCTATCATCTTATATAAACCGATTATCTACTGAGATCCGATCAGAGTCCCTCCTATAGGAGATCGATCAGAGTCCCTCCTATAGGAGATCGATCAGTCTGGGTATCATTGTCACCTGTCACTCCTTGTCTCATCAGCGGCGAGTCCCAGTCACCTGTCATCGTCACCTTTCACCTATCATGGCGGAGAGGAATGATGTGTTCCTTATTGCTGGGATACACAAATCCCCGGGGATTACTGTCACACTCCTCCCTCCACCCCTCACTACTAAATACTACTACTATCACTTCTATATACTACTACACCCACCCTCCTAATTGTCATCACCCCCTCCCAACTATTCCAGGAGCAGGGGATAGAGATATCCCACATCGAATATCCGTCCTTAATGTATCGCTGACATCTCCATCTCTGTCACTCTCCATACCATATACATTTCTCTCTTCTTTCTCTTTATTTATCTCCCCTCTCTTTTCCTCCCTCTCTCTCCCCCTCTCTCTTCCCCTCCCCCCCCCCCCCTCTCTCTCTCTCTCTCTCTCTCTCTCTCTCTCTCTCTCTCTCTCTCTCTTCTCTCTCTCTCTCTCTCTCTCTCTCTCCCCCTCCCTCCCTTCTCTCTCTTCCCCTCTCTCCCCCTCTCTCTCCCCCTTCCTCTCTCTCCCCTCTCTCTCTCTCCCCCTCTCTCTTTCCCTCTCTCTCTCCCCCTCCTCTCTCCCTTCTCTCTCTTCCCCTCTCTCTCTCCCCCCTCTTTCTTCCCCCCCTCTCAACCCCTCTCTCCCTTCTCTCTCTTCTCCTCTCTCCTCCCCTCTCTCTCTCCCCCTCTCTCCCTTCTCTCTCTTCCCCTCGCTCTCTCCCCCTCTCCTGCCTCCCCTCTCTCCCTCCCTCTCTCCCTCTCCCTCTCTCTGCTTCCCCTATCTCCCTCTCTCCCTCCCTCCTCCCCCTCTCTCCTTCTCCCCTCTCTATCTCCCTCTCTCCCCCTCTGTCTCCCTCTCTCCCTCACCCCTCTCTCCCCCTCTCCCTTCTCTCTCCCCTCTCTCTCCCCCTCCCTCTCCTTATCCCCCCTCTCTTTCCTCTCTCTCTGTGTCTCTATCTCTCTACTCTGCCCCTCTCTCTGAATTACTCTCTCTCCCCCTCCCCCTCTCTCTATTTCTTTCTCTCCCCTCTCCCCCTCTCTCTCTCCCCTCTCTCGCTTCCCCTCTCTCTCCCATTCTTTTCCTCTCTCACCCCTCTCTCTCTATCTCCCCCTCTCCCCTCTCACTCTTCCCCTCTCTCTCTTCCCCTCTCTCTCCCTTTCTTCCCCTCTCTCCCCTCTCTCTCTCCCCCCTCTCTTTCTCTCTCTCTCTCCCCCCCCCTCCCTCTCTCTCTATTTCTCTCTCTCCCCCTCCCCCTCTCTTTCTATTTCTCTCTCTCCCCTCTTCCCCTCTCTCTGAATTTCTCTCTCTCCCCTCTTCCCCTCTCTCTGAATTTATCTCTCTCCCACCTCCCTTCCTCTTTCTTTCTTTCTTTCTTTCTTTCTTTTTTTCTTTCTTTCTTTCTTTCTTTCTTTCTTTCTTTCTTTCTTTCTTTCTTTCTTTCTTTCTTTCTTTCTTTCTTTCTTTCTTTCTTTCTTTCTTTCTTTCTTTCTTTCTTTCTTTCCATTATAATGTAATATATTTCAGCTTACAAATTCTTGGATGTGGTGGCTGCATTCATTTTCTTTTCTTTGGATTTTTTCCCTCTATTTTCACCTGGTGATCCAACCAGTAAGAGTATTATTTTTCAGTTTCCTTTAACAGACTGAGCTGACCTGCTTGCTGCAAACCTTGCTGTAACTGCTTATAATGAGTTAGGGAGTTTTCACACTACTTTTTTCGTGAGGGTTACCCATGCTTTCCCATAGACTTCTATTGGGTCCTGTGTTTTTGGTGCATATTCTGAAAGGGCACCAAGAATGCAGCATGCAGGACTTTTGTGGGCTTTCAGAAAACTCACAAAAAATGTGGGACATAAAAGAAGGTTATGGTAAAGCACAGGTAACCCGCATGAAAATTGTGGGTACCAGGGGCGGCCTGTCCATTAGGGGCGCCCGGGGCACCACCCCCTTTATTCACGCCACCCTCTATATGGTTAATGGATAGATTCATGCACAGCATGAATCTATCCACGGCCGCAGTGGCCACCCCCTATTCATGCATCCGGCCCCTTTAAGGATGCCGGTTGCATGATTTACAGCCACGGAGGTGTGTTTTTTGAAGCACCTGATTAGAGCCATAGGCTCTAATAGGCTTCAAAATAGGGTGGACTCGTGGCGCACAGCATTGCGCTCCGAGCCCACCCAGGTGTGTTAGAAAAGCAAATTAATATTTGCTTTTCTAACACTGAATCACCTCTCCACCAATCAGAAAGCGTGGGTCTGATACCCATTTCCGGATTGGCTGAAAGGTCAGGCGATCCTATTGGACACCTAGGAGGAGGAGGAGGGGGGATGCATGGTGGAAGGCGCCATGATCCACACCACAGGAGGAGGAAGAAAGCAGGGCCGGACTGGCCTACTGGGATACCAAGACATTTCCCGGTAGGCTGCCTGCCCTGGGGCTGCTTTGATCTATGCTGTGGCTGCAGTGCTCCCCTCCCTCCTCCTCCTGCCTACTTGTCACACAGCGGGAGACCGATGTGTCACGGGAGACCGATGTGTCACGGAGCTGAGTGTGAAAAGTTCGGCCGTGCTGTGATAAAAGTCCCACCTTCCTCCTAGACCAGCTTGTGTGATAGACGCAGTGTTCTGTCTATCACACGAGCTGGTCTAGGAGGAGGGCGGAACTTTCATCACAGTGCGGCCAAACTTTTCACTCTCAGCTCCGTGACACAGCGGGAGATGCCCGCTGTGCATAATGCACGCACTGACTGATGAGGCTGCATTGAGGGCACAGTAAGGCTGCAATGATGGTGAGGGAGGCTGCAATGAGGGCACGGTAAGGCTGCAATGATGGTGAGGGAGGCTGCAATGAGGACACAGTAAGGTGGCAATGATGGTGAGGCTGCAATGAGGGCACGGTAAGGCAGCAATGATGGGCACAGTAAGGCTGCAATGATGGGCACGGTGAGGCTATAATGATGGGCACAGTGAGGCTGCAATGATGGGCATGGTGAGGCTGCAATGATGGGCACGGTGAGGTGGCAATGATGGGCGCAGTGAGGCGGCAATGATGGGCGCGGTGAGGCGGCAATGAAGGGCACAGTGAGACTGCAATGATGGGCACAGTGAGGCTGCAATGATGGGCACAGTGAGGCTACAATGATGGGCACAGTGAGGCTGCAACGATGGGCACAGTGAGGCTGCATTAACGGGCACAGTGAGGCTGCATTGATGACCATCTCTTGTACCAAGTCTGCAGTCTCTGACCATCTCCTGTATCATGTCTACATTCTCTTAACATCTTTAGTATCATGTCCTAAGTCTCTGACCATCTCCTGTACGAGGCCCGCAGCCTCTGACATCTTGACATCTCCTGTACTATGCCCGCAGCCTCTAACCATCTCTTGTATCATGTCCGCAACCTCTGACCATCTCTTGTCTTATATCATGTCTGCGGTCTCTGAGGGAGTTTGGAGAGGAGTCAAGAATGGGAGCACCGCTGGGATGGGGATCATGGGAGAAGTCAGACGTGTGTGGACTGTGGAGAGGAGACTATAGGAAAACCAGAGCCACCAAGCTGGAGCCAACTGACTGATCCCTGTAAGGTGCACCTGAGAGGAGGTCAGTGACAGCCCCACCGCCTAGTCTGGGGGGGGGGGGGAGTAAATACAATAATGTAAGGGGGCACTGATATAAAAGTTTCCCCCCTATATAATTAACCCACATCCCCCTTTACCTTAGTGTATTCTTTCTGTGGAAGGTGGACATGCTGCCCACCCGCTTCCTCGATGGGGTAAGTGCAGAGCTTTGATGTCCTGGCTGTCCTTCCAAGGGGTGGGGGGGGGGGGGGATTGCTGCTGCCAGCCCCGACCAGGGTGGGGGTCGGCTGACAGCAAAAGAAAAAAACACCAGCCGTCACTAGTGGGTACATTGCACTGTGGCTAAACTGGTCGGGAGCATTAGTAACAACATGTATTTGAGTTTCATACTGCTTTAAGGTACATTTATGTTTTAATAACGTCACCCAGATTGGATCTTCCCCAACACAAACTTCATGCAGCAGCAACTGTTTTAATTAAAGGAACATTTTTTTGGAGGAATACAAAGATCTCTGGCTCTGGCTGTACTGGGGTCGGTTTAGTAAACACATATTCCCTAATACATGATCTGGGCTTTCATATTTAACATGGCCACACCTTATTTACTAAACTCACTGAGCGTCCACTTTACAAAGTGAGCAGTCTTTGCTCTTTTGGTAAACCAGTTCTCCAGGAACAGATCAAAGTCACCAGCTCCTGAGTCTAAACAGCATGATGTGACACCGCTGAGCACCCAACAATGGCAGCCGGAACAGAAGAACGCAAAACAATGTCTACACTCTTCCAATTGCTGACAACATTGTCATTTAAAATGTGACCCCTTACATTTAAAGGGAAGCTTACAAAACAGGCAAAAGAGTTCTAGGATCAGCAACAGTATCATCAGCAGGATGTGTCTGCCTTGTGCAGAATAATGACAACATGTGCTACAAATGTCACCTACCCTGGCTGTAGACATGATGAATAATTGTCTGCTGTGTCCAGGTGTGGCGCTGTGTCCAGGTGTGGCGCTGTGTCCAGGTGTGGCGCTGTGTCCAGGTGTGGCGCTGCACTGAGAGATCGAAAAACTTTATGGTGGAATCATATTGTAGCTTTCTAACAGAAAGCATCAAAACTGATGATTTTCCATTTGTGGTTTCTTATAATGAGCAGGAAGAATTTTGCCAATGTAAATAAATACTATCAATATTATTATTATTGTTATTATTATTATTATTTGCAATAATAATAATAATAGCAGCAACAATAATATACCTAGAATTGCTGCATTCTATATTTTATTGTTTTGTGTTGATATCGATCTACAACTGCTAGAGTTTTCTAAATCCCCCCCCCCCCCCCCCCAAATCAAATTGGGCAATTATAGCAACCATGTGTCATAAACCTAACAATGAACTTCTCTTATTTGCTCCATGTTAAATATAACATTAAAAGTTTTTTGCTATATCTGTTTGATAAATGCTGATCCTGCCAGAAATCATGTGAGCTGATAACGTCCTGTACTCTCTGCTTGTGCACCAGGAGGAGTTATGGGGATGTGGAGGGGAGGAGATGAGGAGAAGTCTGTGTTCTTTGTAATCTATCAGAAATGAAGTAGGCAGGGCTGACACCATGTGCTTCAGATTTCAGAGCTGTGTTGTCATGTCTCCTCCTAGACTGTAAGCTCTAATGAGCAGGGCCCTTTGATTCCTCCTGCATTGAATTGTATTGTAACTCTACTGTCTGCCCTCATGCACTGTTGGCGCTACATAAATCCTGTATAATGATAAAAATAATAATGTCAAAGAGGAAGCTAGGAGCATTAGGGATTTCTGGCACACCAACAGTTATTTTTAAGCGCTTGCATGTTTAAAGGGATACAACTTGTGGGGAGTGTTCATTTATATCAGAAATGCACTAGATATGTTTGCCTTGATATACACTTTAAAGCTAGCTTCATACCTATGCTTGTGGCTGCGGGTGCAGGAATCGCATCTGTTCCAGAACCCGCAACCTCCTGCAGCCAAATCGCTCTCCTCTTAAGGGAAGTGCGGGTCTGCTATTCATTCTGAATGGCACCACCATGCATCTTAGCATGCAGTCACAGGGAAACTGAAAAATGCGATTTCCCTGCAGCTGCCTTTTTGAAAAGGTGAATGCGCTTTTTTTTTTTTGCGCAAGCGCAGGCACAGCAGCCCAATCATTATGGCCACTAGATGGGGCTGACAATCATATTAAATTAGTATTCATTTCCTGTGATCATCAGCTCCATCTAGTGGCAATAATGTAGCATTTTGCTGATTCACTCTGTTCTGTATGAAGACTAGAGAGAAGTCTGGAGAGGAGACAGCCTAATAAAATAATTTTTGCATAGAATAACTGTATATGCAGTTTCACAGGATGAATAGCTCTGTAAATGTTTTTATAATTACACTCCATTGTGTATTTTCTCCTCTATTATCTCAGTTGGTGGCAGGTCATTACAGCGAATGCTTGTTTTGCTGCTCTCTATGAAAAGGATCCTTGTGTTGGACAACAATCACTTTAGACAGTTACATTGTTTAGATCAAAGCTTTAAAATAATGATTAACCCCTTGCTGCCAGTGGGCAGCAGAAAGGCACAATGAAAACATAATCAAAAGCTTGTCTTACTGGCCCTCGATTGTTGGTATTTAACTGTGAGCTGCCAGCGCCTGAGAACAACACAGTGATGCTCATATATTATAACAGCTGGGTGTTAAGGCTCACCACTGTGCTGTCTTAGATGTTACATTGTTGTAAAAAAGCACAGTCTGAATTACCGTTTTATACATTTTTTTTCAAATAGCAGAAAACACCTCAATTGGTTCTTAACCCCTTCCTGTGAGAGTATGCACATATGCGGCCTCAGTAAAGTGGGTCTTCTTCCATGGGCCACATACTGTATGTTAGAGCTGCACGATTATTTGTTAAAAGATCGCAATCTCCCACACAATCTCAATCACAATCACAAAATTCGAATCTCCCACACAATCTTAATCTCCAGCATTTCCACGATTCATATAAAAAGTGCAGAGCAGTTCCCCTGCTTACAGCTGTCAAAAAAAAAAATGGAGCCCAATGTTTATCAACAACATTGCTCAGTGCTGAAAGAGACAGATAAAAAGAAACATTGTATCTTTTTGTTTATTCATTTACAGATCAAAGGGATGAACTTTGCAAATGAAGTCAGTTGTCAAGTACAAAAAATATATATATATGTTTTTTGGTTGTTTTTTTTATTAAACTGTTGTTCCTCTATTATCCCCTTATTAACCCTTAACTACTTAAGGAACAAGCCTATTTTTCAGATTTGGTGTTTACAAGTTAAAATCAGTTTTTTTTTCTAGAAAATAACTTAGAACCCCCAAACATTGTATTATTTTTTCAGGCACCCTAGAGAATAAAGTGGCAGTTGTTGCAATATTTTACATCATACCGTATTTGCGCAGCGGTCTTACAATCGCAATTTTTCTGGAAAAAGTATACTTTTTTAATAAAAAAAATAAAGCAACAGTAAAGTTAGAGCAATTTTTTTATACTGTCTAAGATAATGTTACGCTGAGTAAATTGATAGTCAACATGTCACGCTCGTGGAGTGGCGACAAACTTTGACCTTTAAAAATCTCCATAGGTGACGTTTAAAAATTTTTGAGATACAGAGGAGGTCTAGTGCTAGAATTATCACTTTCGCTCTAGCAATCGCAGTGATACCTCACATGTGTGGTTTGAACACTGTTTTCATATGTGGGCGTGAATTACGTATGCGTTCACTTCTGCGCGCAAGCTCGGCGGGATGGGGCACTAAAATCTTATTTATTTTACTTTTTATTTTTTATTTTTACATTGTCCTATTAAAAAAAATAAATAAAATTGGGTCACTTTTATTCCTGTTACAGGGAATGTAAACATCCCTTGTAATAGAAAAAAAGCATGACAGGACCTCTTAAATGTGAGATCTGGGGTCAAAAAGACCTCAGATCTCGTATTTACACATAAATTTAATCAAATAAATAAATTTCTTTTTTAAAAGAAATAAAAATAAAATGTCTCCTTTAAGGTTGAGTTCACACTGTCTTAAGAACAGGCGTTTGAGAGGTGTTTGACAGGCGTTAAAAACGCCCCTCAAACGCCTATGCACAAGATTCAATGGACAGCAAACTATGCTGTTCACATTACAAAAACATGAAGAGTTAGCGTCGCTTCGCTTCAAAATTGAAGCTTCATGTCGAGTCAGGAGGCATTGAAGCTTTTCAACGCATCCTATTCAAGTCTATGGTAAACCTCCGCAAACGCTTGGCAGGCAATTTTCGTGCGGTTTTGAAACCGTGCATAGGGAGTTTAAGGAGCGTTTTAACCTTTGTAAAACACCCCATTCTATAGCTCATTGACGCCTGTCAGACGCCCATACTAACGCTTACAAACGCTATTGGAGCATTTGTTGAGCGTCAGTAATTTAGCAAGTGTAAACAAGCCCTAAGACCATTGGGCGGAATTGACGTTTGACGTTGCTTCCGCCATCCAATGGTATGGAGCCGAGTGGGGGGCCATCTTTCCCTCACTTGGCTCCAGGCTGTTGAGGGGAGAGGAGCCGATCATTTCCGCCGCTACTGACGGCTCCGGTAAGCGTCAGAGGCGACCGGAGCACGGCGGGCCCTCTCCCGCCCCCGATAAAAGTGATCTTGTGGCAATCCATAACAAAGGTATTCCACTTCAACAGCCGACGTACAATGACAGCGGGCGGTCCACAAGTGGTTCATTTACTCTAATCAGCCTTATTAACTCATTAGTCTCCTTTTCCATTTAATTATTATTTTCCTGCTGATTTTTTTTTATTTACTTCTATTTTATAAACTATTAATCATTTACTTTTTGTTTGCTCTGTTATTAATATTTTTACAGCTTTAACATACAGTATATTTACACGTTTCACATTGCAAAAAAAAACCCAGCAAAATTTTAAAATAAAATGTATTTATTTTATTTGTAAAATAACTTTTCAATGCTTTGTAGCATTGCTGACAGCTGAAGTGTTACAAAAAAGTTGCAGTAGGTATCGTAATTGGTATCTTTACACGTTACATTTTTTTTCATTACATTTCTTTAAATTTGATTGAAGCAAAGAGGACTATGTCTTATTTTATTGCCATCTTGTTTGATAACCTAAAGTTCAGGGGTTGTAAATCTTTAAAAAAAGTTCTTCAGAATCGTGAGAGAATCATGATCTTTATTCTAAGCAAGGGGAATTGTGATTCTCATTTTATCCAGAATCGTGCAGCTCTACTGTATGTGCATTCCTGTGCAGCGAGCTCCTAGTACAGAATCCGAGCTGTCATCAACAGCTTCTGGTCTCGTCCAGGAACCAGGAAGACCAGCTCTCACAGTGATCACTGTACAATATATATTTATATGTATATGTTAAAGAGAAAAGAGCTAGACCAGGGTTTGATAGGTCAATGTCAGGGTCAAGTTTAGGGTCAAAGGTCATGGTTACATTTTAGGGTCAGTTTCTTTCAGGTAGGATTTAAAAAAATGTATTTAGTATCAATGTCAGTAAGTGTGGGTGTGGTTTAGGTAGGATAACAAATGGAAAATGAGCACTATTGTTTCTGGGCCCTACTACAAACAGCAAATAACATACACATGTGTGGTATTGCTATGATCATCAGGGGTAGGAAAGTTTGTTTTGAGGTTTTTTTTTAGGGTTCTAGGTCATGGTAATGGCAAGAAATATACAGCTAAATTTATTTATTTATTTTTTTACTATTTTGGGACACTTGAATATAAAAAAAATAATTACCATTTACCACCAAATGAAAGCCCAGTAAGTCCTGAAAAAAAGCAAGGTATAAATAATCTGGATAAGAAGTTGTGATCATATATAGTTTTACTAAAACATGCCAAAGTTTCAAATCTGGTTTTACGCATTAGGATTTGTTTTACCTTCACCCTGAAGGGGTTATTTAACTCAATGTTTCATAAATGGAAACTTCTTTTATGAGCCTAAGCATTCAAAAATATACATTGAAGCAGATAGTATCCTATAAAAAACAAATGTATCTATTCCGGGAACAATATCTATTTCCAGCAGAATAAAACAGATTTCACAGGTTAATTTAACCACTTGCCGACCGCCAACACAACATTTACTGCTGGCGGGCAGCTCCCCCAGGCACCACGATGTATCCATACATCGCAATTCTCATGCGCTCTGCAACTGCTGTATCCACCTGATTGCGGTGCTCGTTATCGGGCTGCTGTGAACAAGCCAGATATCACGTGACCGCTGTGCGATCACAGGTCACATACTAAACAATAGTCATGAATGAAGTCCATTCATGGCATCATTGTTTACTACTGTGTGTGATCTGTGATTGGTCACAAGTGATCACATGTTACCTGGGCACCCTGTACCATGTGATAGCTGTGGGCCAAGCATCGCAGCAGTAAACAATGAGTCAAGAATGAAAGCCATTCATTACAGTTCAATCGACTGCTATTACAGTGATCATCGCTGTAACAAGCAATCACACTGTAAAAGAAAAAAAAAAAGTCCCTGATTACCCCTCAGAGTAGTACAGTGTCACTATGGTGGAGTATAACATCCACCAGCTCTGTGATGTTGTCATGGAGTGGAAGAGGACTCCAGTGGCAACCTGTGAAGCTCTGGTGAACTCCATGCCCAAGAGGGTTAAGGCAGTGCTGGAAAATAATGGTGGCCACATAAAATATGCCCAATTTGGACATTTTCAGTTTGGGGTGTACTCACTTTTGTTGTCAGCAGTTTAGACATTAATGGCCATTATTTTGAGGGGGCAGCAAATTTACACTGTTATACAAGCTGTACGCTCACTACTTTACATTGTAGCAAAGTGTCATTTCTTCGGGTGTTGTCACATAAAGAGATATATAATAAAATATTTAATGTGTGGGGTGTACTCACTTTTGTGAGATACTGTGTATATATATATATATATATATATATATATATATATATATATATATATATATATATACACCACAGTTTGTAGGCTTTTGTAGGCTCTATTTCACACAGACTAAATAATATACAGCAGAATACATTTGGTCTAAATTAATGAAGAAAGATTGTTTGTTTTTTTCAAAATTTTTAGTATTTTTTAATTTACATAACAAAAAAATAAAAACTCGGTGGTGCTACCAAAAGAAAGCACTATTTGTGTGAAAAAAATCATATAAATGTTATTTGGGTATTGTGCTGCATGAGTGAGCAATTGCCAGTTAAAGTAACTCGGTGCTGAATAGTAAAAAATGCCATGATCATGAAATGGGTAAAACCTACCAGAGGTCAAGTGGTTAAACAAATCAGGTTTTAGAAATGCATGTTATTATTCTGGTGCACAGAATTCTCCAATAAAAAAACAACAACTTGACTCATAGGTAAAATAGACCATTTACATTGATAATATGATAAATACCATAACTAGATGATAATTTTTTTATCTAAAGCTTGATACATACATAGTCATGTGAAACAGTAAGTACACTCAATGAAAAATGTCAATGTATTTGAACAGGCAATTAATTAGATCTTCATTTAGTCTGTGTCTATAGATAAAGACAATATATTTAAAGAAATTACACATAAAATTGATATGGTGTATTTATTCTTATAATCTAAATAAACAAAACAAAGATTTTGCATGTGTAAAAAGTACACCCCTACATCTACCATGACTTGACATCCATAAAATGAATGTAGCACCCTCTAATTGTGTGCTACTAGAGTGAAAGTAGGCAAACTATAGTCTAACTCATGCTTAGCCTGTGAGTCTGTGATTGGGTCAGGGTTTTTAGAATTTAGGCCAGCATGACTTATATGGACAGCCCTCTGGTGCCTCCCCCTTGCTCTGGAAAATTAGAGAACATTCTGGAACTAGTGGGCGGAGGTGAGATGGGGCTGTTCTTATATTTAGAGGCCCTTAGCCAATCCCCAGGAATTGGGCCTGGTAGGGAACAAAGTGAGTCCTTAAATAGAGATGGGTAATGCTGCGAGGGAGTCGGGTGGAAGATGGATATGTGGTGCTGAAGGAGACTGTCGGTGGCCCTCCAGTGACCCCTGCTGGGGAGGGGCTCTACCTCAGGCTGGGGCTCAGGTGGCTGGCCTGGAAGCATCCTACCACAGAAGAAGTTGGAGGAGGCTTTCCAGAGAGGCAGCAGGAGCAAGGAAGGACAGTGTAAGTACTGTACATCAGCACGGTGCAGGGACAGACAAGCCAATGGTGTACTTAGGTCTTCAGCCTTGCCCTAGGAGCTCTCCAGAGTGTCAGTTGGGTAGACTGGTGAAGAGTGTCAGTCAGGTAGACTGGGAAAAAGAAGCAGCCGGGTGAGCTGGTGAAGAGGTGGCCATGTGGGCTAGCATTTCCTGCAGAAGTAGAGCTGGCACAAGTGTCTACAGGGGAGTGGAGGTGCTCCAGGGTGCTGCAGTTCACAAACACATGTGCTACTTTCCTAAGGGACTGAGAGTTCCCAGCCTGTAAGGGGCTGTTGCTAAGCTAACAAAAGACTGTTTGTTTCCAAAATAGGAGTAAATCAAGCGGAGCTGTGCAGGAGGATCAAGTGATATCTGTAAATAGGGAGGGCTTTGTCCCTGGTTCTTTTTGTTACTGTCAAATTGGGCATCCCGTAATTCCTATGCCCTAATAAAACAACAAAAACAAAGCTCAAGGACTGTTTTCTGTGTCTGGATGCAGGTTGGAAATGCTATGTGACTGGCTGTGCAGCAGTGGGGAACACTGACATTTGCAACTCCTATGGGGGTAGTGCTATATTGAAATCAGGTATTTGAAATTAAGTGACAGTGATTAGAACCTCCATAGGCAGTATGCAGCAGGAACCTGTCTTACACTGTATAACCTCAGATCTATGGTCTCGGTCTGATGTCTGCTGTTCTATTTTCTATTGATGTGTGTGGTGTCATCCTGCCAAGATCAATAGAGCTCTCTAAGGATCTCAGAAAGTTTGTGGATGTCTGTGAGTCTGGAAAGGGATTTCAAAAAGATTGGCAAACTATTTAAACTCAATCATTGAACTGTAAGGAAAATAATCTTAAAGTTGTGTCGATTTTAAGCTAGCATTAATTTGTCCAGGACTGGCCGGCCCATCAAATTCCAAGAACTGACTGTTTGATGCTAAAAAAAAGTAAAAAAAAAAAAAAAAAATTTACTGTGGGATCTGAAAATAATTTTAAACAGTTGGTATCAAAGTGTGTGTATCTACAGATAAAGATTGCACCAATTTAACCACTTAACCACTTCCCTACCAGGCCAATTCTGACATTTCTCTCCTACATGTAAAAATCATCATTTTTTACTAGAAAATTACATAGAACCCCCAAATATTATATATGTTTTTTTTAGCAAAAACCCTAGAGAATACAATGGCGGTTGTTACAACTTTTTATCTCACACGGTATTTGCGCAGGAATTTTTCGAACGCGTTTTTTTTGGGAAAAAAACAGTTTTGTGTTTTTAAAAAAAACAAAACAGTAAAGTTAGCCCAATGTTTTTGCATTTTGTGAAAGATGAAGTTACGCCGAGTAAATAGATACCTAACATGTCACGTGACAAAATTGCACACGCGCGTGGAATGGCGCCAATGTTCGTACTTAAAAATCCCCAAAGGCGACTCTTGAAATTTTTTTACTGGTTACATGTTTTGAGTTACAGAGGGGGTCTAGGAACAAAATAATTGCTCTCGCTCCAACATTCACGGCAATACCTCACATGTATGGTTTGAACACCGTTTTCATATGTGGGCGGGACTTATGTATGCGTTCGCTTCTGCGTGCGAGCACATGGGGACAGCGGCGCTTTAAATTTTTTTTTTTATTGTTAATTATATTTTCTTTTTTTTATTTTGACACTTTTTTGAAAAAAAAAAAAATTTGATCACTTTTATTCCTATTACAAGGAATGTAAATATCCCTTGTATTAGGAATATGACATGACAGGTGCTCTTAATAGTGAGATATGGGGTCAATAAGACCCCATATCTCACCACTAGGCTGGGAAGCCTGAAATAAAAAAAAATAATAAAACGATCACCACTTCCCAGCCGAAGCGGCGCCGTTTTTTTGAATGGAGAGGCCGGGCGTGACGTCATAACATCGCGCCCGGCCTCCGATGATCATAGAGAATCTTTATGATCTACATTCGGCGCCGGCGGATCCGCTCTCCGCCTCACCGATCGTAACGGTGAGTCGGAACAAGCACCGGAGGGCGGCGGGAGGGGGGGCGTCCCCTCTCCCCTCCCATAGGAACGATCAAGCGACGGAACGGCCACTATGATCGTTCTTATGGTGTAGAGATTCGCTGGCTGAAACCGGCAATATCTGAATGATGTCTGTAACTACAGGCATCATTCAGATATACCCGCCCAAAGCCCAGGACGTCATATGATGGTGGGCTGGCGGGAAGTGGTGTGCCCCATGTACATATACTGCGGCAGGGCGGCCCTTAAAATAACATACCTGTACGTGATACCTTTCTTCGGCTCCGGGGCGCTGCGTGCACCACCGGAGCCCTGCTCACACAGTGATTGGACAGAGCCAATCAGCGGGTCCAGCGGACCTGATGTCCACCGTAAACCTGGCGATCATTCAGAGAGAGGCAGAATGGCGGTCTGCCTATGTAAACACACCGTTTTGCTCGTAAGAAAGACAGAGATCTTTTGTTTCAGATGAGCAGGATTGCGGATCTCTGTCTGTCTTTCTTCACTTTCTCATCCCCCACAGAGTTATAACACACTCCCAGGGAACACAGTTAACCCTTTGATCACACCTGACGTTAACCCCTCCCCTGCCAGTGTCATTAGTACAGTGACAGTGCTTTTTTTTTTTAGCACGGATCACTGTATTAGTGTCACTGGTCCCCAAAAATGTCACTTTTAAAAATTGCTGATCGACACCATTACTATTAAAAACAATTAAAAAAAATTTCAAAATCTATCCCATATATTGGTTAATCAATATATATGCTTATTTGGATTTTTTTTACCAAAAATATGTAGCAGAATACATATTGGCCTAAACTGATGAAGAAATTAGATTTTTTTTTTACATTTTTTTTAATGGATGTGTTTTATAGCAGAAAGTAAAAAATATTGGTTTTTTTTTTTCAAAATTGTCGGTCTTTTTTTGTTTATAGCGCAAAAAATAAAAACTGCACTGGTGATCAAATACCACCAAAAGAAAGCTCTATTTGTGGGGAAAAGGACATCCATTTTATTTGCGTACATCGTTGTATGACTGCGTAATTGTCAGTTAAAGCTACGCAGTGCAGTATCTGAAAAAATGGCCTGGTCAGGAAGAGGGTAAAACCTTTCCGGGGTTGGAGTGGTTAACCTGCATAGAAGGTGTCGCAGGAAAAAGAGAACATTAGGGTCCTTTAACATGAATGTTCAGTCTGGATTCATCTGTCAGGTTTGCAGACAGATCCAGACTAAACAACAATATATGTTTAAGGGCGGGCAGATGTAAAAGAACAAATGCCCATTTACATTCACTTATAGTTATCTTAGTCCATTTTTTTCAAAAATGAAAATGTTTTTGTTTTTTTTTCCATTTTTGTGGACATAAACAGATGTGTTCCATTTATGTCCATTCCATTTACATCTGTTTTTAAGAGAGAAACATATTTTTTAATTAAAGAATAAGATTTTATTCATTTTCAAGTATAAAATACAGACATAGAAAGAGCTTCATCATGTCAAATCCAGATAACATTCCCAATATGAAAAGAGGCAGATTTGTTCTGTATTGGAGTAGGACAATAGAAAGAGGGTACAACCTGAGCTTACATAAGTACCAAAATGTTTCAGCCAGACATCTTTTGTCTGGAACCCATTGAGGGCAAGCATGGTAGAATTTGCAGTCTAGAGTCTCGTATTAGGCATGCCACTGAGGTCTTGGTGTGCAGTTGGTAACAGAAGAATGTAGAAATGTGGTCCTTCCCTAAAAGGGGGGGGGGGGGGTCGCGGGAAATTAAGCGGACTGAAGAATGGACTTGGTGGTGGAAAAAAGTAGGTAGAAGAGGGAAAAAGAGATGGGGGAGAAAACAGATAAAGAAGGAAGAGAATTGTACAGATGGGAGAGGCCTAGCTTAAACCTTGTGCTGAAGGGTTCCAAAGTTAGGAAAAAACAGTTTGGAACCGAGGAGAGTCGGAAAAAAAATCCAGACACACCAAGTGGCCATGTATTTACAAAATGTATAAGGATGTTGTGCAACAGCTCTTCCAGATGTATGCGAGTGAGTTCAACAAACTATTCTGTGACTGTGGAGGGATACACTGACTTCCAATGCCTAGCTATTACATTTCCTTGTCAAAAGAAGTTTATTGAGTATACAATATTATAAAGATACATAAAGTAAGTTTACAAGGATCTATAAAGTAAGCTCATTGTTTTACAGTAGGGTTTATATAGGTAAATATCATGAAATTTCAAATATTAAACCTTGGGTTCACGTAAACCTAAATTAAAGATATATATCATTTCCTTAGTTACTTTTGTAGGTATTTAAATGATTTATACCTACTATACATATTGTTTATAGGTAGAGTGTATATAGGTCAAATAAATTCTGATAATGAGCTTTAATCGTAAGGTGGAGAAAAGGAAAGAGAAAGAAGAAAAAGGGTAGAAAGGCAGAGGTATGGTCCACAAAGTTGTCCCGCTCGTCAGTTTATTATTCTTTTTAGTTCTCTTTGAAGCCTTAGAATGGGTGTCTCTGTAAGTCTTTTAATCTGTTACCATGGCAACAGGACAGAGTCGTTGAAATTTGACAGGAACTGTTGTTTTATCCAAGGATGCCAAAGTTTTTCAAATTTTGGAATTTGATTTTGATCGATGGCTACCATCTTAGCATGGGACATTGTATTATTCATTCTGTGAATTGTTTCTGCTAGTACCAATGTAGGAGATTTCCATGCCTTGGCCACTGTTTGTTTTGCAGCCGTTATTAGTTGGATCATAAGTTTGAATTGAGAGAGTGTTAACCATTCCGGTTTTAGATTAAGTAAAGTTATATATGGATCTGGTTGTATTATTTTTTTAAATATTTTAGATGCAATCACGAAGACTTCCTTCCAGAAGGTTTGGATTACTGGGCACGTCCACCATATGTGTAAATGTATGCCTATTTCTGGGCATCCTCGAAAACAAAGAGCTGAGGTATTAGGTGAATATTTTGCCACTCTAGCAGGTACAAGGTACCAGCGAGTTAGGACTTTATAATTTGTCTCCAGTGCTAAGATGTTGGGTGAAGATGACTTAGCTGTGAGCCATATGTTAGACCAGTCCATGTCTTCTAAAGTTCGTCCCAGGTCCTCCTCCCACCTCTGAACGTAAGAGGGTCTATTAAGATTTACTACTCCATATAATTGATTATAAAGTGATGAAATTGTACCTTTAGCAAATGGATCTTTTGTACAGATTGATTCAAAAATGGATAATTGGGATAATGGTGTATCCCCCTTTAGGAATGGTGTATAGAAATTTTTGATTTGGAGATATCTAAATATCTCAGAGTTTGGTAGATCATATTTTTCTCTAAGCGATGGGAATGAAAGGAATGATTTAGATGCTATGAAGTCATTTAGTGTCTGAATGCCTGATGTTGTCCAAGCTTTAAAAGAATTTGGGTAGATCCATGCCGGATAAAGGGCCGGATTTCTGATAAAAGAAAGGAGAGGATTGTGTGGAGATTGTAACTGATATTTGGTTTTTAGTTTATCCCAGAGAGATAAGAAGTGTTTAGTTATGGGATTATGAATTTTAAAGCGGTCAAGCCATAATAAGTTTGATATTAATAGAGGGTCATTTTCTGAAGCCTCTATAAATACCCATAATGGGATTTCCTGTTTTGCATGGTATTTGGACAGACTGACCAAATGTGCTGCTCTGTAGTAGTTAGTAAAATTAGGGTATCCCAGGCCTCCTTTATTTTTGGGAAGATGTAGTGTGTGTATAGGTATACGTGGTTTAGAAGAGCCCCATATAAACGAAGTTGCTCTTTTTTGTACTATTCTCAAAAAATAGGAAGGAATTGGAATAGGGAGGACTCTGAATAGATAAAGCAATTTGGGTAGAATAGTCAATTTGATTGCATTAATCTTCCCTATCCAGGATAAAGGAAGTTGCGACCATTGTTTTATTAGGTTTGTGATCTGTCTTAATACAGGAGGATAATTGGTTGAGAATAAGTCAGAATGAGATGCTGTTAATTGAATTCCAAGATATGGGATTGATTTTTCTGCCCATGTGAATGGTAGTGCAGCCTTAGCCGGGATCAATTCCATGTTTGTGAGCGAAATATTAAGCACTAGGCATTTCTTAGGATTAATCATAAGGCCGGATAGGGCTGCAAATCCATCAAGAGCTGGTATTAAGTTAGGACCAGAGACCTGTGGTGATGATAGAAAAAGTAATATATCGTCTGCAAATATACATAATTTGTGTGTAATACCTCCTACTTCAATGCCAGTTATAGTTTGTTTTGTTCTGATGTATTGGGCCATGGGTTCGAGTATAAGGGCAAATAATAAGGGAGATAATGGGCAACCCTGTCGGGTACCTCTTTCGATATTAAAGGCATCAGATTTGTATCCAGCATATTTTATATAGGCTTTGGGTTTATTATATAATGCTTTGATCCATGTTAAAAAGTGGGGTCCAAAACCCCATTTTTGTAATGAATATTGCATATATTGCCAGGATACTGTGTCAAATGCCCTCTTAATATCGAGAGATAGAAAACATTAAGGGATTTTCCGTTTTTTAGCAATATGTGCCAATAACACTGCCCTGCGTATATTATCACCTGCCTGTCTATTTGGCATGAAGCCTACTTGATCTCTATGTATTAATTTTCCTGTAATGCTATTGAGGCGTTTTGCTATTATTTTTCCTAATAATTTAATATCAAGGTTTAACAGAGAGATAGGCCGATAATTCACACAGGAAGTATCATCAGAAAGGGGTTTTGGGATCATACAAACAATTTCCATTAGTGTTTCTTGCCGAAAAGAATGTCCTTCTAGAAGTTTGTTAAAAGTTTCAGTGAGAATGGGAGAGAGTATTTCTGAGAATGTTTTATAGTATAAAGCCGAGTAGCCGTCTGGGCCTGGTCTTTTGTTAAGTTTTAGGTCTTTTATGGCGTTAGCAACTTCATCTATAGTTATAGGCTCATCCAAACTGCTTTTTTGATTCTGAGACAACTCAGGTAAGGTTATTTTTGAGAAGAAGGATTCAGCCTCTGTAGGATTAAATTCATTGTTTGTCTTGTATAAAGTTGCGAGGTGTGATTGAAATTTATGGACTATTTTAACTGGATTACAAGTGTAAACAATTTTTGATAATTTCAAACGTATTGGTTTGAAAGATTTGTTAGTTGAATTTAATGCCCGAGCCAAATATGTACCTGGTTTGTTTTTATTCATGTAGAAATTGTGTTTGGAGCGTTTGAGGGATTTATCAACTGACTCAGTGAGAAATAGATCGTATTCCAATCTAGATTTTTCCAGATGAGATTTTGTACTCTGAGATGGATTATCTTGGAATGATATGTAGGCTGCATTAAAATTGAGTTCTAGTTTTTTTGCTAGATTTTTGCGTTCCCATTTAAATAGTGCCATTTGTCTTTGTATTGTACCACGCAAGACAGGCTTATGAGCTTCCCACAGTGTTATTGGGGAAATGTCTGTTGTATTGTTAATTGATATGTATTCCTTTAAAGCTTGTTCAATGGCCATCTGATGTAGTGGGTGTTTGAGCATTATGTCCGGTAAGTACCACGTTGGGTCATGCGCTTTTGGTATGGCTGAGGCTATAGTAGTGTATACTGCATTATGGTCAGACCACGGAATCGGAATTATATCTGATGCAATAATTTCTGGTATCTTTCCTATTGTTAGAAAAATATGATCTATTCTGGTGAAGGTTTGATGAGGGTGCGAGAAATAAGTGAATTTCTTTTTCATTGGGTTACTTTCTCTCCACGAATCTACCAGATTGTATTTGGAAAGAAGTTGACAAAAAGGTAATCTAGAGGTTATTTTGGTTGGTGTAAAAGGTGATTTATCTAGAAATGGGAGGAGGACCTGGTTCGAATCCCCGCACATTATCACTGTTCCTATTTTGTGTGTATTAATCACTTGTAATATATGTGAGAGGAATGGTGTAGGTTGTTTGTTAGGAGCGTAGTAGGAAATCACCGTGATTGCTGTATCCATTATATAACCCATGAGTATCAGGTATCTACCTTCTGGGTCTTTAATTTCTGATGATAAGGTGAATGGTGTGGATCGGTGAAATGCAATTAGAGTACCCCTTTGTTTGGTACAGGCAGAAGCCGTGTAAATTTGTTGATAAAAAGGAGAAATATATTTTGGAGTAGAATCTTTGGTGAAGTGTGTTTCTTGGAGGCATACTATGTGAGCCTTCTTGTTATGGAAAGTACGGAAGGCTTTGGTCCTTTTTTGAGGGACATTTATTCCCTGAACATTCAGGGAAAGTATATTCAGTGGTGCCATGGCAACAGATCAAATAGTTTTGACTTACTTTTTGTTATGCAGAGCTGACTGTGCAGATCAACCTGTGTGGACTGAAGAGATGAAAAGATAGAAAAGAAACCAGTGAATTCTGGAGTAAAGAGTAAACAAAAAACATATGAGATTAGATGATACATTGTATAAATTATTTTTTGCAAGTAATCACAATTTACCCGTGAAAGAGAATAAATATCTCTCTCAGGGGAATAAGTGCCTTCGTCACACTCCCACATAATATGGTTGGGAGAATGAGGAGGGCTAATGGGGGTACACGGATCTTCCGCTTACAGGAGAGAAGTGCTATGTCAAAAGACATCAAAATGATGATTCATTAATTGGAGTGCAGAATATAGTTTTTGTTGAAATTATTTATTCCAGGGTGGTTGTATATGGTTAGTCTTGCCCTAGGCTAAATAATTCAGTTAGAAAGGTACTGTTAATAACTTTGGTATTGATGAAGATAGTTTTAATTATTTTGGGATTTTAACCCTTTTAGAGTAAACAATTACATATTTTATTCATATGTAACTGTTTAGATATGTTAACTCATAAGATTGAGGTTGTATTGCTTCAGATTAGAATAAACAAAAACATAGTTCTAGGAACTAGTTAGGTAATAATATATTTGTTTTAAGTAAAGAAAGAAAAAGCTTCCATTACTTCTGGATTATTGAACATATTTGTCCTAAAAAGTAATAAATCTATTGTTATTACCTGAAAATATATAACTGAACAAGAATTTCCTTATTTCACTTATATATTCTAAGGCTATATGAATCAGAAGTAATAAGAAATATAACTGGAATGTAACATGATCCCACACAGTGTGTGACTATCAGAATGCAGTTACATTCAGTTATAAATACAGGTTTTTTTTTATAGAGAACCATCTCTTAGTATAATAAATGAAGAGATATCAGGAATTAGGATGTCAGTCCATTGAATCTTCTTGGTCCATGGATGATGTGGCATAACAGCCTCTTTTGTGAGAATGATGATTCCCATTTTGTTCTGAAAATTTCTGGGTGTTGCCTGAAGGTGAAGATGATGCCATTCTTCTGCGTGTGGGAGAGTTGCTGCTTGTGGGTTCTGTCAGATTTAATTTTAAAAGGGTTTGTTGTAGTTCATCTGCTGATCTGCTTCTGTAAATTGTACCTTGGTAGTTAAATCTGACTGAAAAGGGGAAGCCCCATTGATACATAATGTTGTGGCGTTGCAGTTCCATTAGTTGGGGTTTCATAGATCGTCTTTTAGTAATAGTAAGTTGGGATAGGTCAGCAAAAATTTGATAATTGTGTTCTTGAAAAATAAGTTCCTTTTTTTCTCTTGCAGCAATTAGTATTTGTTCTTTCGATCTGTAATAATGAAATTTTGTGATTATATCACGTGGGGGTCCATCTTTCTTTTTGGCTGTGAGGGCTCTGTGTACTCTGTCCAGTTCTAAACGTTCAATAGGGATATCTGGCTTTAGTTCTTGTAATAGAGCAGTAATAGTAGATTGCAGGTCTGTCACAGTTTCAGGTATTCCCCTTAGTTTGAACGTCTGGCTCTATTTTCGTAATCTTCGAGCTTAGTTTCAAGTATTAAATTCTCTTTTTTTAATTGTTCCAATTCTGTTATATTTTCTTAGGTTGTAATTTCAATTTCATCCATTTTTATTTCTAAGGCTGCGGTGCGGTTTCCCAGCTCTCTTATTTCTTTGGTTAGGCTGTTTGTTATTTGGTCTGAGGTTTGTTTTAAAGCCTTATGAAGCATCTTTTCAAATTGTAATAATATTACTGGGGATGCTGAGGAGGCTTGTGGAGAGGTTTGTGAGAGGATTTGTTCTGTATCTGACTCAAATGGAGAGTCTTGCTGTGACATTTTCTGTCTGTGAGAGCGCCCTGATGCTGTATATTGTGAGGTGACTGGAGCTGCTTTAGTTGCAGTGAGCGCCTGTGAGCTCTTTGTGAGGTGATTTTTATTTCTGCCACAGCTTCCTCCCAGTACCATATTTCCTGCCCAAACTTTCACAGTTTGTTCCCTGGGGCAAAAAGGTTCAAATGGATACCTTTTGAGCCTGCAGGCTCCGCTTTGTCCTTCTCTTCTCTCCTCAGCTCTAACAATGCATGTCTGCTCCGCTAGGCTCCGCCCATGCACCTCTCTCAGCTATTACATTTCAAGCCATTAATAAAAAGAAGCCCCTTTTTAGTTGAGGACATGGAGTATAATACAAGGGACAGGAGGGTGATGGTTTGGGATAGGGGGGTGTGAGAGTCGGTGGCAGCCTTGTACAGTGGGGATAGAAAGTATTCAGACCCCCTTACATTTTTCACTCTTAGTTATATTGCAGCCATTTGCTAAAATCATTTAAGTTCATTTTTTTCCTCATTAATGTACACACAGCACCCCATATTGACAGAAAAACACAGAATTGGTGACATTTTTGCAGATTTATTAAAAAAGAAAAACTGAAATATCACATGGTCCTAAGTATTCAGACCCTTTGCTGTGACACTCATATATTTAACTCAGGTGCTGTCCATTTCTTCTGATCATCCTTGAGATGGTTCTACACCTTCATTTGAGTCCAGCTGTGTTTGATTATACTGATTGGACTTGATTAGGAAAGCCACACACCTGTCTATATAAGACCTTACAGCTCACAGTGCATGTCAGAGCAAATGAGAATCATGAGGTCAAAGGAACTGCCTGAAGAGCTCAGAGACAGAATTGTGGCAAGGCACAGATCTGGCCAAGGTTACAAAAAAATTTCTGCTGCACTTAAGGTTCCTAAGAGCACAGTGGCCTCCATAATCCTTAAATGGAAGACGTTTGGGATGACCAGAACCCTTCCTAGAGCTGGCCTTCCGGCCAAACTGAGCTATCGGGGGAGAAGAGCCTTGGTGAGAGAGGTAAAGAAGAACCCAAAGATCACTGTGGCTGAGCTCCAGAGATGCAGTTGGGAGATAGGAGAAAGTTGTAGAAAGTCAACCATCACTGCAGCCCTCCACCAGTCGGGGCTTTATGGCAGAGTGGCCCGACGGAAGCCTCTCCTCAGTGCAAGACACATAAAAGCCCGCATGAAGTTTGCTAAAAAAACACCCGAAGGACTCCAAGATGGTGAGAAATAAGATTCTTTGATCTGATGAGACCAAGATAGAACTTTTTGGCCTTAATTCTAAGCAGTATGTGTGGAGAAAACCAGGCACTGCTCATCACCTGTCCAATACAGTCCCAACAGTGAAGCATGGTGGTGGCAGCATCATGCTGTGGGGGTGTTTTTCAGCTGCAGGGACAGGACGACTGGTTGCAATCGAGGGAAAGATGAATGCGGCCAAGTACATGGATATCCTGCACGAAAACCTTCTCCGGATTGCTCAGGACCTGTCAGGGAAGACCAGCCAGTACTCAAGATGGCCGAAGGAGAAGTCGACCTGTGACCTCAGCCTGTCAGGGAAGACTAGCCAGTACTCAAGATGGCCGAAGGAGAGGTCGACCTGTGACCTCAGCCTGTCAGGGAAGACTAGCCAGTACTCAAGATGGCCGACGGAGAAGTCGACCTGTGACCTCAGCTTCTGTCAGAACACCTTCGGTTCACCTGTGTGCACATTACCAAGGGGCTATTTAAACCTTGTCTGTGCTTGCATCCAGTGCTGTCCGTTCTACAGCATTCCCATGTGTTCCTGCCTGTTTTACCCGTGATACCTGCACCTGTTTACCGACCCGGCTTGCCTCTTACTCTGCTACCTGCTGCCTGCATCTGACCCGGCTTGTTCTGACTCCGCATCTGCCTGCTCCTTCTACTACCACGCTGCCAGCCCGTTGCCGACCCTGCCTGCATCCAGACTACGCACCTGCCTCCGCTTCTGTTCCTGACGTTCCAGCCAGTGTTTGACCCGGCTGGCCCGACCTGCATCTTCCGCTCATTGGAGAACCCTGCTCCAGCACCGTGCCACCTGCCGCTGTTCCACATTACAGTGAAGACGAACTGTTTGGCACTTGTGCGACTCTGCACTTCTGCTCCTCCTGTCTACTCTATCAGGGGGCCAGAATCAGAGGAGCAAGAGAGGCCGTTCCCTGCACATCAGGCTCTACCGTCAGGTACGTGACAGTAACGGACAGCCATGTCTGAGCCTGCGCAGGGACCCTCTCCTATGGATGAACTTTGCCAGCACCTGGCCGGCTTGGCACAAGCCGTCAAAGACCTACAGCAGGGCTACACTCAGCTAGAGGGACGCCTACAGACCCTGACAGGCGCTGCAACTCCGCAGGGTCCACCTTCAGCATCAGCCTCCTCTCAGGGATCTTCTCCTGCTCCTGCCGTGGTCATGCTCCCACCTGAGCCCAGGGTACCTACCCCAGACCGGTTCCTGGGTGAACGCAGCAAGTTTAGAGCGTTTCGAAACGCATGTGAACTGTATTTTGCCCTTCAACCCCGCACATTCTCCTTAGAAGCTACCAAGGTCAGCTTTGTAATCTCCCTGCTACAAGGGGAGCCACAGTCCTGGGCCCACCGCCTTCTGGAACAGAAGGCCGAATGCTTATGCAACTTAACCTCTTTCTTCAGTGCCATGGCCCAGCTGTACGAAGATCCTCAGCAGACAGCTTCAGCCGAAGCGGCCCTTCATGCACTTCAACAGGGTCGTAGGGCGGTGGAAGACTACGTCTCTGAATTTCGACGATGGGCATTTGACACAAACTGGAACGACGCCGCCCTACGATACCAATTTCGTATGGGCCTCTCCAAACCACTCAAAGATGAGTTAGCGCGGGTAGGCGTACCCCCTACCTTAGAAACTCTGATTGATCTATCCATCCAGATCGATCGCCGGCTGAGAGAACGAAGACTAGAGAGAGCGTCTACTCCATCCCGTCCAGTGTGGATGTTACCTCGGGTACCCAGCTCGTCCTATCCCGCTCCACCTGCTCCAGCCACTCCGGCTCCTGACGCCCCGGAACCTATGCAACTCGGCCTGCTGCGGCCCTCTCTTACTGTTGAAGAACGACAACGCCGCCGCCAACAGAACTTATGCTTATACTGCGGGGGATCCGGGCATTACGTGAGGTCCTGCCCAGTGAAACCTCGTAAGTCTCTCTTCACTACTTCTGCCTCGCTAACCCCAAGCTCGCTTAGCAACTCCGCTCACTTTACTATTCCCATTTCTCTACAGCTGCCAGGAAGGACTCTTCAGACTACCGCCATAATTGATTCCGGAGCCTGCAGCTGCTTTGTGGACTTGTCCTTTGCTGCCGAACATCATATCCCCCTGCAGCCTAAAGCACAGAAGCTCTCGGTTCACTTGGCCAATGGTTCCACCATTAAGTCCGGAGCAGTCACTCACGAAACCATTCCTCTGCTGACCATCATGTCCCAGGACCACCGAGAACTGCTACGACTAGACGCCATCGCTTCCCCTCTGTTCCCAGTTATCCTCGGTATACCTTGGTTGAAGGCCCACGATCCCCATATCGACTGGTCTAAAGGAAGCATTAACATTGTCTCCTCTTACTGCACCCAGCACTGCCTACAGACCTCCTGTGATGTTCCCGCTCTGCTGTGTCTAGATACGGACTCTGAAACCAGTCAGCTGGTGCCTCCAGCCTACCACAGCTTGCTAGACGTGTTTAGTAAGAAGGGGGCAGAGATCCTCCCACCTACCACCTCATCGGCCCTATGACTGCCCTATAGAGCTACTCCCCGGAGCCGAAGTTCCCTTTGGGAGGATTTTCCCTCTGTCTGAAAGCAAGCTGGTGGCACTGAAGGACTATATCAATGACAATCTCAGGAAAGGCTTCATCCGCCCTTCCACGTCTCCAGCTGGGGCGGGCAGAAGAAGGATCAGTCGTTAAGGCCCTGTGTGGACTACCGTGAACTTAACAAGGTGACGGTGAAGAACCGTTACCCACTTCCATTAGTTCCTGAACTTTTTCAAAGACTTGGTTCCGCTACCATATTTACAAAATTGGATCTTCGGGGTGCCTATAATTTAGTGCGCATTCGGGAGGGAGACGAGTGGAAGACTGCTTTCCGCACACGATTTGGGCATTACGAGTATCTCGTGATGCCCTTCGGGCTCTGCAACTCTCCGGCTACCTTCCAACATTTCATTAATGATGTTCTCAGAGACTTCCTGGACTTATTTGTCATTGTATACCTTGATGATATGCTAATTTTTTCTTCCTCCCTAGAACACCACCGCAGACACGTGAGAAGTGTATTAACCCGCCTTCGACAACACGGATTATATGCCAAACCCGAGAAGTGCGAGTTTGAACGCCAGAGTATCCAATTTCTGGGGCTGATCATTTCCACCGAAGGTATCCGGATGGATCCCCAGAAGGTAACTGCTATCCTGGACTGGCCTACTCCCTGTGACAAGAAAGGTATTCAACGTTTCATAGGCTTTGCAAACTTTAATCGAAAATTTATTCGGGGGTTCTCAGCAATCATTGCCCCCATTACACAGCTTACCAAACAGGGGTCCCGATTCCGCTGGTCTCCAGAGGCTCAGTCGGCCTTTGAAACGCTGAAGAGGTTTTTCACATCCGCACCCGTCTTGAAGCACCCAGACTCGGCCTTACCGTATGTCTTAGAAGTGGACGCCTCGGAAACTGCGGTGGGAGCTATCTTGTCCCAAAGACAGGGCCCCAAGGCCCTGTTGCACCCAGTTGCGTTCTTCTTGCGTAAACTGTCTAGCGCGGAGAAGAATTACGACGTTGGGGATCGCAAACTTTTAGCAATTAAGGCAGCATTAGAAGAATGGAGATACCTTCTCGAGGGAGCAGCACATCCAATCTTAATCTACACAGATCACAAGAATCTCGAATATCTAAGAACAGCAAAGAGATTGAGACCTCGCCAGGCCAGGTGGGCACTTTTCTTTTCGAGATTTACCTTCCATCTGACATACAGACCTGGATCCAAGAACATAAAGCCAGATGCGCTATCACGCATGTTCAGCAAATCCCAAGACATCTCTCCCCCGGATACGATCCTGTCCTCGGGAAATTTCCTTCTCCTACAAGGGGACTTAATGACGCAGATTAAACAAGCCTCTGTGAGGAGTTCTACACCATCTGGGATCACTTTACGGACACAGGAAGGGCTACTCTGGTATAATGATAAGGTCTTCGTGCCAGAGGATCTCCGAACTACCACATTGAGCATGTGCCACGACCACGTTCTGGCAGGACACTTTGGGGTCAGCAAGACTGCTGAATTGGTGCAGCGAACCTTCTGGTGGCCGGGGGTGGCAAGAGACTGTAGGAGATATGTGGAATCGTGCACCACCTGCATCCGTAATAAGAACAGCAAATCCAGGGCCTGGGGTCTGTTGAAGCCATTACCTGTCCCGAACAGACCATGGAGAATGATTTCAATTGACTTCATTGTGGAACTGCCCCCATCCGAGGGATACAGTACTATCTTTGTAATCGTTGATCGATTGTCCAAGATGGCCCACTTCATTCCTATGAAGGGCACCCCTTCTGCACAAGAGACGGCATGGATCTTCATCAGAGAGGTTATAAGACTCCATGGGGTTCCGGCTAACATCGTCTCAGACAGAGGGGTCCAGTTCACCTCCAGATTCTGGAGATCCTTGTGTGAATCCTTGGGTATCAAACTTTCATTCTCTTCAGCCTATCATCCGCAGACTAATGGTCAGACAGAAAGGACCAACCAGACACTGGAACAATATCTGCGTTGCTTCTCCTCCTTTTCACAAGACGATTGGGTGTCCTTACTTCCCTTAGCCGAGTTTGCCTACAATAATTCTTCTCATTCAGCCACAAAACAATCTCCCTTCTTCGCAAACTACGGTTTTCACCCGTCCTTTCTGTTTAATAACATTCCTGAATGCCCGGTACCCGCTGTACTTGAAACATTGGATTTCTTTAGATCCAACAACAAGCTGCTATAAGAGACAATGGCCAAGACTCAAGCTTATAACAAACAGATCTTCGATAAGAAGAGAAGAGGGGACCTGATCCTGAACCCGGGGGACCAAGTCTGGTTAGCCACAACAAATCTGAGACTAACCTGTCCTTCAAGGAAATTAGGCCCCAGATTCGTGGGACCGTTTCCTGTAAAGAGACGAATTAACGGTGTTGCCTATGAGCTGGAGTTACCGGAGACCTTCAGGATCCACCCGGTGTTTCATATAACCTTACTGAAGCCCGCCATCCCCAACTCTTTTCCGGATCGGAATACAGAGCCACCCGAACCTGTGGTGGTAGATGGCGAAGAGGAATTTGAAATAGAGGCGATTTTAGATTGCAGGAGAAGGAGAGGTCAAGTTCAATATCTTATTAAGTGGAGGGGTTACGGTCCTGAAGACAATTCGTGGGAACCTGAAACCAACATTCATGCACAAGAACTGATCCGAACCTTTAAGAGGACCTATCCTGACAAAGTAGCCAGATTGGGCATCCGGAGGCTGCCCGTTAGGGGGGGGCAATGTCATGGAAGACCAGCCAGTACTCAAGATGGCCGAAGGAGAAGTCGACCTGTGACCTCAGCCTGTCAGGGAAGACTAGCCAGTACTCAAGATGGCCGAAGGAGAGGTCGACCTGTGACCTCAGCCTGTCAGGGAAGACTAGCCAGTACTCAAGATGGCCGACGGAGAAGTCGACCTGTGACCTCAGCCTCTGTCAGAACACCTTCGGTTCACCTGTGTGCACATTACCAAGGGGCTATTTAAACCTGGTCTGTGCTTGCATCCAGTGCTGTCCGTTCTACAGCGTTCCCGTGTGTTCCTGCCTGTTTTACCCGTGATACCTGCACCTGTTTACCGACCCGGCTTGCCTCTGACTCTGCTACCTGCTGCCTGCATCTGACCCGGCTTGTTCTGACTCCGCATCTGCCTGCTCCTTCTACTACCACGCTGCCAGCCCGTTGCCGACCCTGCCTGCATCCAGACTACGCACCTGCCTCCGCTTCTGTTCCTGACGTTCCTGCCAGTGTTTGACCCGGCTTGCCCGACCTGCATCTTCCGCTCATTGGAGAACCCTGCTCCAGCACCGTGCCACCTGCCGCTGTTCCACATTACAGTGAAGACAAACTGTTTGGCACTTGTGCGACTCTGCACTTCTGCTCCTCCTGTCTACTCTATCAGGGGGCCAGAATCAGAGGAGCAAGAGAGGCCGTTCCCTGCACATCAGGCTCTACCGTCAGGTACGTGACAGGACCTCAGACTGGGCCGAAGGTTTACCTTCCAACAAGACAATGACCCTAAGCACACAGCTCAAATAACGAAGGAGTGGCTTCACAACAACTCCGTGACTGTTCTTGAATGGCCCAGCCAGAGCCCTGACTTAAACCCAATTGAGCATCTCTGGAGAGACCTAAAAATGGCTGTCCACCAACGTTTACCATCCAACCTGAACTGGAGAGGATCTGCAAGGAGGAATGGCAGAGGATCCCCAAATCCAGGTGTGAAAAACTTGTTGCATCTTTCCCAAAAAGACTCATGGCTGTATTAGATCAAAAGGGTGCTTCTACCAAATACTGAGCAAAGGGTCTGAATACTTAGGACCATGTGATATTTCAGTTTTTCTTTTTTAATAAATCTGCAAAAACGTCAACAATTCTGTGTTTTTCTGTCAATATGGGGTGCTGTGTGTACATTAATGTGGAAAAAAATGAACTTAAATGATTTTAGCAAATGGCTGCAATATAACAAAGAGTGAAAAATTTAAGGGGGTCTAAATACTTTCCGTCCCCACTGTAGATGTAAAAAATGTACGACCAGAAACTGTGTGTTGCTGAACACATCCACCAGATGTGGAAGAAACATATTTTTTGTACTTTTGTCACCTATGACTAGTTTCTTCAACAACTAAAAAAACTGACTTGTGAAAAACAGATGTGTACTGATGTAAACTTAACTGAACAGGGGTGTACAAACTGTTTTTTTTTATTATCAGTTTTTGTGATTGCTTGTGTGCAAGGACCCTAGAGCACGACTACAGTAAGAACCCTGAATCAAGACTATAGTTTTCCACTGAACATGTACAATAGGTAAAGGTCAGGCCTACTAGAACAACATGCTGAAGAATATAGAATTGATTGGTCACTGTAACAGTGGCACAAACTGAAGATAGTATTTTAAGGAAAAATGCTTTATACCAACTGTGAAGCATCATGGTGGTGGACATTTTGTGAGGTCATATGTCCGAAAGTTGAATCGCAAATGGAACTTTTAAGTTTAAAGCACACTCACAGATCCACCAATGGATAGCTCAGAAAGAAGAAATAGATGGTTAGGGACTGGCCTAATCAAAACCCTGATAAGAATTCCATTGAATGTATGTGTGTGTGTTTTAGGAGCTCGTGCAAAGACACTCACAAATATATTGCAACTGAAGGAATTCCATATGCAGTCAAAAAAATCTGATGTCAGAGACTGGTGGGCAGTTCTGCAAAATGCCTACAACACACTATTTCTACTGAGGCCAAGGGTGTAATTGTTTTTTCCCAAAGTACACCATTAAAACTATTGATGTTTTTGTCTATAAATGATTGAAAAGGCAAATTTTTGTATTTTGTTCAAGTATATCACCTTTATCTGTAGGTATTGTTTAAATGAAGATCTAATGCTTTCCAGTTCAAATATAAGGTAAAGTCTAGGGTTGCACCGATACTAGTATCGGTGCCGATACTGAGTATTTGCACAAGTATCGGTACTCGTGCAAATGCACGATACCTGAAACCAATCATTTCAGGCTTGGTTCTTTGAGCTGCCAGTGGGTCTCCCTTGTTGACAGCTGAAGTGTTAAAGAAGTCTGGTAATTGGAGCTGTAAAAATAAAAAGCAGCCGGCAATGTTTAGTAGCAACATTGCTCATCCGCTGAAACACTAAAATAAAAATAAACATTGTTTCTTTTTGTATATTTCTATTTCTTCATCTGCAGATCAAAGGGATGAACAAATGTTCCTCTGTTTAACCCCTTATTAACCCCTAATTTACTCTAATCAGCCTTAATTAACTCCCTATTCTTCCCTGTATTATTTTCCTGCTTTTTTTTTTGTTCATGTCTATTTTACAAACGATAAACGATTGCTTTGTTAGTGACTATTTTTTTTTTTTTTTTTATCAAACAATGTTTTATTGATTAACTGGTGCATACATGTAATATTTGCTGTAACATACAAACTTGACAACATGTACATATATTATTCCAAAGTCTATACGTATACTGAATAGTACATTGTGTTCATTCTGCGAAAATATTCAGTATTCGTACATAGAATTTTAGTGACTATGCAATAAGATGTATCTTCGAGGAAACATTCCAAACTGAAATTGGTTGCATTATACACAGGTATCAAATTCTTGGAGCCAAGGACCCCATATCTTATTGTACTTAGCAGGACAGCCTCTATTAATATATATACATTTCTTATAAGGCAGGGTGTTATTCACTTCGACCTTCCATTCCACTAGTTTAGGAGATGTCTGTCTCATCCATTTTTTGGCTATAATCTTTCTTGCTGCAAAGAGTGTTTCATGGAGAAATGTTTTTGTGTATTTGTCAATTGTATCTGGAATTATACCTAAAAGACACTGTTTTGGATCTAGTGCTAGGGGTGAGCCCATTGTATCATGGAGGAATGTCACAATTTGTTCCCACAGACCCTGAATCTTAGGACATGTCCATATCAGATGGAAAAAGGTGCCAGTCTCTTTCCCACACATCAGGCATGTGGTGGATTGTGTGCGTTTATATCTTGCCACTCTGAGGGGTGTAAGATATGCCCTATGAAGAATACAAAGCTGCGACAGGCAATCTGATAATTTGGGGGACATCTCCCTACAAGACTCCAGTGCCTCGCCCCACTCCTCATCCTCTATTGGTCCCACATCTCTTTCCCATCTTGGTTTAAGAGCATATGCTATTCTAGCAGACACAGGGGTTAAGAACACAGACCCACATAAATTGATTTCAGCTTTTTATAACATGCTCTTAATAACTGCCATTAGAATATTAGGTGTAGGGCTTGGGAGGGAATCAGGAAACTGTGATTTCGCCGCATGGCGGACTTGTAGGAATCTAAAGAACATCTGATTCGGAATTGTGAATTCTGCTTTAAGTGAATCAAAAGTTTTTAGATGTCCGTCTTTTAATAAGTGGTGCAGATAAAATATTCCCTGTATGGACCATATGAACGTGTCTTGTATTTTGTTGAATTCAGGAAGATTCTTGTTGTGCCATACTGGCGTGTAATCATTGAACTGTGGGATTTCAAGTTTAGAGGTAGCCAAGTCCCAAATTTTCCTGTAGTGATATAACATAGAGAATCTATTGTCCCCTAATTCCGACTCTCCCGAGCCTGATGCTATAGCGTATATCGAGTCCTTGGTTTGTTGTGCCCACCTTGGACATAGGAGCGTGAGAAACCTCTCGCTATCCGTTTTATCCAAATGAAAAAGTTGTGACAACTGTGATGCAATGTAATATAGGTTAAAGTCCGGAAGAGCTGTGCCACCGAGGTCAGTCTGATTTTTGAGAGTTTGCCATGCCAGTTTATGTCTGTTAGCGCCCCACACGAATGGCTTAAGGAGGGACTCTAGAGATTTAAAGTGCTTCAAGGGTAGGTAAACCGGAGAGTGCCATAGAACATAGAGAATTTTAGGGAGTAAGATCATTTTAATTAAATTTATGCGGCCCCAAGTCCCAAGTGGGAGTTTGGACCAAACCCGGATTTTGTTTTTAACCATGGAAATGAGAGGGTCTATGTTTAGGGATACGTAATCTGCAGGGGATCTGGATATACGGATCCCTAAATATTTGATAACATCAACTCTCTGAAGTGGTAGTCTAGCTTGGGATTCTGGGGGTGGGAAGCTATCAATTGGTAGAATTTGCGACTTATCCCAATTGATTTTCAATCCCGAAAATGTTCCAAATTGTTCGATCGTATGGAGTGCAGTACATAGAGATGGGCCTGGGTCCGCCAAATACAATAGCGTGTCGTCGGCATACATGCTGATTTTTTCGATTAGAGAGCCCAGTCTTATGCCCCGTACACACGGTCGGACTTTGTTCGGACATTCCGACAACAAAATCCTAGGATTTTTTCCGACGGATGTTGGCTCAAACTTGTCTTCCATACACACGGTCACACAAAGTTGTCGGAAAATCCGATCGTTCTGAACGCGGTGACGTAAAACACGTATGTCGGGACTATAAACGGGGCAGTGGCCAATAGCTTTCATCTCTTTATTTATTCTGAGCATGCGTGGCACTTTGTCCGTCGGATTTGTGTACACACGATCGGAATTTCCGACAACGGATTTTGTTGTCGGAAAATTTTATCTCCTGCTCTCCAACATTGTGTGTCGGAAAATCCGATGGAAAATGTCCGATGGAGCCCACACACGGTCGGAATTTCCGACAACACGCTCCGATCGGACATTTTCCATCAGAAAATCTGACTGTGTGTACGGGGCATTAGGCCTCTAATCTCCGAGTTCATTTGAATGGATATCGCCAGGGGTTCTGCCGCAAGGGCATACAATAATGGGGACTAGGGGCAGCCCTGTCTTGTACCCCTGCTGAGGTCAAACGTCCGAGATGACCATCCATTAGCCACTACCCTGGCCCTAGGTGCCTGGTATAGCAATTGAACCCATTTGATAAATTTTGGACCGAAACCATAACCCTCCACACATCTCCAGAGATACCTCCACTCCACCGAGTCGAAGGCTTTTGCTGTGTCTAAAGTTACCACACCCTCCTTGTGTGCAGCCTGTAAATTCATATAAAGTTTTCTGAGATTGAACAAGGTGTTGCGACCAGGCATAAAACCTGCCTGGTCTGTATGTATTAGTGATAAAATAACCTGATTAAGCCTAATAGATAGCACTTTGGCGAGTATTTTAATATCAACCTGTAAAAGGGATATTGGGCGATAGGACTCCGGGTATCCTGGATCTTTTCCTGGTTTGGGGATGAGGACTATTATTGCCTCTGTCATAGATGGGGGTGAAGTCCCAGTCTCGAAAAGATGATTGTATAAGGTTAACAATTTAGGGGTTAATATTTCGCTGTATTGCGAATAAAACTCAATTGGGAGTCCGTCTGATCCTGGGGATTTAGACCTGGCAAAACTGGCAATGGCAACTGTAATTTCGTCTGTAGTGAGGGGTGCCTCTAATAGGTCTATCTGTTCCTCTGTTAGCTGTGGGAAAACCACCTTCTCAAGTGTTTCAGTAGGAGCTGTCATTTTATACAAGTCAGTAAAGAAATCCCTGAAGATAGATGTAACACTAGGTGGGTCTGTTATTTGTCCCCCTCCAGTGCCATGCAGCGTGATCACCACAGGGGGCCTATCTTCACTGTGCACTAAGTAAGCCAACAACTTGCCCGCCTTTTCCCCGTACTCAAACATTTTTTGTCTGGAGAAAAAAAGTTTTTGTCTGACTTTCTGGTATTGTAACTGGGTAACTACTCTGGTTTGTAATTTTAGCAGATCCGCATTTACAGGGGTTGGAGTGGTAGCAAAGTCTTTTTCAGCAGAGGATAAATCCTCCAGCGCCTTACCGAGGGCACTGGAGGAAGTTGTCTTGATTTTATTAATAGTACTAATTAACGTGGAGCGAGCAAATAGTTTAAAGGAGTCCCAGACTGCGGAGGGTGATGCTGACGTATCGTTCTCTATAAAGTAAAGTTTCCACTTATCCGTGAGCTCATCATCCTCTGGTAGAAGAGAGAGCCAAAATAGGTTTAAACGCCAAGACCGTGTTGGTTTTTCTATGGGGATACTTAACGTTATCCAATAAGGACTATGATCCGAGAGTGTTCTGGGGCAGAATACCGCCTCCAACAGTCTTGGTATTAATCTATGGAAATGAATATGAAGTCTATGCGGGACATGGTATTGTGAGAGGATGAGAAACACGAGTATGATTTAGTCTGTGGGAACTTGTGACGCCATGTATCTGTTAAGTGGAAGGTGGATATAAGCTTAGAAAACCTAGTTTCATTGGGAGTGTTAGGGGTGAGCGGAGCGGGCTGTAGTCTATCCAAGGCCGGGTTTAGTGTGGTATTAAAATCTCCTAGCCAAACTGCAGATATATCAGGGTGGCGGGTCATGAATGAAAATCCTTCTTTAATTATGGAGATGTTAAATGGGGGTGGTACATAGAAAGCCAATATAAGTATGGGTTCTCCATATAATTTAGCTAGAATAAATATATAACGCCCCTGTGGATCAGTGGATAATTCACACAACTCAAAATGAACCGATTTGGCTATCAAGATTGAGACTCCCCTGGAATGGGATGTATGGTTAGAATGGTATGCTCACCCCACCCATGGTCGGCGGAGTGCCATCTGGATGCTCCCCTCAACATGGGTCTCCAGCAAGACTGTCACATCAGCACGCTGTTTCTTAAGGAATGTGAAGACTGCCGCGCGCTTAAATTTCTCGCGCATGCCCCTCACATTCCATGTAAGAAATTTTAGGGATACCATAAATAGAACCTTTTGGAATCTAAGAAAACAGTTATGTTAAGCAATTTATTCCTTATGTATGAAACATGTAGGTTACTAGTATGTAAATCTTGTTGCATCAAACCTATAGCACATATTACATATGAACACTCACATGAGCACAGCATTCGAAGCATTACCTGTTGTCTGCAGTCAGTATGCACAATCAAATTAAACCAAATTATAAACAGATGAACCCCCCCCCCCCCCCTCCCTGCCCTACACTGTGTTAGTGACTATTTTTACACATATATATTAACATATATTTACACATTTCATATTGAAAAAGTGCAAAATTTCAAAAAATCTATTTATTTCATTTGTAAATAACTTTTCAATGCTTTGTACCATTGCTGACAGCTGAAGTGTAAACAAAACAGTTGCGGTAGGTATCGGCAATTGGTATCGGCGAGTACTAAAAGAAAAAGTATCGGTACTTGTACTCGTAAAAAAAAAATGGTATCGGTGCATCCCTAGTAAAGTCAACAATTTTCTTTTTTTTACATGAACATGTATATATATATATATATATATATATATATATATATATATATATATATATAATATTCCAGAGTCAGATGACTTCTTGAATGGCAAGCACAGCTCCTGCAAACATCACAGTCATCTAGATTAGTGCAGACTACCATTGACCCGAATAAATTTGTGGAAGGAAAATCTTGTACAGCAGCATCCATCAAATTAAGGAAATCTGCATGCCATGACGATTTGTCTAATGAATATTACAAAATTCTTAAACAACTCATTGCTTCTCATTTGCAAACATTATTCAAGCCTGGGATCCAGACTCTGAATCCCCCAGACTATTTTAATGTCACCTGGTTCATTTTGTTACCAAAATCAGAAAAGGATGTGAAGAGTAAAAGCCTATATTAATATATTAGCAGTGCATAATGACTTTAAATTATTAACAATTATGGCAGCAGGACTACAGTCTATGCAGTGCCACTGACACCTCCTCAGGTGGGTTTTGTGCATGGAAGTGCAAATGCAATATACATCTTTACATTTTTTTTATAGATAGATTCAATGATAGAACCTTATACGAGGGGCATTCAAGTCAAACCAGGACTTTGAGTTTATATAATAAAAGAACAAATTTAAAGTGCAAACTGTGTTTCTTTTTGAACATACTCCCCTGCTACATTTATACATGTAGCGGTACCCCCATAGGAGCTGCTGAATATTGTGGTCCACCTGTCATCCTGCCCAGCCTGGCATTCACCTCTCAGACACTCAGAGACATAGAACAGTCCATGCGCTTTGTTTTTGCATTTTTTTTTGAGGGGATTGAACTTGCATGGGGCAAGGGAAGTATGGGATGCCCAGTAGAATTGGTATAACTTGCTTGGGACAACTATATACAGTCCGGGAAATATACACTTAATTTCTCCTCCTGCACATTACTTCGTCTCTAATCTTCACTCCTTTGTCCTCCTGCACATCGCTTCCCCTCTAATCTAATCTTCAGGCACAGCTAGCACAAAGTGGTTAGGGCTGACACTGGCTCAGCCAGGCCTTAGCAATTGCCCTTTGCAGGCAGGGACCGTGGGCCCCTATAATGTAGCAAGAAATAGAAAGTTCCTGGTGCTAGCTGTCCTACATGCGGCTACTGAGCCCAGTAACCCATATTCAGGCCCTGCCAGCCCTCCTGGCTGCAGCTGCCCTTCTCCACTGCCCATGACACCACAGTCCACTCTGCTGATTCTGCTCCCATCACAGACTGCATTCTCCCAGTCCTCTCAGGCATGCCTCCCCAGTCCTCTCAGGCCTGTGTATGTTATTTAACAGCCCTCCTGGCTGCAACCAGTTGTTCATCTCCCTGTAGACTTGCCCAGCAGTGCTCTCTCCTGCTGTCCTCTCTTGCTCCTCCTGTGCTTCCTGTCCAGGACACCCCCTGACCCCCTGTGGTTTGTACGAGGGTCCTGTCTGCACCCGAGTCCAGGCCCAAAGTCACCCCCCAAGACTGGGGAGCTCACTTAAAGGCCTCGACAACCTAGCACTCCATCTCCAGCTCTTCCACCTGAACAACTCCTCCCCAGCTGGTATGACCCCGGGTATTTAGGGAGGCTTGCCCCCTGCCAATCCAGGTTGGGGATTTGTCAGAGCTCCCTAAAACACCCCAGGCAGCTCCACCTCTCCTCCTCTCTTTCTAGAACTTTCCAGCCTCTCCTCTCTATTGGTCCAATGGTAACAATTTTTTTACATTTAACATATTCATCGGTTGTTGGAGGACACAGCGGCCGGCCTCCTGGTCTGCTCTTTAGCAACCAGCAATATGCTGTGTTTTTAAAGGAAAAAGAAAACATTTCTGGTGCAATTCCCTTGAAGTCTAATACACACAAAACGCATTCTGCTGCGGGAAAAAAATCCTCAACCATTTCCAAAAATGCATCGGCTGAAAAACACATAGATGTGAACATGTACCATAGGACCATGTGTACAATAGGATTTTCTGCAAGATCACTTTTAGAGGCGGCAAGAGAGGTGCCCCTCCTACCAATTCATTTCCCTGTTTACCGGAGAGATCAGTAAAGGTGGAAGTGATACGATTTGCTGGAGGGATGGGTAGGAAGTTGAGTGAGGGCAAGAGGACCCCCACTCGACTCGACTATGCCCTTGGAAGCCAAGAGTCCTTCTATGCGTTGAAATAAAAAGCCTTCTGTGTGCAACAGCCCCCCTCAGCCCCCCCCCAATAATTACCTGAGCCCCATCTAGATCCAGTGATGTTGCAGAAGTGTCTCGGCTGCCCAGGTCTCCCCTCCTCATTGTTTGAGACAGCCCACTGCTGTCAATTAAAGTCATTCAGCCAATAAGGAGAGAAAGGAGGTGGGACCAGGCCTTGGCTCCGTGTCTGAATGGACTCAGGTGCCCCCATAGCAAGCTACTTGCTGTGGGGGCACTTGGCAGGAGGGAGGGGCCAGGAGCAAAGAAGAGGGACCCGAGAAGAGGAGGATCTGGGCTGCTCTGTGCAAAACCACTGCACAGAGCAGGTAAGTGTTATTTTTAACAAAAAAAAAACAAAACTTTACAATCACTTTAAATATGTCACATAAGTGGTAGCGCTGCACTCTTGTTGTACTTATTTGCGTATATATTTACAAGCTTGCACACACAAGCATAAACATTCTTCTAGCTTTATTTTAATGAAGGAAGTATGGCATTGCACGTATTTGTGTATATTTGGTCATATTTGTGAGAAAGCATGCAAAAATGAGGACCTGCAACTCCGATTTCTGTATTTTTATTTTACTGATCAACACACAGCGAATGTTAACATGCCTGCCTTTAATGGGCTGCATTTAGATTAGTACAAAAATAAATAAACGCCTGTATGCCTGAAACCTGAGTGTTTTCAGGCAGCAGTGTGTGAGAAGTCTAAACAATGTAAGGGCCTATTGACACCAGATATGATTGTGGATATGCACGTGGATGTGAACGTTTTTTGCATGTGCATTAGCATGTGTTTGACACTCATTTTCATACACGCTTACATGTGTTTGTAATGTGTTTTTCCCTAATCATTTGACCTTAGCAGTCACTTCCTTCCTCTTTCTTTGTGGGGCGAAAAAATGCAACTTGCTGTTCTGCACTGTAATGGTGTGAACTAAGCTCATAGGATAAGCTAGATTGTGGGCAGTCTATGCAGTGGGAATGCAGTCAAAAATGCATCCAACTGCATCTGGTGTAATGGGCCCTCTATTATTTGGTTAATCACTCACAACTGATGAAACCCGGGGACACCCTACTGACCATGCCCACTTTTAATCATATCCACAATACCATGTCCACAATTTAATTAACCACCTCCCCCCTGCCGTATTGTCAAATGGCGGGTGCAAGGCTGTCTATATTCGTTTGGTTTTTTTAAGCAAAAAATTTAAAACCCAAGGGTGAATAAATACAACAAAAAGAAAGCTCTATCTGTCTCAAAACAATGACAAAAATGTTGTTTGGTTACAACTTTGCATGACCGCGCAATTGTCATTCATAGTGCGACAGCGCTGAAAGCTGAAAATTGCCCTGGGCAGGAAAGGGGTAAAAGTGCCCAGTAGGCAAGTAGTTAATATTTAAATAGTGATAGTATCAGTACAGGGATTGATTTACTAAAACTGGAGAGTGCAAATCTGGTACAACTGCATAAAAATGAATCAATTTCCAGGCTTTATTGAAAAACCTTAATTGAAAGTTAAAGTTAGACCGGGTTCACAATGGTACGACATACGCTCCGACTTTGGGAGCACGTCGCATGACGTGTGTAAATCAATGATTTCCTATGAGAGCCGTCTTAACTGGATCGACACAAGTCGGTCCGACTTTGAAAAAGATTCCTGCACTACTTTGGCCAAACTTTGGTCTTACTTCATCCCATTGAATGTCATTGAAGTCAGATCAAAGTCGGATCCTTGTCCTAACTATCTGACTTGTGGCATCTGACATGGTGATTACAGCAGCAGGAAAAGAAATTAATGTCACACTGGGATTGTTTTGATTGGTCAAAGGACAAGTCAGACTATCTCAAAGTCAGAGCAAAATCTTATCCTGTTCATTCAAGTCAGATGGAAGAAGGACCGATGTCGCAGGGCAAAGTAGGATGACAGTCATAAAACAGTCGTGTTGTACCAGTATGAACCCAGCCTTAGAAGCTGATTGCCTACCATGCAAAGCTGCACCAGATTTTGCACTCTCCAGTTTTAGTATATCAACCCCTTAGTTTGCTACAGAACAGTGTATCATCAACAATTACCACCACTGAATGCAACATATTCAAGTTAATGGGGCTACAGCACACTTGCCCTGCAACTTCATGCCGTTGAAGCATGGTGATGCAGCCTTTTGAGGGATGAAACAGGTGACATATCTTCTCCGAGCAGCCTGTCAAACACCCTCTGAAAATTGCTGGTGCAAGTGAAAAGGCACCCTTAGAAAATATTTGTTTTCATTATATTTTTTGCTTCTCAGTGTTGCTGAACTCCTACATGCACTCCAGCTATGACTCCATAGCATTTCTCAGGGCAGATTTCCTGATGATGACAATAGTGGACTGTGTCTGTACAATTAAGCCATTTTAGTCTTTGTTGGTTAAAAACATGACAGGGTGACAAAGCAGGAACAATATTGGGGACAGGGACAAAACGTTAAAACCCGTAACACGATATTCCTGCCCAAAGGATCTTCATGGCAGAATTAAAATGATTAACATGGCATTCTAAACTATATCTGATCTATAACTAAGCTTAAAACTGCTCCCACCCCCTTCTAACACCTATAGTAACTACCAAACAATGGGGCACTGAAGCAGGCTCACTCCTGAGCCACTGCTCTGCATGTCCCTTCCCACACAGAGTCGTGGCTCATCCCCAACCCTCTCTCTTCTTATTGGCTCACTGGCTGTGATGGACATTGGCTCTTGCTGCTGTCTCAGCCAATGAGGAGGTTGAGTCCCCAGAGAGCTGAGTACACATCACTGGATTGCAATGGGGCTCAGATAAGTATGAGGGGGTTAGGGGGGCTGCTGCACAGAGAAAGATTTTTACCTTAATGCATAGAATGCATAACGATATAAAAACCTGGAGCCTTTGCAACCACTTTAGTTAGTAAGAGCCTGGACTTCTACTTTAAAATTAGTCTAGAAATTACATTAATACATCAAGGATTATGAGATTTAAGTAATTGGGATTAGACCTACTTTGATTTCCCACAGCCTATGGACCTATTTTTGCTGTTTGGAATAATCCCTCACAATATATTAATGTACGTAGCACTGTCTCCATAGGACTTATTGAATGTTGACATCATAGGCCTTGTCTCTGGTTACCTGCAGCTGGTTGCTAAAGGGTTTCCGCTTGGTTGCTAGGGGTTTCCACTTATCCCACCCTTACTCCCGCGTGCTCGTTACACTGCTTTAACCATACAGCCACATGTATGGAGGAATTAAGTCTTCTTGCTCTCACTAGCAGCTGACGTGATGTACTACATTATCTTCAGGATACGCTATAGCATCCCCTTTACTGACACCCATCCACTGACTCTTCTATCTGAAGGGGGCAGCCCTCACTTGACAAGCCCCAAAGACACAGATCTGTACTCACAGTAGGCAGAAGCAGATCCTTCCTGGTGTCTCCCTTCCAGTCTGCTCTGCAGGACCTCTGGGTTCAGCTTCTCTCTCTCTCTCTAGGCCCTTGGGTTGACCACCCAAGGCCGCATGACCACCTCCATGGACTCTGTTCCCCAGCTCAACTAACTCTGAGCACATGTACCCTGGGCTTTTATACAGGATCCCAATGTAGCGGTAACCCCATGGGGGCTGCTAAGTGTTGTGGCCCACCTGTCACCCTGCCCAGCCCGGCATTCACCTCTCAGACACTCCAAGACTAGGGATGAGCCGAACATCCCCCCCCCCTGGTTTGGTTCGCGGCAGAACATGCGAACAGGCCAAAAATTTGTTCGAAAACGCGAACACCGTTAAAGTCTTTGGGACACGAATGTGTAAAATCAAAAGTGCTAATTTTATGAGTTAATATGCAAGTTATTGTCATAAAAAGTGTTTGGGGACCCGGGTGCTGCCCCAGGGGACATGTATCAATGCAAAAAAAAGTTTTAAAAACGGCCGTTTTTTCGGGAGCAGTGATTTTAATAATGCTTAAAGAGAAACAATAAAAGGAAATATTCCTTTAAATTTCGTACCTGGGGGGTGTCTATAGTATGCCTGTAAAGTGGCGCATTTTTCCCGTGTTTACAAACAGTCCCTGCACAAAATGACATTTCTATTGATTTTGAGGGGGACCCCTACGCCATTTAAGAAAAAAAAATTGGCGCAGGGTTCCCCTTAATATCCATACCAGACCTGAAGGGCCTGGTATGGAATTTGGGGGGACCCCCACGCAATTTTAAAAAAAAATTTGGTTTGGGGTTCCCCTTAATATTCATACCAGACCCAAAAGGCCTGGTAATGGACTGGGGTGGATCCCATGCCGTTTTTTTCAATGACTTTTATCTGTATTGCCCGGACCCGACAATTCATTATAGCTGCTAGTAGTTTTAAATTACTTTGTTTCCTTTAGAAATGATATTTTGTGCGGGACTGTTCTAAACACGGGAAAAATGTGCCACTTTACAGGCATACTACAGACACCCCCCAGGTACGAAATTTAATGTGAATATTTCACTTTTATTGTTTCACTTTAAGCATTATTAAAATCACTGCTCTCGAAAAAACGGCCGTTTTTAAAACTTTTTTTTGCATTGATACATGTCTCCTGGGGCAGGACCCGGGTCCCCAAACTTTTTTTATGACAATACCATGCATATAAGCCTTTAAAATTAGAACTTTTGAATTCTCCCATAGACAATTCATTATAGCGAGCAGGCAAACGGGCGAACACCCGAACACTTACGTTCGACTCGAACATCAGGCTCATCCCTATCCAAGACATAAAACAATCCATGTGCTTTGTTTTTATGTTTTGTTGAACTTGGATGGGGTAAGGGAAGTATGGAATGCCCAAAGGAATTAGTAGAACTTGCTTGGGACAACTATATACACTCTGATATATACACATAATTTCTCCTCCTGCACATCGCTTCCTCTCTAATCTTCACTCCTTTCTCCTCCTGCACATCGCTTCCTCTCTAATCTTCAGGCACAACTAGCTAAAAAGTAGTTAGGCCTGACACTATCTCAGCCAGGCCTTAGCAATTGCGCTTTACAGGCAGGGACCGTGGGTCCCTACAGTGTAGCAAAATAGAAAGTCTCTGGTGCTAGCTGTCCTACATGCGGCTCCTGAGCCCAGTAACCCATCTTCAGGCCCTGCCAGCCCTCCTGGCTGTAGCTGCCTTTCTCCACTGCCCAGGACACCACAGTCCACACCGCTGGTTCTGCACACATCCCAGGCTGCATTCTCCCAGTCCTCTCAGGCGTGCCTCCCCAGTCCTCTCAGGTCTGTGCATGTCATTTACCAGCCCTCCTGGCTGCAACCAGTTCTTCCTCTCCCTGGAGAGTTGCCCAGCAGTGCTCTCTCCTGCTGTCCTCTCTTGCTTCTCCTGTGCCTCCTGTCCAGGACACCCCTGAGGTACCGTCCACACCCAAGCCCAGGCCCACGGTCACCCCCCCAGACTGGGGAGCTCCCTCAAAGGCCCAAAAGCCTAGCACTCCATCTCCAGCTCTTCCACCCAAACAACTGCTCCCCAGCTGGGCTGACCCCGGGGATTTAAGGAGGCCTGCCCCCTGCCACAGGCAGCTCCACCTCTCCTCCTCTCTTTCTAGAACTTTCCAGCAAACTCTAGAAAGAAGAGGGAGGTCTCAGTGATGCTGCCTGTGAGTCACCAGCTGCTACCCTGAGCCACTCCTAGCCCAGATCCGATCAAAACAAGCAGGCCTGGCTGCCAGACAGGCCTGCCTAAATGTACCTATCCTACAAACTCCTATCTCTAGCACCTACAGTATCTCACAAAAATGAGTACACCCCTCACATTTTTGTAAATATTTTAATATATTTTTTTCATGTGACAACACTAAAGAAATGAAATTTGGCTACAATGTAAAGTAGTGAGTGTACAGCTTGTATAACAGTGTAAATTTGCTGTCCCCTCAAAATAACTCAACACACAGCCATTAATGTCTAAACCGCTAGCAACAAAAGTGAGTACACCCTTAAGTGAAAATGTCCAAATTGGGCCCAATTAGCCATTTTCCCTCCCCGGTGTGATGTGACTCATTAGTGTTACAAGGTCTCAGGTGTGAATGGGGAGCAGGTGTGTTAAATTTGGTGTTATCGCTTTCACTCTCTCATACTGGTCACTGGAGTTCAACATGGCACCTCATGACAAAGAACTCTCTGAGGAAAAGAAAAGAATTGTTGCTCTACATAAAGATGGTCTAGGCTATAAGAAGATTGCCAAGACCCTGAAACTGAGCTGCAGCACGGTGGCCAAGACCATATAGCAGTTTAACAAGACAGTTTCCAACAAACAAGATAGGTTCCAAAACAAGGAAGAGGAGGCGCCTCTGGGTGCAGACTTTAAAACAATTTATTATAAAAACAGCAACAGCAAGGTTTGCACTCACATTTGAGAGGAAAGTTTCAAGCATAAAATAGTCCCAAAGCAATCCAGGGGGTCCGTGGAGTCATCTCTCTCAGCTGGTGGATCTGTAGCCTCTGGGTTGTCCGAAGCGCTGGATGTATGCATACATCCAGCGCTTCGGACAACCCAGAGGCTACAGATCCACCAGCTGAGAGAGATGACTCCTTTTCCTTGTTTTACAGTGTTTTTGGGAAATGGCTTTCACTCCCACCGGAAGGCTGCCGTGAATGTGGACTACATACATCATCCCCATTATTTTATCTGTTGTGTTACATCACGGACTCTATCTCCAACATCATCTTTCATCTCATTTAGAGTTCATTTATGTACATCATTACATGATTGGGTTTTTGTTGTTAATTTTTGCGCCAAATACTTGTTATTTTATTCCACTCAGAACAGGCCTCTTTGAAACAAAGAAGTTGAGTGCACATGCTCAGCGTCATATCCAGAGGTTGTCTTTGGGAAATAGACGTATGAGTGTTGCCAGCATCGCTGCAGAGGTTGAAGGGGTGGAGGGGTCAGCCTGTCAGTGCTAGAAAAAAAAAAATATTTACAAAAATGTGAGGGATGTACTCACTTTTGTGAGATACTGTACCTACCAAGAGGGTGCTACACCAACATGCAATGCAGCACCTTTCCTCTGCCAATAGCCTGGACTGTAACAAAGTCTGTGCACTCACTTGTCAGGTCCACTCTCGCTGTCCAATATGCCTCCCTATTGGACCAGTGAGTGACAGTCAAACAAGCTGAGCTGCACCTGAGCGCAATAAGTAAACCTAACCAATAGCTCCTGCTCCCTGGTAGGCAGAGAGAGCACTCTAAGTTTTACCTGACCATCTTCCTGGTAAGCAGAAGACCAAAAACTATACTCTCCTACCACCTACCTAGGAGGGTGCTACATGTACATGCAGTATATTTATTTGCAGTTCTGTTACCTAGCAATCTGGACACTTCTTGTTTCCCTTGCTGATGCACCCCTTCTGTTACCCAGCACACTTGGCATTGCTCCCAACTCTACCCAGCAACCCTGACACTGCACCCTTGTTGTTACCCAACACCCCTAACACTGCACCCTTCTTTTTACCCAGCACCCTTGATGATAACACTTGGCATTGCTCCCAACCCTACCCAGCAATCCTGGCACTGCACACTCTCCTGTCACTGATCAACCCACCCTCACCCATGTCACTGCATATCCCCCCTGTTACTGCTCACCTTCCCCCTATCCCTCCATTCCCCTTCCCCTAACACTGCTCACCACCCATCACTGCACAACTCACTTCTAGTTCTCTTTTTACTGGAGAGCTCCCTGTCACTGTTCACCTCCTTTTGACCCAGCACTCCCCCTGTCATTGCACACCTCCAGTACCCTGAATGGGCAAATTGCATGGCTCTTTTAGAGCAGGCCTTGCATGAAAACGCAGAGAACTTTTATCTGGGCTATACTCCCAACTCCTTGTCTAAATACAAAACACTCATAAAAAAGTTAAAAAAGAGAAACATTTAAAAGCAAAAAAAAGAAAAAAACATTGGAAGTCAGCTGCTGTGCCTTACTGCTGCATCCTGGGTAGGCTAAGTACCACAAATCCTGTGAGTATGCTCTCCTGCACTGTGCAGCATTACACTGGTAATAGATTTGGGGTACCCAACTTTTGCAGGGAGAAGTAATGACATTCAAAATGTCTTTAAGCAGGAGCAGGAGCAGGAATCCAGCAAAATTGTTTTTCACGTTTTTTTTTAAATCTGGGTGCTGGGGGCTCCAAGATAAGCAGACCTTATATTTAATGCAAGGTCTTTTATAAATCCTCTGTAATGATAGCAATGCACGCCTAAAGCATATCTAACCATCCCTCAAAAAAGTGGCTGCATTCATTTTCATTTTCCAGGCTTTCTTTTCAGCTCACAGGAAGTGATAAGCGCACTACATTTCTGGAAAAATCAATAGGAATTTTCTGTAGTTGCTGAAAACGTTCTTAGCCAGAAAAAAAAGAAAACTAATGAGGCCATCACATCTAAGGACTGGAAAGCTGTAAGGCTCGATTCACACTAGCGCGTTTTTTGATGCATTTTGCATTTTGCAGAAATGCATGGGAATTTTTTAACATGGGTTCCTATGGAACATGTTCACATCAATGCTTTTTTGTATCTCTGCGTTTTTGGAAAGGGTCAGGGACTTTTTTAAACGCAAAATGCAGCGTTTTGCATGTAATAGAATTCAATGGGCATGCAAGAAAAACGCAAGTCCATAATTTGAGATGCGTTTTTGATGCGTTTTTGATGCGTTTTGCATTTTGCTTTTTTGGAATCACCATGTGATCAAACACCTGCCCTTTAAAAATAAACTACCCAGGATGCCTTGAGAACCAGCAAATCCCAGTTTGGACTCTAGCAAAAATGGTGAGAACTGAACATCTTATCAGCTTGGTGAGGCCAAGAACATATCTTTATACTCCTTCTGATCCCCAACACAAGGATCGTAGAAAACGGGACCAGGGGTGGCTTGAAATTGCCAAGGAGCTGTATCCACAATGGGATCTTTTCTCCAAGAAACAAGCAGACCTCAAATGTAAGTAATAGATAAAAAGTTTACACACACTTGTTAAACTTTGAGTTTTCAGTGATGTTGAAAAATTTGACAAAGAGAAATCATTGCTAGAAATTTTTAAACCTTAATGTGACCTATAAACTGTACAAACTCAACAGAAAACTTACTAAAATCTTTTATTGGGTAGTCAATATAAGAAACTCAAATAATGTTGTTTTATAAGTGTGCACATCCTCTTCTAACTGGGGATGCAGCTGTGTTCAGAATTAAGCTATCACATTCAAAAACATGGTAAGGAGTCAGTCCACACCTGCCATCATGTGCCTCTGACTAACCCCAAACAAACTTCTGAATTAATTAAAGATGGAACAAGTTCATCAATTATATATGTTTGTTTCATTTTTAAACATCACATAAACCTGACATTTTACCAGGGGTCTGTAGATTATTAGATCCACTGTAATTATGTATGTGTTCATGTGCATGATCCAAACATTTTTGACAGTTTATGTTTTTTAAATTATTTACTGACCTTAGCTAATTTTTTGAGGATGGAGTTAGTGGAGTTCTGCTTTAGATTTTGGCCAATATCCCTTAAATTGCGCGAATTTCCCTCAAATTGGGTTAAATTTCCCTCAAATTGGGTCAAATTTCCCTCAAATTGGTCAAATTTCCATAAAATTGGTCAAATTTCCATAAAATTGGTCAAATTTCCATAAAATTGGGTAAAATTTCCATAAAATTGGGTTAAATTTCCATAAAATTGGTCAAATTTCCATAAAATTGGGTTAAATTTCCCTCAAATTGGGTTAAATTTCCCTCAAATTGGGTTAAATTTCCATAAAATTGGTCAAATTTCCTTAAAATTGGGTAAAATTTCCCGCAAATTGGGTTAAATTTCCATAAAATTGGGTTAAATTTCCATAAAATTGGTCAAATTTCCATAAAATTGGGTTAAATTTCCATAAAATTGGTCGAACTTCCATAAAATTGGGTTAAATTTCCATAAAATTGGGTTAAATTTCCATAAAATTGGTCAAATTTCCATAAAATTGGGTTAAATTTCCATAAAATTGGGTTAAATTTCCATAAAATTGGTCAAATTTCCATAAAATTGGGTTAAATTTCCATAAAATTGGTCAAATTTCCATAAAATTGGGTTAAATTTCCATAAAATTGGGTCAAATTTCCATAAAATTGGGTAAAATTTCCCGCAAATTGGGTCAAATTTCCATAAAATTGGTCAAATTTCCATAAAATTGGGTAAAATTTCCCGCAAATTGGGTTAAATTTCCCTCAAATTGGGTTAAATTTCCCGCAAATTGGGTTAAATTTCCATAAAATTGGTCCAATTCTTCCAAATTTGTTTTTTTTTTTTTGTTTTTTTCTTATTCTCAATTTCCTTAAACTCTGCCTAATTGCTCAAAAATAATAATAGAAAAGAATTGCAAATAAATTAACTGAGAATGTAATAAAATATAAAGACTATAACCGTTATTATCTTTTTTTTTTTTATGCGTTTATTATCGTTTTAACGCGTTTGCGTCTAGAAGCGTCTGTAGAGCACAGAATGGAATTTAGCAACACAACTTTGGGGACCCGAGATATTGGTCCACAAAGTCGGATTGCAAAATGTCAAGCACTTCGGCAACAGAGAATAACATTTTCCGACCTGACTTTGGGGCCCCATATCTCAGGGTCACTTGGGGCTAGGAACCCCAAATTTGGATATGTTGTAGTGTTAGTTTCGTTTTGAACGTTTTGAACGTTTTGAGCGTTTAGGAGCGTTGTGAACGTTTTGAGCGTTTAGGAGCGTTTTTGAGTGTTTTGAGCGTTTGGACCGTTTTGAGCGTTTAGGAGCGTTTGTGAGCGTTTAGGAGCGTTTGGGAGCGTTTTTGGGCGTTTTGAGCGTTTGGAACGTTTTTGATCGTTTAGTAGCGTTTGGGCGTGTTTTGAGCGTTTGGGAGCGTTTTGAGCGTTTGGAATGTTTTGAGCGTTTTGACAGTTTTGAATGTTTGGAATGTTTTGAGCGTTTTGAACGTTTTGAACGTTTGGTATGTTTTGAGCGTTTTGAACGTTTTGAACGTTTGGAATGTTTTGAGCGTTTTGAGCGTATTGACCGTTTGGAGCGTTTTGAGCGTTTTAAGCGTTTAGGATCGTTTGTGAGCGTTTGGAGCGTTTGGTGAACGTTTTGAGCGTTTCAGGCGTTTTTGTATGTAAAACGCCTATGCCATTTGCATCTCAAAAATGCCTAGGTGGGCATAAAGCCAGAGACTAACATAGACAGGCGTTTCAAAGCTGGCCAAAAGGCAAGAAAAAAATTGTGTACATGGACATATAGGATAACAGTGAATTAGTTCAGGTGCAGTTGGAAAAACTGTCCAACTGCCTCTGAATGCACGTTTAACAGCGCCTCATGGGCATGAGGCCTAATGTTCATTGAATAAAATTATTACACAAAAAAATGGACAAATTAGGATATTTGTTTTTAATAGTATCTTAATGTCAGATACACATTTTTCAATGCATAAAAAAAGTACAGCATACGTTGCAAAATTTGACAAACATAAGCTTCAAAAAAACACACATTTACAATGTTTAGAAGATCTGTTACATTGGGTCTATCTAGGCTATTGCATCTAGCTGCCATGGCAGCTGACCTTCTGGAGACATGAAATATGAACAGAAAGTTTCACGTAAAGCAGCACCACTCCTGCTGCCCCAAGTGGATGTCATTTCAGCTCTTGTCATGGCCTGATTGGCAAGGGTGTCCTCAAATTGGAAACCGTCATGCTCTCTAATAAAATTATGGAGAGCACAAATAGCTTTCACTGCCTGTATAGCGTGTTGCATCTTTAGATATATTGGTGTGTGCAACAAACGCCATTTGTTGGCCAGTATGCCAAAAGCACATTCAACAACTCTCCTGGCCCGAGTGAGTCTGTAATTGAACACTCTTTTTTCTTGGCTCAAAGAGTGGCTTGAATAGGGTCTGAGAAGGTGTTCCCCTAGCGCAAAAGCTTCATCAGCCACAAACACATACGGCATTGCAGGCCCAATCGTTCCAGGGAGTGGTGTATTGGCTGGTAGTGCCAGCCTATTTTCTTGCAGAAGATGCCCTAAGGTTGAGTGGGTAAATATACTAGAGTCTGAGCTTCTACCATAGGACCCTATATCAACATATATAAAACGGTAATTGGCATCTGCCATTGCAAAAAGCACAAAAGAAAAATATTTTATATAGTTATAAAAGCTGCTGCCACTGCCTACTGGCTTCTGGATGCGTATATGTTTTCCGTCAATAGCACCCACGCAATTTGGAAAATTGCACTGCTGCCAGAAGATATCTGCTATCTTTGCCCATTCATGAGTTGTAGGTTTCGGGAATACAACCTCTTTAAGAACGTCCCAAATGATGGAACACGTGTCCCGGATTAGGTAGCTAGCAGTTGATTTCCCAATCAAGAACTGATAATGTAAACTAGAAATGGAGTGTCCAGTTGCCAGGTATCTGAAATTAAAACAAAAACATTTTTTCATTGTTTTGCAGTAAAAGCTTTGCAAACCAGATGGCGGAGCGCAAAGGATAGTTTTAATAGTCATTTGAAAAAGGAAAAGAGTATGAGAAGTGGTTCAGGTGCAATGTCTTTCACACCATACTCCTATGCGAAAGACCTTGAGTTTTTGAGACCTATTCTGGAGATGCGAAGGTAATTATTTTAAAAAGGATATTATGATTCTGTGTTTCTGTGCAATTATTACCCGCACACCCTAAAAAAATGGTCTGTTTTGTTGTGATTTGCAGCACAGACACCTGCTGGGAGGATGAACCTGCAGAAGAAGAATCATCAGTGCAAACACAGGAGTCTACAAACCCACAATCTCCAAATCAGGAAATTGCAGAGATACCTGGAGAAGAGGAACAGGAGGAGGGGGCTGCTGCACCATTGCGCACTACTAAAAGGGGGGGTGCCACCAAACGGCAAATTCAGAAAGAGTCTGATAAAATGTACAGTTTATTAAAAGATCTGTCAGATCGTTTCACAGGGCAATTGACACTCTCACAACAATTTGCCAATACCCTGGTGCCCTATTTTGATCAGGTGCCCGATGCTATGAAAATGGATATGTCTTCCAATGCAACCAACACAGACAACCAATTATGCTTCTTGGCAAAATCCCCCTTTATCTTACCAGATGCCTAGGCACCAAACTTACAGAGCTGAAAATCCTTACGAATCTAGACAAACACTTCGACGGCTTGACCACCACCAACCTCCTCTACCTCCACCATCTGCACTTGGGCCACCAGGATCAGGTTTTGGAGCACCAGATGTGGGCAATAGGGGTCCACCTTACCATTTCCAAAATGTCCCAAGTGTTGCTCAGGAGCAGCAGTATGTAGAAAGTGCTCCTTGTTTGTCATCCCAGCAACCTGAATCATGCCAAGACACATTTAATTATCATACTTTATAATTTAAAATGCTAGTTATGTTTTTGTTATATTTGTAAAAAACATATGGTGGAAACCTAACTGAACTCATTTGTCTATTTAAATTGCGATGAGCCTAATACTTCGTTACTTATTTTGTTATCGGAACATTGTTATTTTGAAAGAATGAAGCAATTCTACACATTATATGTTTGTGTTCAAAATTACAATTAAAATCATATTTAAATTATTTTGTGGAAATATAAACTTTGTGTGCCTGTTCATTTGATTAACACTTTGTGTGTTAAAGTCTAAAAGCAAAAAGTTTACATTTACCTTAATGTAATTATTAGCCTTTCAACTGGTGGAATACAATCCCTGAAAGATGTGTTCTGACGTTGCAGCTTGCTGCTGAGTAAACCAAGCAAAACATCAAAACTGTGTGGGCAAAAAAGGACATTGAGAAAACCACAAGCACAATGTCACCTAGACAAGCACCTACATTGAGCCTATTTAGTCATTCGATTTCACTTTAAAAATTTGTTTAGGGGTTAAGACTAACCCTAACCCTACTTTAAATCCTAACCCTAACCCTACTTTAAATTCTAACCCTAACCCTACTTTAAATTCTAACCCTAAATATACTTTAAATCCTAACCCTAACCCTACTTTAAATCCTAACCCTAACCCTACTTTAAATTCTAACCCTAACCCTACTTTAAATTCTAACCCTAAATATACTTTAAATCCTAACCCTAACCCTACTTTAAATCCTAACCCTAACCCTACTTTAAATTCTAACCCTAACCCTACTTTAAATTCTAACCCTAAATATACTTTAAATCCTAACCCTAACCCTACTTTGAATCCTAACCCTAACCCTACTTTAAATTCTAACCCTAAATATACTTTAAATCCTAACCCTAACCCTACTTTAAATCCTAACCCTAACCCTACTTTAAATTCTAACCCTAACCCTACTTTAAATTCTAACCCTAAATATACTTTAAATCCTAACCCTACTTTAAATCCTAACCCTAACCCTACTTTAAATTCTAACCCTAAATATACTTTAAATCCTAACCCTAACCCTACTTTAAATTCTAACCCTAAATATACTTTAAATCATAACCCTAACCCTACTTTAAATCCTAACCCTAACCCTACTTTAAATTCTAACCCCAACCCTACTTTAAATTCTAACCCTAAATATACTTTAAATCCTAACCCTAACCCTACTTTAAATCCTAACCCTAACCCTACTTTAAATTCTAACCCTAACCCTACTTTAAATTCTAACCCTAAATATACTTTAAATCCTAACCCTAACCCTACTTTAAATCCTAACCCTAACCCTACTTTAAATTCTAACCCTAAATATACTTTAAATCCTAACCCTAACCCTACTTTAAATTCTAACCCTAAATATACTTTAAATCCTAACCCTAACCCTACTTTAAATCCTAACCCTAACCCTACTTTAAATTCTAACCCTAAATATACTTTAAATCCTAACCCTAACCCTACTTTAAATTCTAACCCTAAATATACTTTAAATCCTAACCCTAACCCTACTTTAAATCCTAACCCTAACCCTACTTTAAATCCTAACCCTAACCCTACTTTAAATCCTAACCCTAACCCTACTTTAAATTCTAACCCTAAATATACTTTAAATCCTAACCCTAACCCTACTTTAAATCCTAACCCTAACCCTACTTTAAATTCTAACCCTAACCCTACTTTAAATTCTAACCCTAAATATACTTTAAATCCTAACCCTAACCCTACTTTAAATCCTAACCCTAACCCTACTTTAAATTCTAACCCTAAATATACTTTAAATCCTAACCCTAACCCTACTGTAAATTCTAACCCTAAATATACTTTAAATCATAACCCTAACCCTACTTTAAATCCTAACCCTAACCCTACTTTAAATTCTAACCCTAAATATACTTTAAATCCTAACCCTAACCCTACTTTAAATTCTAACCCTAAATATACTTTAAATCCTAACCCTAACCCTACTTTAAATCCTAACCCTAACCCTACTTTAATCCTAACCCTAACCCTACTTTAAATCCTAACCCTAACCCTACTTTAAATTCTAACCCTAAATATACTTTAAATCCTAACCCTAACCCTACTTTAAATCCTAACCCTAACCCTACTTTAAATTCTAACCCTAAATATACTTTAAATCCTAACCCTAACCCTACTTTAAATTCTAACCCTAAATATACTTTAAATCATAACCCTAACCCTACTTTAAATCCTAACCCTAACCCTACTTTAAATTCTAACCCTAACCCTACTTTAAATTCTAACCCTAAATATACTTTAAATCCTAACCCTAACCCTACTTTAAATCCTAACCCTAACCCTACTTTAAATTCTAACCCTAAATATACTTTAAATCCTAACCCTAACCCTACTTTAAATTCTAACCCTAAATATACTTTAAATCCTAACCCTAACCCTACTTTAAATCCTAACCCTAACCCTACTTTAAATTCTAACCCTAAATATACTTTAAATCCTAACCCTAACCCTACTTTAAATTCTAACCCTAAATATACTTTAAATCCTAACCCTAACCCTACTTTAAATCCTAACCCTAACCCTACTTTAAATCCTAACCCTAACCCTACTTTAAATCCTAACCCTAACCCTACTTTAAATTCTAACCCTAAATATACTTTAAATCCTAACCCTAACGCTACTTTAAATCCTAACCCTAACCCTACTTTAAATTCTAACCCTAACCCTACTTTAAATTCTAACCCTAAATATACTTTAAATCCTAACCCTAACCCTACTTTAAATCCTAACCCTAACCCTACTTTAAATTCTAACCCTAAATATACTTTAAATCCTAACCCTAACCCTACTTTAAATTCTAACCCTAAATATACTTTAAATCATAACCCTAACCCTACTTTAAATCCTAACCCTAACCCTACTTTAAATTCTAACCCTAAATATACTTTAAATCCTAACCCTAACCCTACTTTAAATTCTAACCCTAAATATACTTTAAATCCTAACCCTAACCCTACTTTAAATCCTAACCCTAACCCTACTTTAAATTCTAACCCTAACCCTACTTTAAATTCTAACCCTAAATATACTTTAAATCCTAACCCTAACCCTACTTTAAATCCTAACCCTAACCCTACTTTAAATTCTAACCCTAAATATACTTTAAATCCTAACCCTAACCCTACTTTAAATTCTAACCCTAAATATACTTTAAATCAGGGGTCTCAAACTGGCGGCCCTCCAGCTGTTGCAAAACTCCAAGTCCCATCATGCCTCTGCCTGTGGGTGTCCTGCTTGTAACTGTCAGCCTTGCAATGCCTCATGGGACTTGTAGTTTCACAACAGCTGGAGGGCCGCCAGTTTGAGACCCCTGCTTTAAATCATAACCCTAACCCTACTTTAAATCCTAACCCTAACCCTACTTTAAATTCTAACCCTAAATATACTTTAAATCCTAACCCTAACCCTACTTTAAATTCTAACCCTAAATATACTTTAAATCCTAACCCTAACCCTACTTTAAATCCTAACCCTAACCCTACTTTAAATCCTAACCCTAACCCTACTTTAAATCCTAACCCTAACCCTACTTTAAATTCTAACCCTAAATATACTTTAAATCCTAACCCTAACCCTACTTTAAATCCTAACCCTAACCCTACTTTAAATTCTAACCCTAACCCTACTTTAAATTCTAACCCTAAATATACTTTAAATCCTAACCCTAACCTTACTTTAAATCCTAACCCTAACCCTACTTTAAATCCTAACCCTAACCCGACTTTGAAACCTAAACGAACTCTAAACAAGATTATGGCTAGGTAATGGTACTAAATCAAGAACTCACCTTTTAATAGACATACGTGTGTAATCCATAAACTTGTCTTCATGGGCTCGGAGGTCGTTGTAAATTATCCAGAATTGACCTCTCTGCTCCCTATTGGCAATCACTGGATGCACCCAAAATCTTCGTTTTCTCCTTTGTTCTTCTTCTTCAGCTTCCTCTTCAAGCAAAACTGCAGCAGCAGCTGTGGCTACTGCTAGAAAAAAGGACATTGAAGCCAGGATAATCTAAGCACCAAAAGACAGCAAGACTAGGGAGGAAGCAGGAAGTACTAATGTCAGCTGACATTCTGTGATATAAGCAGTGATGTTTTCCAATTGGTTCTTTATAAAACGCATAATGAAAACCGCAAAACGCAAAACGCGGCAAAAATGCGCCAAAAACGCCGCAAAACGCGTCAAAAACGCATGTTAAAAAACTAGGCAAGCATGAAAAAAACCTCCAAAAACGCTCAAAAGCAACATGCATAGGTGTGAATCGAGCCTTATGCTGGCCATACACTATACAGAAAATCGGCCGAACCCATTTTCGAAAAACGAACGTTCGACCGTGACCGCAAACGATCGTGCCATCATATAATGACCGATAATCTGTTCAGTGGACATGAATAAATAATTTTGTGTTCGTTTTTTTACATATACCTAGTGCAGAAAGTTCGGACGGGAAACACATTAACCTTGCAATTTATCGTACGTTCGGCAGAAATTTTCCAAACATGCCGTTCGTTTTTTTTCCACAAAAACGTCACAAACGATTATCGATTTGTACTCACTAACTTGCCGAAAAACGAACGAAGTGTCCATTCGAACGATTTTTCGGCCGATTTTTCGTATAGTGTATGGCCAGCATTAGGCTCGATTCACACCTATGCATGTTGCTTTTGAGCGTTTTTGGAGGTTTTTTTTTCATGCTTGCCACGTTTTTGAGCCGCGTTTTTGCCGCGATTTTGCCGCGATTTTGCCGCGATTTTGCCGCGATTTTGCCGCGATTTGCGTTTTGCGTTTTTATTTTTTTTTATTTTTTTACATTTTTTTTTACAGTCTTAAAAAAAATTAAAAAAAAAAAAATTAAAAAAAAAAAACAAAAAAACAAAAAAAACGGCAAAAACGCATCAAAAACGCATCAAAAACGCTGCAAAAACGGTGCACTTGCGTTTTTGATGCTTGTCCATTGAATTCTATTACATGCAAAAAGCTGCATTTTGCATGAAAAAAAGTCCCTGACCCTTGCCAAAAATGCAGAGAAACAAAAAGGCATTGATGTGAACATGTTCCATAGGAACCCATGTTAAAAAATTCCCGTGCATTTCTGCAAAATGCAAAATGCATCAAAAACGCGCTAGTGTGAATGGAGCCTTATACATTACATTGTTGCTTTTTGGTTTAGATCAGGGACAGACTGACAACATGGGGAACATGTTTTTAATATAAAACAAGAAAACGGATTTCAGTTGCCTGCTGTCCATTGCTTCGCTTATGCCGATTCCTCCCCTCCTTTATGACTATCCTCAGTGTGCAGGCTCCAGAGCCTCTTCATCCCTACCCAGAGGTATGGCAAGGCAGGGACAGCGTGTTCTTATGTGCATACACCCCTTACATCAAAACTCCCTTTCACATCACAGACCCCCCCTTCACATCAAAGCCCCCCCTCCTCACATTATGCCCCCCCTTACATCACAGCCCCTCTTGCACTCACAGACCCCCCTCACATCACAGCTCCCCCCTTATTCACATTAAAAGTCCTCCTTGCAATCACAGCTTCCCCACCCTTCTCACATCACAGTCCCCCTTGCAATCACAGCCCCCACTTACATCACAGTTCCCCTTGCAATCACAAACCCCCACATCATATCTCCCCCATATCACAGCTCCCCCCTCTCACATCAGGGCCCCCACATCACGGCTCCCCCTCTCATATCACAACCCCCCATATCACAGCTCCCCCTCTCACATTACAGCCCCCTACATCACAGATCCACTTTCTCACATCATAGCCCCCCTTGCAATCACAGCCCCCCCCATATCATAGCTCCTCCCTCTCACATTACAGCTCCCCTTAACACAGTCCTCCTTACAATCACATCCCCCCCATATCACAGCCCCCCCTGTATTCTCTTAATACATGCCTGACTGTCACCACCGCTGCTGCGGTAGGAGGCAAGAGGACAGGAGGTGCGGAAGTTCTGCACTGAGGGTGGAAGCTTCCCAACTCTTCTTTTTAACAAGCGAGTGATTGGTTGCTAGGACCGCCTTGTGTCCTAGCAACCCATTACTTGCTTGTTGATTTGAAAGGTTGGGCAGCTCCTGCTCCTTGTGTAGACCTTCCGTGCCTCCCACCCTCTTCCCTGCTGTGAGTTTAACAGCAGCAGTGGTGGTGACAGCCAGACGAGTACATACAGAATAGAAATCCACCCTGCTGTGCCTCCCGGAGCCTCTAATGGGGCCCCCTACTGGCCTCGGGCTCTCAGGCAGTGTCCAAATGGTCAGTCTGCCCCTGGTTTAGATACATTTTAATGAGGCTTTGTTCCCATTTGATATGGGCATTAAACTGTTGACAGAGGTTACATAGATCCAAACACATTAGACAAAATACTTTTTCATTTTAGACTTGACACCATTTAGCTGCCATACATTCAGAAGTTCCACTGAAAAAGATCCTTCTCAGTAAATCCATCAGACAAATGCTGTGGCTGTGTACACAAATGCTGGATGTGTCTATCATGGGTTTATGGTAATTACCATGAAGATACAATTTATCTGTTCATGCATGAATGATTGGATGTACCCACGCAGCCCTCAATAAATCAGCCCCAAGTATGGATAATTCTAAATCCAAATACTTTCAGTTGTATAGTGATTCATTTGATGCGTTAACCGTATTAACCGTTTTATAAAAGGATGCCTACTGGTAAGAAATTGTTTATATGTGTTTTATTCATGTAGAGTGTACAATTCTAAAGACTGGGGGCCCATTCACAATTTAGTGTTGGGTTGCATTAAAGAATGCACATTGTCTCATGCAATAACATGCTTTGCATTAAGGCAGTCCAAGCTCCAAAAAAAGGACACGCACCCCTTTTTTTTACATAGAGCATGTAAATTGTGGTGTGCTGCAGTGTGGGTGCATATTAGTGCATTGGGGTCCTATTCAGAATGAACAATCCTAAGTCAAATACCCTAAAATAACATGGTGGAACTTGGCAATCCAGCAAAAAGTTGTCTTGTACATGGAGTTTCCTCTTCGAGTAGCTAACTGCAAATCCTCATAAGGGAATATATACTAGAAAAAAACCAAAAGATCGCTTCTAATGCCGCGTACACACGATTGGACATTCCGACAACAAAATCCATGTTTTTTTTTCCGACGGATGTTGGCTCAAAATTGTCTTGCATACACACGGTCACACAAATGTTGTCGGAAATTCCAAACGTCAAGAACGCGGTGACGTACAACACGTATGGCAAGCCGAGAAAAATGAAGTTCAATAGCCAGTGCGGCTCTTCTGCTTGATTCCGAACATGCGTGGAATTTTGTGCGTCGGAACTGTGTACACACGATCGGAATTTCCGACAACGGATTTTGTTGTCGGAAAATTTGAGATCCAGATCTCAAATTTTGTTTATCGGAAATTCCGACGGAAAATGTCCGATGGAGCCTACACACGATCTGAATTTCCGACAACAAGCTCCCATTGAACATTTGTTGTCGGAATATTCGGTCGCGTGTACGCGGCATAAGAGTATCGGCAGGTGGAGAGGTAAATTGGAATCAATTAATGCAGCTCAATTTGGCGAGTAACTGAGAAATATATATATATATATATATATATATATATATATACAGTGCCTTGCGAAAGTATTCGGCCCCCTTGAACTTTTCAACCTTTTGCCACATTTCAGGCTTCAAACATAAAGATATAAAATTTTTATTTTTTGTGAAGAATCACCAACAAGTGGGACACAATTGTGAAGTGGAACGAAATCTATTGGATTGTTGAAACTTTTTTAACTAATAAAAAAATGAAAAGTGGGGCGTGCAAAATTATTCGGCCCCCTTGCGTTAATACTTTGTAGAGCCACCTTTTGCTGCGATTACAGCTGCAAGTCGCTTGGGGTATGTCTCTATCAGTTTTGCACATCGAGAGACTGAAATTCTTGCCCATTCTTGCTTGCAAAACAGCTCGAGCTCAGTGAGGTTGGATGGAGAGCATTTGTGAACAGAAGTTTTCAGCTCTTTCCACAGATTCTCGATTGGATTCAGGTCTGGACTTTGACTTGGCCATTCTAACACCTGGATACGTTTATTTGTGAACCATTCTTTTGTAGATTTTGCTGTATGTTTGGGATCATTGTCTTGTTGGAAGATAAATCTCCGTCCCAGTTTCAGGTCTTTTGCAGACTCCAACAGGGTTTCATCCAGAATGGTCCTGTATTTGGCTGCATCCATCTTCCCCTCAATTTTAACCATCTTCCCTGTCCCTGCTGAAGAAAAGCAGGCCCAAACCATGATGCTGCCACCACCATGTTTCACGGTGGGGATGGTGTGTTGAGTGTGATGAGCTGTGTTGCTTTTACGCCAAACATATCGTTTTGCATTGTGGCCAAAAAGTTTGATTTTGGTTTCATCGGACCAGAGCACCTTCTTCCACATGTTTGGTGTGTCTCCCAGGTGGCTTGTGGCAAACTTTAGATGAGACTTTTTATGGATATCTTTGAGAAATGGCTTTCTTCTTGCCACTCTTCCATAAAGGCCAGATTCGTGCAGTGTACGACTGATTGTTGTCCTATGGACAGACTCTCCCACCTCAGCTGTAGTTCTCTGCAGTTCATCCAGAGTAATCATGGGCCTCTTGGCTGCATCTCTGATCAGTCTTCTCCTTGTCTGAGCTGAAAGTTTAGAGGGACAGCCAGGTCTTGGTAGATTTGCAGTGGTCTGATACTCCTTCCATTTCAAAATGATCGCTTGCACAGTGCTCCTTGGGATGTTTAAAGCTTGGGAAATCTTTTTGTACCCAAATCCGGCTTTAAACTTCTCCACAACAGTATTACGGACCTGCCTGGTGTGTTCCTTGGTCTTCATGATGTTCTCTGCGCTTTCAACAGAACCCTGAGACTATCACAGAGCAGGTGCATTTATACAGAGACTTGATTACACACAGGTGGATTCTATTTATCACCATCAGTCATTTAGGACAACATTGGATCATTCAGAGATCCTCGCTGAACTTCTGGAGTGAGTTTTCTGCACTGAAAGTAAAGGGGCCGAATAATTTTGCACGCACCACTTTTCAGTTTTTTATTTGCTAAAAAAGTTTAAAATATCCAATAGATTTCGTTCCACTTCACAATTGTGTCCCACTTGTTGGTGATTCTTCACAAAAAATTAAAATTTTATATCTTTATGTTTGAAGCCTGAAATGTGGCAAAAGGTTGAAAAGTTCAAGGGGGCCGAATACTTTTGCAAGGCACTGTATATATATAGGCATCTTTAGTTGGACATGTTACATGTTTTTCTCGGGTCTTGAGGGCTTTTGATTCTGCACATTATTAAGCAAAGAGCCATCAGCCAAAAATGAAAAGACACAATGAATAACCCATTACCCCCTTTGCGCCCAAGGGTAAAACAAATGTTAATGCCGAAGTTCAATTTAGCAACTTTGACATGCAATTAGGCCTTTTAGATACTGAGATTAATACAGTTATGAATATCTCCTGATTTTTTTTAATTATCTAAAGAAAACTGTAACTGTAACAGTAAAAAAAAATAAATCATTTTTTTAAATTGAACAAGCCCAGCAGCCCAGAATCAATAGGGCGCACTTTGGTATTTTTTTATCCTACCTAAATCACTGACACTAATACCAATTAAAAAGAAAAAATTAAAAATCCTGTCCAAAAAAAAATGCCAACCCTGACTTTTGACCCCTACCTTGAGCTTTGACCTTGAACTTTGACCCTGACTTTGACACAAACACTAACACCATGGCCTATAATAAGGCTTACCTGTAGGTAAAAAAAATCTCTCCTAAACCTGTACGGTTTAGGAGATATTCCCCTTGCTGTGAGCTGCTGACTGCAGCGGCGCATGCGCACAGGGGATTCTCGGCTGAAGGCCGGACCTTGTCGGGAAAGAAATCTCCCGCGCGCATGCGCGGGAGTGATGACATCGCGGCTCCAGCCACTCACAGCGCTGGAACCGCGATACCCTGGAAGACACGCCGAGGCAACATGTCAGCTACCTCGGCGTGGACCAGGTAAGATACCGACGCCTCGTTCTAAGGTAAGTATTTCATAATGAGCTAGTATGCGGTGCATACTAGCTCATTATGCCTTTTGCTTTACAGGGGTAAAAAAAAAATGTTCAGCGGGTATACAACCGCTTTAAGCAATCCAGCTAGATCTACTACTTGCATTCAACCTATAATTAAAAAAAAAATCTCACTAACAATTTTAAACTTTTAGTAAATGCTGTAGGCGATCAAGTGTATGTAGCACTTGGTCCTGTTGGGATCTGTCCTGCTGTTGATAAGCAGTGTGGTTGGACAGTTTGCCCCCATCACCACTATTGGACAACGTTAGAAAGGAGACAGATTTGTAAGTGACAGTTCTGGTTTCTGGCAGCAGGGGCCGCTCTGGAGACCAGCGCTGCCATTCACAAGAGATTACACAGCCAGCCTATCTGCTGGTGATACACAGCCCTGATGAACAATCAGCACCAAGGGGCTATGTTTCACATAGCATTGGTCTGACAACGCTGCCTGTTCATTCATAATTAAAGATCCCACAGCACTGGGGGGGGCTGTGTAATCTATACATGGTTGCTAGTAAACATACCCAGTCCTGGCCAAAGGATCACATAGCCATGCAGCACTAAGCGATCTTTCACTTTTATGAATGATAGTGAGAGAACAGTCAGCTTAGACAGGAACACCCATAAATTGGGCTTAAGAATGGGGTAGCACTACAGGGGGAGATTTACTAAAACTGGAGCACTCAGAATCTGGTGCAGCTGTGCAGAGTAACCAATCAGCTTCTGAATTCACCTTGTTTATCTAAGTTTTGACAATAAAACCTGGAAGCTGATTGATTACCATGCAGAATTGCACCAGATTCTGTGTGCACCAGTTTTGGTAAGGCTGGGTTCACACTGGTACGACAAACGCTCCGACATTGGGAGCTCATGTCGCATGACGTGTGAAAATCAATGTTTCCCTATGAGAGCCGTCCTAACTGGTCCGACACAAGTCGGTCTGACTTTGAAAATGCTCCCTGCACTACTTTGGTCCAACTTTGATCCTACTTCAGCTCATTGAATATCACTGAAGTCGGATCAAAGTCGGATCTTAAACCGTACCAGGCCACATGCCCTCCACATGGGGGGGTGGGTGCTTTGGGGCAGGGGGGCCCTGCGCCCCACCCCAAAGCACCTTGTCCCCATGTTGATGAGTACAGGGGCCTCTTCCCGACAACCCTGGCCATCACCGCCTGTGGCATGATGGGGAGGTGACGTCATATGGGGCGGGGCCTCACCAGATGACCCCTCCCCATGCCAATATAAGTAGTGGCACACCACGCACCCAGCATTAGAGCGGGAGAGAGCTTGAGTCAACATTGGAAGAAGAACAGAGGGAGAAGACGGTGGACAAGACCTGGCAGAGGCAGAAGACAGCGGACAGAGACAGAAGAACCGGAGAGGCCTGGAAGACAACAGTGGAGAAGACATGGAGAGGGAGAAGAACCGGCAGAGGCAGAAGACATCAGCGGAGGAGGCAGAAGAGCCGGAGAGGGGAGAAGAAATCAGAAGAGACGGTGCCTTAATAAATTACTTTAAAAACCTGTGTACTGTTTTATTTTTGACACTTTTTTTTTTAGGTGAATGGGTAGGGGTACAATGTACCCCATACTCATTCACATAGGGTGGGGGGCCGGGATCTGGGGGCCCCCTTGTTAAAGGGGGCTTCCAGATTCTGATAAGCCCCCCACCAGCAGGCCTGGTATGCCCTTGGAGGGGGAACCCATGCCATTTTTTTTTATTTGGCATGGAGTTCCCCTTAAAGATTCATACAAGACACAAAGTGCCTGCATTGTCGGGTTCAAAGTCGGATCCCCGTTCATTGAAGTCGCAGGGCAAAGTCAGATCCACAGTCGTATGACTGTCGTGTCGTACCAGTGTGAACCTGGCCTAAATCATCCCCACTGTCTGCATTAAAGGGTAAGTTCACCTTTGTACAATTTTTTTTTTCTAAATTCCAGCTCCCCTTTGCACCAATATAGCATTAATGTACTTTTTTTGCAAAAATATCAAAGCTTTCCATTAAATCTACAGTCACTTACTTTTCTTGTCCTAATCCATGTTTCCAGACATTTCCAATAGTAATGTCTTCTTCCTGGTCAGACTTTAGGTCATGACACAGGAAGGAGTTGACCAGCTGACCTCATTAGCACACAACCTCCATCATCCACCCTCCCACTCCCAGGTGCACGGTTTTTAAATTAAATGCAATCAATCATTGATCACCCTTCTCACTAAATACACAATATACAATCAGATTGCATAGTGTGTGGCCATGTTTATACACCTAAAATTACTAGTTGCGCATTCAGTGCCATTAACACAGAAGCAAACATACATTTTGCCATGTGAAAAAACGAGGAGCTAATGCTGCAAAAACACACAACCCAGAAAACGCCAAAATGTCCCATTAACCACATGTAGTGCAGCCAGTTGAAATCAATGGGCTGCCCTATGCATGTCACAGGAAAAAACGAGACACAAATGTGCGCTCCCACTATGCTATGTGAATGGGGCCTGAAAGTGAAATTGGTGCGATAACACAAGAACAACGAGGCTCCATTCACATCTGTGCATTTCCTTGCATTTCAGAAATGCGCTGCACCAAAAATCACAGTACAAAAACGCACCAAGCTCCACACTAAAAAAAGTTTTGAAGCTTTTTTGGCGCGATTGCTGTGTGTAGGGCAGCCCATTCAGGTGGATGGGCTGCCCTATGTGTGATGAATGAAAATGCTCCAAAATGCCTCCCCCCTCGCTAACAAACAAAACAAAACGTATGTGGGAATGTGAGTTCCCGCTATGCAGAGTTGTGAACGGGGCTTGACAGCTGAGTGTTTCTGTCCACTCCCTCCTATGTACTTGTATAAAGATGGCCATACACTATGCAATCTGATTGTATATTGTGTATTTAGTGAGAAGGGTGATCATTGATTGATTGCATTTCATTAAAAAAATGTACACCTGGGAGTGGGAGGGTAGATGATGCAGGGTGTGTGCTAATGAGGTCAGCTGGTCAACTCCTTCCTGTGTCATGACCTAAAGTCTGATCAGGAAGACAGACATTACTAATGGAATGTGGATTAGGACAAGAAAGGTAAGTGACTGTAGATTTTATGGAAAGCTTTGTTTTTTATGCAAAAAAGGTACATGAATACTTTATTGGTGCATAGGGGAGCTGGAATTTAGAAAAGAAAGTGTATAAAGGTGAACTTACCCTTTAACATTAATAAAGATGAGCTTTAACTCAACAATGGGACAGCCGATCGGACCGAGACCAAGTGCTATATGAGCTTAGTCTCCTTTGGGATTAAATAAACGTTTAAAAGATTTAGTGAGAGTTCTTTCTTATCATTGCTAGGATAGATCTAAAAATTGTAGAGAAAATACATTTTAAAAATCAAAATGTATTATAAATGTTTACAGTTTAGAAAAATTGATGAGCAAATATACCATAAAATGAAAATACATACAAGGGTTGATTTAATAAAAATCTGGTGCAGCTGTGCACAGAAATCAACTTCCATTTTTTTTTCTTTTTTTTTGAGTCAAAGCCAAATTGAACAAGCTGAAGTTAGAAGCTGATTGACTGCACCAGATTTTTCCCTCTCCAGTTTTAGTAAATCAACCCCATAGAGTTGTTCTACAGACATATAGAATTGCACATCATGAGTGTAGATTGTGCTAATCTGTGTAGCATCGTTGCACAGTTATACACACATATACATTAGTAAGTCAGGCCTACTCCTTTTTAAGGATCCAGGAAAGATTCACAGTGAGCACACTTTTGGGTGGAAAGGATTTGCAAAGACCTTGTCTGACATTGTTATAAATTCAGTGCAACTGCCATCTAGTGGAAAGAAGTAATACTGCAGGATACTGCTTCAGATTTCAATAAAATCAAACAATACTTTCTTAACCACCTCAATACCGGGCCTATTCTGGCACTTCTCTCCTACATGTAAAAATCATCATTTTTTTGCTAGAAAATTACTCAGAACCCCCAAACATTATATATGTTTTTTTAGCAGACACCGTAGGGAATAAAATGGCGCTCATTGCAACATTTTATCTCGCACAGTATTTGCGCAATAATTTTTCAAACGCCTTTTTTTTGGAAAAAAACGGTTTCATGAATTAAAAAACAAAACAGTAAAGTTAGCACAATTTTTTTGTATAATGTGAAAGATGATGTTACGCTGAGTAAATAGATACCTAACATGTCACGCTTTAAAATTGCGCACAAACATGAAATGGCGCCAAACTTCATAACTTAAAAATTTCCATAGGCGACGCTTTAAAATTTTTTACAGGTTACCAGTTTAGCGTTACAGAGGAGGTCTAGTGCTAGAATTGTTGTACACGCTCTAATGCACGTGGCAATACCTCACATGTGTGGTTTCAGCGGCGTTTACATATGTGGGCGGGACTTACGCGTGCGTTTGCTTCTAAGCGTGAGCTACCGGGGACAGGGGCGTTTTTAATTTTTTTTTTTTTATTTTATTTTACTTAATTCTTTTTATTTTTACACTTTTTTTTACACTTTTTTGATTACTTTTATTCCTATTACAAGGAATGTAAACATCCCTTGTAATAGGAATCTATGTAATGTGATGGCACGGGAGAGCCCGGAGAAGCACCGGGTGGTGGCGGGAGGGGGAGGGGCATCCCATCCCGTCGCCTATAAGAACGATCAAGCGGTGGAACTGCCGCTATGATCATTCTTATCGTGCACAGAATCGCCGGCTGAAAATAATGATATCTGAATGATGTCTGTAGCTACAGGCATCATTCAGATATCCCCCCCCAAAGTCAAGGACGTTTATATACAGTGGCCGATTTTGAAGTGGTTAAATAGAATTAAACTTAAAAAAAAAAAAAAAAGTAGGATTGATCCCTCCCTATTGATCTCTTCTTGTGTCATGAACCCATCTCCCTGCCTGACAGTGTTTATGTACACTCAGCAGTGCATGAGAACCACTGTGCTGTGATAATGTGACTCCTGTGCACATGTGCAAGAGTGATGCATACCTCCCAACTGTGCCTGATTTGGAAGGACTGTTCCTGATTTGGAACAAAGTCCCTCTGTACCTCTTACCTCCTCATTTGTCCCTCATTTTGGTCTGATCTATAAAGTTGTATATAAAATGCACTTTTTATCTATCAAAAGAGTGTTTCCCAGTGCTAAACCTTTCATCCAATGTCTAAATTGCTGCATTTGTCATTTCCAAATGCCAATTTAAAGGAATAGTAGTGATAAAAAAAAAAAAAGCACTTAGTGGGTTTAACTAATATTTTTTTTGTACAATTCTTCTTTAAAGCGGGGGTTCACCCACACCGCCAAAAAAAAAAAAATATTAAAAGCCAGCAGCTACAAATACTGCAGCTGCTGACTTTTAATACATTGCCGCTTACCTGTCCCGGGGTCCAGCGATGTCGGCAGGGGACGCCGAGAACCCGCTCGGTTCTCGGCAGCTGCCGCCGCCATCCTAGGTGAGGGAATCAGGAAGTGAAGCGTTGCGGCTTCACTTCCCGGTTCCCTACTGCGCATGCGCGAGTCACGCTGCGCGTCCCTAGTGGTCCCCGCTCTCTGTTGGGAGCTGTGTGTTCCCAGCAGACAGCGCGGTCGGGACGGGAAGAGGCATAGACTCCCATGGGAGTCTATGCCGGAAGCGGGTGCAAATACCTGTGTTTGACAGGTATCTGCACCCCCCTCCCCCCTGAAAGGTGCCAAATGTGACACCGGAGGGGGGGAGGGTTCCGAAAAGTGGAAGTTCCATTTTTGTGTGGAACTCCGCTTTAAGGGGGCGTGGCAGGGTGTGTGTCCTATGCCTACATACTTTTGCTAATAGGTGTCCCTCATTCCCATCTCAGAAATTTGGGAGGTATGGTAATGTCTTTAGAGCCTGGCTAACTAAGTGGGCGACGCTTTAGAACCCGAAAGGAAGGCTGGAAGAAGATGGCAGTGCCCATGTCTGATGGGAGTGCTGATTGCGTAGTACTGAAGGGGAATGCTTGTTAGGGAAGTCTGCCATAATGTGTTAATATGCTGTAGTCATACTAGCACTAGTGGGCCCCATAAAAACAAAAAAAAATTGGTCGAAGTTTAAAGGGGTTGTAAAGGTAAAAGATTTTTCACCTTAATGCATTCTATGCACTATGCAGCTCAGCCTAGCCGTTGATTGGTTACAGTGGATGGATTGAAAGCAGCGCAGCCATTGGCTCGCGCTGCTGTCAATCACATCCAATGACGCGACGCGCCGAGGGGGTGGGGCCGAGTGATACAGTGAGCGGCTATGGCCGCCGGCTGTATCACGGGAGTGCGCCCGCAAGCACTCAACACCATGTGAGGGAGCTCGCATGAAGGTGTTGAGTCCTTGCGGGGGGGGAGCCGAGACAGCCGCTGAGGGACCCCAGAAGAGCAGGTTCGGGGCAAAATGAGCATAGTTGCCAACAGTCCCGATTTTCCCGGGACAATCCCGATTTTGGGACCCTCGTCCCGATCGGAGGCTGTCCCGAATCGGGATTTTCGGGAAAATTGGGAATGTTTGTTTTTTATTTTATTTTCTGAGCAGCTGGCTCCAGCAAAATGGCTGCCGGCGCCGCCGCAAGATCTTCCCCCTAGTGTTCAGTGGAGAGAGGAAGGGGGCTCGATCCCCTCTCCACTGAACACACGGCGCCGGCGGCCAGACACAGCACAAACACAATCGGCCGTCAAGAGAGAGGAAATGCCGCCATGGAGGTGGACGGGCAGAGCGAGTATCTGCAGCATGGCAACAAAAGAAAATGTACAAGTTCCTCCCAGGGACCGTAGTGCTGCCAGTCAGTCCCACTGCATTATCACATAGTGCTCCATTCTGCTCTAATGGACATGTGCTGGGGGGGCGTTATGGGAGGGGAGGGTCTCCACCGGCACTGATAGAGGGGGGTCTGCACTGATGAAGGGGGGTCTGCACTGAGGGGGTCTGCACTGAGGGGATCTGCACTGATGGAGGGGGGACTGCACTGATGGAGGGGGATCTGCACTGATGGAGGGGGATCTGCACTGAGTGGGTCTGCGCTGATGGAGGGGGGTCTGCGCTGATGGAGGGGGGTCTGCACTGATGGAGGGGGGTCTGCACTGAGGGGGTCTGCACTGATGGTGGGGGGTCTGCACTGAGGGGGGTCTGCACTGATGGAGGGGGGTCTATACTGATAGATGGGGGGGACCACACTGAGGGGGTCTGCACTGATGGAGGGGGGTCTGCACTGAGGGGGTCTATACTGATAGATGGGGGAACCGCACTGAGAGGGGTCTGTACTGAGTGGGTCTATACTGATGAGGGGGGTCTATACTGGGGCGGTCTTAACTGATGAAGGGAGTCTGTACTTAGTGGGGGGGGTCTGTACTGAGGGAGGAGGATCTATACTGCTGGAGGGGCGGTCTGTACTTAGTGGGGGGGTCTTTACTGAGGGAGGGGGGTCTGTACTGAAGGGGGACCATAGTTAGTGGAGAGGGGGTGGCACCAATTTTTTTCCGCACCGGGTTACACCAGCTGTAGTGACGCCACTGGCTCTTGTCTCAGCAGCAATTTAACTTTAATGTAAGGGGGGGGTAACTATATACAGGAGGAGGGGGTTACGTATATACAGGAGAGGGTGTTAGCTATATACAGGAGGAGGGGGAGGGTTAACTATATACAGGAGGGGGAGGGTTAACTATATACAGGAGGGGGAGGGTTAACTATATACAAGAGGGGGGCTAACTATATACAGGAGGGGGAGGGTTAACTATGTACAGGAGAGGGGAGGGTTAACTATATACAGGAGGGGGGTTAACTATTTACAGGAGGGGGTTAACTATGTACAGGAGGGGTTACTATGTACAGGGGGGACTATGTACAGGGGGTACAGGGGGGATTCTATGTACAGGGGGGGTAACTATGCACAGGAGGGTAATTATGTACAGGGGGGTAACTAGGGGGAAAGGGGAAACTATGTACAGGGGGAGGGGGTAACTATGTACAGGGGGGGGTAACTATGGCTCTGCCTGGGACACTGATTTAAGGACTGAGGCTGGGAACACTGGTGTAAAGACTGACTCTGCTGGGGGCACCTGATGCAAGGAGGGACTCTGCCGGGGCACCTGATATGAGGACAGACTCTGCTGGGGGCACCTGATGCAAGGACGGACTCTGCTGGGGACCCCTAATGCAAGGACAGACTCTGCTGGGGACACCTGATGCAAGGACAGACTCTGCTGGGGGCACCTGATGCAAGGAAGGACTCTGCTGGTGGCAGGCGACGTGGCTAGTGACACGCTCAGGGATCCCACTGATTCGACATTATGGTGAGTTGAATGATTTAATTTTATATTACAATAGTAATAGTAGAAATAATGCGCTTCAATCACCCTGACACCATAACAATCATGGTGCCGGGATGAATAAAGCGCTAACACCAGGTGTTTGGAGTATCTTTATCTGCTGATTGTTAAACTTTCTAGAATACACATATTTCTATTATTGTGTAGGATCTGGGGCTGCTGTCCCTTCATTCCTCTCTCCCCCTTTCCCTCTCCATCCCTTATTCATCTCAGACTCTAACCACACCCCCTTTGAGCCACAGCCATTTAAGCCATGCCCACTATTTCACGTAAACCACGCCTATATTTTTCAATTGGCGCGCCGCAGTCTTATTTTTATTGTTAAGCCACGCCTACAAACACGTGCCCCCACCCCCTAATTATTATACGGCTCCGCCTACAGCCAAAAAAGTGCCCCACATTTTTTGTTTGCAATGTTGGCAACTATGAACGAGCTGCACAGTGGAGGTAAGTATAACATGTTTGTTATTTAAAAAAAAAAAAAAAAGGAACTTTAGTGATCCTTTAACTCCGCTTTTAATGCTGTAAAATTGTAAAACCATTTTTGTCCAGGTATATACCTATTACATTTTATTAAATGTATTTTAATACACTGATAGAACTGCCAGTTTTTTGTTTTTTTATCTTTCCACAATCTCCTGCAGAGTATGTGTATGTGCAGTTTGTGTATATATGTCCTTGTCTCCCCCCTCATACCGTCCCTTGCCCTATTCTTTCCCTCTTGTTTGCTCCCTGGTCTCTCTATGGCACCTGGAACACTTTTGCGTTCCAGGACGCGGCTCCCCCTTCCGAGTCGCGGCTCCGGTGCTTTTCAGCGCATGCCTGATCTTCGGACGAAACCGAGGATGGGTTTTGCGAATGCGCGGTGTGGCCAGGGACTCGGCGGGCGTGCAGTCTCTATCTCTATCTCTCTATCTCTCGCTCTCTCTCTCTCTCGTCATGCTTTTTACCCTTCTCCATTAGGTCGGACAGCCAGTTTACCGTTCGAGACGACAGAGACCTTGCCAGGCCGCAACGACAACCTTCCTCATCCAGGTCCAGACGTGATTCTCCGTCTAGGACCCATCCATAGAGGAGATGTTACCATTCCTCCTCCAGACACCGCACTGCACTGAAGCTCACCCTCTGGATGTTGGGGAAATACTGAAGGAATACCTGCAAGTTACTTCCTCTTTTAGATGTTCTGACTACCTGTTTATCCTGCACTCCGGGAATAACAAAGGGAATCGACCAGAATGATTGCGGCCTGGCTTGTCCAATCCATCCAGCAGGCTCCTCCAAAGGCAGTGACGGCACATTCCACCAGGGGTATGACGGCTTTGTGGGCAGCAGCCCAGCAGGTGGCTCCAGATGTCATCTGCAAAGCGGCCTCGTGGGCCTCCATTAATACCTTTTATGTCACATTATTGCAAAGAACCTGCTTCTCTATCTTTTGTGAACTTTGGTTTAACAATCCAGTCGGTTGACAGGGCAAATTAAATTTCTTTTTGATCAGCATACCCACCCTTGTGGTTTGGCTAGTTATTTCCCACACGTAGACTGCCATGGAGTCTGTTAGGAAAACCGAAAATGTATTACCAAATGCCGTATGACACGAACCCCAAGTTTAGGAGGTAATTTTAAGGAAAAAAACTTACATTTAAATGCCCATCAATGCAGCCTTATCAGTGTCCATCTGCAGCCTTGTGTCATGATTGCAGCCTTGTGTCATGATTGCACCCTTGCCCAGCCTCATTGCAGGTCATTTAAAATTGGCGCCAAACTCCGCTGATTGCGAGAGGAGCGAGCGCCGCCGACATACACAAAGCCAAGTGTACCCAGCTAGGCTCCTCTCGCAGTCCCGCCCAGTCCCGCCCCTATGATGGACATAACACAGGTCCAATGGCGGGACTGGGCATAGTCGAGAGGAGCCGAGCCTAGCCGAGTACACTCGGCTTTGTGTATGTTGGCTCCGCTCGCAATCAGCGGAGATCGGCGGGGATTGGTGTATAACATGCACCCACAATTTTCCCCTGATTTTAAGGGGAAAAAAGTGCCTGTTATACGCCGATAAATACGGTACTTACCGTAATTTTCCTTTCTTGATGGACTCCATGGCAGACAGAGTTCCCACCCATTGGTCAAGAGCTGGCTAGTTACAGAATGCAGTCTCTGGCTGTGAGCTCAAATTTTTGGGAATGGGGTCCTATAGCATTGGAGAGGAGGCGGGGTTAACCCACACATAGACTGCCATGTAGTCCATCAGGAAAGGAAAATTACGATAAGTATTTGATAATAAATTTTCCATTTTTATTTAAAAAGAAATGTAAATCCAATGTCAATCACATTGTCCACAATGAAAGATGCCCAGATGACCTGCCAACATAACACACCCATCTATCCTCTCTCAATAGACTCTCACCATAAATGACAGCTCCCTGGCCGGTTGCTAAATGCCAACACACTGGCCAACACACTGACTGGCAGGCGTCATTGACTAACTTTGGTCATGACTATGACTATATTTGGTCAATGTTTTCACATGAGATGCCTGCTGGCTTGTTTCAAGTTTTGAGCGGCTGGAAGGTGTTTTTTACTGTTGGTAGCCAGAGGCTTAGAGGAACTGCAAACAGCTTGGGTTAAGGCCGAATTTATAGACAACCCGAATCCAAAGCTGCTCCCTCACCACAAGACAAAATTCTAATTAGACCAATAACTCTTTTCAACTGATTAAAAGCTAGAAATAAGTTTAAAAATACACTTTAATACACTTTAAAACTGTGGGTCTGTTTTACCAATGGCTTTCAGTGAAGAAATCAATGTAAATCAATCAATAAGCTCAATCCTCCAATCACTAACTCTAGGCGTAAGCACCCATACTGTTATGGTTACTGTTGCCAGTATTCCTTTTCCCATAGTACTGCAGCCACTAAGTCCGTGTTCACATATGTGAATTGGATGTGTATTTAACCGCATCCAATTCGCATAACATGTGAGTGTGACCTTCTTTCAATGGAGCTGGTTCACAAATGTCTGAGGCGGCTGCGGTGCAGTTTTGAAAAGGGTCCTGTGCGTTTTTGGGTCCAGTTCAGGTGGGAATTCAGGGAAAAATTTGCACCTGAATCACACCTGAATCAATGAACAGAAACTCACAGGACACCAAACTGCAACCCGCACCGCAGATACAGTGCATCCGGGAAAGTATTCACAGCGCTTCACTTTTTCCAGATTTTGTTATGTTACAGCCTTATTCCAAAATGGATTAAATTAATTATTTTCCTCAAAATTCTACAAACAATACCCCTTAATGACAATGTGAAAGAAGTTGGTTTAAAATCTTTGCAAATTTATTAAAAATAATAAATGAAAAAAAAAATCACATGTGCATAAGTATTCACAGTCTTTGCCATTATACTCAAAATTGAGCTCAGGTGCATCCTGTTTCCACTGATCATCCTTGAGATGTTTCTACAACTTGATTGGAGCACAGTGACCTCCATCATCCGTAAATGGAAGAAGTTTGAAATCACCAGGACTCTACCTAGAGTGGGCTGCCCGGCCAAACTGAGAGATCAGGGGAGAAGGGCCTTAGTTATGGAGGTGACCAAATGATAGTCACTCTGACAGAGCTCCAGAGTTTTTCTGTGGAGAGAGGAGAACCTTCCAGAAGAACAACCATCTCTGCAGCACTCCACCAATCAGGCCTGTATGGTAGAGTGGCCAGATGTACTCCACTCCTCGGTAAAAGGCACATGACAGCCTGCCTGGAGTTTGCCAAAAGGCACCTGTGTCAGACCATGAGAAACAAAATTCTCTGGTCTGATGAAACAAAGATTGAACTCTTTGGCCTGAATGGCAAGCATCATATCTGGTGGAAACCAGGCCCCGCTCATCACCTGGCCAATACCATCCCTACAGTGAAGCATGATGGTGGCAGCATCATGCTGTGGGGATGTTTTTTAGCGACAGGACTGGGAGACTAGTCAGGATCGAGGGAAAGATAAATGCAGCAATGTACAGAGACATCCTTGATGAAAACCTGCTCCAGAGCGCTCTGGACCTCAGACTGGGATGAAGGTTCATCTTCCAACAGGACAACGACCCTAAGCACACAGCCAAGATAACAAACGAGTGGCTATGGGAAAACTCTGTGAATGTCCTTGAGTGGCCCGACCAGAGCCCATACTTGAACACCATTGAACATCTCCAGAGAAATCTGAAAATGGCTGTGCACCGACGCTCCCCATCCAACCTGATGAAGCTTGCGAGGTCCTGTATATTATCAGAGTATTGAAATAATGCGCTGGCAGCTTCATGGATGCAGAGAATACTTTACTTTCATGCAGGATATTATATTAAGTCTTACAGCATGAGAATCATGAAACGCGAACTAACCACAAACAAGTGCACTGAACTTAGATAGACAGTACATCCTGTCATATCAAAGAATACACAATACTACAGCGCCCCCGGCTGCATAGATAGGTATAATGCATACAGTATTGTCAGTTTATTAGCAACCATGCTGTTGTTCGTTCCAACACCCCTTCTCAACAGCATGTGCTTTGCCAAATTACATTAAGATTCTTCTGGAAATAACTATGACGTTCCTTCAACAAAGGCTTAGTGAGTGCATCAGCAGTCATCTCCTCTGATGGCAGTATTGAATGTCAATAACACCTTGCTCTTGATCATCCCTCAGTAGGGGACTTGACATCGATGTGTTTGGTCCTAGGATTGACCCTTTCTGATTGCGTAAGTTTTATACATCCCTGGTTGTCTTCAAAAATGGGAATTGGTTTTGACATCCTCTATCCCAATGTCCACAAAAAGTTGACAAATCCATATCGCTTTTTGACACGCGTATGCTGCTGCAATGTACTCAGTACTTCAACTTCAGTTGAAGATAGAGCGACAGTTGCTTGCTTTTGACTAAACCAACTTATGGTTCCTTCCCCATACTTGAACATGAATCCACTTGTGGATTTGCAGTCTGTGCAGCCCCTGGCCCAATCAGTATCTACATATCCAACCAGTTTTGGATTTGATGTTGCTGGTAACCGTAACTTCATCTGAATTGTTCCTTTGAGGTATTGTATCACTCTTTTTACTGCGTTCCAGTCACGCTGACAGGGAGCTGAAACTTTTCTGCATAGTATGCCTACTGCTGCAGCTATGTCTGGTTTTGTCACAATGGCAACATATAGCAGCTTACCAATTGCTCTGCGATACAGGTCATTGTTGGGTAGCAAGTTTCTGCTTCATTGCTCTTTTGATAGCCTGGTTCCATAGGAGTTTTCACTCCCTTTGCATCTTTCATGTGGAATTGTTCCAAGATTTCGGAAATTTCCTGAGATTGGTTGAAAAGATAAATTCCATCTTTTTTTTTCTCTCTCTATTTGAATTCCCAGATAGTAGCTAATGTTCCCAAATTCTTTGATTTCAAATTTTTCTTTCAGCTTGTGAACTATCTGATTGTAATCCCTTTCTTGTTCAAAACAAAATGTCATCAACATAAATAACGATGTATATCCATATGTCTTCTTGATTCTTGGAGTAGAGACAGGGGTCTGCTTTACTTCTTGAGAATCCCTCTCTGGTAAGTACTTTGTTCATTTTCTCATTCCACATCCTTGCAGATTGCTTAAGACCGTAGATGCTCTTCTGAAGTTTACACACAAGGTTGTCTCCTTGCTCAAACCCTGGTAGTTGCTCCATGTAGAGGTCTTCCTTAATGTCTCCATATAGGAAAACAGTTTTCACATCTAGGTGTTTGACTTGCATTGAAAAATGTGCAAGAAAACACTGTGCTAACTAGTAAAAGGGGAGCAGCTACATACGGTGTGACAAAAACAATGTAAAGATAAGAAAATGTAGAGCATAGTGAACAAACCAAAATGACAAAATAGTAGTGCTGAAATTTATTCCAGTTCAAACAAGAAAAAATATTAAGTCCTTCAACACAGTATAATAAACTAAACATATGATAAACCCAAAGTCAATGAACCAAAGAGCAGATGGGTAGGGGTATGGTGTCCCACTGTGTGTAAACACGGATGCAAACCCTGAGGAGGATGGTGTTCCAAATGTTGGCAAGAAGCTGTGTTGATCCGTAGAGGGAAACCACATCAACCAGAAAATGGCATCAAGGAAAAGGGTGATAAGTATAAACTCTTACCAGATCGAATGGACTCCCCTGTCAGCGACATGGAGTCTTGAAGGCAGTGTGCCACCCAGGGCATATGGAAACTCATGGAAGCACATTTTTTCTTTTCACATACTATCCAGATGGGAGTGAATGCCTAGCTTCCGCCATATGAGGGATATTCCATCTTCCAGATCCTTATTGTGTCTACCTACCGCAAAGATCTACCCGGTGATCCCTGAAGTCTGCGCAGAGTCCAACCTTGAGGTTCTGACTGTCGGGATATCTTTCTATATGCCCTGGGTGGCACACTGCCTTCAAGACTCCATGTCGCTGACAGGGGAGTCCATTCGATCTGGTAAGAGTTTATACTTATCACCCTTTTCCTTGATGCCATTTTCTGGTTGATGTGGTTTCCCTCTACGGATCAACACAGCTTCTTGCCAACATTTGGAACACCATCCTCCTCAGGGTTTGCATCCGTGTTTACACACAGTGGGACACCATACCCCTACCCATCTGCTCTTTGGTTCATTGACTTTGGGTTTATCATATGTTTAGTTTATTATACTGTGTTGAAGGACTTAATATTTTTTCTTGTTTGGACTGGAATACATTTCAGCACTACCATTTGTCACTTTGGTTTGTTCACTATGCGCTACATTTTCTTATCATGTTTGACTTGCATGCCCTTCCCAGCTGCAACGCTAAGAAGTGCTCTGATAGTGGAGTGTTCTACAACAGGAGTGAATGTTTCATTGTAATCTTCACCTAATTTTTGGGAGTAACCCCTGGCAACTAGTCTGGGTTTCTATTTGTGGATATTCCATTCTGTGTCTGACTTTACTTTGAGTCCTCATGCACATGGACGTTTTAAAAAACGAGCTGTAAAGCTAGGTTCGACGCCTGGAAAAACCGGCGTTAAAAACGCGATTTTTACCGCGTTTTGCATTAGCGTTTTTGCGCGTTTTTCCGCGTTTTTCCGCGTTAGCGCTAAGTAGCGTTTTTTATTGAAAAACACATCTCTCAGCTATATACACTCCCAAATTTCCCACAATGCCACAGAAACCAAAGAAAATATGTTAATGAGCATGTGTCGGTGCCATTTTGGTAGGAGAGAGAGAGAGGAGAGAGTGTTTCAGAGTGTTTCAGAGTTTTCAGTTTATTTCAGTATTTTTCAGTATTTTTCTGAGAAATATGGATCCTGTCATGCAAAAGATCGATGAGGCAATCCTTCTGATTGTGTTGCGGAGGCAGCGGAGAATGAGACAGGAGGAGGAGAGAAGCAGCAGACGTCGATTTTGGGTGCATCCAATGGTATCCAATCGGTTTTCTACGGGGTACTTTGGCAATATTTATTCCCAACTGCGCTCATATCCAACAAAGTTCTTCAACTTTACAAGGATGTCAGTGCCGCTCTTTGATGACCTGTTGGAGAGGCTCAGGCCAAGGCTCACAAGGATGGACACTGTGATGCGTAGCTCTGTGTCACCGGAGGAACGGATGCTAGTGACACTCAGGTAGGTGAATACACATATGGGAGGAGGGGTTAGGGTTACGGTTAGGTTTAGGGGTTAGGGGGTTAGGGTTAGGGGTTAGGGTTTAGGGGTTAGGGGTTAGGGTTAGGAGTTAGGGTTAGGGGTTAGGGTTAGGGGTTAGGGTTAGGAGTTAGGGTTAGGAGTTAGGGTTAGGGGTTAGGGTTAGGGGTTGGGGTTAGGGTTAGGAGTTAGGGGTTAGGGGTTAGGGTTAGGGGTTAGGGTTAGGAGTTAGGGGTTAGGGTTAGGAGTTAGGGTTAGGGGTTAGGGTTAGGGGTTAGGGGTTAGGGTTTAGGGGTTAGGGGTTAGGGTTAGGGGTTGGGGTTAGGGTTAGGAGTTAGGGTTAGGGGTTAGGGTTAGGGTTAGGGTTAGGGGTTAGGGTTAGGGTTAGGGTTAGGGGTTAGGGTTAGGGTTAGGAGTTAGGGTTAGGGGTTAGGGTTAGGAGTTAGGGTTAGGAGTTAGGGGTAGGGGTTAGGGTTAGGGGTTAGGGTTAGGAGTTAGGGTTAGGAGTTAGGGTTAGGGTTAGGGGTTAGGGTTAGGGGTTAGGGTTAGGGTTAGGGGTTAGGGTTAGGGTTAGGGGTTAGGGTTAGGGTTAGGAGTTAGGGTTAGGAGTTAGGGTTAGGGGTTAGGGTTAGGAGTTAGGGTTAGGAGTTAGGGGTAGGGGTTAGGGTTAGGGGTTAGGGTTAGGACTTAGGGTTAGGAGTTAGGGTTAGGGGTTAGGGTTAGGAGTTAGGGTTAGGAGTTAGGGGTAGGGGTTAGGGTTAGGGGTTAGGGTTAGGAGTTAGGGTTAGGAGTTAGGGTTAGGGTTTAGGGGTTAGGGGTTAGGGTTAGGGGTTAGGGTTAGGAGTTAGGGTTAGGGGTTAGGGTTAGGGGTTAGGGGTTAGGGTTAGGAGATAGGGTTAGGTTTAAGGGTAGGGTTAGGACTTATGTTTATGCTTTACTCTTTCAATAACTAAATTTATTATGTTATCTTAGGTTCCTTGCCACGGGACAAAGTTATGCTTCCTTGCATCACTACTTCCTCCTTGGCCTCTCAACGGTCTCAAAAATAATAAAGGAAACATGTGTGGCAATATGGGAGGAATTGCATAACGTTGTAATGCCAGAGCCAACCGAAGACATCTGGGAATCAGTTGTGGACACTTTTTGGGAAAAAACTCAGTTCCCAAATTGTATAGGAGCCCTTGATGGGAAACACATCAGGGTGAAGAAGCCTCCCCACTCTGGATCTTCATATTTTAATTACAAAAAATATTTTTCGGTGGTCCTCCTGGCATTGTCCGATGCACACCTCAAATTTCTGTTTGTAGATGTGGGAGCATATGGAAGCCAAGGTGATGCCCGCATATTCCGCGAGTCGGCCTTCGGACGTCGTCTACATGAGGGACGACTCAATATTCCTGAAAGCAGGCCTCTACCCTGCACTGAAGAACCCAGCTTGCCATTAGTCATGGTGGCAGATGAGGCCTTTGGACTGGCTGAAAATCTAATGAGGCCATACAGTGGCACTGGTCTCAGCCGACAACAAAAAATGTTCAATTATCGGCTCAGACGTGCACGCCGTGTTGTTGAATGTGCATTCGGGGTGTGCACGGCCAAATGGCGAGTTTTGCTGACAAGTATGCAATTGGATGTTGACAACGCCATTCAAGTCGTCCTGGCATGCTGCGTTCTGCACAATTTTCTGCGGGACAGTGACAGAAATAATGTTGAACAGGAGCCCATTAGACAACTTCAGAGGGTTCAATTTATGGACTTGCGTTCAACTGCACGTGTCATGAGCATTCGAAACCAATTTGCAGAATTTTTTGAATCCCCTGATGGAGAGGTATCATGGCAGAATGATTATATCTAAAAAATATTTGCAATACATCTACCTTTGCTGTCTTGTGTTTTTTGAAATAAAGCATTTCAAAATTGAAGTTTGTTATTTTTTGGTCCATTTGTCAACGATTGTTCTACAAGTCAATTTGACTCTGCCTTCGGGGTAAGCCTAGGCTAAGCCCAAAAAAGAGCAAGCTTACGCTTGTCCGAAGGCAGAGTACGATAGAGTCCTTTGCACTCTGCCTTCAGGGCAAGCAGAGTGCAAAGGAGTGCTGTTGTGCATCATATAAAAGACTTTTCAAACAAAACAAAAAATTAAATAAAGGATTGGGATCACAACTGGTATTTCAAGAAAAAAAAGATTTTATTTTGGAATCACAACTGGTGATAGGTGGTGGTGGATGGTTGATTGCATTGAGGATGTGGGGATTGGGGACGGGGTAATGGTTGGGCCTGGCGATCACTCCCAAAATCCTGCTGGTAGCGGGGTAGAGGGTATGAGGGCTGAAAATGGGAGGTGGAAGGAGGAAAATCACCATACGCTTGCAGGTTATGGTATGAGGTCTGGGACGGCATAGGTGGTGGTTGGCGTTGAGGAGGGGGCTGATAGTGAGAGGGGGGTGCTAGCACTGCTGAGGTCCCAGGGGCCATTGGGGGATCATGAGAAACATTATACGGATCGCATGGAGGTGGCCCGCCACTCAATTTTGCATGTCTGTATTGCAATGCAATAGCGTACATGCGATCCATACAAAGTTTCTCTTGGTCTCCCACAATGTCCTCCAGGATGTGGTAAAGGCTGCGGCAGAAGCAGGCGCGTGGGTTATTGGTGTCTAAAAAGACATCCATACTGCGCCTCTCCTGCCGCACTTCCTGCAGCAGTGCTAGCACCCTGTCATCAGCCTCGGGATTATAGCCGCCCCTCGCCTGACGTCCACGCCCACGGCCACGAACACCGCCACGACCGCGCTGCTCTCCACTTTGATAACTGGCAGGAGACGGTGTTTCCTCAGCCCTCGATTCCTGCCAAAGAACAAAAATGTTTACATTGACATGTACATGGACAGACAGACAATGAGATAGACAGGCAGACCGAAGCAGTTACCTCATCTGTGCCCTCAACAACTCCCTCGCTGATTGGTCGTGGAGATCCAGAGGTGGTCATTGGACTGTTTGGTCTCTGAACCTCTGCATCTTCCTCATCGACCTCTCCGAGTCTAAAATTTGAAGTTGTCCTGCAAACAATACAAATTGTATAAACGTAACTACTTTAGCCCGGACCATTTTTTTTTATTAGTAATGGGGGAGATCAGCGATTTTTAGCATGACTGCGACAATACGGCCGACATATTGGACAATTTGGACACATTTTTGGAAAAATTTTCATTTTTACACCGATCAGTGCGATTAAAATTGCAATGATTGCAAATTTTTTTTTATTAGTAATGGGGAAGATCAGCGATTTTTAGCATGACTGCGACAATACGGCCGACACATTGGACAATTTGGACACATTTTTGGAAAAATTGTCATTTTTACAGCGATCAGTGCGATTAAAATTGCAATGATTGCAAATTTTTTTTTTATTAGTAATGGGGGAGATCAGCGATTTTTAGCATGACTGCGACAATACGGCCGACACATTGGACGATTTGGACACATTTTTGGAAAAATTGTAATTTTTACAGCGATAAGTGCGATTAAAATTGCAATGACATACTGTAAAAATTACACTGGCATTGACCTCTTCCTCTCCCTGAGACGATCGCCGGTGTGCCCACGGACATTGAGTCCGCAGGACCCGCTGTCGGACTCATGGACCTCAAAATGGGAAAGCGCGCCGCCAAGGCGGCAACTTAAAAGGGACGTACAGGTACGCCCATTTGTGCTGCCGTGCCATTCTGCCGACGAATATGTACATGTGGCGTTCGGAAAGTGGTTACAATAGCCATGGAACATACTGCCTGAAAAGCAATGTACATAGGCAAATATATGAAAAAAACTTAGGGTCTGGTATGGCTCTGCATATTTTGCCTTAGGAATTGTAGATTGCTGTGGTAAACATGTTTTTTTTTGGTTGGCGCTGGTGCTCCGCTATGTGCCGCCTTGTCTTCGTCCGTGAGGTCCCTCCTGACACGGTCACGTAGGGACTTCCAGCGGCGCTGCATAATTTTGCCTAAAATAACATGGAAAACAAAGGGTTAAATATGCAATCTTCTTTTACATTACACACAAACAGATCATGCATTCAAGGAAAATAGACTTACTTATCTCCTTTCTTTCCGCATTTCTGATTTGTTCCCAGCCAGGGGTAATCGCAGCACTTATGTCCTCCCAGGCTTTCACCTTCCGGATGTGGTCTCCATGCAGTGGATGTGCCACATCCCACAGTTCTGGATGGGCCTGTACCGCATTTATTAGCTCCAATTGAGAGACTGCACTAGCCATCTTGAAGCCAATATCACCACAGTCACACGGCTGTGCAAAGGACTCTTGGGTAATCTAATGTCCAGACAGGAAATTCCTGTTTTTACAGAGATTACAGTGTCCAATCATCTCTTTTTAACCAAAAAACGCCGGAGCTAAAAAACGCGTTTTTGCTCGTTTTTGCGCGTTTTTCCGCGTTTCGTGTTTTTACAGCTCTAGCGCCGTGCCTCGGAACGCACTGGTCCTGGGTTTTTTTTACAGCTTAAAAACGCCTAGGCTATTTGCAGCTCAAAAACGTCTAGGTGGGCATGAATCCATAGACTAACATAGACAGGCGTTTTTAAGCTGTAAAAAACGCTAAAAAAAACGCGGCTGTAAAAATGTCCATGTGCATGAGGACTGAAAGTCCACTTACTTCCTATAGTCTTGTGGTTGGGAGGGAGCTCTGTGAGTGTCAAGGTTTTATTTTCCTGAAGTGACTTTAATTCTTCTTCTGCTGCTTTTCTCAATTTATTTGCTTCACATTTTGGCAGTTTTTCTATGTCTTCTCTGGATGTTGGTTCAAGTATGCTGTGTGTTTTGACAGTGTATGACAGCTTGCGGGGTGGTATCCCCTTTGTGGTCCGAGTGGATCTTCTGGCTTCAGGCAATTCAGCAGGATCTGGTGGGGAACTTGATTTAGGTATTGTGTGTTCCACCTCTTGTTCTGACTCCTGCACAGGTTCCCTTTGGTCGACCTCTTCTTCTGGTTTGCTGGGTATATTCACTTCACAGCTTTCAGGGGTTGGTGTTTCTGATGATGGGCTCTCATCAAAATAAACACTATTGCTTATTGTCACTTTGTCAGTCTTTAGGTATAGGATTCTATAACCCATAGTTTGCTTACTGTAGCCTACTAGAATGCCCTCTATGGCTCTGTTCTCCAGCTTGGATCACTTTTTACTTGCTAGGATTTAATCCATGCCACATTTTGAATGGAGTACTTTTAATAGTTCTTGAGGGTTGTCTGTTCTGTAGGAAGGTTGCAGTTATGACTGCTTCTCCCCAGTACTTGTGAGGTGGGTTGGCATCCATCAACATTCACCTGACCATTTCTATAAGAGTGCAATTTTTCCTTTCTGCTACATCGTTTTGTTCAGCAGTGTATGATGTGGTTGCCTGGTGTACCAATTCTTGTCTCTTCAGGTATGAGGCCAATGGCAGTTGGTGCTCAATATTTTTGGGGCGGCGCAAACAAACTGAAAAATTAAACTGTTAGTAATGCAGGACTGTAAATAGCCATTTATCAGGTGATTATGTATCTTTACAGCTAGATAAAGTGCCCATCAAATGTAGCCATACGGTGCCCATCAAATGCAGCCTCACGGTGCCCATCAATTGCAGCCTCACTGTGCACAGCAAACGCAGCCTTACTGTGCACGGCAAACGCAGCCTCACTGTTCACATCACATGCAGCCTCACTGTTCACATCACATGCAGCCTCACTGTGCCCATCACATGCAGCCTCACTGTGCCCATCACATGCAGCCTCACTGTTCACATCACATGCAGCCTCACTGTTCACATCACATGCAGCCTCACTGTTCACATCACATGCAGCCTCATTGTTCACATCACATGCAGCCTCACTGTGCCCATCACATGCAGCTTCACTGTGCCCATCCATTCAGCCTCACTGTGCCCGTCAACGCAGCCTCACTGTGCCCAATGTGAGGAGTTCCCAGGTCTGTACACCTGCTGGCTGCTGTGCCCATTATGAGGGGTTCCTGGGTCTGTACACCTGCTGGCTGCTGTGCCCATTATGAGGGGTTCCCACCATCCCTGTGCTGAGTTCCGGGTCTGTACACCCACTGTGCCCATTGTGAGGGGTTCCCACCATCCCTGTGCTGAGTTCCTGGGTCTGTACACCTGCTGTGCCTATTATGAGGGGTTCTGACCATCCCTGTGCTGAGTTCCCGATTCTGTACACCCACTGTGCCCATTATGAGGGGTTCCCAACATCCCTGTGCTGAGTTCCTGGGTCTGTACATATTGTGCAATGCAGTACAATGAGTACTTTGGAAGTGACAAGCTGTGCTGTCAGAATTCACACAGATGCAATGCAGTGCATTGTAAGCGTGCTTGCGCCACATGGAGTGGCTGAATGCAGAAAAACACCTACAACACCACACACAGCTGTCACATGACTTGTGAACTCCTATAGAGAACTTGCAATAAAAGGCAGGAGATGAGGAAACTTCATAGAATAATCCATGCAGAGATTTTGGGCTATGACCTCATACAGCCCCCCATATGACAGGTTATAGCTCAGACTATACCAAGGACAAGTCAGGGGAAGTGAGGGCATAGGAGACCAGGATGGTGACAGCAGCTCCAGGGACACACACTATCCAAATAATAGACACATGGAGCTACACACACTAGGCTGATACACTATCAGATGACCTCTCCCCTACCTCCAGAGCTGCCACTTTAGCCATGCGTCTGTGTTACTGAGGAAACAGACATTGTAACTTGAGTTGGCTGGTCCGATAAAAGCACCGCCCTACTTCCTACGGAACACCAATCACTAACCACCACAGGATACATAATGCCAGAGTGGGAGTGTTTGAGGCGCAGAGCTCTGCATCCCGAGGGCAGTCCAAAGGCCAGCCAAAAAATCATCTTGCCCACAACCACATGATTGCGATGACGTAATGCTTCACATAGCACCTGTGTATCCGGCACCCCTCCGCACACACTTAAAGGGGGGGGGTGGCGCACCTGTGCCCCCTATGGACAGGCCGCCACTGTATGAGGCCACTTCTTTGCTTATGTATTCTCCCCCATTTTCAGTGTGTATTATTCCAGGTTTCCGTTGGAATTTGTTGCTAGACATGGCAACAAATTCTTGAAGTTTCTCTGATGTTTTATTCTTGTGTTTCATCAGATAAGTAGCTGTGTACCTGAAATAATCATTAATCAAAGTCAGTAGATATCTTTTCATTTGACCGCATACGTCACTGTGTATGAGCTGCAGGGGGTGGGTGGTTTTTCTTTAAGGCTATCTGTGGAAGGGAAGCACGTGTGTGGCTTTTGCTTAAATACAGCACTTGCATTTCATGAGCACTTTGCAAGGTGTTGTTGTCAAATCTGATAAGCCTCTCTTTATAATGTCCTGTATAGCTTCTGGACTTCTGTGCCCCAGCCGCCTGTGCTATAAGTGAATACTTTTGTTGTGTATGTCATTAGAGACTAAATTTGCTTGTTGGTCTGCGGTGATGAGCCTGTATAGGTGATCATCCAATTTTCCCTTTGCAAGGAATTGCTTATTATTGTGAAGTGTTCATTCATCACCCTGGAACTTAACTGTGAGACCTTTTGTTTGCAAGACTTTTCACCAGTGGCGGCCCGTCCATAGAGGGCGCACGGCACCGCCTCCCCTATCCATGCATCCGGCCCCCTAATCTACATATCATTGGCGCCGGACCATGGATTCCAATGTGGCAGGGTGGTTTTTTTTAAGCACCTGATTAGAGCCAGAGGCTCTAATAGGCTTCAAAAAGGGCAGGTTCGGAGCGCAGAGCATTGTGCTCCGAGCCTAAGCAGTTGTGTGACGATAAGCAAATAAATTTTCACTATTATCACACTAAAGTTCCTTCCTGCCATTCAGGAGGCAGGTCTATGAGACCTGTTTCCTGATTGGCCAAAGCGTCAAGTGATCCTATTGGATGCCTAGTGCTTTGGTGGAAGAGGAGACACAAGGCGGAGGAAGCTGGAGAAGCGGACACAGGAGCTGCTGTGGCCACTGCCCGCACTCCAGGAGAGGAGGACACGACAGCCCCGCCACGTGAGCAGGTAAGTGCTGGAACGCCGGGGGGGTTCTGTTTCTTTGCCACCATGCTGCCGGGAAGGTGGGTTGTTGTTTGCGGGCCCCCCCCAAAAGAAGAACCCACCAGCTGCCACTGCTTTTCACTGATAGAAGGCTGCCTTCTAGTTCTGGAATATACAGCACTTACTTTACGAGGATACTCTGCTTGCCTTGTGGTGTAATGCAGTTCAGGAAGCCCAGGCCTTTACCTTCCGCAGTGATGCTTTGCTAGCAAAACTTTGTCTTTTGCACTGTAATCAAGGTTTGTGAAAAAGGTCTCATTGCTAGTCATGTGGCTTGTCGCACCTGAGTCTTTGCACCAGCCGCATGGCTTGCTGCTCTGTGTCACTTTAAAGGTGCCACTCCATGATGTGTCTGCAGTTTCCTTTGTGGCTGCTTTGACTCGTTCGTGGATAGCTGTAGCTTTTGCTGTTCGGCTTTCCAGATAGAACAGTCCTTTTTAACCACTTAACAACCGGCCCATAGCCGAATGATGGCTGCAGGGAGGTTGCTTAACTCTGGGAGGGCGTGCTAGGATGTCCTCCCAGAATTCCCCTCTCGCGTGTCCCCGAACACATCCGTGACTGAGTGATCACATGTAAACAAACCTCTCCTTCCCTCTCTGTACCGATTGGTACACTGTGAGCAGAGAGGGGGAGGAATCGGATGGCAGCAGCGCTGTGGGCTGGATGTGTAGTGCCTACAGCGCTGCTCAGTGACATCCAGCCATCCATCCATCCATGCTCAGCCATTCCTAATGCTCTGCAATGCCCTGCAATACTCTGCAATGCCCCAGAATACTGTGCAATACTCTGCAATGCCCCACAACACTGTGCAATACTCTGCAATACCCCCACAATACTGTGCAATACTCTGCAATACCCCCACAATACTGTGCAATACTGTGCAATACCCTGCAATACTGTGCAATACCCCGCAATACTCTGCAATACCCCGCAATACTCTGCAATACCCCGCAATAATCTGCAATACCCCGCAATACTCTGCAATACCCCGCAATACCCCGCAATACTCTGCAATACCCTGCAATACCCCGCAATACCCTGCAATACCCTGCAATAGCCCGCAATACTCTGCAATAGCCCGCAATACCCTGCAATAGCCCGCAATACCCTGCAATAGCCTGCAATACTCTGCAATACCCCGCAATACTCTGCAATACCCCGCAATACCCCGCAATACTGTGCAATACTCTGCAATAGCCCGCAATACCCTGCAATAGCCCGCAATACACTGCAATAGCCCGCAATACTCTGCAATAGCCCGCAATACTCTGCAATACCCCGCAATACTGTGCAATACCCCGCAATAAGGTGCAATACTCTGCAATACTCTGCAATAGCCCGCAATACCCTGCAATAGCCCCCAATACTCTGTAATAGCCCCCAATACTCTGTAATAGCCCGCAATACTCTGCAATAGCCCACAATACTCTGCAATAGCCCGCAATACTCTGCAATACCCCGCAATACTCTGCCATACCTAGCCATACTCTGCAATACTCGGTGATACCCAGCCATACCCTGCCATACTCGGCAATACCCTGCCATACTCAGCAATACCCTGCCATACTCAGCAATGCCCTGCCATACTCAGCAATGCCCTGCCATACTCGGCAATACCCTGCCATACTCAGCCATGCTCAGCCATACCCTGCAATACCCCGCAATACTCTGCCATACCCTGCCATACCTAGCCATATCCCTGCCATATCCAGCCATACTCTGCAATACCCCGCCATACTCTGCAATACCCCGTCATACTCTGTAATACCCCGCCATACTCTGCAATACCCCACCATACTCTGCAATACCCCACCATACACTGCAATACCCCGCCATACCCTGCCATATCCAGCCATACTTTGCAATACTCGGTGATACTCTGCCATACCCAGCCATACTCTGCCATACCCAGCCATACTCTGCCATACTCTGCCATACCCAGTCATGCTCAGCCATACCCAGCCATGCTCGGCCATACCCTGCCATGCTCAGCCATACCCTGCCATACTCGGCTGTACTCGGCTTCTGTATGTGGCCAGGCTGTGGAAGTCTCACACATGTGGTATCGCCGTACTCAGGAGGAGTAGGAGAATCTTTTTTGGGGTGTCATTTTTGGTATGTACATGCTATGTGTTATAAATATTGTATAAATGGACAACTTTGTGTCAAAAGAAAAATGCGTTTTAACCACTTCCCGCCAGCCGGCTGTCACACGTCGTCCTTGACTTTGTGCAGGGATATCTGAATGATGCCTGCAGCTACAGGCATCATTCAGATATCAACTTTTTTAGCCGGCGATTCCCTACACCATAACAACAATGATAGCGGCTGTTCCACTGCTTGATCGTTCTTACGGGAGGCGAGAGGGGATGCCCCCCCCCCTCAGGCCACTCTCCGGTGCTTCTACCGACTCACTAAATAGTTTGTGTAAATGTTTTCCTTCGCGCTAGTGGATGTGACACAATAAAGGTGATCCCAATACAAAGTGCTGTATTAAATAAACTACTGTGTACAAATGCTAATATTGCCGCAAAATGAGGGTGTTCACACAAAACACTAATGGAATTAAATATTAAATGAAATTTCGCGCAATATTTGTGTAATAAAAATCAGACTCTAATGACTGCTGAATGGTGAATTCCTTTTCCAGGCATATGGTGGTTGCTGCAATTAATTAGAAAGTGTGGAAAACAGCATAAACTAAAATAATTATACCACCCTGTAACTAGCATATACATAAGCCTGTGACATAATCTGGTGATAATATAACCATACAATCTTCTATGGTTAACCAATAGTGATCCACATTTAGATAAAATTCATATGTCAATTTACAATCTTCTTAGGTTCCGCTAGCAATAAACCGTGCAAATACAACAAGCGTGAAATCTAAAATAGCATAATAAAAATGTGCAATCTTACATAATAAATCATTAGTTCATGAAAAAAATTTTTTTTTTTTTTTTTAAAAAGTCCGTTTTGTAGGTGTGATTGTGTGCAGATTTTGTGGTATAAAAGTGAATCAAATATAGGTGAGTGAATTTATAAAGAATATCTGTGAACAGTTCTTTTAAAATGTTCTTTTGTGATAAAAAATCTTTCTGCTGTGGGTGTCTCCCAGTGTGGTCTCACAGAACTCTCACCTTACATAGGTATTGATTAGGCATTCAGTAGTATGTCTTTGTGTGGAAGTGGTGTTCTGACAGCTTCTTCTTTTCTGTGCTATATCTCCTCCAGCGTTCCTTTCCCTGCAGCTCCGCTCTAATAAACTCAGTGTTGGGGAGATAAAATAGGTGGGGGGGAGGAGGTGCAACCAGCGGTCCAGCAAACTCAAGCGTATCTTAAAGATACAAAGCATATACTGCAGCTTTTAGATACAGTACCAGTATTAGAAGGGAGGACCCTACTGGCCACCGCTGATGTCACATCACTATATACTATAGTGCAACACCACGATGCGATTTCTGCAACCAAATGGCTATTGAGAAAATACAGCACTCTAGTCTGCAAACAAAGAAAGTATTTAATGAAATGTCTAGATTTTTGCCTAAAATGCAACTATTTTTGGCATGATCAATCCTACTTCAAACAAAAAGTAGGAATAGCCATGGGTGCAAAATTTGCACCAGGAGTCGCAAACGCATTCATGGCACAATGGGAGGAAAAGGCAGTATACACAGACACTCCCCCAGAGCTGACACTTTATAAAAGATTTATTGATGATGTCGTGATTGTGTGGAATGGAGATAAGCAAAATTTGGAAATGTTTTTAAACAAACTAAACGATAATGATAGAAACATAAACCTGGTATGGAAAATTGATGATAAAGAAATAAACTTCCTAGATCTAGACATAAGCTTGGAGGGGCAGAAAATAACAACTAAGACACACTTTAAAAATGTAGATGCCAACAGCTATCTCTCAATAGACAGCTGCCACTACAAACCATGGCTCTATAACATTCCCAAAGGTCAGTTTACAAGGCTTAGAAGAAACTGCACCAAAGAAGAAGACTATCGAAACCAAGCACAAATGATGGGAGAGAGATTCAAAATAAAAGGATATGATGGCCATTGGATACAAAATCAAATAGAACACGTGAATCTCATCGAAAGAAAGAAAATGCTTGAAGACTGCCCTAAAAAAAGATTCCAACAAGAAGTACCTAGCATAATACTGGATTTTAATACACAGCATAAAGATGTGGCAAAAGTGATCCAAAAGCATTGGCACATTTTGAAGAACGATAAGGACCTCAAAGAAATATTACCAGAGAAACCTAACATAATATATAAAAGAGCTCCTACTATAAGAGATTTAATAGTCAAATCAGTAATTGACCCTCCCTTAAAACCAGAATATACATTTTTTTCTGGAAAAGGTTTTTACCCCTGTCGCAATTGCTATGCGTGTCGGCATGCAAAGAAATTCCAGGGGAAGCGTCAAGAATTCACAGCCACCAGTACAGGACAAAGGTATAATATTAAAGACTTTATAGGATGCCACACAGAAGGAGTTGTCTATGTGTTACAATGTAGCTGTAATCTACAGTATGTGGGCCGAACAAAAAGAGCATTGAAAACACGCATTAAGGAACACGTACAAAACATAAAATCGGGCTTCCCGAAACATAATGTATCCAAACATTTTACATTAGTGCATAACAAAGACCCATCACACCTCCAATTTTGGGGCATAGAAAAACATAAACCGTCTTGGAGAGGGAGTCATCTGGTCCGGGATATCAGTCGCAAAGAATCCAAATGGATACATTCTTTACGCACCTTGGTGCCAGGGGGACTCAATGTCGAGTTCGATTTAAATTGCTTTTTAAACAATTACTAAATCAACATCAGATACAATTTGTAGGATCAACATATATTTTAAAAAAACTTTTTTAACATTGATGTTTTTACAGTTCAACTTTTTATGTGGGATTATATTAACAATTTTAAAATAACCGTTATAACCATATCTATGATATAAATTATTTTAAAATAACCGTTATAACCATATTTTTAATATAAATTTAGCCCATCATCACGAAAGCAGCTTCCACCGTAGGATAATTAAATAGATCAAAATAAAGCACAGTGGAGATGTAATTGTAAATGTATAACAATTGCCTAATGGTCGTATGAATGTTTAATTAATATGTATCTCTTTAAAAAAAATTTTTTCTTTTTAATATATTAATACAACTGGTATAGTAACCAGGGCACTCCCACATCTGCTTCATATATCTAAGGAAGCCATTCTAAATGTAGCTATAGGGATCGATTAGAGAACGTAATCTTATTAATATGCATGGCTCCTCCTTGTTGTTATAATAAATATCATTAAATAATGATGATTCCTCCTAATAAATTAGATAATCCAGCACGTTTACAACACCAAACGGCAGTAACAATCTCTATTATGAAGGAATACCACCAAAAATATGGCCGCGCACATGAAGGCGTTAAACCCTAGAGGAAGATCCTACCTAAAAACCAACGAAAAATGGCCGCCGAACTTAAATTACATTGACCACAAGTAAAATGGCGGCTTCGCAATTTCCGGTATCAGCACATATAAGCATACACAGAACAGCCAATCGCATCCCCAGATGAAGACACGTGACCGTGTCGTAACGCGTAGGGATTGGCTGGAGTGACACACAGTATCTGAAGCACAAGTGAGAGGGCGCTGAGAACGCCAGATCGTTTTTTTCGTTTACTTTGCCTGTTTTAATCATTTTAAATGTAAGAGCAATACCAAATAAATGCTACCCCTTTGATTTTAAAAAAGTTAATACACTAGTGGAGCCTCCTTTCTCCTCCCCCCCACCTATTTTATCTCCCCAACACTGAGTTTATTAGAGCGGAGCTGCAGGGAAAGGAACGCTGGAGGAGATATAGCACAGAAAAGAAGAAGCTGTCAGAACACCACTTCCACACAAAGACATACTACTGAATGCCTAATCAATACCTATGTAAGGTGAGAGTTCTGTGAGACCACACTGGGAGACACCCACAGCAGAAAGATTTTTTATCACAAAAGAACATTTTAAAAGAACTGTTCACAGATATTCTTTATAAATTCACTCACCTATATTTGATTCACTTTTATACCACAAAATCTGCACACAATCACACCTACAAAACGGACTTTTTAAAAAAAAAAAAAAAAAAAAAAAAAAAAAAAAAATTTTTTTCATGAACTAATGATTTATTATGTAAGATTGCACATTTTTATTATGCTATTTTAGATTTCACGCTTGTTGTATTTGCACGGTTTATTGCTAGCGGAACCTAAGAAGATTGTAAATTGACATATGAATTTTATCTAAATGTGGATCACTATTGGTTAACCATAGAAGATTGTATGGTTATATTATCACCAGATTATGTCACAGGCTTATGTATATGCTAGTTACAGGGTGGTATAATTATTTTAGTTTATGCTGTTTTCCACACTTTCTAATTAATTGCAGCAACCACCATATGCCTGGAAAAGGAATTCACCATTCAGCAGTCATTAGAGTCTGATTTTTATTACACAAATATTGCGCGAAATTTCATTTAATATTTATCTACCGACTCACTGCTACAATCGAAGCCAGGATCCTTTTTTTTTTTTTTTTTTTAATTTCAGGCTTCCCAGCCTAGAGGTGAGATGTGGGGTCTTATTAAACCCCAATTCTCACTGTAAAGAGGACCTGTCATGCCATATTCCTATTACAAGGGATGTTTACATTCCTTGTAATAGGAATAAAAGTGGTTAAAAAAATTTTTTTTGGAAAAAAGCATCAAACTAAAATAAAGTAAAATGAACAATAAAAAAAAAAAAAAATTCTAAAGCGCTGTTGACTAGTTCTGTATTTTGTGCATACACCTCAATCATTGTAGTAGTATGGACATATACATATCTAGATCTGAGAGATCTTACAACAAAGAGGTAGTTCGTTACGCAATACACATTTATTAATAGGGTTACATAATCTATACAAAGTACACACCCAACAGTATTTACAACACAATGTACAGTGTAGGTCTCCTGGCTTACATGGTATTTACAAATTACCCACAACACCCATATTTACAGTACAGTATAAAATACAAGTATATTAGATTACCTGTTAACTTCAGGTCAGCCCATGGTGACTGCTGTCTGTTCCTACACCAAAGAGTGAGTTAGCTTGGTCACACAGCATTATATCCCCCCCCTCCTTTCTGTAGTGTGGCTAATATAATTCTCCCTAATTGGTCACTGTACCTAGTAAATGTATATTGGGCACAGCCTGATTGGATGAGTTAAAGAAGGCTGTTGTTTACTACCCAGTGAAGATGTTCTCAGGGAGAACAAAAGGCCAACCTTTGAAGTTGAACTAATTACAATAACACCAACACAACACTCAGTATTTTAAATATATTTCCCTCTAACTGAAATATATTTCTAATTGCAATATTTTACAGCGATTAATGGAGATTTCACATAATCCCATAAGGCAACAGATGGCCCCTTGTGGCCAGTTGAAAATATGAGACTCGGCCACACCTAGAATAAGGGTTTATGTGCAATCTCCTTCAATATCTGGCACGTTTGACTTTGTCCTCTGAAATGAAATAAAACTCTTTGAGAAGAAAAAAAAAACTTTTAAACTCTCCATCTCTACAGTTCACACTTCTGGATCCCAGTATTGGTAGTCATCACTTGTTCTGGATGTCATAAGTCCAAAATAGAAATCATGAGAAACAGCACCAAAACAAAACCATAAGGAAAAAAAAAAAAAAAAACATGAGGATCCTTGTTCTCAACAGTCCAATAATAACAATAGTCCGATAATAACAGTACGAAAGTCCATAAGGCGAATCTGGTCCTGTTGCCCTTGCTTCTGGGACGGCCTTTACTGGTGATTCCAAGTGGATACAGCATACAATAATAGCCTGGGAACCAGCTTTTCCTGGCTTTCTAAGATTATACTTTATTAATGTGGACAAAGGTAGAGAAATAAAAACACAAGTACATTTAAAACATATGCATTCAACTGAATGCTTGTCTGGTAAGTCTGAGCCGTAAGGACCTTTGATTAGAATTGTGATAGATATACTGCGACATAGTAATGAGACCCCTTTCCCAGTGACATGTGTAACAATTTGAATGGTTACGCCCTTCAGCCAGGTGTCTGATTTTCATCCCCCCATCTTTCTTCCTCCATTGTCATATGCCTGCAAGTACCTCTGCCCCACCTTCTGTGGAATACCACGCTGTGTGTGCGTGTATGACCCTTCACGTGTTCCAGGGAGTTTTGTTGCCATCGCAATTCACCACTAACCCCTTTTACTGGGACTGTGTTCCGTTCACCCTTGGCTGATGCCAAACCTTTGGGCATATAGCTCCGTCCTTGGCTACCGTGTGTAGCTACTGTATGAGTCCTGCCTTTAGCAGGCTACAGAAGAGGTCATCACTTTAAGAGTTCTCCATGCAGATTAGACAGTGTCGCCTACGCAGACAAAAATAACTTGATTTCAGAATACGGATAAGTGTGATGTCATCAGTCACTAGTGGCTTCAGGAACAATCAAACTAAATTACTCTTAAGTACAATTGTACTATACTCCCTGCTATTTGCCAATCACTATGAGTCTCACCAGTCCCAGTATATCTATATGATATTCACACAATGCTCTTTAAACTTGGTTATGGCACAAAAAGAAAACTGACCAACAAACAAAAAAATAAATAAAATTGATCAATGACCACATATGATGACTGCCCAATATTAGAACTGTAGAGAGGATTGTATGTCACATATACACAGAAAATAGTCACATGACTGTTGCTAACACCCAGGTGTTACTGTCATAGTTGGTAATAGCTACAATCACATACATTTATATAACAATTATCCAATGTCGAAAGAGAGAAGAAAAACTGTTGGAACTTGGTCCATCCCCAAAATGCTGTAGGGAAGCTTTAATATTCTATATCAACATTTCTAACCATTTTAAATGTTCTCCATATAATGTTCCCCCCTACTCCCCTCTTTTTTTTTTCAATTTGTTTATTTATTTATTTCACCCTAATGACACCAAACTCAAGAATCACCATACAAAAAATAAATAAATAAATAAATAAATAATACTATAGGAAAGAAAGAAAAATCGTAAACATTAAAAAAAAGAATTAAAAAAAAATTAAAAATCGTTCTTCCCCCCTTTGTTTTTGTTTTTTAAAGAAAAAAAATTACCGTTAAGAAAAAAGAAGAATAAAAATGAGAGAAAAAAAAAATGTAACAAATTAAAAAAAAAATTGAATCTATATTCTGTCAAAAAAACCCCAAAAAATAACATTGAAACTGCCTTCAAACATTGTAGCTATTCAAAAGGCAACACCCTCTGTCGGTGGTGATTAACATATTAATTGACTCTCAGTGCAAATCTATTTGCACGTCAATCAGGCCACAAGAACTTGTATTACAGAGAGCAGGATCTCTGTTTAAAAAAAAAAAAAAAAATGTTTAAATGTTTTTCTTTTTAGAATTTAGTTGGGCCTGACTGCAATTAATTGGATTCAAGGCTTCTCCTTAAAACAAAAACAAAAAAAAAAATTATGTTTTAAGGTCCTCTGTGTTTCAAAGTACTTTGTCCAATCTGGGTCCAATCATTTGTCCTTGTCTGTGTATTTCTCCTAAAATACAAAACTCAAAAATTAATAACACCTCACTGTACCTATCTGAGAGGTTCATAATGGACTAAACTAGTAGTGGATGATTGGAACAGACTTCCAGGTGAGATAATGCGTCCATCCACAGTAAGTACAGTCGAAAATGTACAGACACACCCACATATCTGTATTCTGACAAACAAAAAGTTATAGGAAACCTGGTGTGTTTGTAAGTACTTAAAGTTTAAGAAGACAACCTGTAGACATAAAACCTTTACACAAATTAACAGCACATGTGTCAATTTGGAAGGAAAAACAAAACACCAGATCTACTGAATCCATAAGATGCCACAGGGTGCAAAGCAATGCATTGTTATGTATTTTCCACGTATTAGAGTGAATGAAACTTCACTCTAAGCCACAGAAAAGGAAAAATTATCAAAACAAAATCACTACAGTTTCTCAGAGTTATAGGGATCGAGATCTCTTATCTGTGCACAGGTTATTTATTCGCGAATACCTATAAACTTGTAAAAAAAAAGTATTAATTTAAACTGGTACCAGTATTGAGCTCATTACAAACGAGAAAAATTAATAAAATAATCATAAACAGTACAAAGCATGCGCATTAGTGTGATCACACTTATTGTTGGCTATAAAAACAATGGTGAGTATACACCTACAAAAAAAAAAATCTTTCTTTACACATGGACAGTTCATACCCATGCATTCCATCACTCAGACACACACATTCATTTAGATTGAACCCATACATCCTGGATAGAGCTTTGATAAATCGCAAATGAATTGTTATGTGTTTACGCAAACAGGAGAAAGGAAACAAAAAAAAAAAAAAAAAAAAAAACCAAGAACACCAACCAAAAACAAATACATAAATAAAAAATATATAAAATGAAGCAAGAGTAGGCTTCTGTACTAAACACTACTTGTACCCTATACCTTTGAATATTTATGGCAGTCTTCTGATCCTTTGAGGAAGATAAACACCTGTATTACTAATAACCATGTTTGAATACCTAGCCTAATATACATTACCTTAGGTGTATGTATTTATGTATAAATACATTTATATTGATACACCTGATTAATATGTAAATACTTTTTCATGAGCTCCCTGCACCTGGAAAATATAACTTAGACAAAAGTTTTTACCCTTTTCCCTTTCTTTCACACAAAGAAAACAAACACTGCCACATTGTTACATTTACATATTTACATTGGTATATGTTCACTGACATTCACCCTTGGATCTGGTGAAAACAAATGACTCAGATCATAGACATCTGAATGACACATTAGATCTGGTATTTCTTTTGCTTTTTCTACATTGCTTATATTTAAGGTTTGTTCCCAGTAAGGTGAAGTCCTAGCAGATAGCATAGATAGGTTGGCCCCCCCCTCCAGTATTTTCTGCTTGAATGAAACAGATGGTTTTCTGTGGGACCTTAACAATTTGATCAAAAGATTAAATATATATAAAACACAAAGTGCTGTGATGCTAAATAGCTGATAATTACACATAAAACCAAGTGAGGCTGCTATCAAAAGAGAGTGTTTTCAGAGTCACTTTAAAAGAATAAATAATGATATTTGAAGCGCTTCACAATGTGCATGAAAATGAATATATAAGAATAAATATAAATAGTCAAATAAATCCAGCGGTGAGTAAAAATTCCTAAAAAATCCAGCAATCAAAATAGTGTAAAATTATAAAAAATTAGTGACACCAAATGTGTAAAAAAATTCACATAAAAAAATCCACATAAAAATAAATATATAGGGATGTATTCAGAAGGTTCAATTATGCAGGTGTAGAATCCTGATTGGTATAGAGCTTTTGATCACTAGCAAAGCTGTTTGAAAACACTTGCTTAATTAAGGTGCTCATTGACCTTCATAGTAAAAATGTGTTTTTTGCTTCTATTCACAACCAATGTGAGAATCATAAATAGGCAGATAAGAGAAAAAAACAATCATTGTGCAATAGTTAGGATACCATGGTACACAGGCAAACTTCAATCCACTCACGTGTGCCTTATAATGATAAGGCATATGCAGGTTTTACTATAGCAGTCAGCCGCCTTAGACAGGAGCAGATTCAGTGCAGTACACTGTGTGATACTGCTGATCTGCACAGAGCGTCCTTGGCTCCTCCCACGCGTTACATCACAGTCACGTGACTTTTTCAAGGATAATACAAGCTCTGATGGACTCAGCTTTATAGCACAACAGCAGAGTGGTTGCCATGGCTACAGCATGAGTTTGTCATCATTCTGCTTCCTGCATAAACTTCAATCCTGTTAAAACCTACTTTTATTAGACATGTAATTCATATGAATATCGTTGGTTTATCAAAACCACGATTCAATGTGTAAAAAACGCAGTGTGTAAAAAGTAAAAAATATATATATTGATATCTCTAATCACGTTTAATTCTTCAACTCCCTCCAGTGGTCACAATTGGTATAACATCTCACAGAGGGAGTATATGGCAAAGCCTTGTCTCTAATGGTTTTGATAATTGACCAGTGCCCCATGAAATCACAAAAATGGGGTATCCACACGCTCTGCTCATAAATGTATGGAAAACGGAGTAAACAAGATGATATATATATATAAAATATACATATATAAAATTAAAATAAGATATGATATAAGAAATAGGGAAATAATATTAAAATATAAAATTAAAATAAAAAATTCCATGATAGAATATTGCAAAAATGGATGATGACCATTATTTATATGCTAGAACTGAACCAAATATTGCCACTCAGAAAAAACTGGTATTGGACAAATAATGAGAATATTAGACCAAAAAATAAATAAAAATAAAAAATAAAAAATATTAAAATAAAATATATACCATAAAAAAAAAAAAATATATATATATATATATATATATATATATATATATATATATATATATATATATATATATATATATATATATATATATATAAATCTGAAAAACCTCTAAAAATCAGAAATAAAACAATTCAGGTCGAATTCAATGTTCAAACCATGGGGTTCTAATGTACCCATCTGGAATATCCATTTGGATTCATTCTTGCTGAGTTCCCTCACTTTATGGGAAACCCTCCAATGAGCCTTATACTTTTGAATAGCCCAGAATTGGAGACCCCTAGGGTCTCTATTATGATACCTATCAAAATGTTTTGAAACACTGTGTTTTGGATAGCCTTTTCTAATGTTCTGGATATGCTCTCTTATTCTCTTCCACATTGGTCGCTTCGTTCTGCCAATGTATTGGAGGGAGCAGGTGCACTGTAAAGCATATACCACCCCCTCAGTCCTGCAAGATATAAAATCCTTTATTTCAAATTCTTGTCCAGTATTTGTTGAAGAAAATTTCTGACATTTGTATCCATTTTGATTAGTATTTATGCAGGCATAACACCTTTTACAGGGATAGAATCCTTTACCCTGAAAAAAGGTTAAATCAGTTATTCTCTTGGGTGGGTTGGGTACATTTTAAGCTATGATGTCCCTTAGAGTTGGAGCTCGTCTATAAATGAATCTCGGTTTTTCTGGGAGTATATTTGCCAAAGTAGTATCAGTTTTTAAAATAGACCAATGTCTTTTTATAATCCTCTCCATCCTCCTGTGTTGTATACTGAAGTCCATTATCAGAGGTATGTCATCTGTTTTGTCATTTACCTTGATTTTATCTTGGATCAGCGCTTCTCTTGAGGTTTGATTGACTTCTGTTATTTTTTCTTCTATAAAACATTTATTGTACCCTTTTTCTTCAAACCTCTTACCTATCCACTGAGCTTGTTTAAGATAGTCATTATTTTCTGAACAATTTCTCCGTAAGCGAATAAACTGGCCCTTTGGAATGTTGATTAACCATGGCTCATAGTGGCAACTCGTTACTGGTATATAGCTGTTCCTTTCCACCGGTTTGAAGAAAGTTTTTGTGCTGATGATATTGGCTGTTAGTTCTATTTCGAGATCAAGGAACTGGATTTTAG